>OY756423.1:36024419-36652929 GCA_963576905.1 Mystacides longicornis
TGGTATAATTGCCATAGCAACTTGAAATTTTTATTATTACCCTATTCCTGTGTTATATTTTTAATAAGCAATCTACACTGATTTTTCTATTCACACGAAGGTTGGATGTGAGGTGCAGGTTCGAATCCTTGGCCACAAAATTCTTTACTATGCTCAAAATAATAACACCCACTTCTGGTAAGAAATTTCTGGTTCCAATTCCCAGATGGGTCAGAATATTTATAGGAGTTTTTTATGCAATTTTATGCAGACAATTTTTCATACAAAAGATTTTCAGGTACAAAATCACTGGCTCGGGTAGAGGTCTTAACACTTAAAATAATTATGTACCTACCTGTTAAATTTGATATTAAGAATAAATAAAGCTTTGTAGGTACATAATTATATTTTTGCAGAAGAACAACTAAAGCATTTACAGAAATCAAGTGTTCTATCTAAATGTACTTGAAGGGGAAGGTATAGAAAATAGATAAAAATGCTATGTTTATGACTCACCTTTGCTGCCTCCACAGCAATTCTACAAATTTCTCATACTATCTAATTATATCTACCTATTTACCAATTCAAATCCTCGGACTTATAGGTAATACAAACTCGATCAGTCAATCAATTCTCCATTTTTTGACCCCTCTTAGGGACATACTTTATAGGTACCATATTTTATTAATCCATAAATCAGGTTCTGTAATTCACATTTTTCTCAACAAACTTTATCAACAATTTTATGGACGGGTAAAAAGGCTAGTAATTAATATAACGAGCTAGAAGTACGTGTTACTTGGGAGTTTCAAGTTAACGTGTAAGACCTACTGTCCACGGCGGCGTACGCGACGCGGCAAAGTACGCCTTGCAGCATTTGCAGCCCGGCGTACCGTAGTGTGTCCACGACGCGTACTGCATCCATACATTTTACATAAAAATAAAAACAATTTTAAGTAGGTTATTCATATATTTTTCATTTATTTTAAATGATAAATCACAATAATTACCTAATAGCATTATTTCTTGTACAATTATAGATACTTTTTTAATATCTGACCAAAAATAAATACATGAATTCACTCGCTGTACGCCCAGACGTATAACATGCAATACCACCAGGGTTGCCAGGTGTTCGGTAATTTTGCCCCATGTTCGGTGTTCGGTATGAAAAAAATACCGAACTATGGAGTGTTCGGTATTTTTACTTTCGGGAATAATATTCATTTTTCCTAGTGAATTTGGAACTTCCCTTACAGCAAATTTCGAGAATGACCTTTTTTTTTTTTAGGGGAAATTACTACTTTCCGGATAGCAAATTTTGAAAATGACCTTTTTTTGTTTTGGTTCGGTAGTATATTTTTGAAAAAAACCTGGCAACCCTGAATACGACAGACAGCAATACGTATGCACGCATCCTACACGACGCGACGATAGCGCGTGGCTGCTGCAACGGGGACACAGTCTCATTGTGTTGTATGTGCAGCTGCACGCAATCGTATACGATTATTGGTATACCATGCAGCGAAATACGAGTACGCGCTGCATACAATACGCTGCCGGCCGTGGACAGTCGGCCTTACTTACATATTGTTTCGATTACAAGAGGTGTACCTACATATGGAAGGATTGAACAGAGGAAGCGTTTATGTTCACACCCACAACGTTGCCTTTCAATTCAGTTTAGTTGAAATAATAGTTATATAACATATTCAATTCCTTGTTTTATTGAGATCTATTTTCAATACATGACGTATCGCCTGGAATAACGTTGAATATTATACATTAGGTCGATTTTCGGTTTTTTATATCATTCGATAGAGTAGACCATTCTCTCTCTACTGGCATTTTCAAAAATTCAAATATCTCATCAAAAAATAGATTTTAATCAAACAACTCTTCAAAAATTTCTTTAAAATACATTCAATTTGGTAGGTATAGATTCTATTGTTTACCCGGGCTGATTGTTTCTCAGCGCATCTGCTAATGTTAAACGTTGTGTCGTGGGGTTTATTTAAGTTTTATTATATTTCTTGGAAGGATTTCAAATTTATTGCAATGGACAGATATTTCGTGTGTTTATATAATATACGACCAGTGTGTATTATTATTTACACTTTATAGGTGCGGCATATTATTATTTTGTTATCTAATGCACCCTCATGTTTGTTTTGTAAATGTCTTTTGTTACAAAAATAAACAATGGTCATTTGACTTTTTATTTTATGACGCTTCTTTTGCTTAATGAAAAAAAAAAATATGAATATATTAATTAAGAAAGTTGACAGTAAGTATCTTATTGTTATTGGTAACAACACTAAAATACTTAATTAGTTTTATATACTACTTTATTATTCATTTGAGAAACAAGAATATAGAGTAAATTTGTATGAAATAAGCACTTTGACTGATAACAATAATAACAGAGAATACCCCACAGTTTGAGAGTTTGGCTATTTATATACCTGGTCAGTTTTTATAAGATATTTCGTAGAATTTTAAATGGACTGCAAAGAAATCTCTAAAAATCTTTGTAGGCTCTTGTCTCGATACTTTTAGTATGCATATCTAACGTTCTTCTATGCGATACGTCACATAGTAATAATTACTTTGTATTTATTTTATTTAAGTTTTTGAGATAAATGGTCCCATAGAAGCCTTTTAGGTAGAGACCACATAAAAAATTAAGAGGTTCTGCAAACAATCGAAGGAGGAAGTCAACTTCTCAAAAATTTATTTATTTATTTATTTATTTATTTACATACGGCAAGGCCATTTACATGTTTGTCAATTATACAGGTATATAAAAAAAAAATATGACAGACACAATAAAAGCACATAGAACAAACTTTAAACTCACATCCAAAGAATTCAAGATACATAAAATAATATCAAATTAAGACAATAAATTATAACAATTAAAATGCATGAAAAATGAACAATAATCAGAACTAAGCTACAAGCACAATAGATTTTTTTTTTTTAGTCTTTAACAAAATAAAAATCTTACAATTATACAGGAAACATTTCAATCGCATCTCTTTGTCTATATTCGCACACACAATTATTAAATAAAATTGATATTTTATGAAAGTTTTCTACAATAATAATTGTTAACTTTTATTTAAATATTGAAAATAATATACTTTTTTTTTTTTAATTTTTGGCATTGTGAGGCGTGTTACATTATTGTATATGTTATTGGATGAACAGAATAGAATAGAAAATATATATATATATTTCTCACATTTTCAATACAATGTTCAAACAAACAATATACTTGATAATTATTAATATTTTATGTAAGTTTTATGCGAATAAATGCGAAATTTTGGTTTTGTATTTTTTTTTAAATGCGAATCTATAATATTTTAATTTGCGAAAATTACGTACCTCTCTATTCATAACACACTCTTAAAAATACACTCGCATTATACTCGGAGTTTAGCGGCAGTCGATACTGTTGTTGTAGTACTGCTAGTTACCTAGATGTTTCCGCGCGTGATTACAATATCTCCTGCGCAATCGTTTTGTTTTATTGCACAAGAAGATAAGGTTGAAATAACGAATGAAATCTGTGTTTTGACTTACAATTACCTACCTAAACTAAGGCTTGTATCTGATTAGATTTTTAATTCTTTAAATTCTTGTAATTCATTTTTTTTAAATTCAAATAAAAATTACGAAGTCTGGTAAATTCGGGGTCGCGTTATATTCGGGCAAATACGGTATTAGGTAAAAACAAAATTTTGACATTCAAATTTAACCTGAGACAAAATAACATGTAACTTTTAAAAAACAAATATCTTCTTCCTTTTTATATTTTATTTGAATACTTAATGATCGTGTTCTTATTCGGAACAAACAAACGCGTTTTTGCGAACTTATCATAAAAACTCCTCCGGGATGCAAGGAATATTTTCTTGCCTCAACACCTCGGGGATTATAATAATATTATTCTAAAGTAACCGAAAATTGTACTTGTTATCGCGGGCTCTGGTCCCGTATATTCGCACACTTACCTAGCGACCCTGGCTGGGAAATCTCGAAGAAAAACAAGAAGAAACTTTCTCCGAAATACCTATTTTCCCAACAATGGAACTTTCCATATTATTACTATTATTATGAAACTCAGAAGGCGGAAGTTCTATACAGCCAGAGCGTTATTATCAACACAGAATGTGTGCCTGACTTTAATGCCTACCCCTAGTATACAGAACTACTCGCAAATAGGGGTGGCGGATAGCGTATTCTACGGAAAGTCCACAATATTTTCATACAATAAGTACGTTTGCGTGTTCAGGTGAATTTTTCATCTTATGTTGGTGTCAGGGTCATTCGACCCCTATGTTTGGGATAATGTTTCATTTTGATATAGGTAAAAGATTCGCTGAAACCCCTAGTTCATCCCTTTTACTATTTAAAAAAAAAACAATTTGGGTACTAAGAAAATTTTGGGATTGTGGCTATCCGACGTCCTTCACATATTCGACTGTTTATATTATTATGGACGATTTTTTTTTTTCAAAAAAGTCAAAGTAAGTTGTCTGGGTTCCCAAATATTATCAAGATGTCCCGGGTTCGTTTTTCAGCCGAGATTTAATTTTTCTTTTTGTGGAACTTTTACCTACGGTTGGCCTGTCTCTACTCTATAAAAGGATCTCAATTCTTATCATTGAGAAAATATTAAATAATTGAAAAAAAAATTACCTGGAAGTGTTTTTCAAATTAATTAAAACGTGAAGGATGTTAAGGTTTCTTTTTTAGTAAAAGAACTTTTAATTAAGTAGTTTTTAAGTTTTTATTAAAAAAAAAGTGAATTTCGTGATTTTGATTGAAGACAAACAAATGGATTCAACGGAATTTTATTGTTGTTGTTTTGAACAAAGCCCTACACTTTGAAAAACACAGTAATTAGGTATTGAACAATAAGCTCAGCTTGTCTTTTATAAAGAGGAGATGTATGTTGCTCGTCTAAAGTTTGGAGCAGGAAGTTTGAGAAGCAGAACGTTGTGTGAAATAAGTTCCGCTGCTTTAAACAACTCTACATCCGATAGAGTTTCCATTTCAAACAACCAAATAAGCCATATTGTATTTTATTAATCCATATTAATTTTGTTTAATAAAGAAACTGCCTTTCAATAAGTTTACCGTAGATAGAAAAAATAGTTAAAATTAAATTAATTGGGTGTTATATAACATATATTAGATTATAAGTTAAATTTTAAGGCGAATTTGGATAATGTTGTTTAAAAAATGAATAAAAAATAGGCTTTTAGGTAGAATAATAGCGGATTCCAGAAAGTTGGTGTGTAATGCAATAATACTGCCGCACATCGGGTACTGCTGGTGAGCCTGTCTCAGATTGGACGGGACCGGTTGACTGAAAAAATTGCCTCAGGCAATAAGTTCCGCCGGCTATAAAAGAAAAGTGGTAGGTATATTATGATCTTAAGTTTAATTTTGAAGTGCACGACTATCCTACGAGAAGCCAAGATTTATTTAGATGATTTCAAAATAGAATTTACCCATAATTGAATCTATGGAAAGGTAGGTACCTATACCTACCCACTGTTGTAATATACCTAATCCATTGAATATGGATGGGTTTCATTGGCCAAATCAATTAAATCCCTAAGGAACAAAACATCGCTCTATCCGAAATTATGTCGAGAGGATCCCTCACAATGAGGATACCAAGACAAGAAACGTGTAGGCTGGAGCGTGTTCATCTGGAAGTAGAAGGATATCGGTCAAGAAACGGGAACCATTATTCTAGGGGCTGAGATGAAATGAAAATGTAATGAAATCTTAGAGATGTTCTACAGTTCACTTACTTCTATTATTCTCATACATTATCCATTATCCAAATAAGTAAAATTGCCATTTCGGAAACGGATCACTGTTATTTTTATTAATTGGAAAAATAACAACAAAACAATCATTTCCCAATTATTATTTAACATCAGGGTCCCGAAGACGAGGAAGACCTTCTCGCACTGTGTTCCGCTCCTTCGAAGCAGAGCTGAGGGACATGGACATGGTGTGGGAGGAGGTCATAAACATTGCGCAAGATCGAGCGCAATGGAGAGCTCTTGTTGCCTCCCTATGCCCCTGAGTGGGGTGGAAAAGGGAGAATTGATTGATTGATTGATTGATTTAACACCCTTTAAATTTGATCGTCCGTTCAAGTGTAAAAGAAAATGGTTGGATACTTATTTGGTTTACTTGTATAAAAATTGATCCCTATTTTATAGTTCGAAGGTTCTTATGAATTAAAATAAAAATAAGAAAGTTGCGTGTAACTTTAGAAAATATAATTAAAAATAAATAAAAAATTAAATAAATTAAAAAAAAAATAAGAAAGTAACCTTTTTATTTTTTTATGATCTTTTTTTTTCTTACTTTGAAATTAAATTGGCGTTTGATGGAAACTGTGAAAAAAAAATACCACGAAAAAAATAATAAATTAAATAATATGTTATTCAAATGTTCAGTAAAAGGCCCAAGAAACTTACAAAAATATTTCGAGCTTTGCCCATCTTTCTGATGGTTCTACAACCCATATCGGGTATTGGCCTCCAGTAAACTTTGCCTCCAACCTCTTCTGTCTTCTGCTGCAGTCTTCCAACTGGGGATATTCAGTATGTGTGCAGCATCTCTCCCGACCTCATCCTCTCACCGCAGTCTAGTCCTGCCTTCAACTCTTCTTCTTCCCCCTGGCCGTCCTTCCAGTGTTCCTTTTGGTGTGCGTATCGATGGCATCCTCTGCACATGTCCCGCCCATCTAAGCCTGTTCAATCTAACATGTGCAGAGAGTGTTGGGGGAGCTTTGCCCATATATAGCAAAATAATTGTTTACATAAGAACTGAAAAAAAGTACTTCCAAAAGTATGTTTTCTTTTTCATATTTTTGATCGCATGTTCCGAATGATTTAATCAGTCTCCGGTGCATATAATCTCTTCGGTTTTCAGGCACATTAGAAGCTTCCGTATGTCCACTTTTTGGATCAAAATAAATATCTGCTCCTGTTACATTAATGTGGATGTGCTTTCTGACACAAAATTGATAAAGGGCCGACAATATTCATTAGTCTCTAACCCGTTTGGTAAGAAGAGGTAAAGGACGCGTATTATTGTCATAGAAATATAATATCATTCCGAGGATCGGTCTAATGATATTTTCACAAATACAATTTCCATTGTTGCTTTACACCACTGTAAATCAAAATTTCGTTTTCCCATCGGTCACATCCACCCCGAGGTACTTCTTGTCACCGTTTTCAATTAACGTTTCAACCCTGAAACAAAAACCCGCACCCCTAGGATTATTCTATTTCCTCTACCGCTCAGGGCACGCGTAATATGACATATTTACCTAATCAATATTACCACACTTTTGAATACGGATTACTTTCATATGATAATATTTGTAATCATTATTTAATGAATTTTATATTTTTATGACAGTGAATTTATAACATATTGTTGTTCTTTTTTAAATTTTGTAAGGATTAGGCACAATGCCAGAATTATTAAAAAATCGCATATGTATGCCCCCAAAATTGCTTACCCATTCGTTGATTCCAGCTTTTGTGATCTGCTTTCTGATTTTCTGTTTTGGAACATTGTACAAAATTGTTGCGGCTTACAAAAATATCAGACGGGAATCACTTTTAAAATATGAACCCTTGTGGCAGCGAAGCCTTTTATTTTACAAGTAAAATGAGTCCGCTTATACTACCTCTGTTGTATAGTCGGATGAAGATTATTAATTTTTAACAATTTATACCTAATTCATTATTTTTTCTGGTGTTAGATCGTACATTTATTGGATAGGTTCTAAACCATTGGTTTCGTAGTTCAATTATTTCATAACAGAAAAAACTAAACTACTTTCCTGTTACGAACTCGCTGGGTTAGATACTAATAATACTTAGAAAAGATAGAAAATATTGAGGTATGTTCTCTCTGCCGACCCCTTTTGGGACATGACGTAATGGGTAAAAATGCCACCCAACAGCGTCACCCTCAAATAAATCGAATAACACAAGGAATCTTAATCTATTTAAAGTCAGAGTTTGAGTTTCAACGAAATTCTAATTGCTCCTGTCGCAATGAAATGTGATATTCTTTGATGTTTGGAAACTTGACGAGATTTCGGAGTTTGTAGGAAAGTCAACTCGGATCTTCAAACTACTAACAGTTTAAAACACGGCTTTAATTTTTATTGATTACCTGCTCTGAAATATACAGAAAAAACCGTCGATGGAAAGGTGATGGTATCAAAAATAATTAATCATTGAATTTCGAATTTATGTAAAGTGAAAGTAAAAATGAAAGATTCTTGTTTAGTTCTATCAAAAATATTTTGGTCAAACATGAAACGGTTTTCGAACACAGGATTCCAAGATTCGAACACGCGACCTCCACTGTGCCGTACGTGCAATCGTCATGAACTGAAACCGCTGGTCTACCAACCTCTTCATTCATTCCCTCCACATGTTCTACTCACTACGCTAAGATAAAGTATTGCAAAATAAAATAGGAGGAAAGGCAAAAAATATTGAACACCATTTCAGTAGGACGCGCGAGATGGCTGAGCGATACAAAAAAATTACTGGATACAATTAATAATGGAGGGAATAGTAGAGAATTCAATAGATAGAGGATTCACGCGTCAAGAATATTTGAACATTATGCCAGGACATGGAATACAGTCCACAAAAATATAACTGAAGAGAATAGCGAAGAACCAAGAAGACGTTCGCGCTTGCTGCAAACTAATCGACAGCAGGAAGACGCTTAAATTCACTAAACATTCCTATCCCATATTGTCATTCCTCACCTTACATATATCAATCAGCCTTTTGTCGTATTGTCTGCGTAGTAATCTCATTTTTTATAGCATTTTATACTTAGATACAGATTTTTAATCCGTGTTAAAGTTTCACTCTCACATCCCACAATTAAAAGCACAATCCCAACGAAATAGGTACACCAATGTATTGGAAAACAATCTCAACAGACAATGAGTCTATCAGATCTTGGACAACAGAGCTGAGGGCTTACAACCTCCTACGCCAGGTTAAAAGCGCTTTCTATTCCTAGGAACCCGACTTTAATTTATATTAGAGATGAAAACGGTTTGTTTGTTAATAAAATTTACTAGATGAACATGAATTTCTTGGTGGAGTTTATTTGAAAATAAAGTTCAAATAAAAGATTGTATAACTTTTCCACATTTTTTTATTATCCTGGCTAGTTTCGTAGGCACACGTCTTACATGGTCAGAGACTAAGAAACTGGTTGTTGCAAATCAACAAACAGCAAGGAAGGAATATTATTATATTCTTTGGGTAAGGCTGATCCGCGGTATAAAAGAGGTCGTTGCTTTTCTTAAGATCACAGGTGGCGTGTCCCCATTTAGAGGTTTATCTTGCGTGAGCTCATATCCATGAATAAAACATCGCTCCTGAGGGGTATGCCGTACCCCTTATACCCGCAGGAACATGAAGGGAAGAGTAATGGGTAGAACGAATAACTTACTTTATGTATCTATGTACAAGCAGGATTGTTCAGTATGATATATGGGTGTAATTAGTATAAGGAGTGCCTTGAAGGAAAGACGTGTTATTGCCTAACCAAACAATATCAACAACTTACCGCATATATCATTTACAACGATTATTGTTACCTGTATAATATTTCGTTGTTGATCCTACTCAAAGGAAATCAGAGATAATCTTGAGTGTGGAACATGCTTAATCTAGAATAATGCGTCGTTGTTCCTACACAAAATTTGAATCATGTGTAAAATAATCATGATAATGTTTCATTTTCACATGACTCATATTTTGTGTGCAACGATTCTTAAAAAGCCTGTTTACACAATGATAAAGTACCTAGGTACATTATATAGGTTAGTATTTTTTTACTTAAAAATTCTACCGGGGGTTGGCCTGTCTCAGATTGGAAGGGACCGGATGACTAGAAAAAAATTGCCTCAGCCAATAAGTTCCGCCGGCTATACTGACACCTTTGTATAGAAAAGTGTTAATTTATTTTATTTTTATTTATTATTTAAATATCTATGTTTGAAGTATTTACCCTACATTTCATGATATTTTTCTTTCACAAAAATCAATTGCAACATATTACAGCAAAACATGTGATTTTCGGAAAAATTGGATGGTTTTTAATGACAATTTCTTATTTCTGCAGTGTACCATGTCCCCATGGTACACTGCAGAAGTCCGATGATTCATTACACAGATAATGTTGTAATATCATTGAAATTACGGTGCATTATAGATAATATTATGTAGGTACTAAACTGTTGGATCTTCTTTTTAAGAAAAATACTTTTTAAGCTGTAAGGCCCTCTTCTAGCTAGTCGCATAATCGCATGAACGCGGACGCCTTGTTCAAACATATAACATTGTAAGAACCTGTCCTAATGGGCTGACGGACATACGTAAATTCGATCGTCCGATCGGTGTCTTATTTGAAATGATCGCGCGTCGCATGTAGTGCTCTGTGCCCGTAGACAAAATCAAACTGGCGTTCGACTACAAACGAAGATTTCGCCAATGTATAGTGCGACAAAATTAACTTTCCACTGGAACATATAAAAAAATATTTAAACCATGCAATGACACTTATATCTTCTACTATATAAATGAAAGTGGGGTTAGTGCGAACACTTATAACTCGAGATTGGCTCAACAGATTCTTCTGATGTTTGATTTATTGGATTCTTCTCCACTCCGGATAACAGAATAACTAATAAAAAGTTAAAAAAATGGTTGAGAAGTGATGTAAAATATAACATTTGAGTTTGTATGGAAAGGTTACCTGGGACGCGCCGACGACATCGCGGGTAGTTCCCTCTCATTCTCGCATACGCTCTTACAGTAGCCCATCCCACTTACTCCTCCGATTCGAACGTTATCATAAAAAGCCAACAATATTATCGGCAGTATTGCCACCTTGGCGAATTTGTCGCCAGATCTAGCGACTTTTGGACATGGAAAACGACTTTTCATTTTCATTTAGCGACAAAATATTCTAGCGAATTTTGGCGACGTCTGGCGACATATGGATGTTTCAGAAATATTTTAATGTTATTATTTTATAAGCTTAACTCTATCGAATTAATTTTGTAATGCTTTACGGGTGCGCAGTGCACATTGTGCACATATTAACGGGCACTTCGGCTGGACCGATTTTCATGGTTTTTGATTTGTTGTATTCGTCTCCGTCTCGAATAGGCTACTAGCTATTAAAAAATTGATAAGGAATAAAAATATTAAGAAAATAAAATACCCATACATTTTGTATGGAACGGTTATTCCTTTCTGTGATAAATTTCTTGACAGCGCAATTTTATTTACGTAGGTAAGCAACCATTAAGTTTCGAAACAAACATAGGTACCTTTATTAAGATAGGTACACAATATTCGATAATTGCGTATTAAAACAATGTGATATGATCAAGAAAATATTTTTTTGAAAACTTTATCACTTCAGTATGGCAATAATTTGCCTAATTTCACTGAGTAAATTTTAGGTGAGGAAACTAACAAGAGGTTAGCTCGAATATACACGCATACTTTTAGTTTGATAATTCTTAAAAATGCGGACAACTATTTTGCTACGATGATCGTCAATCGACGTATCGCATGGAAGAACGTTTTATATGCATACTAAATGTATCGAGAAAAGAGCCTACAAAGATTTTTAGAGATTTCTTTGCGGTCCATTTAAAATTCCACGAAATCTTTCTTACTCTATAAAAATCTAGCCGTTTTCTTTGTTACCTAACTCATCTTTTATTACTGGACGGATTTCGATGAAAAAAAATGGAGATGTCGAGGGTTACCCAAGGATGGTTTAGATGAAAACAGGGGCTTTCTAGATACTATATTTCTGTTTTAATTAATGTTTTTAGTTTTTTGCTCCCATTTCAACTTTTATATGTCAAAACAAGATCGAGTAAAACAACTACGTTCGTAAAAAGGGTGATTTTATTTCTAAAGAGCGTACATAATACCTAAGAATCGTTTGTGTTTTTGATTAAAACGTCATAAAATTGTCGTTCTTTTTCTAAGCAGGTATTATGTTAAGGTTTTTTCTTTATATTGAGAGAAAGATATAGGTAGGTATGTACAAAGTACGGTTGGCTATTTAGATAAAGTAATACATCGATGCGCGTTGCATTGGAACTACCCAACAAGCACAAAAGTCGTGTTAGCTAAAATTATATGATTTTTTTATTGTGTAAAGGTCTTATAATAGGATGCAAATTGACTAACAGTCGCAAAAGTGTCGAAACCATGACCTTTTAGCTTATACGACCAATATGTCAGTAAAGTTGATCATATTAACATGTTTACTACTACTTTATAAGACTCGTCCTATAGTTAAGTCTTTTACCGTTTTTTACCATTATATCACGATGGTAATACGATATACACAATAAATGTCATATAAATAGTCTGAAAATCGCTTATACGACATATTTTAAAGACAGTCTTATAAAAGTCGTGTAATATGTCGACAAAAGGTTAATACGACTTCTTTACAACATGGTCTTAAAATCATCGTATAATTATTCATATTGATGGTTACACAACTAGAACAAGAATGTGTTATAAACTTCGTATACAGAGTCGGCCAACAACTTATACGTACTTTTTATTACATAGACTTCAAAACGACGTATAATTTACCGTAATGATGCTAACACGACAATAAATGGACAGTTTTATAAACTTCATAAAGTATATCGCAAAACCTTTTATGTGACTACTTTTTAAGACAGATCCCTCGAACCAATACAAAAAGGCGAGTTGACTCAGGGTCGCAGTCAGGTCAGGAATTATACTGTTTTATACATATAAGTTTTTGCAAGAATTACACACATAGATTTCCGTCATAATGAATAATTTTACGACGCGTTTGAATAATGAATACGTAATGAATAATGAGTACCAAATCAATAATAGGCGTGACATTAATTTACATTTTGTGTAAACTTTTTATGCACTTTTTTTTTTAGAAAAATGAATCTGTGCTCACTCGAAGTGAACACAAATACACTCCTTGACTCTTTTACAGTAAGCTACTTAAAGCTTGTGTCGTGAAAGAGGAAGATGGTCGACACCTGGGATCGAACCACGACCTCCGATTTATAACTATATTTTTTTTTATAACTATATTTTAACATTTACATATGGCTTTTGATATGAATGCATAATTACGTAATCAATAGACGAGACATTCATTTCATTTTGTTGAAACTTTTTTTTGCATATATTACACACACATGGCTTTTCATAATAATGGTTAATAATTAGGTACCTAATCAATAGACGATACATTCATTCCATTTTGTTGAAACTTTTTTTTGCATATATTATACACACAGGGATTTTCATAATAATGGATAATAATTAGGTACCTAATCAATAGACGAGACTTTCATTCCATTTTGTTGAATTTTTTTTTGCATATATTACACACACATGGCTTTTCATAATAATGGATAATAATGAATTTAAAGATGTATGAGTATAAACTCATTTTCGGGGTGTATCTTGTATAAGTACCTATATATAATAATAATAACACTTTTCTACACAAAGGTGTCAGTATAGCCGGCGGAACTTATTGCCTGAGGCAATTTTTTCCAGTCAACCGGTCTCCTCCAATCTGAGACAGGCCAACCCCGAGTAGAAATTTTCAAGTGAAAAAACACACACACAAAAAACACAGAAAAACTCTGACCTGACCGGGAATCGAACCCGGGACCTCGGATCTAATGTCAACGCTAGTACAACTAGACTACCGAGGTCGGTATATAGTTAGTATCTTATAATTATTTGTAAGCATGATTAGGTACCTATTCAATAGACGTACGTGCCGGTGCCATTCATTCAAATTGGGTTAGAACTTTTTTTTGCATATACTACACACATATGGCTTTTCGTCATAATGAAAAATAAACACCTAATCAACGGACATGCCATTCATTCCAGATTCATTCACATTTTGTTTGAACTTTTTTTTGCATATATTACACACACATGGCTTTTCATCGAAATGGATAATAAAACTAAACTAGGTACTTATAAACAGTCCAACGGACGTGAAATTCGTGCACATTTTGTTTGAACTTTTTTTTGCATATATTACAAACGTATGGCTTTTCGTCATAATGAAAAATAAACACCTAATCAACGGACATGCCATTCATTCCAGATTCATTCACATTTTGTTTGAACTTTTTTTGCATATATTACACACGCATGGCTTTCCATCGAAATGGATAATAAAACTAAACTAGGTACTTATCAACAGTCCAATGGACGTGAAATTCGTGCACATTTTGTTTGAACTTTTTTTTGCATATATTACAAACGTATGGCTTTTCGTCATAATGAAAAATAAACACCTAATCAACGGACATGCCATTCATTCCAGATTCATTCACATTTTGTTTGAACTTTTTTTGCATATATTACACACGTATGACTCGCCTCTGTTGTGGACTAGATGTTTATTTTTATTTGACAAAAGCCATGTGAGTGTGTTGTGTGCGTTAAAAAATTCAATGTATCATAATATTATTAATATTCTATATTCATTTGATATTCCTCCGCAATGTCATTAAGGTTTGTATCTCAAATGAATGGTTTTATTGGGCAACTTTGTACTTTTATTGTTATCTCTTCCATGGTATCTGTTTTACAGCACAACAAAAATTAGAGTTGATGATTTTGAATGGGACATTTTATTAAAAACAGATTATCTCAAATCATTTTTGCATAATTAAGATAAATTAACTGCATCTGAAAACGACCCTGAGCTCTCAAGAAAAACAAAATGGTAACTGTGGTATTAGAGTCGTTAATCCGACCAAGATATTGCATAAACCTCACAAATAGTCATTTGTACGACCAAACATTGTACAACCATCATAACATCATCGATTTTCCGACTTATGTTCATACAGGCGTCAAAAACCGGCATATTCACGTTACTAACATAAAATGGCGTTCTATATAGTTCACTTTAACTAAATTTGTAACAATTATTTTTCAAAACATCTTTTTAAATACAATCATTCCGAGAAGCGCATTAAAAATTATAAATAATGGATGTATAATTGAACAATAAATTTAAATTTGCAATTAAATTTTACACGCGTAGATTAAGCAAACCTTCAATTCGATAATTTAGCAAAACATGAAATATTATTGCCTTTTATAATATTTTGTTGTTAACTTTATATTAAACAATCTCAAACGCAACGCAATGATGACGCATACAGACGAGATTGCCTGTGAATTTGACAGCTGTCGCGAAAATATCGCATAGTTATGGAATAGCCTATTATTCGGCGAACTTGCCTGTCAATTTTGACAGCTGTCGCGTAGATGTCGCATACTCGAGGAATAGATTATTATTCGACGAAATATAACAATCTATCGTACTAATGTGCCATAGACGTCGCGTCACTTGTGATATAGACAATAATTCGACAAAATATGATAAAATATCGTACTGATGGGACATAGGCGCCGCATACTTGTGTTATAGCCAATTATACCACGACAACTTGCAAAATATCGTCTAAATGTTATTTATTAAACTTTTTTTATCATATAAATGTTAAAACAATGTCCTTTTCCGATTTTTGCTCAATTTTTGTCTTCCTTACGACTGTTAAAACTACTCATTTGTCGTATAAAATGGGCCCATTCCGGGTATGTAACGTTCGTGTAGGCCATATATCCGATTCTTCAATGGCAGGATTGTAATGTCTTTACGACTATTTTGTGCTAGTTGGGATATACATCAATGTTATCCGATGCATCGGATAAAAACATCGATGTTTTCTCTATTTTTAACGAGTTTTTTTTTTAAATATGAATTCTATTTTCGATTCGAGAAAATTTTGGAAATGTAGGAATTTATTTTAACTTGAAATATATATTTATTAGGTATGTTCTACAAATATTTTGTAAACTTACAGAGATTTTGTTAGGTTATAATTTTTTTTTTATTTATTTATTGATTCCACGCAACAAGGTTGCTTTTACAAAAACATATTAGGTACCTACATAAAAATTTAAACATTGACAATATTTCTGAGAATAACAAAATAATCGCATGTTTGAAGAATCTATCTATTCTAGATATAGGTACGTTAATATTTTAAATGAAATTATGTTTTTTCAGTAACTTAATCCCTATTTTGGCCATCAAAGAGCTAATAAAAACATTTTTTTTTTCATTTTCGAATTTATTCTAATAATTTGTGGGATCGATAACATCTCTAATATAAATTAAAGTCGGGTTAGTGCGAACACTTATAACTCGAGATCCGCTAAACAGATTGTTCCAATGTTTGATTTATTGGATTCTTCTCCGCTCCGGATAACGGTTGGTAGACCAGTGGTTACGACGCCGGCTTTCGCACTGTTTCGTGCGGAGGTCGTGGGTTCAAATCCCGGCCGTGCCGACCATTTTCCACTTTCACGACACAAGCATTTGCTTAGTGTGAAAGATGTCAAAAGTGTATTTGTGTTCACTTTGAGTGAGCACAGATTCATTTAAAAAAAAAGTTGAATAAATTGATAAGAACTTATGTAAAATACAATATTAAAGTTTGTATGGAACGGGTTCGGTATCGGTACCGCCACCGACATCTGTTGAGGGAAATAGGGAGATGTCTGGTGGATTAATATTTTGATAGAAACATTCAATGTTTTCCCTATTTTTCTACAGATGGTGGTATAATAATGATTGAAATTAAAAATATCGTTTTTGATGGTACTTTTCAAGCTTTTTTATAATTTTTGTTCACATCTATAATTTAAAAAAGTGGTGTTAAAGCGAACACTTATAACTCGAGATCGGCTGAACAGATTTTTATCGTGTTTAGTTTATTAGATTCTTCTTCGCTACGGATAACATATTATTATAACAAGTATTAAAAAATCTAAAAATGGATGGAAAATAGTATGAAATAATATAATATTAAAGTTAGTATGGAACGGGGGAGTTTTGGTGATTTTGAAATAACTGATTCATAATTACCACATAACTTTTGATTTTTTTACAAATTGTAGTAATGTATGTTAGCTATGTTATGTTACCCAGCAATATTTTATTGACTTTTGATTGAAGGCGAGACGAAGTTCGATGGGTCAGCTAGTAAAAATATAAAAAGTGGACAGCTAATTTTCTTCCTACTCTACATTGTCGAAGAATTCGTTTGTAGTCGATCGCCAACTGCATTTTGTCTAGGCCCACTGTTGTATCGATAATCAATACGACACCTAGGTACTTGCCAAAAGTTCTTACTTACTAACATTATTTTTTTTATTTGTTTGCGTTGTTAAGGAAAGTGGACGCGCGATCATGCGATGGCAGTTAGGACACACAATTTTTCATCGTGCGATCACAAATTTGTTTATGCGTTCATGTGATCATCGCAATCGCACGATCGTAAGATCATGCGACCAGCTAGGACAGGGCCTCAATTGGTAAAAATACTAACTTGTATTGTGTAAAACAAAAAAATGTTAAATAAAAGCAAGAATTAAAAAGTCCAGGATGTACAGATACAGAGCGTGGCCGTGATATTTTCTAAACATATGTGAGCAAGTAGTGTTCAAATATATTATTAAAAGCTTTTTGAAAAAAAATATGAAATTTATGTTAAAGAAATAATAATGTCATACTCACTGCATTTGTAATGGATAGCAGTTTCCTTCCCGTATGTACATCTCTCATCTCGAGTTCTATCATCTCTTCATATTCAAGGTAAACACAGAGAATAAATATATAGAGAAAACATGCTGGATGGATATGTTACACGGAAAGCAAACTGAAGAATGATGAATCACTCAATCGAAGTATCATATTATACAGTGTACATAAAAGGATATACAGCATTACATAGTGTAGAAATATCTATGCCAGCCCATAGAAATGCCTACAGTAATTTTAACTTGCCTTATTTCAGATATAATGATACATAAAAAAGATACACAATAGTGTTGGAATACCTATATAGGTAATAACCCATAGAAGTGTCTACACTAATTTATTTTTACTAGCTGACCCATCGAACTTCGTCTCGCCTTCAATCAAAAGTCAATAAAATATTGCTGGGTAACATAACATAGCTAACATACATTACTACAATTTGTAAAAAAAATCAAAAGTTATGTGGTAATTATGAATCAGTTATTTCAAAATCACCAAAACTCCCCCGTTCCATACTAACTTTAATATTATATTATTTCATACTATTTTCCATCCATTTTTAGATTTTTTAATACTTGTTATAATAATATGTTATCCGTAGCGAAGAAGAATCTAATAAACTAAACACGATAAAAATCTGTTCAGCCGATCTCGAGTTATAAGTGTTCGCTTTAACACCACTTTTTTAAATTATAGATGTGAACAAAAATTATAAAAAAGCTTGAAAAGTACCATCAAAAACGATATTTTTAATTTCAATCATTATTATACCACCATCTGTAGAAAAATAGGGAAAACATTGAATGTTTCTATCAAAATATTAATCCACCAGACATCTCCCTATTTCCCTCAACAGATGTCGGTGGCGGTACCGATACCGAACCCGTTCCATACAAACTTTAATATTGTATTTTACATAAGTTCTTATCAATTTATTCAACTTTTTTTTTAAATGAATCTGTGCTCACTCAAAGTGAACACAAATACACTTTTGACATCTTTCACACTAAGCAAATGCTTGTGTCGTGAAAGTGGAAAATGGTCGGCACGGCCGGGATTTGAACCCACGACCTCCGCACGAAACAGTGCGAAAGCCGGCGTCGTAACCACTGGTCTACCAACCGTTATCCGGAGCGGAGAAGAATCCAATAAATCAAACATTGGAACAATCTGTTTAGCGGATCTCGAGTTATAAGTGTTCGCACTAACCCGACTTTAATTTATATTAGAGATGTTATCGATCCCACAAATTATTAGAATAAATTCGAAAATGAAAAAAAAAATGTTTTTATTAGCTCTTTGATGGCCAAAATAGGGATTAAGTTACTGAAAAAACATAATTTCATTTAAAATATTAACGTACCTATATCTAGAATAGATAGATTCTTCAAACATGCGATTATTTTGTTATTCTCAGAAATATTGTCAATGTTTAAATTTTTATGTAGGTACCTAATATGTTTTTGTAAAAGCAACCTTGTTGCGTGGAATCAATAAATAAATAAAAAAAAAATTATAACCTAACAAAATCTCTGTAAGTTTACAAAATATTTGTAGAACATACCTAATAAATATATATTTCAAGTTAAAATAAATTCCTACATTTCCAAAATTTTCTCGAATCGAAAATAGAATTCATATTTAAAAAAAAAACTCGTTAAAAATAGAGAAAACATCGATGTTTTTATCCGATGCATCGGATAACATTGATGTATAGTTCCAATGCAACGCGCATCGATGTATTACTTTATCTAAATAGCCAACCGTACTTTGTACATACCTACCTATATCTTTCTCTCAATATAAAGAAAAAACCTTAACATAATACCTGCTTAGAAAAAGAACGACAATTTTATGACGTTTTAATCAAAAACACAAACGATTCTTAGGTATTATGTACGCTCTTTAGAAATAAAATCACCCTTTTTACGAACGTAGTTGTTTTACTCGATCTTGTTTTGACATATAAAAGTTGAAATGGGAGCAAAAAACTAAAAACATTAATTAAAACAGAAATATAGTATCTAGAAAGCCCCTGTTTTCATCTAAACCATCCTTGGGTAACCCTCGACATCTCCATTTTTTTTCATCGAAATCCGTCCAGTAATAAAAGATGAGTTAGGTAACAAAGAAAACGGCTAGATTTTTATAGAGTAAGAAAGATTTCGTGGAATTTTAAATGGACCGCAAAGAAATCTCTAAAAATCTTTGTAGGCTCTTTTCTCGATACATTTAGTATGCATATAAAACGTTCTTCCATGCGATACGTCGATTGACGATCATCGTAGCAAAATAGTTGTCCGCATTTTTAAGAATTATCAAACTAAAAGTATGCGTGTATATTCGAGCTAACCTCTTGTTAGTTTCCTCACCTAAAATTTACTCAGTGAAATTAGGCAAATTATTGCCATACTGAAGTGATAAAGTTTTCAAAAAAATATTTTCTTGATCATATCACATTGTTTTAATACGCAATTATCGAATATTGTGTACCTATCTTAATAAAGGTACCTATGTTTGTTTCGAAACTTAATGGTTGCTTACCTACGTAAATAAAATTGCGCTGTCAAGAAATTTATCACAGAAAGGAATAACCGTTCCATACAAAATGTATGGGTATTTTATTTTCTTAATATTTTTATTCCTTATCAATTTTTTAATAGCTAGTAGCCTATTCGAGACGGAGACGAATACAACAAATCAAAAACCATGAAAATCGGTCCAGCCGAAGTGCCCGTTAATATGTGCACAATGTGCACTGCGCACCCGTAAAGCATTACAAAATTAATTCGATAGAGTTAAGCTTATAAAATAATAACATTAAAATATTTCTGAAACATCCATATGTCGCCAGACGTCGCCAAAATTCGCTAGAATATTTTGTCGCTAAATGAAAATGAAAAGTCGTTTTCCATGTCCAAAAGTCGCTAGATCTGGCGACAAATTCGCCAAGGTGGCAATACTGCCGATAATATTGTTGGCTTTTTATGATAACGTTCGAATCGGAGGAGTAAGTGGGATGGGCTACTGTAAGAGCGTATGCGAGAATGAGAGGGAACTACCCGCGATGTCGTCGGCGCGTCCCAGGTAACCTTTCCATACAAACTCAAATGTTATATTTTACATCACTTCTCAACCATTTTTTTAACTTTTTATTAGTTATTCTGTTATCCGGAGTGGAGAAGAATCCAATAAATCAAACATCAGAAGAATCTGTTGAGCCAATCTCGAGTTATAAGTGTTCGCACTAACCCCACTTTCATTTATATAGTAGATAACTTTTCTAATTTTTAGGCTATAGTGCTGTTTCTACTAAATTATCAACAGAAATATAACCGACCTCCAGTTTATTTGTAAGTAAGTACATCTCATAGAACCTCTTGTATTATTCTTTTATTTTGCCAAGAACAAAATCTATGTGATAATATTTTGTCAAGTTATTCTAGGTCTACAGCCAAGGAAATGTTACGCGCAATAAAAGAGCATTTAATGCCTCTCAGCCACTGCATTTCAACTCGACTCTCACCTACAAGTGGAGGACCCTGTTACGTTGGCCCAGGCTGAAACGGCGGTTACATTCGGTCCCTGTGGATGCTAGGGTCAACAAGCCGAAGAGAGTACGGGGTGTCTTGCATGGCTGTCCAACATGCAGGGCATTTCCTACACCTGATTCCTTTCCTCCTGCCTTCTATGAGCCCTCCCATCCATATTCACCTAGTCCTATCATTCCGGAAGGAGTAAACCTTTCTGCCCAAAAATCCCCAATCCAAGGTGTCATTCGACCCGTGCCGAGGGATGCGTGACTAACGGGTAGGTTAGTAACTAACGGAGGCTCCCTGATACCAGGCAACCTCAGGGTGACTTTTTGGTGACGTGGCACAATAAGACTCCACGAATTCATTGAAGGATGTCACAATAGATCTTATTGGTCGCGGTGACTCAAAGGGTATATGGTCCTTGACCTTCTTTACAAAAAAAAAAAAAAAAGGTCTACAGCGGTTTCTCAAACATATTATTTTACTTTAAAGGAGGCAACAAGAGCTCTCGATTGCGCTCGGTATATGCGCTCATAATAATCTTCTTTAAAAGGACACTATACCTAAATAAAACCTCATTTGAAAATAGTACAAATTGAAAAATTCTATGTTCATCCTGTGCAGTAAGTATAACCTACCTTCGCTATAAGTACGAGTAAAATAATTATGTTGTGAAGAAAATAAATTGCATCTGTAGAATTAGAAAGTTCCATTAAATTGCATAGTAAAATATTGTTTTCCCATCTGGTTTAGAATTTCAAAATAATAGAAATTAGCATTTTTTAGAAATAAAATGTTGCATCTTATGGATATGAAAGTAGAGACACACATGTGAATATAAGAATATTATAATAATTCTAACAGAATGAAAGTGCACGTTGGAATAAAAATGTTCCCATTAAATATGTTTTTTTTTTTTAAATAAAATCTAAAATTTATTTTTACAATTCCTCGTTTTATTAAAAATATTCTGACTAGTTTCGCTGGCACAAACCCAACATAGCTTAAAGATACATACTTGAAATCTTCTTTTCTCGACATAACTCACTTTGTTTCAAAGTCTTCCATGTAAGAGATGAGCCTTCGAAACTGGTCATTTCGATTGACTGGTCATCCAAAAACGATTTAGGTATTTGAATTTTATATTTCACATCATTCCACCAAATAATAGCATGCTCCATAAGTTACCGCGTCAGTCCCGATTTTGCTGGAACAAATTATTTCTTTATGACAACAACGGAACATTGATTAAATTCAATATAAATATTGTGCCAAAACCGAACGAGGAACAAATACTTACATAGTAACAAAAATGGGTATAGTCATATCCTGGCGCCAAATACATGACAGCAGTCGCAGTCTTTACATTTGGTTGCTCTCTTGTCTATACTAATATATAAAGAGGAAAGATTTGATTTTTTGTTTGTTTGTTTGTTTGTTTGTTTGTTTATTTGCATCGAATAGGCTCCTAAACTACTGAACCGATTTGAAAAATTCTTTCGCTTTTGGGAAGTTACAATATCGGCGGTGAACATAGGCTATATTTAATTTCCAAAAAAAAGTGGGTAACCTACGAAAACTTCAATAATGTAACCCAAGGTGTAAAAAATTTACCTAAAATATTCTTTTTATCGCGAACGCTGTGAAAACTAATGATGATAGAATAAAACAATGTACTACAATTTTGTAGAAGACATCATTATTTACAAAAAGTATCGCGACAGCATATGTCTAACTATTATAGTTATGCCACAATAAGTGTTTTTTTATTTAAAAAAAATCAATAAAATGTAACCTCTAGAAAAGGCTCTTTATTGGTATCTTGGTATTACTCCTTATTAAAATAAATTAGTTCATATTCAAGTCTGCTTCAATATGTTTGTATAACTTTTTGAATTATTCAATTCGGACATTCCATTCGAAAGTTATCACGAGTTTAAAAATGTGAGTATTGGAAAAAAAAGCATAGTCTCTTATCATCTCAACTTATCCGATGTTGAGTGCGTACGGGAGCCGGGGAGGGGACTGGGGGAAGTCATGACGTCAAGTTTAGTAGAAATACCGCGCAAGTCACGGTGGTAAAGTGACGTGACACGATACATTGCAATGCAATTATTCCAGATTAACATTATGCTATAAAATATTTTGAAAAAGTTAGGGATCTGTATGAAAACTAAATTATTTTTAAGTATCTATCTACCCGTGCGAAGCTGGGGCGGACCTCTAGTTCTCAATAATTTCCAACTTTTGTCTCTATATTTCATCTATTATTAAATTTCTACTTGTTATACATACACATGAGATTTTTCGACATGTTGAACATGTTAAGAATTTTCACGATTAGGAGTTTCGGAGACAAACATTACCACCTAATGACGAACACGTTGTTAACGTAAAGTGATCACACTAAGCCAGCCTTCGAAATAACAGTAGAAGACGGTCGTAGTGGTATGTTCCGTTTAAAAATCGAACATTAATAATGAATTGTTAGAGTCGTTAGTTGTTATTTTTTATACTTACATAAGATCTCAAGTTCTCCGGTGACAGGTGTATCTTGCACGTATTGAATATATCAGTCACTTTTAATAAAAATAATGGATAGAATATATTTTATTATGTAGCATAAGCCAGGTAACCTTACTTATTGCAAAGATAAAATAATAACCTACATACTGCACTCCTTTATGTCTTGTGTTCTAGGTAGGTACCTACGTGTTTGTATCGTTTTTCAACATACATTCAAAATGGGTAGATTGTCGATGAAAATATTTTTTGATGATGCATGAATCCATTTTTTAATAAACACATTGTATTTTATGGCAAATTTAAGTACCTACCTACCTAGCTAAGAGACTTAAACTTAAGAAATATTATTTATTTAATGTAAATAGTTTTCATTTATAAAATGCATTAATGAGATTTTATTTTCTTTTTTTCAGGTACGCACGTATTTTTAAACACGGATCACTTTACTCCAACAAATTTAGAGTTTTACCGTAAGTTATTATTACCTATCATTTAAATTATACCTACTTAGGCAAGTATCTACATTTTTTATACCTACAGTCCAATCATGTGACCACATGATTGGTCAACGCTTCTTCCTCTTAGAATGCGTTCAATCGGGTGCAATAATTAATAGTTAATTTTGTGCGCTGATGACTTATATTATTATGAAAAAATAAGATTTTTTTTTAAAACACCATTATATTTAAATAATGGTCGTCAAACAAAATTATTCTTCACATAGGTACTCACATAAAAAAACAAAAGGAATCGCAAATCAAGCAAAAAAAAAACGGATTTTCCACGTGTGTTAGAATCTATTAATACATTTCTAAGAAGTTATAAGTACCTACTTTCAAACAAATCTGAAAAAATACACGACATAACATATTTCCCCCATTGAACGAAAAAATAGGTAAGTATTTGTGAGCATAAAATTCGTGAGTTTATAATATTATGTAACAACCAAATATTATGAGTGTTGTAATATTAACATAGGGTACCTATGGGAAAATTCATCGCGAACAATTCATCGTCAGTACAATTCATCGCGATTACAATAATTGTCAAATTGTTTATGACATAAAAATAAGGTAAAGCTTGAGTTTAGTCACTCCTATAAATTAAAGATGTCGGCGATTTTGACATACGCTGGAGTATTAGCGTGTTATCGCCGTGATATTAAGTACTCGGGGATGTGTCCAGAAATATTCAAATCGTATATAAAATAACCTCGAAATCATTTGGAGTGTCTAAACTGAAGTTTTACCAAAAATAATTACAGATTTATATACAAAAACACAGAATCCGGAATCGAATTGCATTCTAAAAGTAGGTACCTACTCGCGATGAATTGTACCCACGATGAATTATTGTACCTGCCATGAATTGTACTGACGATAAATTTTTCGCGATGAATTGTTGGCGATGAATTTAACGGCTACCTTAACATAAGTAGGTACCTCACACCTTTTATGATTTACTTACGTATCCGGTTGATGGCTCAATTGTCTAATCTTTTGTTAGCAAGGGTTAATTTTTCATGTGAAGATTTGTTAATTTCAGAGGATCTCTGAATAATTGAAGCGTTCCTAATGAGTCATCCTGGCTCATTCGCTCGCAATACTGCTTAAGTCTTCGGCTTAGGTAAGCTGGCCTTAATCCAGGATTCTCTCGTATCTCTACTCTCCATCATTAAATTTGGTACTCAGCTCGGATGTTGTAGGTACACATCGCCTGGTGCTATCGCTTTGAGTTTCCGAAATGCTTGATTCTGCCTGGATTTGAACGATATTGCCCCGAATCTACAAAGCGTCTTCCCAAAGATCAACATACTTACATTATAATGTTCGTTCGATTTTCTAAAAACGCGAATGAATACGGGTACAACTTCAATAGCATTTAACACATTTTCTCAGTTTTTGGTATATTTCTACGTCTTTCATAACCAATTTTTCTGTAGCAATGACTCACCTTTCATTGAATTCTTGTTGATGGTGTGAGATATGCTCAACAACATAAACTCGACTCAAAATCCCACAAACTGTTTCTCCCATAGCAGGGGCTTCAACAACATAACTACCTAAGGGTACAAAATCAAAAATTTAAAAATCACTTCCAGTGTGAATCGAACTTTGATAATGGAACTTCACTGTCTATACTTTTATAAAACACAAGATACCAGTCGATTTTCTTTCGAAACTTTATTTTTACTATTTATTTATTTATTCAATTTAAATATTTTAAAACATTAGAAATAAAGATCAATTCTTTAGATCTTAAATGAAATTTTTAAACTATAATCCCTATTTATCATTTAGTTGGTTCATTTTTTTTTATTTTTCTATTTTGGGACCGTAAAAGACCATAACTTTATCTCGAATTTCGTTATTAAAACTATATTTTTCTGCAAATTTCAAATAATACCTATTATGGTTACAGGCAGCCAAAATACCTACTCATTAGTTAAGAGTCAATTTTACGGTACGTTAATAATTTACAAAAGGTATGTTGAAAAGTTATCGAAGTAATAATTCTGCATTCGAATATGATTTGAATAGTTTTGCAAGCCTTAAAGTAATTGGAAAAAATAAAAATACCCTCAGTTAATTAATACAAAATTGGTATATTTGATATACTACAAGCTCAGTTCATTAAAAAAAATAACTAGAAATCAGTGGTTCCTTTGCAAGATTTTCCATATTTTGGATAGTCCTATAAGATCTCAATTATTTCAACATTAGTATAACATTAATATCTATACTAATATTATATAAAGAGGAAAGACTTGATTTTTTGTTTGTTTGTTTGATTGTTTGTTTGTTTGCATTGAATAGGCTCCGAAACTACTGAACCGATTTGAAAAATTCTTTCACTTTTGGGAAGCTACATTATCCCCGGTGAACATAGGCTATATTGAATTATCAAAAAAATTGGGATCATTACTAAAACTCCGATAATGTAACCCAAGGTGTAAAAAAATTACATAAAATATCCTTTAAATGTGAAAACTATTGATGATAGAATAAATTAATTTAATAAATTAAATTAATTTACTACGACTTTGTAGAAGACATAAATATGTACAAAAAGTGTCGCGGTAGCATCTGTCTAACTTTTAAAGTTATGCCACAATAAGTGTTCATTTATTTAAAAATGCATGTAAGTAATTCAAATGCGGCAGAGATATAGGCGTCACTGGGGTACGAGCCGGACGGGAGGGGACCATTAGAATGCTACATAATTCCAGATTAACATAGCTTATAGAATATTTTGATAAAGTTAGGGATCTATAAAGAGCATAAGAAAACTGAATTATTATTTTTTAATTTCTACCTATCCCCGTGCGAAGCTGGGACAGATCGCTAATATGTATTATTTTGTACATAAACCATACACCATGACAAAATCTTCTTATTCACGACTTTTTAAGGTAAGTAAATGAAGACAAAACAAAGCTAACTCTTAAAAGACGGGCGAGATCTTATAAATTAATTTAAAATAGGAATTATCATATTTGATAAGCATTCACAACATATTAAAAAACCATGCATAAAATATCATAAAGATTTTATTAGGAAATTCTAAACCCTTATTATCCGGTCGAAACACGGGTTCCTGGCGATACATTACAAGAATAATAAATTTGTATAAACACGCTGGTTAAGGCTTTAGCGAAAATCAACAAAATTAAATATTTACAGAAAAGAAAAAAGAGAAATCCCAAGTTTGTGTATGGGTTGAACCCTAAACGGGGCTCGATGCGAATATTTACCTACCGTTTTCATACGTCTTGGGTGGCCCAAAAATATACTCCATGGGTTTTGCAAATTGTTGTAACAAAAATATTAAATGTTCTTAAAAATTGATAAGTAAGTATCAAGAGAAAACTGGAATTTCTGTTAAAAGGTTTGTGTTATGCTAACCCTATTAATTTACTATGAAAAAATCATATTTTCATACTCATGTCTTATTGAATTTATAAACTGATAATGATTTCTTTTAGGAGTAATAATAATAGATTACGGAACCGTGAGGTTGATCACCATAATAAATAGTATTGCAATGAGAGCATTAGAACAAGGCCATTTCACAAGAACAAAGTCAGGGTTAGACTAGTCAAATTTATGTTAGTATTCTATTAGAATATTAGGGAGTTATTGGGCTGAATTCTCAGTAAACATTTCGTCGATGGAATAGACCATTGACATAAGACCACTGATTATTGCAAATAAACTCTTTCATAACCACTTTCCAGGAATAGGTCGAATTACCAATCACCCTGTGGAGATATAAGTACTTACAGGTACTTGAAATAGAAATATTCAAAACCTTTGAAGAATTGATTCTACAGGGTCTCTTGAGGTACGCAATTTTTGTATCACCGTTATTCAAATTAAAAGCCCAAAGAAAAAAGCTGCAAATTTTTCAGTTGGAATAAGTATTGGGTGGCCGAGAGTACAAGGTTGTTTTGTTTACCTCTGAGAATAATATTATTATATACAATGTTAAGGGTGTGTTTATTTTCTCTCTCAAAGTTTTCTGATCATATTTTATTTTCCATGTGTGAGCTGAACATTACACTTACCAGCGTTCTGTTTCGCCTTCCCAGAAGCAGTAACGTTTGAGCGTATCCTTTTGGCTTGGCTTTCAAATGCTAATATCGTTTTCTATATCGAATCGATAATAATATGATTAAAGGCAAAGTTTGTTCAAGAAACTCAAATAATATACTATAATAGACTCTCTTTGACCAGAAAGAAGCATTATTATATCTAACTAGTGGTCAATCGGTGCTCTAAATTCGACCATAACTAATTTAAATTATAAGTTTGAACATTATTAAGGTTCCATAGTCAAGGACTGAGCGAGCGCTAAATCACTTTTTTTTTCAAAAACAAAGACATGGATACGTCAAATTTGAAATGTTGATATGTAGGTGCAAAGTTTTTCTATTATTAGAGTAAGATAGGGGAATATGGCCTGGGTTGCCAATATGGCCCACCGCTTTATCCCAGAAACCATTAGAGCTGTGGAATATATTACTAGCATACTCGCACACGTGTCCCGTCTACCGAACTCTCAGTGTTTTTCGTGAGTTTGGCTAGAGCGCACGCAATCTGGCAAGCATAAATACGTTTTTGCTCATTTTGATATTATTTTCTGGTAAGTTTAAACTATTGTATTTTTTGAAAAATCCTTTGTAATATCGATTTATTATTTATTACCATTAAATCATTTAATAATTCTAATTGTGGTACATAATAATAATTTAATAACATTAATGCTATCTTACTTCTTTTTGTCTCTCTTGTTCGCAGTAAGCTGGAATATGTCTCTCCCATATGGTCTCCTGAATACCAGGTCCACATAAATGCCATAGAACGCATACAAAATAAATTCCTCCGCTTTATAAATTACAAACTTAAGATACCTAAGAGCGATTTAAATTACAATCACTTGCGCGCTTTTCTCAATATAGAAAAACTGTCCGATAGACGCATACTCCATGACCTAACACTGCTTTACAGACTAACCAATGACTGTTTCAACGACACTGATCTGACCCAGCTCATTCATTATCATGTCCCTGCGCGAAATTTGCGAAATGCAGATGTTTTCCACTGCGATAATAAATTTACCGCTAACTACCTGAAAAATACAGTTGTGCCGCGTATCCATCGTCTGGGTAATAAATATTTGCAGTGCATAGATATATTTGACTGCAGTCACGAGGCACTCAAGTCTCATGTATTATCTGCATTCGCCCGGGTAGAATAGATCTTCGTGTGTTGGATCCATCGTTTTGAAAGACCTCTCCTTCTTTTCGCCCCGTTGAAAGTTTAAAATGACATTTTTTTCCTCTCAAAATAAATATACAATTAATTAATTATTATAATGCTATTTCTCGGTTTTTCAGGAAACGTATGTACCTGAAAACAGAAAACTTTTGTTGTTATTTCTGTTGTGGTGTGTTTCATGAGGTGTATTGTTGTTGTTTCTGTTGCTTCTGTTTTTGCTGCTGTTGTTGTTGTCATGTTGTGTAATTTTTATACCTGCTTATTATTGTCACTACTATAATTGTTATTTTTTTTTTTGTAAAAGGCATTATCGCCGTATATTGTGAAATAAATAAATAAATAATGTACGTGCGTAGAGTTAATATTATCATAATAATTTTAAATATTTTGACGACATGTGTATTTTTCCAATATGGCCCACCACTATACATGCGAATATGGCCTACTAGGCCATATTCGCATGTATACGTTATAGTTTCCTACTAAAATTTTATTTCGGCCCCAAAAGTGCCAGATTCTCACCGAAAGCGGCAAACGTGGGATAAAGAGGCAATGGAGATGGAAATATCTAACAGAGACCGTAAACCAAGTAAATCGACTTACTTCACCGAATCTCCATACAAAAAGGAATTAGTAAAAATTCATTAGAGAAAAAAGCCGAAAAAGAGTCGAAAGCAAAGAAAGGAAAAGAAAAGAAAAGAAAGCTAAAAAAGATCGTTAGCATCTGATACTTCCGGCTCAGATCTGGAAGAAGAACCACCACTTCAAGACTCGTCGGATGAAAGTCCTGAAAGGACTAATCTTTCGGACTCTGAATGTTTTTATTGTGAAAATTTATTTATTTTCTTACAGGAGGGGAAAAATGGATTCAACGCGTTTCTTGCAAATGCTGGGTTCATGAGGAATGTGCTGGTGTAGACAAGGATTTATTTATTTGTGAATACTTAATAGTCTTTCTTATTTATTTATCTTTTAATTATTACTTTTTATTCTCTTCATTTTTTTCCTCAAACTCTTTACCTAATTATTATTTAGACTGTATGTTGGATAAGTACCTAGCTAAATAATTATTGATAGAACAAAAAAATCATTTATGCTTCATAATTTTCCTATTATTTTAAGGTTTGTTAAGTGAGTGGCCAATATGGCCTACCCTTAAAATGGCCAATATGGCACAGGGCCATATTTCCATACACTGAGAATTTTTTTGTATATTTGATTGTCTTAAATTTTTTTATATAATTTATTTTGTATATCGTTTTTAACACAAAAAGCCTAAGAAGTCCTGCCTAACTAAATTATCTATCGATTGAAGTAATAAAATTTAATTTACAACGAATCAAAAATGTTTTATTGAGATTAAAGCTTATGGTGTTCCATATTCCCCTATCTTACTCTATTTAAGACAAACAATATTTATCAATTCTCAATTTGACCACAGATAAACAAAATAATATATGCGTCTTTGTCAATGTCAAATACATCGAAGTGTGTGTGAGTATCAAATATAGGTATAACATTACAGTAGTGTTTGTTATGTTTTTTATTGATTTAATATTATAATATAATACATACCTTTGTAGTTATAAAAATATACTAGCATTCGCCACTCTATATGAACTATAGGTAATTGTGCGAAATATCATACTCCTCTCTCCGCGCTATTTTCGTAAAAATGGTCACAATGTTTTTGCTTCACGTATTAATGTATTGATACTTATGAGGTATATTTGTTTCATAGCATTGATTTATTTTATTGCATAATTATTCTGTTTAGGTATTATTTAAAAAAAAACACAAACAGAATCGAATCCCGGTGCCGACCATTTCCAGTTTCACCACAAAAGGTTGTTATGAAAGATGTCAAATATATTGTATTTTCGTCCACGTTGAGTGTCCTCTAGATTCTTAATAAAAAAATATTAGTTTTAAACAAGTATTCACCATATAAACTTTTCATTGTGTAGAGATTTGGTATACCTCAATTTTGGTTTCTTTAATGATCACATTTCACAAACCCTAAAACACAAAAAATGAATTAAACTTTCAAAAAACTATTTTCATCGCGAAAATTCTGTTAGTGAGAACAAAGTTAAAATAAAAAAAAACGGCGAGACTTTCATTCAAGTTGACAAACTATGAAACTCGTTTTAGACCACAAGGGAGGCACCGGCACCGTCTCAGTTCTCATCGGTTTGAAAACGATACATACCTACCTACGAAGACGTTTGTATTAAAACGAAACGTCAACCATAACTGAGTGTAGTAACTTCTTTGTTAAGAAATATAAAACCTCACACTTAACTTAGTTTGTAAATAAAGGAACGTTAAAACTGAAAAGTTGTTAAAATTAAATTGATTAAGAAGTTTGTTAGAAAAGTTTAAAATAAGTACTTACTTGAAGATAATGAATTACTTAGAAATCTTAAATTTAACGAAATAAAGTAAATTATTATAACAATGTTTGTTATGTATTGACGAGTCTCTATAAGTATAGCTATTCGAAAGTAACCTGTTATTGGAACGATTTAGATTCTATGACCTCGTCTACAAACGTATCATGATGAAATTTTTTTCTACTAATGTGGCATATTTTATACTAATAAAGACAGTAACATATTATAATATTATTATGCTCAGCAGTTTTTTTAAAGGTCTTGATGTGGAGAAAAACAATTTTATGAGAAAAACCATACGATTGCAATGTTTGCAATAAAAAGATTACACACTAAAGTAATTTAGATTCACGTGTGAACTCATAGCTGAGAAAAGCCATACGAACGCAAAGTTTGCATGAAAAAGATTACCAAATCAGAAAACTAACGCAAACACGCGACTTCATTGGGGACTCAAGTAATTTAAACAATCACGACATGCGAACGCATAGCGGAGAAAAGCTATACGAATGCAATAATTGCAATAAAAAGTTTAATCAATCAAATACTAAAACACTCACATGTTAAAAGCCATTTCAATGCAAAGTTTGTTATAAAAAGTTTAAGTTGTTTTTTGAGTTTTCATGAAGAGTTCAATTAATCAAGTGCTTTAAAGTCTCACATATGAATTCGGCCATACGAATACAAAGTTTACATGAAAAAGTTTACCAAATCAGAAAACTAACGCACACGGCACACACACGTGCCTTCGTATCGGAGAAAAGCCTTACGAATTCAATGTTTGCAATAAAAAGTTTAACAATCAAATAATTTATTTATTTATCTTATGGTCACAATACAGTACATCACAACAAAGAGATATTCAGCACAAGTATGTTTGTCAAAAATTAAAATTTGTAATTAAGATTATTGAGATATTCGGTTGCCGCTTCACTCAGGAACATGAAGTCGGTAAGATCACCCTCATATGCCCTGAGGACACACTCGGACACAATATGGTCAACGGTTTGTCTCTCCGCCCCACAGTCACACTCGGGGGAGTCCAGCCAGCCGCACTTGAAAAAGAAGTCCGCGCATCTGCCGTGACCAGTACGGATTCTGTTAAGGGCTGTCCACAGTCTTTGGGGCTGGTAAAAGCCAGGTGGTTTGTAAGAGATGCAGGGTAAACAGCGAGCCACCGGGTCCGAAGTCTCCTCCCATCTGGATTTCCAATTCTCGATAATGTTGAAACCTCCGTCAAATAGGCCTTTCCCCGTTGCTAGTGGAGGCTTGGGTGATTTCAAATAAATAAATACACACATGCTAAAAGCCATTTGAATGCAAAGTTTGTAATAAAAAGTTTAAGTTGTTTTTGAAGTCTCATATGCGAATTCAGCTATAAGAAATAGAGACGTATTATAATAGACTTGCAATCCCATATCACTGATAACAAAGCAAAGTTTGCAAGAAAAACCCATAGGTGGGCGCCACGGGCGCCTTTAAAAAAACTAGTTTTAATATAAGTGTCTTTGTTTGGTTTAAATCATTGTTTATGTTCCAGTGGAAAGTTCATTTTTACACTGAAAGTACATTAATGAAATCTTCGTTTTTAGTCGAACGCCAATTATTTCAAATAGTCTACGGGTCATAAAAAAAAAAACAAAAATATGTAAGTACCTACTTAAAAAACAAGCTTTAAATTACACATTGACAGGTTTTGCTGCTGATGGTCACTTCATATTTTCATATAACCTACCGTCTTTTTGCGACAAGCGCTTTTGTGCGGACATTTTAAAAACTGAAATCAAATTATAAAAATTACAATTTCAAAAAAGCTCCATTATTTTTCCGAAGAATAAATTTTCAACTTTTTAAAACTGCCATCGAGGAAATTAACTTTTCTTTTTACGTCTCGCTAAGCCGGCTTTGTTCGTTGTCTACTTTTTATTAAATTTTATTCGCAACAAATGTTTTGAAATTTCCCAACGAAACTCCATTTAAGAAAGAACAATATTATGACACATTGATTTACAATAAAATATTTCTGCTTGGACGCCACCACCTTCTCAGTTGGTTTTATGTTTCACTTGGATAAAGTTTGTGAATAAAACGAGTCATTTTAGTAAAACATTTTAATACAGGGCTTATGACTGAACGCACATCATAATAATATTCTGTTATTTTATGTCATTTTCAATTCACGGTCAAACTGATGGCAGTTGGTTCTCAGGCAGAATATTAAAAAAGGTTTTGGGACAACTGGGAGTCGAGGCTTACCTAACCTTTAAAATTGCACTTTATAAGGCCTAAGTAATAAAGAAAATTTGCTTTCCGTAAAACATAATATTATGTTTTTTATTTCCCCTTTCAATGAGCAAAACCGTGTTTAAACATAATCATTGATACTAATAATTGATACTTCAAAATTTTGAAAAATGAAAAATTGATCCCTATTTCTTTTTTTGTAAGAATACCCTATAGACATTTTGAGCTTTGGCATTATTATTATTGATCTGCGATTTATTTATCTTAAGCTATGTCCACACATCGCAACATTTTGTATCTCCAACAAAATGTTGGAGATACAAAATGTTGCGTCAACTGTATCTGGATACTGTTGATAGCGATGTTGCGCGTCCACACATCGTTTGTTGTTGGAAATCAAAATATGCGAATAAATAGGTATACAGAGTGTTTGGTAAAACGTTAGACAAACTGGTATGGTACACTGAGAGAAAAGTAAGGGGGAAAAGCTCGTATTTCTTGAGTTTTTTCTCGTAAGAACTGTTTTTTTTGACTCAGAGTGAAGCATTGGTTTTTTCAATGCTCCGTCATTGAATTTTCATACGAGGTATTTTCCCGTACGGTTTACTGGAAATTAGCAGGTATTGGAGAGGAATTGATCTATGCAATGTCATTGAATTTTTAAATGATAGTTCATTGGAAAAAGCAATGCCGTCATTGATATATCTAAGTAAGAGACTTCATATTTTCTATTAACGTACGGGAAAAAATCAATGCCGTACGTGGTATAAACCGTTACATCATTGAAAAATCTAAGTAAGGGCCTGTATATTTTCTAGTAGCGTACGAGAAAAAACCAATGACGTACTTGGTACGACCCGTTACTTCATTGATATATCTAAGTAAAGTCCTTTATATTTTCTAGTATAGTACGAGGAAATACCAAGGCCGTGCTTGGTACAACCCATTACTTCATTGATATACCTAAGGAAGAGACTTTTTATTTTCTAGTACATTACGAGGAAAAACCAATGCTGTAATTGATTCAACCAGGTAGCAACCCCTTTCTTACCTATTACATCATTGCTATCTAAGCTCTCAATACCTACCTAGATCTAAAAATTCCACACATCCAGGTGATTGAGTTTGTCTTCTTCGTACTTGATACGTTTTCTCCCAGTTGATCAAAACAAGACACTATGGAGGTATTAATGACTTGATGAAATTTTTGCGTCTCCCTAGATTACATTCAGCTCGTTTTGTGAAGTTTCATCTAAATTATAAACTGATGAGTTAGTGACGCATAGTCTCTTTGAGGAAACTCGCCAAACAGCTGGGAGAATACACCGTCTTCTCAGGCTATCCCTCAGTTGTCTTCCGTAGGTATGGATCATAGATGTTTACCTAACATCTACAATGTGTTAATTACGAAACTTGATCAAATGAATTGTACGAATAAAAAATTAACGATGAATTTGCGGAAGTTTTTTTGGAATATTCTTCACTTATAAAAGAAAAAGAAGAAGAATTTCCCAAAAAAATCGCAATTTCATAGATATTTTATTTTGTCTTTTATATTTATTTATTATCCTTATACGGCACTTAATTTTTTTATGTCCACACTTGAACAAACGAGTTTTATGAACAAAAAAAAATATAGCAATAAATTGATTATATTAAATTTTTTTTAAGTCAAATCACTTGATCTCATTTGAAGGTCTTTAAAATAAAATAGAAAAAAAAAATATTTCCCAAAAAATAATTTCCAAATTCATTGAAAAAAAAATCTGTTAAGTATACCTACTATTTATAAGAAAATAGGTTGTTAACCTGAAGAGAAAATAAATATGAACACGAAGTTTGAATTAAGGTAGGTATCTATTTCAATTTAAAGTGCCAATTGAAATTTCAACGTAAAATGTTTGTCTTTTGTTCGTACAATTCGTTTGATCAATAATTATCCAGATAACACATTGTATAGAGAAATATAGCTAGGTATATAATTTGTAAAATGATTTTAGTATAAACTTTTAAGTAATGAGTAAACAAGTCTTGCATCGACGAGCTCAAGCAAACTAATGGTAGATCTAAGAGGTAGGTCGATTGCGTCTGGTAAAAAAATATCCCTACTCCGTCTGGAAATCACGGACCTACTTGTGAAAACCCCGTACGAACTCGGTTTTAACAGGTGCCGCACGGGAGAAAGTCAAGGGCCTGGATTTTTTCACGTTGTCCTTGCGAAATTCTCGTATTTACTTGTTTCTGTTGAAATTAATTATTGTCATTGGATTTTTCAAGTTTACTAGCTATTTTCCATTACCTACCAGCTCTTACCTAGTATCCTATTATTTGTACTGGCTTTACTCAAAACCAAAGAAATAATGGAATTTACAACAGAAATATATTTGACTTGCATAGGTTTTTGAAATTGTACGGATGTCCAGGAAAAAACTCCATGCTCCATCATTGAAAATACCAATGATGTTGCGTTTTCATATAAACCATCTCCGTAATAGAAAAAAACAATTCTCGTACGGGATATTTTAAATTATTATAAATTGAATCATTGTTTTATTCCAGTTGCATTAGTTTAATCAATGACATACAGCATTTACATTATTTCTATTCTTACTGGAAAAAACGTAAAACAAGTAAACTTGTTTCTTTCTATGAATTACTTGAATAATTCCCTGATCCGAGAATTTCGGAAATTCCATTCTTGAGAATGGAAATAAGCAGATAAGGTGAATTGATTATTTCAATGATAATGGTTTTTTTCATAAAAGTTTATGATTTTTTCTTGTATTCTGCGGTTTTTATTAAACCATTTACTGTACGTGCCTTCATCATGACAAAATTTCTCTCAGTGTACATAGAGGAGATCATTTGGATATAAAAATACCTTTTGCTTGTTATATACACACATGTTGTAGGTATACTGTTTGAAAGAGAATATAAACCTTACCCTTACCAACTCACGTTCACTCCCAAGGTAGAGCATCTGGTCACCATTAGGTTCCTCTATGCACTTCTGTCTTGTCTGCTTCCTCTCAGATCAGTGCGTTCAAGCCATATTCGGGGGGCACAGCAAGGTGTGCCAATACTCAACCCTGTTTTTCTTCAGTTTTACTGATATTTAAGGAAAATTTTTACGAAATTTGAAGAACTCATGGTGACTTTCACCAACGGTTCATAACATTTAAGTTGCTCGTAGCCTTTTATATAGTGTGGAGTGGAGGACACTAAGAGCTACGTAAAGTTAGGAACCATTGGTGAAAGTGACCATCAAATTTTTTTCTGAGAATTTTGAAATCTGAAGTAAACTTATTTCGTGGACGTTTCTTTGGGATATGAAGGGATATAACTTTTTATTAAGCCATTTTCTTGATTATTTTACTTATTTTTTCTAAAGATTTGAAATTTGAAAAAATAGTTGGATAAATAAAAAAGTTACAGAGTGACATCTAGATAAAATTACGGGATTTCTATTTTTTTTTTTTTGTAAAAACGCCTAAAAAGGGAGCTCTTTATAAAAATTTTGAGTAGGTAAGTACAATATATTACAAAATAAATTATCTAACTTTGTACCATACCAGTTTATCAAACGATCAACCAAACCTCCTGTATTCCTACATATTCTTCGATCGTTTTTTAAAACTTATCGATGGAAATGAACGATGAATGAAGCGTTCTGCAACTCGTGGGCTCGAATCCCGGTGCCAACCATTTCCACTTTCACGATACAAACCTTTTGCTTAGTGTGAAAGATGTCAAAAGCTTAATTGTATTCACTTTGACTAAGCTCAGATTCATTTTAAAAAATGTGGAAATCTTTAGAAAATTGCTAGATTTGAAGCTCATGGCAAATAACGCCTACACTGATTCACATTACTGAACATCATCGACTGTTAATCTGGTATCCGGAGTGGATAAGTTCAAACAACTGGGAGCAGCCATTACCATCTCTATTGACCTGGGGACTGAGCTCCCGATTCGCATCTGTATAGCAAGGGGCGCCTTTAACAACATGACCAATAGGTATATGGAAAGCATCAGCGTTTGGTGTCAAGACGAAAATGTTAATTGTTTGATGCGTGTGTGTGTTGCCCATTCTCCTGTATGGTTGTGAGTCCTGGCACCTGACCAAAGTCCATGCACAAAAAGTCTATTCTTTCGAAACGAGGTGCCTCGGGAGAATTTTTAATATAAGTTGGTTCCACCGCATAACGAACGACTCTATACGCCGGCGCACCCAGCGTAAGCCCATTACTTCTACCATTTTGGAGAGTAGATGGACTTGGCTGGGAAATGTGTTAAAGATGCCGAATGGCAGTAGGTCGAGGAGAGCGCTGTTCTTCCTCTCATCATCAGGGTCCCGAAGACAAAGAAGACTCTCATACTGTGGTCCGCTCCTATGAAGCAGAGCGGGGTCTGAATATGGTGTTGGAGTTGGTTATCGAAACTCCGAGTATGGGAAGTGTTTGGTAGACTAGCGGATACGACGCCGGCTTTCGCAATGTTTCATGCGGAGGCCGTGGGTTCGATCCAAGGTGCCGACCATCTTCCTTTTTCGCGACACAAGCTTTAAGTAGCTTACTGTGAAAGAGTCATATAGTGTATATGTGTTCACTTTGAGTGAATATATAGTGAACACATCAGATTCATTTTTATAAAGAAAAAAAACTGCGCGAGATCGAGCGAAGTAGAGAGTTCTAGCTGCCCCCCGTTGCCCCCGAATGGGGTCAAAAAAGGAGAATGGTAGCCTAGTGGCAAATGCATCAACTTCAGATCAAGAGGTCCCTGGTTCGAATCCCGGTTGGGTCAGAAATTTTCAATGAATGTGTATTTTCACCTGAAATATCTTCTCGAAGTTGAATCCTGTCTCATATTAGACGGAACTGGTTGACTGGTAGAGGATGCTCCAAGGATTAAGTTCCGCCTGCTATACTGACACTTATGTCGTATTGAAGAGTGTTACTTATTTATGTAATAACTCGGATCGAACACATCGATTCCGTCCTCAAGGAAGGCCAGGTAAGAAGTAAGAGAAATAGGAGAGGGTGTATGAGAAATGTTATGTCGGTGGAAGAAGCGAACGAAGTATGCTTGGATATAAAAGAGTGGAGGTCCGTTCTCTCTGCCTACCCCTTACGGGACACGGCGTGATGGGTAAAAAAAAAACTAAAAATATTACCTACTTCCCACCCAACTTTCTTAATTTTTTCTTTCATAAGAACCTTCTCCTGATAAAATAAAAACCTAACGACAAAAAAAGAATTAGCGAAATCGGTCCATCAATGATGTATGGATGTGAAACTTGCTCATGCACGAATATATGGAAAGTATCTGTGGGATATGGATATGGAAAGGATGAGAATATTAGGTATGGAAGTTAGCGTTGTACAAAGATGAAAGGCAATTATTTGAAATAGTTTGGGCATGTGGAAAGAATGAATGTAAACTGAATGACAAAGAAAATTTATATGACCAAAAGCAAAGGTGCATTAATAAGGCATGCATGGTCGACAGAGAATAATCGACCTCGATAGCCCAGTGGCAAAGACTCCGACTTCAGATCAAGAGAGGGGTTTTGATTCCCGGTCGGGTCAGAATTTTTCAATGTGTTTATTCCTATTATATAATCCTTTCTCAAATTAGAAGGAACCCTTTGACTGGTAGAGAATGCTTCAAGCATGAAGTTCCGCCGGCTATACTGACACATCGATTCCGTCCTCAAGAAAGCCTGTTTATGAAGTAAAAGAAATAGGAGAGGTTCTATGCGAAATGGTATGTATGTCGGCGGAGTAAGTGAAAGAAGAGTGCCTGGATAGAAGAAAGTTGAGGTCCGTTCTCCCTGCCTATCCCTTATGGCTTGATGGGTAAAAAGAAAATATTAAATAATTGAATAATTAGGTACCTATTTAGATTTGAAATTAATAAAAACTTAAAAATTTTTCAAAACAAACCTATAAAAATAATGTAGAAAGATAAAAAAAACATTCACAAATAAATAATACCTCAACCAGTGAGATGAACGTGAAAAGTTGACGAGTTACCCGTTTGAAACGGGAAACTTGGAAACATGCAATAAAGCAACATTTCCATATGATTTTTGGCGCCAAATATCGACGAGTATCTGTCAACTTCACAACAAAAAGTCAATGAAAACTCGTCAACTGTTGATATCAACTTTTTGTTACCATGTGTGGACAGCCGGGATACACGGATACAAGCAACATACATAATTTCTCTTAGATTTTTGCACCCAAAAGTCGGCGGTCGACTTAAAGTATCCGTCAACATTTTGCGTTTTTTACAACAAAAAGTTGATAGATACCCGTCAACTGTTGATATCAACATTTTGTCACTGTGTGTGGACATAGCTTTAGACTCCATACCGTCCGTTTTGATGTTAGAATTTTTGAGGGTTTGTATGTATACCTATAAGTATATCTGATATTCCGAGCGGGGTTTTTTTTTGTTCTGTCACTTATATTAGGTATTTTTTTTAATTGATTTTGGTTGGTATAGTGGAATGGTGACACTCTCTATTTTAGATGGTACTACAAGGATGTTATTTCCATTGTTGTAATGTTTTTAGCTCAGCAAAAATTGTATGAAGTCATGTACCTACTTACAGTAGACCCTGTCAAAAACACTGTCAAAAATATTATTCGTTATTTTCATTTACTTACCTTCTTTATTAGCTACGTTTTTTAAATTACTTGAATATGATTCAATCCTTTTTTCTCGGTAATTCATTTAACGGCGGCTATTTTTTAAATTAAAACTTGCCTAATTGCTATAAAAAATGTCGATTTGTTTTCAAAAATCGTTTTTGGTACGAGATATTAGGGAATCTGTTTTTTATCTGCAAACATATTTTTCTTCCTAGTTGAAGAATTTATAAATTCTCGTACATCCAAAAAGCGCTCCTTTATATTTTTATGTATCGAAATGAACACCTCTTTCCAATGGTTTTTATTTTTTTTTTATTGGTTACCAATTTTGACAACCAACCTGATCTAATAATGGCTGATAGTCGAAACCGGTACATAATCAATAAACTAAAACAATAAAAAAAATCATTGAGAATATTTTTTTTATTTCCTAACAAACATAATATAAAAACAATATTTAATTTTTGTAAGAAATCGGGATCAAAGCGAAAAAAACATTGTATAGTTTAAAAATTAAAAAATAGTTACCTATAAACTCTTATAATATCATCTATAGACACATGTATGTATTTATGTGTTTTTTTGATAATCTCAAATAGCAAAGAATGTTATTTTTGCCGAATGGTGAATTTAATAATATGGCTCACAAAGACTTGTAACGTGTATTATTATCGGCTGTCATTGGAGCATTTCGAAGATATTGTGAACTTATTCCTATCAGGATACAACGAAGATTAGCATATTAAAGGGGTAGACTGTCAAAATATTATAGGGAAATCCAACGTCGTCGCCTTTGTGAGAATGTTCTATGAATTCCTAACAGAAATATATTATTAGGTAATATTGTATATTTTATAGCAATGATTGTTTTATTATTACCATGTGAATTTGGGTTCGTTCTTATGTAGTTATTTACTTTTATCAATTAATATTAAAGATTGTTTTAAAATTACATTTTTTTATTACTCACTAGATTTCTCGACAGACATTGTCCTGTGGTCTATGAATATATTGAATAAGAATTTTAAGTAATGTTAAAAATTACTTGAACCAAAAGTTTGAAACCACATTTTTCCATCAGAATTCTGCCAATCGCACTGACTAATTAATTAAACTGTTTGTGTCAATTAGATTTCAAAATTAGATTTTTTCACTTTTCGCATTTTAATTTAAAAAAATGCGCTTCAATGTTAACAGACGAGGCCGACCTCGAATGACATGGTCCGACCATATCGGTGCCGTCTTAGAGGATAGCCAAATCATGGGCAAAAGGAATAGAAAAGCTGTATGCGGAATATGTTATGCGTTTGGAAGAAGCGAAAAAGGTTTATTGGATAGGAAAGAATGGAAGTCTGTACTCTCTGCCTCCCCTTTCGGGAAACGGCGTCATGGGGAAAAAATAGTAATAATAATTAAAATAGATTTTATCCAAGTTTCACTTAGATAAAATCCATTTGGGTGATCGTTAATCGAACTAATTTTTGTTTTTAAACCAAACGGATGACAATCATTGGATTTCGTCCATTTCGAGTGACTCAAGTCTCTTTTCCTCCATCATAAATACTGTCTATAGAATCTGTAGATAGGTACCTACTCAAAAATGCTGGCATAATTATCAAGCAATGAGCTTGAGTATTTTGAATCGATTTTTTAATACGTTATTTGGTTGACTAATCATTTTTATTTACAACAACGCATTTTTCATTAATTTTTTTTTTAACTACTCTATGTAGGTATAACTTTCTCAAAGAGATAGCAACTTTTACGTCAGCAACATGACGGATTTCCTTCGGTATTTTATCCAATGCTCTTCCTATTATTATGGTCTTCCTTCTTCATTATCAATCATTTTATGCGGTATGACTTCAAAAACTTCACAATTGTATATTTTGATAAATAAGTAGTATTATTCATAGAAAATTTCACAAAAGGTACTCATTGTGTTGACGATATTATCATAAACTTTTGAATACTACTTTGATTATAATATATCTAACAACGTCAAACTGAGTTCATTTTGTTATGAACAAATATAATAATATAGAAAATTCATTATGTATGTAAATTATTATCAAACATACCTACACATAATGAATAAGTTGTGCTTTGATGTTAGTAGGTTCATACATAGAAATTTGCCAAGTCTATTCTCGCCTACAGAAATTTACCACAAAGGTGATGGTAATTATTAATGATTATATTAAATCAGAAATTCGTAATATTATTGTATCTGAATATTACTTTGAAAATTGTACAACTTAACTAGACTAAGTTCCTACTCAGCTGTTAAGATGTGATTTGGATGATTTGATTAGAACAATAAAATACAAAATTTATTGTTCGTAATAAATAAGCGATTGGTACTCTAGTGCCTGCCTAGTTGGTAGTTGGAATCGACCATTGGTATTTTATTTATTTTTTTATTATTTATTTCTCTCTAAGCAACAATTGTTGCTTTTACATTAAAAATATACCTATTATACATTTTGATAACGCCATGCATGGTTATTATAAGATGACATAAAAAAAAACATCACAATTTCACATTAAAACAAACAAAAATAAAACCATGCAATAGGAACAAACACAAAGGCTCGCTGCCCTGAAGATAAAGGGAAAAAAATATAGTATGTACATAGATACATGAGTACCTATATAAATTATTTGTACATAAATTTACACTTAAAATAGTTGCATTGGGAACCACAAGTATTCAACCCAAATAATAATATTGTTAAACAGCATATTCGTCACACTGGCACACACACACATACACGCACCGCCTACTCTCTCACAAAAAGTAATGGCTGACGCACTGGGGCCATACAGGGAGTTCAGTTCAGTGGTATTTTTCAAATAACAATTTCTTAAAATAATTTATATTTTTTGTTTTTTTTTTTTTTATTAGATCAAAAAATTCGCATTTCTAAGCAGACGCTGCATAGGTGCGTTATAAGAATAATTGGTTGTACAATTTGCCGTATTAAAAGTAATTCTACTGCGTGTGCTTCTCCATATGTCAAGTAGTTTTGTTTTTTTGGGCCCGTGCTAGTTAAATTTCGCTCTCAATTAGGGTTTCCATATATCCGAAATGCGGGAATTTTTTAAAATTCCACAATACTAGAGCAAAGAAATAGTACCTATGTCAACAATAACTGATGACTGACCAATAATGTTCGGGTTTTAAATGGCTTGTACATTGTACAAACCACTACTGGCTTACGCCCGTCTTGTACTCTTATTTTGAAGGCTGGCTTAGTATTATCACTTTGCGTTAAAAATGATCGCCATTAGGTTTGTATAATGACGATGTTACCACCTAACGGTGAACGTTGTTAACGTAAAGTGATCACACTAAGCCAGCCATGGAAATAACAGTATAAGATGGTCTTAAGCCCGCAGTGGTTTGTTCATACCATTTAAAAATCGAACATTCAGTCATGAGTTGTTGATATATTCGTTAAGATCTAGTCCTAAAAATGGACACAAGAATCTAGACAAACTTCGAACGTGATGTACCAAAGATATAAACTCAATAGTAAGTACCTAACTACATAACTACTTTTTTTTTATTTTTATCTCGTAACTCTGCTTTCAAAACAAATCTTGGTGGCTAAATAAAAAAGTAAAGAGTAAAATGTTTACATTTATACCTATGTATATGCTCATTGCTCACAGTGGATGAATAAAATTCATTTTCGAAAAAAATGTGTTTTTGCAAAATCCGAATTACATACACGATGGTCAAAGGACGTTAGATACTAAAAAATAGCATGAAAACCACTAACCTTTGTAGATATTAGTTATTCATAGTGAGGAAAATGACAGGTGGGGTTTTTTGAAAAAAAAATAATAATAATACTTACATGGTTCTAAAATTCCCCATTGTTTTTTAGCTGCCGGCTGGATATTGTAATCGGAAAAAAGAGCGTTCATTTTATTTTTAACTAAATACATACATACTAGGTAGTAGGTACATAGATCCGTTGTACTTTCGATATTATATTAATACGTGAAAGAAAAACTTTGTGACTATTTTTATGAAAATTGCGCGGATGGAGGAGTATGAAATTTCGCACACTTATAATTTATATAGAGAAGGGATGTAAAATGATATATTTTTTTAAATTATACATAAAATAGATTAAATGAATAAAAAAACAAAACACTACACACACAACTGTAATGTTATGTGTATTCCATACTCACACACACACACACACTTCGATGTATTTGACATTATTTGACACAGATCTTAAGTTTATCTGTGGTCAAATTGAGAATGGATTAATATTTATTGTATTAATTAAGCATAGAAAAACTTTGAACATATCAACATTTCAAATTTGACGTACCATTTCATTATTTTTTAAAGAAAATTGTGAAATAGCGAAATTTGACAAAGAAATCCCAATAATGTTTAAACTTAAAATTTAATCTAAGTTAGTTATGGTCGAATTTCGAGCAATGGCCGACCACTAGTAAGGATTATTGTACATAAGTTTTATTTTGCGTGTCTACAAAATTAATTTAAATCTAGTCTACAAATTTAATTTACATAAACCTAATTGTTCATAATAATTTAATATTATTCATATTTTCTGTAAAAATACAGGATGAATACAATGATCTCAAGTTTGTTTTGATGTTGTGAATATGAGGGGATACATAGTTTTGTATAATGGGGAAGTGGCTGGTAGCCTAACGGTTTCAATCCGATGATTGTGGGTTCGATCCCCGGTGTCGACCAGCTTCCTCTTTAACAACGCTAGCCTTTGCTTTCTGTAGAGGATGTCAATAGTGTATTTGTGTTCACTTTGAGTGAGCCCAGATTCAATTTATATAAAAAAAAATATTCTATAATTATTTCGAACGATGCATCTGTTTTTGATGATTTTTACAAGTCGCATTCTGATAGGCAATTGAACCAACTATCATAATTTTTTTTAACTATTAACTGACTTATGTCAAACGCCAATAACAATTCAAAAATACAAACGTTTCTACTGTCAAAAACTCTAATAAGGTTTACCTACTTTCTTCTTCTTCTTCTCAGCCTGTAGGTCCACTCATGGACATAGGCCTCCTCCAGACTCTTCCACGTCCCCCGATCTTGTGCAACCTGCATCCACTGTGAGCCAATGGTTCTTACAATGTCGTCCCTCCATCGAAGCTGTGGACGGCCAGGGTTTCTAATAATTGTAGTCCTAGGGCGCCAGCAGAGGAGGCGTTTTGTCCATTTATCCTCAAAACGAGCGACATGACCGGCCCATCGCCATTTTAACGCTGCCACTCGTTCGACAATGTCCGACACTCCTGTTCTTGCTCTTATTATGGTTTTTCTAAGACTTACACCCAGCATCGCTCGTTCCATTGCTCGTTGAGTTACCCTTAATTTCTCAGCACTTCTTTCATCAATACTTTACGTTTTCTTAAATTTTCTATTGTACCAAGCAGCTTTCTTATTTTTTTTTTTACATATTGAATCTTCTTTCGACAATATAGCAAACATAACGAATGAGCGAAATTGGTCTAGATGTCCACGGTTGTTGCGATGATCATGTGAAAGCGGACTCTATTTTATTAGCTATATTATGTACCTATATAATATATTGAGTCCATTTACCATTATTTCAAGTTTATAGCTTGGTTAATCATTATTACGTTTAATAGTTGATCATTCGGGCATGGACAAACAAGAATATAATTAAAGCAGTGTCGTGTCTGGCTCCAGGTAATAAAAATGTTCAACAAACAAGATGACAAAGCTTTTCAATTATTTTTCTTTTCAAGAAAATATTTTATGTGCCATAAAAGCTGAAATAACAATTAAGCTAATTTCTTTTTATTGCTTATTTTACAGTTATTCATTTTGTAAATTAATAAGGTTGAACTCAAATTGATTTCGAAATACACGTCACAGGTTCAATTGATTAAATCCCATACTTTTTATAGATCGAGGCAGTTTATCTTGTTTATCCCATGTTCATCCCAGTAAATCCCAAATTTATTACCGACCTCAGTAGCCTAGAGGCTCCGACTTCAGATCAAGAGGCCCTTGGTTCGATTCCCGCGGAAGGGTCAGAAATTTTCAATCTGTTTTTTCACTTGAAATTTCTACTCGAGGTTGGAATCCTGTCTCAGATTGGACGGGACCGGTTGACTGGTAGAGAATGCTTCAAGCATTAAGTTCCGCCGGATATACTGACACCTATAGAAGAGTGTTATTTATTTGTTATTTTTTAATGACAAAAGCATTAAATTGTATTCGTTAATAAGTCGATTAGTCAAAATTCATTTCTATGTTAAAAAAAGACAATAATTATGGAAAATTTAATGTGATAGGTAGGTACCTACCTGATCAAATGATCCCATATACAATTTATAGGTAGTTAGTTGCTACGGAAAAAATATCAAATTCCAAGTACCTAATCATTTCTTTTTCTTTTCTTTTTTATCCTTGTAGTCTAACAGGCGGTGCTACAACTTATTTAATTATTATGAAAGAAGGTGCAAATTATCAACATATCTTTCGAAAAACTTGGATAATTTATTAGAAAAAAAAAACTGTAGGTTAGCACTTATTATTAAGTTTTCTCCAAAAATATTTTTTTTGGATTTTTTCTCTAAACTATTATTTTATTTTTACGAGAGTAATTTTCTAAGTTATCTCATTCCACCAGGATCCATTAGCAGCCCTGCTCGCTTTAAGTGTCATTTTATTTCATTACGTTTTCATATAATGATTGCCATAGAAGAGGAGAAAAAACGAGCAGACACTTAAGGAAGAGAAATAATAATGAAAACTTCTCTTTATCGCCCTCCTACAAACAATTTTAACGGCCCTTCCCGTATCGCCTTTCACCTGACGTTATCAAGGGCCACGCGAATAAAAGCTGATTTTTATTCAGCAATATGCCCTCAATTTTAACCCTTGGCAATAACGCTAAAAACCACACGGCTTTTATTTATTACCTAATGTCATGACATCAAATTCCTTGCACATATATTTTTATCCTCATCACCTCCTTAAGGATAAAACGAACCTCCACCATCTAGTTCTTTCGCTTCTTCCACCAACCCTACGTTTCTCATGCAACCTCTCCCATTCCATTTGCTTAAGGATGGAATCGTGGTATTCGATCCACGCAATTCTCGATCTACCCCCACCTTTTTACCCATTCCCTTTCAGTCTTAAAAATTCTTATTCAATTATACTTTCATGCATTCTTTTAACATGCTCAAACCATCTCAATTTTTATTAACATTCATCTTTGTAACAACAATAACTTCCAAACCACATTCATTCCTAATATTCTCATTCTCACAGTATTTTCACATATTCATCGTAGATCTGTACCTACTGCATTTTTTTTATCAATTTCGTCAAAGTGTAAGACTTTAGAGATCAACTTGTAATCTCTGACAATGGTACAGTGGCGTAACGTGGGTTTTCGCCGCCCGGGGCGGGATTAACATTTGGCGCCCCCCCCCCCCAAATGGAAAAAAAATCAAAATGAAAAAGTTAGCATATTTTTTATGACTAGTGGTTCAGTTCATTGGTCGAAATTCGACCATAATTAATTTAAACTATAATATAGGTACCTATTACAATAGTGTGCGTAGAGTTTTTGTTATTGATTTAATCTATTTTTATGTACGATTTAAAAAAAAATATTAGCATTTGCCCCCCCTTCTCTATAAAAACTGTAAGTGTGCGAAATTTCATACTCCTCCGTCCGCTCAATTTTCGTAAAAAGGGGCACAAAGTTTTCCCTTCACCTATTAATATATAGATACTTACAACACTACAATATAGTACAAAAATTCAATTTTTGGATAATGGGATAGAGCTTACTTCTGACACAGATTTTTCTACCTGCGGAATCACCGCAAAAGTTTTTTTTTTAAGACCTTAACCCGAAATTACTTAAAGAAGAAAAAAAGGAACTTGAATTAACTCACTCCGGTGTACACTTTTTGTACTAGCTTACGCTGAGACAGGTTAAAAGGAAAAAAAAATATTTTATCAATTTTAAGAATTTTAGTGATTTTTTTTCTCATTTATTTTCCCTTCACAAGCTCGGGGCCCCGATTTTTTTCTCATTTATTTTCCCTTCACAAACTCGGGGACCCGATTTTTTTTCCTCATTTATTTTTCATTCACAAATTCTCGTACCTATTCTATTTCAGTTTTGTGTTTTTTACCAAGTTTTTTTTTATTTGTCGGCTCATTTTGCCGCCCCCTGAAAAGTGCCGCCCGGGGCGGACCGCCCCCCCCGCCCCCCCCTAGTTACGCCACTGAAATGGTATCATGTTTGGCTACGCCACAAGGCGTTTATAAAACTTTAGACCCTCCAGGCATATTTTTTCTTCGGATTCTTTCGATTGCCTATAGACCGATTTTTTTTTAAATAAGCACCTTGATTCACTTCTTATTTATTTTTATCTGCATATGACCAACAAATAAAGGAATATGAGAAGTTTATGTAGAAGAAATATTAACGGCAGCTAGTATTATAATAACAATCATCAACCTAGTATATATTATTATTATGTCCTTTCGCTTTTGTAAAGTTTGGGACTTATGCCTTGTAGCACAACCACAGTGTGTCCTTGGTGACATTCTGCTACCGATTTGCCAACACCTACACGAGATATTATTTTAAAGCCGACCACACACGCTATGTTATCTGCGTGGGTATTCCTGGTAGAACTAAACCGTCAGGCATTACAACTGTAATTTGCGTGGGTATTCCTGGTAGAACTAAAACCGTCAGACATAACAACTGTAATCTGAGTGAAATTAACTTTGTTGTTTGTCCGATCCGACTTTTATTCAAATGTACCTATATTTTGTTTCAGTTGTGCCGTTTGGGAACGATAATAATTAATTATTGTCTGTTCAAAAAATCGTCGCCGAATTGATGAAATATAAAAATAATATATAAAATTTCACCAAAGCACATGACATTTTGCAGGATCCGACACACGACAAGTAGGAATAGCCATTATTTCGTACTTACCTACATACTGTGCAATTTTGCCTGATAATTTTACTTTTGTAGACTTAATGGTGGAGCTATTTTACACGTAATGTGCAGTATACCTGATAGTTTTGCTTGTACAGACTTACCCGTAGCTATAACCTGGCGTATGTGGTCGGCTTAACACTGATAGTGTGAAGAATAACATGACTGCTTTACATTGTAACAATATTTATTAGAGAAATGTCGTAGATTAACGACTCTGTGACTGTGACCAAGATAATATGGCTTTAAAACTTATTAGTTAGGGTACGTTATTATGAGATGCGGCAACTCATAAAGGATATTATTTACTGCCGTCAGGTGGCGAGGACACCGTGTTCTAAAAACAGCTATTTTAGTTACATTTGAAATGAAAATCTCAAAATTTAATTCTTTAAAATTACCGAGTGCTTACATTCTTGTTTTATTTTGAAAACTCGTATAATTAATTTGAAAAGGAAGTAAGTTTTTTCTTAGGTATGTACGTACATACATCATTGCTGTGCTTGGCTATGACAAGAGGGTAGTTTATTATTAAACTCCAGATCTATTCCTATTTTAACTTTTTTAACTATGGGCTTTTCCTTCCCATTGTGGTATTAAATATAACGAGGCTGTGGATCAACTATCTAAAGACGCCACTCATTCAGGAAAACCTGCTCCAAACTTTCACCTTCCTCTTAACGATATTAAAAAAAATTGGAGAATTTGAAAAAGTTGGAGAATTGGAAAAAGTTGGAGAGTAATTCTAAGGGCAGTTATTACCGTTCTATAAAATTAAGCATTTCACGAAAGCCATGGTATCATGGACTCAAATTTAATAAAAAGCAAGTAGTGACATTATCACGAATGAGATTCAATCATCACAGATTGGATGGTCATCTTTTCAAAATTAATCTCGTGTCATCTCCATGGTGTGAGTGCGGATTGGACGTGGAGTCGATGGACCATGTTTTTTTGGGTTGCCCTATTAGGGACGCATCACCTATATACTTTAATATCCCTGATGTCCAATATCCGATAAATATTGCCCACCTTCTTAGTATTAATTGTCGAAATATTTGTAAAATCCTTTTAAATTTTGTAGAACAAAATATGATTTTAATCTGATTCTTTTTTTTGTCTTTCCTTCTCTTGGAGATGAATATTGTCTATTCTTTTGCTAATATCTATATAATTTAAACCACGGCGCAATACGTTCCGAATAGAATGAGTCGCCGGTAATCTAGAAAAAAAAAACTATGGGCTTCAACGAACTGCCCCTTCATTGAGGTCTCTGTAGATTGAGATCAGTTGAGGGCTATTAATTGTTGCCTCCTTATGCCTCTAAGTGGAGTTACAAAGGGATTGATAATACGATTTTTTTACACGTCGTCTTACGCACTCTTGAGAGTCTGTAGGGCTTGTCCTTTCTCATTCAAATTTGTGGTATGGTAAAGCATCGATGATTATTTAATACCCTGCTTGATGAGGCATTAAACATGTCTCATTAAACATTCAATAATTTAAAGCGAATTGATGATAATATAGGTAGGTAATGAAAGACAAAAAAGTTGAATATATTATTTAGATGGTTCTTCTTTCTTTTTCTACTTTTTTTGAGTATGGCAATCCACCCTCGAGTGATCTACGATAATATATAGATGTTTCATCTCTCTTTTTTTTTTCTTTGATCAACACTTTGTACCTACTCTGAATTTTGTTGGCTCTTTAACATCATTGTTTGCATTTTATCCATTCGACGTCTACTTTGAAAGAATAAAATTAATGTCACAATAAACTCTTTATAAAAATCAATGCTTGTGCGCTAATAAATATTTTCTAAACATTTCTACTATGTATGCAATAGATTATTGCAATTGTTTTGTAATATTGCCCAATTAATTTATTATTGTGCTTTTTAAGTGAACACACTACTGACATCATTCGCCAAACGCAAAGCTTGTGTTTTGAACGAGACAGATGGTCTGCACCCGGATCCACTAACAAATCATAACAAAACGCTGCGTCTGAACCGCTAATGCGGTGTTCAGACGGGGCGATGTAAGGCCAGACGATTTTGCTTGCATAAAAAAAATATCGCTCGGTCGCCCATAGATCGTCTGATGTGTTCACACGAGTCCACCGACATACATTCAATCTGTCAGGTGCGCTGATTGTTTTAAAAATGGCGGACGTCAAGGTAGAAGTCGCGGAGTAATTGGAGTTAGTTGAAAATATTGTTTTAGACGATATAAAAAGACTCCTAATTGAGGAAAAATAAAAAAAAACGTAGATATTGGGTGCGGAATTGGATTCTGAGGAAAAATAAATTTAGAGCAGTGCTGTCAACTGTCAAGAAACAGAACATACGGACGCCGCGCATATCTGCGCATGCGTGAATCGTTCCACCAGATACAAAAGTTGAAAGGCGTTCAACTTGAGACGATATCGCTTTCAACCATTTTTATCGCTTCAGATTTATCGACAATCTGTTCACACGGTTCAATTGGCTGGCGATATTTTAGTATCCTGGCGATATTCGCCTCGTCTGAACACCGCATAATCTACCAACAACTTCAATTACAATATGAATGTAGGTGTTTCTTATTAAAAGTTGACAAAATTGCGTCGTAAGTATATAGGTACCTACTAGCAATTTTCATATCTATAATTATAAATTTGACTGTTTTAAATTCTATTGTTTTCGTAACTAGTGTTGTTGTCAAGCACACACAGGGTACGCCATTTTGTCATCATTGTTTTTGTCAATTAAGTTTTGAGGAGATTCCATTTTTGTCAAAACAAGAGAAGCGTTATATATTATAATCATCATGAAGAGCTCTTGTAGTTTTCTGCTCTGACGGAGATAACCATGAAGGGAGGCACATATAATATATTTTATTATTTCGTGCGAAGGTTAATAAGAAATGCCAAGAATTATAATCACTTGAAATATATGTAGGTACTTTTGTCTGTCGACGTGTGGATCTACGTCGCGATTAAGCTGCGACCGAAAAGTTTATTGTCGGATGTAGAAAATTTACGGACGAAACGAGATACTTAACCTAAATAAATAAATAAATAAACGATTTCATTGAGAACGATTGAAAAAAAAAAGTTTTTTTATGACTTAAACAATACGAAACAAATTCTTTTCTATTTAAGCAGGTAAGTACTTACATTTGTGTCCTATAAAAAAATTTGATATTATTTCAACACTTCTATTTTATTTAATTGATTAATTAAAACAAGTAAGAGATCTATTTTTAAAATGTAGTCAAAATTGTAGAGCAAAAAAAAACAAGGTAAGTATTCATTCTGCTTATTTTGTGACGTGAACATTTAAAATTGTACAACTTAATCAAGCAAAAATATGCATATAAAAGAGGCCCTCATTCAGGAGTGGTTCAGGGATAGGCAAAGGGGGAGGGAAGAAAAAGTAAGGCACTGCAAAAAGTAAGTTACGTCAAGTTCAAATCAAAGCAAAGTTAATCGTCGGTTTTCGTACGTACTGCGTATTGCAGGTCGTGAGTTCGTATCTCGGTGGTGCCGATCATTTCCGCTTTCACGCAATCCTTTGCATGGTGAAAGATATCATAAGTAGTGTATTCGTTTCACAGTAAGCACATGTTCATTTAAAAACTCAGCATTGAGCGACCGACTGTGAAGCAGGGTAGCCAGGTTTTTTTCCAAAAAAATACCGAACCAGTGTTCCCACTTGGTATCCGAACAAAATGAAAGTTCCCCTCAAAAAAAGAACACCTGGCAACCCTGCTGTAAAGTGGTATAAAAAATGGTTCGAATTTCACTCGAGTTATATTATTAACCGAACCGAAAAAAGCAGACAATTCGGTCAATCCCCTCCCGACCTTCACGAATGCGGCTCACACAAAAGAGGACAAACATCACAAGAGAAGAGACGGGAGTTATTCGTCTATTTACATAGCTGTTGTCAGCTGAGTATTTAATTAAGAATATTAAATAATTAACATCATCACCATTTTATAATTATATGCCTTTATACACGTTGTGTAGATATGCTGTTTATTTATTGTTCCTGTCTGGATTATTTAATAGTCACTTTTAAAGCACATTCAACAATGTACTTATGTAATGCAATTTCTTAAAAATTGAAATTTTATTGCTTGAACTTTATGTACCGAAAGGAGCTATGGCTCTGTCCTAGTGTCCTAGATTTTGATGATCGCATGAACGCACGGTGAAAAATTGTGTGTCCTAACTGCCATCGCATGATCGCGCGTCCACTTTCCTTGACAACGCAAACAAATAAATATGAATGTTAGTAAGTAAGAACTTTTGGCAAGTACCTAGGTGTCGTATTAATTATCGACACAACAGAGCAGTACAAGCGACGCGCGATCATTTCAAATAAGGCACCGATCAAACGATCAAATTTACGTCTGTCCTCTGCCCAGTTAGGACACTGTCATACAGTGCTATATTATGTTTAACAGTTAAGTGTATAAACGACGCCGCCGGAGCATTTCGGAAATTCCCTCCATTGTTTCAATAGGTAAAACTTGGAGTTTTTTATTGAGACTCCAGGTATTCCTGTAATGGGGTGTCTATTTTGCTGATCCCTTTTTATTTTTAAAAAATATGCCGTCTATTCATAAATAATACCTATTTTGTAAAATAGTTCGTTATCTGTCTATTGGGTGCCGGCCGGGCTCCAATACAAATTGTATGTAAATGGCTAGGAATCATCTGTATTTCGTGGAACTTGGACGTGTATCCCTGCTTTTACTTTCATTCTATAAACACATTGCAATAAGTTATATTGTATTGTAATTTAAGTTTTTTTACTAAAAATAATATTTTGAAAGTGTGTAGTGTTTTATACCTACATAACTAGAATACCTGCAAAATGTTGGTATCAATACAAATTATGTTGTTTGTATTTTATTTGTTATCAAGATAATAATTTTTATATTCATAAACTTGATCTCGCTAGCCTAGTGGTATAGTGCTAACTTGCGAAAAAGAGGACCCAGACTCAATTCCCGGTCGAGTCAGAGTTTTATCATTTGATATTTTCTAACCGGGGCTGGCTTGTCTCAGATTGGTCGGAATCGGTTGACTAGAAAAACTGCTGTGAAACCTACTGGCATATTTTTAGAAACTGGGAGTGCTATGAACTTGGGGGACATACTCACCTTCAATAATTTTGAAACTAAAATCAATAAATCAGTACTATCTTTTGACCCCACTTCGGGGCATAGAAAATCAACAAGAACGCGGCATCAATAATTACCTCTTTTCACACTATGTCCTTCGAACGAACGGGACACGCTGTGAGAGGGTCTTCCACGTCTTCTCGTTTTCTACAGCCAACTGTAATTCGGCATACTAACACATTTCCTAGCCAAGTCTGTCTCCTCTTCATAAAAGTGATGGGCCGCCGCTGGGAGCGCCGGCAAAACGAAAAAATATATACCTTAATCATGTTTTGAAACTAAAATATTATAGTCTAATTTGACAGGAACCTCAATGAAAACATTCATGTGAATTTACAAGTTATACGTTCCTAAGATGAGAAAGAAATCTTCAGTTTTTGGATTAACCAAAATTATGATTGGTATAAAATGTATCAAAAAAGCTGTCTACGCACCATGACGAAGCTGTGGATATTGAATAATTGAAAATAAAGAAGAAATTAAAGATATATTCACACATTACCTACAACGAATTTTACTATGAACGGACCTATTGAACAATGTGATTAAATTTCATAATTGTTCAATATTCACCAAAAAAATAAGCGTAATAACCATTCCAAATTAAAATGCGATAAATTTCGAATTAAATAGTATACATTTTAATGTGTATATCATTTCCCTAGACAAAATATCCTTAGTTCTTTTCAAAAATTATACGCAATATCGAAAGTGTCATACTAATTGTATGGACGCCGGCTGAGCGTTGTATAGACAGATACCTGACTTTATGCCTATCAACACTTAACGGTTAAACAGGGCGTCCGCGTTCATGCGATCATGCGACCAGCTAGAACAGGGCCTAAAACAAAAATAGATAATTCTTCAAACCCATTATTTTGTAACTTTTTAATACTTTGTCATTATACCTACCAGATTATAAATGAAACTAACCTTATTATCGTAAAACTGCAAGGTTACTTTCATTTCCAAAAAAGGAAATGAATATGACTGTTTTCTGTACAATAAGGTCAATAGGTTCGCAAAGTAAGTCATTCGGTCCTTCCGTTTATTATATTATGTGTTTTATTGACATTATTTTGTTTTTGACTATATTGTAATTGTAAAAGGCCTCGGCCGTATATTTATTGAAAATAAAATAAAAAAAATATTATGAAATGAGACAATGTATGGGGATCATTATCCTAGGCTAAAGAGGTTTGTCTGGAAAGAATAGAATGGATGTCCGTACTATTTGCCTATTCCCTTCGGGAAACAAAGTGATCAAAAAATCTAGGGCTTCTAGGGTGCCTACTTAATTTTACCTAGTCCACACGGGATACATCACAATTCTACTCCTAATGACTTACAAATGGCTCAATGACTTGGATGTTGCTCTTTAGCGTGTCTCCTATATGCAGTAGTGGAATCATTGCTTTTGTTTCTTGTCTTCTAACAATGCCATCTCTTGGTGGCTGGTGCCAAACGACAATGATAATACTCAAATTCGTAAAACGTTCTCAGAAAATATTAGGTAGGTAACTCATGATACCTATATACCTACTCTATCATAAACCACTATAGCGGATATGTATTCGTACTTAAATATTTTACTGTCTGATAATTACATACCCCTATTCGCTATCAGATCCGCTAAAAATAAGAATCCGCCAAAAAAGTGTATGAAAAAAGTAACTTTTAACTGACTGTTCCACTTAAATTATCACAATTCCTCTAAAATGACCCGCTATTCGATCAATTTTAGCGCCACCTTAGAAAGACCCGCCACAATTTTAGAGGAACCGCATATATTATGTCAAAATCGTGTCTTTTATTTTCAGTCACCTCTCTTGAAAACAACAATCAAAACAAAAAAAGGTATTATTTTCAGTAAATATATCATTTTGCTCTTCTTTTAATCACAAAAATACGTTAATAGTGTTATATTTCTTGATCAAGATGAATTTGTTTGAGAAAAAGGAAATTTGGCGGCCATGATGATAATTTTGACATGGGGAAATAATAATCTTTATTGAAAAAAATAATAATTCATCAATAATACATACACAACATTCAATATCAACAATACATGCATAATATTAACAACATATATATCTCAAAAATGTACAGAGCCATAAAAGTATGACAGTATGAACATCTCGTATAAATCAAATTTCGATGATAACTCTAGTACAATTCCAAATGCATTAAAATTATAAATCATCATCATCGACCCAAATATAATCATTAAATAATAAACTTCATATTATGCTTAGCAAATTAAAAGAATCAATGAATTACCATTATCAACCGAAAAAACAAACAAAAAATCCGAACTTCACGCCTCACTAGGCAAAGCCTGTGCCGAGGCAGAAAAGAACAAAAAATAATAAACAAAAATAAAAAAAGAACACAAAACAAAACAACAACCAGAAGAAAGACCACGCAGCAAGCAGGTCAGAACAAAACAAACCCATTCAGCATGTCACTCGCTCATCACACAATTCTTCTGCTGACAAACTCCTCCGATTCGACCACACCCCTCTCTATCAAAAATTCCTTCACACTTTTTCCTCTCATAATTCCATTCGCAATCCCAGTCTTTACTGTATTATATAATTTAGGCCCCAAATAAGCCGGAAACCTCTGACAAAATGTCGTCCTGCAGCGAGGCAAATTGATAGTTTGTCCTCTAGTAGAAACCCCTTCTCTAGTTCGGGTGCGTCCCTCAATACCATTTTCCACCTCATTCATCACTATCCTGTAGATGTAAACCTGTCTTACACTCAGTAGTCGAGTGTCCGCAAAGAGAGACACCGTTGGATGCATATATCTCAATCCATGCGCAACCTTTATAACGAGTTTTTGAGCCCTGTATAGCGGATCTAGAATTGTTTTGGCGGCACCACCCCATCCCATTATTGCGTACCCGACAAGAGAATAACAAAGAGCGTAGTATACCATTATCAGATGGCCAATCGGCAATATAGACCTGAGTTGTCGAAAAACATAGATAAGCTTCCTGATCCTTTTTGTCAATCCAATAACATGTTGATGCCAGCTGAGGTTCTCGTCCAACTCAACACCCAGATACTTCACAACATCACGTCTTTCCAGACTTTGACAGTCAAATCATTCGTTTGAAATCACTTGCAGCTATATTCACTTCGATCGATTTCAAGGAATATCGCTTGGTGGTTGAAATCACATGGTATTGCCCGCGAAATTCAAAATTTTAGTTGATGCTAAATTTTAGCGGATCTGATAGGAAATAGGGGTAAATGTATGTTAATTTTGTATATTAACCTGACTATAGAACATTTCTGTGGTGGCATGGTAAAAGGCATTAAGTCGGGTTTTTCAGCATTTTGAGTTATATGCGGTACATCATACATTATCACAAACAGAACAAAGTTCAAAAACATAAATTAAAAAAAATCCACTTATAAAGGATTTAAAAGCATTTTTTCATTCCGGCATAACTCAATATTAATTTTATTTGGCAAGGTAAAACGACGCGCGTCGAATTTTGTCTACCACGAAGTAAAACAGTGTTGTATATGATAGAGCTGCCGTGAGAAGCTGTTCTTTTAAAAGTGAACCTTTTTAAAATGTGTTTAAATAATGTATTTTGTGAACTTTGTGGCAGGTATCTTCCTTATCTGTCGACCAATCTGTTTACAACTTTCGTTGTTTTTATTGTTAAGCTATAGACAATAGATCGGTAATACTATCTGCATATTATTATTTTTTTAAATATTTTTTCATTGCTATTTTTATACTATTATTGATATAATTTAAAGAAAGTCGTGCTACTGCGAACTATTATCTCAACAGCTGATGACTGCTAATACAGTTCGATTTTAAAATAGTATGAACAAACCACTACGGGCTTACGACCATCTTCTAATGTTATTTCGAAGGTTGGATTCGTGTGATCACTTTACGTTAACAACGTTCGCCATTAGGTCGTAATGTTCAAATTTCCGAATATTCATCTGGTTTACAATGGTTTGATGTTGGAACCTCCCTTGCGCATGATTTTGTGCAGCTTGTATGACCTCTTCCCAAACCGTATATAAATTCCTCAGCTCTGTTTTGAAGGATCGGTACATTGTGAGAGAGGGTTATCTTAACAAAGGTAATAATACCTATAATTAACTAATTTCATTTTATTATTCAAAGTATATTCTTCATTTATTACTTAACAATATTACATTCTGAGCAAAAAAAATATACCTACTGATGTTCTGGGAATGCTATGCTAGAAAATAATAATAGGTAAGCTAAAAAATAACTAATATTTATGAATAATAAAATGTAAGTGTTCAAAATAATAAATTAGCATGTGATAGAGAGTAACTGGGTATATTTCCTTGTAAATTTTGACCTAAGTACAAAATTTTTCAACCTATGAGCCAAAATTGTCAAGGTAAAAAGACACGCATTATAAATAAAGCATATAAACAAAGAAATATTGAAGAAATAAATATGAGTTATCGTATAGTGAACCCTTTTTAACGAAGTAAATGCATCAAAGTTGATCTATTTTATTTGTATTAAATAATATTTGACAAAAACGAAACCTCTTAAAATACTGACAAGTAAATCCGCCATACTGAGAAATGTTATCCCACTGACTTAATGCCTTTTACCATGCCACCACAGATTTCTAATATAATATCAAGTTTGTTTATTCCCGAACAATAATGTTGTTAGTATGTTAGTTCCATTTTGTACCAAGTACTTAAATTTCTTGATTCTCACCCCGTCTCGCTTAACACCGCAGCCTTATGGAGGGAATAATATATTATTTTTGTTTGCAAATTACATTAGCATCACTGCCAGCACATATTGTTGGTCCCTAAATAATAAAATGCCCGTTTTCTTTGTTTCATAAGTTGTTTAAGCTGTGTTAAGAGTGCTTGATTGTTTTCTCTACTTACTTCCTTAGAAATAAAAGACTGTCACCAACCGTTTCCTATTTTTTAGGTGCTAGCGTTTTAGATGGTGTGGTGAACGCTAAGGGCTACCTATGTAAATGTTACGAACGTTGGTGAAAGTGACCATCATATTTTTCGGTTACATGATAATAATTGTTCGAAACTACAATAATATTATTGTTCCAAATTCAAATTTTCGAATAACAGATGTTCGACTGACAATAATTATTGAAAAAACAGTTAAACGAAGACACTTTTGTCCGAATTGTCAATTTTTTACAGCATGTATTTTCACCCACCACATAAGGTTGGTAGAACAACAGTATCAGTAGTTGACGACTACATAATAATAATCATTACCTACTGTGATGGGATCTCCCAATCGGGGCTACTACTAACTGATTTCCTCTAAACTAAACTACCTAACTTCGAACTACACCTACTCTGTCTAAATCAACGTTTAACAAAACCGTGTAAACCGAGTCGACTGAAGGAATGCATCAATGTACCTATATAATAGGTAGATGACTCTAAGATGAAGACTTACGAACCCAAAATGAAGGGGTTAACAACCTTCATGATACGCACCTGAAATCACGGTTAAGGAAATCGTAGATGGTTTCAAGAAGACTTCTGATCGCTACGTGGAATCTAATGGCCATGGTGATATTGTGATCGTCTAGTAACCTAAATTTAAGGACCCAATACGTTGTGTACGAAATTAATTATAACAATCATTCAACTATATAAACCTGTAAACATTTGGTCAACTCTGAAATAAAGGTGATAATAGAACACATTTACGTAAACAAATCAAACGCAGGATACCCCACCATTTGTGATGTTGTAATAATGAGATGAAAGAGTCCTACCTTAAATCCTCAGTTCTGTGAAATGACATGAGAAGTATTCAAAACAAGATGAAACAAAATATTCGACAATTTATAACATGATTGAAAGTTTTCACAAATGGTGGTCGTCGATAGCTGAAATATTAGTAGATAAGCATGCAATCAATCCTAGCCTACCATGATATCATAAAACTTTACCAACCCCCCCCCCCCCCTGAAATCAAGATAGAACCATTACGGGCTTACGACCGTCTTCTACTTGGTTTCGAAGGCTGGCTTAATGCGCTTTATGTTAACCACGTTCGCCATTACACTTTACAGTGAATGGTTCTACTCGATAATACAAAGCCCTCCCCAAACTAAGCAAACAAATTAAAATAAATAATAAAATAAAATAAGACTTATCAATGATCCAGAGTTGCTATTTCTTTCTTGAATACACTGACTCTATGTTTTAAAAGATTCTAATTCAAATCGGTTCCCACATAACACTTAATTATGTAAAATATTAATTAAAAATGCAACACTGAATTTAAATTTATGCTTGAATCTAAAAGGAATTTACTACAAATATATTTCACCACCCAGAAGCACACAAAATTAAAAATCATATAAAATGTTCAATAAAATAATCAATAAAAATCACTAACTGAAAACAGGGCTATCCAAAGGATTTCGTACGAGAACGAGCCTCTACACCCCCGCCGACGATGCAAACCGAACTGTCCCGAGATGAACTCAGGCGCATAATAATTTATCTAATACAAAATCCTTCGTATCCCATCTTCAGTCAATGTTTCATGACTCTATCCAAAAGCGTTCCAAACAATCAAGATTATATGTGAAGTGTTTGAATCATTTCTCCATGTATAATTTGGAAGACTTCGATCCCTAATTAAGTGGAAGATGTGACTAACAATATTAGACTAAGATAATATAGTATTTAAGTTTATAAAATAAACTATAATTTTTCAATAAAATGAATGGCCACGACACTACCTAATTATATTTATTTATATTGATTTCAAAAAACGTAAAAGAAACTAAGTATGAAGGACAAATATGTGATTTGGAAACGCAGGAGGAATATGACGTTGTAAAAATTCGAACAATTATTATAATTACTGACAAATTTTTCTTCGTACAATTTTTGTAATATTTCAATTGATTCAATGTCACCTGGTGCAAACTATTGCCTGGGTGGTTGGTGGAGTAGAAAATAATGGAGTGCAAAAGAGCACTACTTGCTCATGCACATCCTGCTCTAGATGCCAATGGTTGTTTGCAGTTGTTATGTAAAGGCAAGTGGATTGCAGTGGACAGTGATATTATTCTTATTAATTGTTATTTAGGACTGAGCCTTGTTGGTTATACAATATAGTATCAAAATATAATAAGTAGTAGTACACTGCCCCTAGACAGACTTTGACAGACTGACTTAGAACGTTGTGTTACAGTAGGGTATTTGCGTAGTGTTTTCTTTATTGTTTTAATATGTTTGTATATAATATAATTTTTAAAAAAATATTAGCATTCGTGATTCCTTCTCCATATAAACTATAATGTGTGCGAAATTTCATACTTTTCCGTCCGCTAAATTTTCATAAAAATGGTCACAAAGTTTTTCCTTCACGAATTAATAGTAAATCACACTATACAGGGTGACTTTAATACAACCAATTCCTTGAAAGTGGTTGATAATTAAAGTTGTCGAAAGACATTTGATAGGTAGACAAAATTCTAAATTTTGCTTTTCTTCTATTTTCCTCACGATTATTCTTCATTTTCTCAATTCAAAATATCCCTATACTTTAACGAATATTTAGAAATGAAAATAATCCAAATCGGTGTAGCCACTCTCGAATGTTAGCGAGACTTACGAACAGCGATCCGTTACTTTATAACAGCAACAGGTTTTTTTTAAGTTTATATACCTACCTATATAGTTACTTACTGTACGCTTTGAAATATTGACGCGATGAACCATTGAATAAGTCATTTTTCACATCCGAACAAGACAACTTATTCATTAATCTTCCTGCTGTAGTAAGCAGAAGAATGGCAGAGATGTTCTCGAGTTCTATTGATGCTCCATGGTGTCTAATAACTTCAAAAACTTTCATCTAAGCAAATATACCACAAAGAGTGGGCAAATAATAATAATATGGAAGATAATTTTCTTCAAGTTAAACTTATTTGCTTTCAAGAATTCGAAATATAATCATAGAGAAATGTTCAAAAACTTTGACGTGAAATTTATCACAATTATTTGAATTTGTATCCAATTTTCTGTTGGCAAATTATGTGAATTTGCTTACTGAACCACTAGTTTTTCGACATGTTGAACATGTTGAGAATTCTCATGATTAAGAGTTTCGGAGACAAACGTGATCACACTAAGCCAGCCTTCGAAATAACAGTAGAAGACGGTCGTAAGCCCGTAGTGGTTTGTTCCATTTAAAAATCGAACATTACTCATGAATTATTAGAGTCATTAGTTGTTATTTTTTCTGCACTACTGTAATGTTATTTTTTTAAATATAATTTTGTTAATTCAATATAGACCCCGTTTCTAAAGCGAAATAATATTTAAAATAAATAATCTTACACTTAGAGTCTTCTTAATGCAATCTTGATCAAAGCGATCTAAACAAATTACTCAAACCGCAGAATTATCTGAACATTCGATCTGACAAAAGGGAGAACGCGTTTCATCCCTCTACCCTGCGAATAAAAAATAAATTCGGAAGGATTCGTTTTGAATTTCAATTACTTTAAATTGCGTCAAGTGAAGTTTATTTGATATCCTAAGACTTACATTTAAACGGTTTCCAGTATAATTCTCTTGGATATAAAGGTTATCACGTTGATGCGATAGAATTATTTGTACAGACTTTCACACGTTCTTGAAATTATTATCGTTGTAATATTTCAATGTGTATGCTGAATGTAAAATTATTGTAAGGTTTACTTGCTCGAATATAAATGTGAAGTTCTATTCTATCATATTAATATCTTACAATATGTTGTGTCAAAATGTATTTTATTTTTTCTAAAGAATTTATAATGACTTGTATTTTTTGACCAGTGCAGTCCTCGAGATTCGACCATTACTTATTTAAATTATAAGTTTGATCATTATTGTGATTTCATTGTTATGTCTGAGCGAGCGCTATTTCACAGTTTTCTTTAAAAAGCAATGAAATGGATACGTCAACTTTGAAATGTTGATATTATATTATGTACAAAGTTTTTCTATTATTATTAAAGACAAACAATATTATTAATATATTCTCAATTTATACACAGAATAACAAAATAATATACCTACCTATTCGTCTGTGTCAATGTCAAATACATCGAGTGTGTGTGAGTATCAAATACATAACATTACAGTAGTATCGCCAATTAAGCTTACCTACTGTTTACATTTTGTATTGCTGATAATGTAAAATAATATGTTGATTTTGATTAACTTATTCCCGGAATAAATTATTAATCTCATTCGATGGAGGTACTTAATTATAAACATACTGTATTATTTAATTACGGGTTATTAAATTAAGTAGATAGGATTATTAAAAACCAAACTTGTGCGTTAATGGTTTCAAAACATTAAATTACCTACATTCAAATTTTCTGTTCAATAAATTTACAAACCGAGAGATGCCATTCGCGTAACGCAAATCGATTTTTGTTTCATAATAACATAATACAGAGGCAGAATGTACCTATATATTATAATATATCTAAAATATATGAACAAAAACCTATTAACCATCATTTTAAAATAAACTTTTTACCTCTAGGTACTGAGTCAGTAATACTGACACTAGTTGATGGTGATGAATTGTACTGACGATGAATTGTTCGCGATGAATTTTTCTAGACCCCAGTGTGATATTCGGAAATTCAAAAAGTAAAACTTCATTATTTTGCCAGTCGTCATTATAAAAATATCACATTGTTTTAAAATCTAAGCCCTATTTACGTAATAACTTATATACCTATTATAATCTAGTAAAAAAAACTGACGAAAATATCTTTAAAATATTAATGTTGAGTTTGCAAAAAGAAAGTTTGGCCCTAAGCTTTTAATAAAAGAATTTAATTTGTTTGTCGCGTAGGACCCCTGAACCTAAAAGGGTCAAACTTAATCAAAGCGGTAAATAAAAGTTTTTTTAAACTTTTTCTAGATAATCAATATTTTTCAATCGTTTCCATGCATAAGATAAATTCATTTTATTTCCAGCTTCGGATTAATCTGTTTGGTATTCGGATAAGCTTCCATTTTGAAGCCTTCAGATATCTTTTTGTGAAAAGGTTTTCTCCGAAAACGGGTCCTGGCATTGTTTGATTTTGTATACCCACTTTTGTATAATATCCTTTGTTTGTTTCTAACCATAGTATATACATAATGCCTGGAATATATTAATAAGGAATTACGTATAATAATGTGCTGGTAAATCTGTTACATGATTCATTAAAGCGATAAGCGCGGTTGTCAAAATATGTGTGACACTAATGACTAAAACAATATTCCTATTTGTACTTATAAAGTGGGAAACTAAAGTTCCAGGATAAAAGTGGTTAGTGGACTAGCAGTATGACGCCGGCTTATGCACTATTTCGTGCGGAGGTCGTAGGTTCGATTCCAGGTGCCGACCTTCTTCCTTTTTCACGGCACAAGCTTTAAAATAGTGTAACTGTGTTCACGTTAAGTAAAAAAAAAATATTATTAACCCAATATAAAAAATAACTTGACGAGTCATAGGTCATAAAGTGATGCAATTGTAATAATTTAGATTCGAGCCGTAAATGACAGCTTTAGGCACCGTAAGTATTGTCAGTAGGTAGCTACACAAAAATAATGATATCATGAGAATTTATTGTAAAGCACACTCAATTCAAATTTCCTGTATAATATGTTTAGTTTTCTATCACCGAGGCTTTGGTTTTTTTTTTTTTTTTTTTTTTTATTTTCTTTATTTAAACAAACAAACATTTATTACAAAGACATATAGTACAACAAAACATAAATCATATCATAAACCAGTTAAGTTTGCAAATTTATACATGAACAATATTTTATTTTATATAAATGCAACTGAAAGAGAAAAAGTAGAAATTAAAGGATAAAGGGATAAAAGGGGGGGAGGGGGTGCTCCTATGATATTAAGTGAAGTATAAGATGGAAGTACCCATGTCACATGCGAGTTTCTTCATATTTATGTATCAGAATGACCAGAACCATGTCATTGTAGAGAGCGAGAAACAGTATTTTTAAATTCCAGCAGTGACAGGTGAAAAATGTCGACATCCCTGAAAAACGAATCATAGTTTGCGCAGACTCTGGGGAAAAATGAGTACTGTATATAGTTTGTGTTACAGAGAGGAATTTGAGTTTAAGTTTTTAAATAACATGCTTTGTTATAACATTCTCTCGTTGGCAGGGTGGATTCCAGCCACTTATATTGAAAACTAACCAATGTGATACCTTAATGTTTGTGTATATTTTCAATCTCACTCACTACCAAGATGGGTGTGCGTATGTTTGCACGCGGGGAATCACTGGGCTAAATGAAAAAAAAAGGAGGTAGAAAAATAAATTTGAATTACTACGGGCTTTCGCCTGCTGTACTCTATTACTATTTGGAAATTAAGTTTTTGGTAAAAGGTGCCCACTTTATAAGAAATTAAAAAAAAATGGCATTACAAATTAAGAATATGTACCTACCTACTATTTCGTTTGAATCTAAATTAGAAAATTAATTTTCACAACATTTAGAGAGAATTATTCAGGTTTGAGAAGCGCTTAAACGATATTGTTGACGGTACATATCTTACACTTTAATATCCTGGACGCTTCCTTTGAAAGGCGGGATACCATTGTATAACCCTGCACAATAAATGCTATCGATGGATATGATCATTTCTATAAAGTTGTCAATAATAGATTTCCAATATAATTAAAACCCTCTACAGCGTAATGGAAACCATTAGTTGAGTACAATATAATAAAACTTGATAACTCCATTATAGTAGGTACTCGGTGGCGATGCGTTCTTCTGACAAAACCGGCTAAAACTAAATTTTCCACAATCCATAGAGACACCAACTTTTTAATATGAGTGGTACCAACTTTGAATGGAGGTTCCTACTTTTTAATATTTTTCCTACATATTGTTTGTAGGTACATTATGCAATGCATTGTTCACTGTTTTTGACAGTTTCAGCGATGTAAAGTCAAAAACTAATTAAAATTTTTATTAAACACCATAGTTCAAAGCTTTGTTCAAACAAAATGTAAATTATTACACACATAGCCTGAAGTTTGATTGCTCTCAAAGCTTGAATTAAAAATTAACAATAACATTATCATCATCAGCTCTAACATTTCGTGACTTTGACGACTCAGTGGTTGCCTTGTGGTCTCATCACCATTGTGGTTTCTACTTTAGCAATCTCCTCATCCATTCATGTGCCCAACCCATCTCCACTTATCTACACTCTCGACCACATCAGTCACTTTTCATTCTATTACCCAACATTATTTTATCTATTTTCACATTTTTCTATTTCTGCACTGCTAATGTCTCAAACACATCAGTCGCTTAATATGTCTGGCTGCGTATCTGTCATTCCTCTTCATATCTAGCCGTGTTTTGCCCAAAATTATTATTAATCTTTTTTGGCAGCACTCACAGTTTTTGGCAGATATTTGATCAAAGTCATATTTTCATTACCATATGCTTTAATAAGACTGGCAAAACCCTTAAGGCTTCTGTTCGTTTTGTCCTCTATTCCTTCGACTATTCTATAAAAATATGGTATTTTATTGAGGCTTAAGCGGAATATACATACAAATTGTCATCTGCAAACTTTCTTAAAAAAATATTTGTACAGCTGTGTACCTACAGCACAAATTAACGCAGGATATTCTGAAAAAGATAATATTGGAAAATAATATTATGGAGTTAATTTTAGCGTAGTGACTATGATGAAAATTGATAAATTTAGTTGGAGAATGAATGAAGAAAAAACGACAGAAAATATTTTGAAATCTGAAAGAACGGGTGCAGCGAAACGTGGCCGACCTAGAATGATGTGCGCCAATCATAATATCAGCGATGTCTTAAAGGAGCGCCAAGTCAGGAGTAAAATGAATAGGAGATTCAGTATGCGGAAGATTATGCAGTTGAATGAAGCGAAGGAGGTTTGTTTCGATCTGAATGAATGGTAGTCCGTACTCTCTGCCTACACCTCCGGGAAACGGCGCGATGGGTAAAAAAAAATACAGCAAAAGTACATTTATTTTTTACGCCCAAGTTGCTTTTCGTTGTAAAAAAATCCACTCAATTCAAACAAAATATCAGTTAGCATGCTCTACTCTGTCGACGGCTTTTATTTTTAAAAGGAATTGGAGTGAGAACAAAAGTTATCAAGTAGGTACCTACACCAGTCAGAAACTCGTTAGCCTGAGAAGTTGAAGTTTATTCCTCTGTCTTTGATATCAGATCTCTGTACATTTCCCGTTTTTTGTTTTTTTTTTCCCAACCAACAATAATGACAAAAAAACTCAAAGTAAACTCGAAGTGGTTTGTATTGTTGTTGATATTTTCACACGAAACAATATAATATATGATACCTACATAACAATGCTTAACAAAATACAGACCGGAACATACTTTCTTATACCTATACATAAAGGTGTCATTTATTTGCTTCAGTTACAACACAACCCTACTTTTTCCCAATCACATTCCTTTTCTCCATCCTTCTGTGATTGATTATTAATGTAGTCTTTATGCTTAAATCATCAGAGACTCAATGATCTATTGAGGCATTACAAAACAAAAACGGCAGTGTCACATTTTGGTCAAAAATGTGTTTGTAATGCCGTTGAATAGAGGGCAAAAAACTGCAGTGCTCTGTTGAACTGGTTTGAAACAAAATCTAAAGTGTATCATAGAAAATTTTAAAATGAATGTAGGTTTTAAACAAACACGGCAGTGTCCTTCTCAGTTCATAACAAAACCGGCAGTGTTTCTTGTATATGAAATCCAATATGGCCGCCCCATACACACAAATTTCAAACAAATGTGGCAATGTCATTTGATTCGAAGCAAAGGTGGCAGTGTCCGTCATTTAATGACGAATATCTAAAAAAGTATGCATTTTCTATTCAGTATTGTTATATTTTCATGGAAAAAAGAATTTACTCCTATTTTTCAATAAGATCCTATAAAATTCTCGGTGAATATAATGTTTTTAAATAAAAAAATCAATTTACACAAAATGTAACCAAACTGACACTGCCATTTTTGTTTTGTAATGCCTCTATTTAAGGTGTAGTTTTAATTTTTAGTATTTAGGTATTAATTTACATTTCGGTTTTTAATTTTTTAACTTTTGACTTCTTTGATGCTATGATTGTTACATTCTTCGTGCACACGTTGTGTAGGGCATAAGGCTAATAGGTATTTGTCTAATTGTAACTTATTTCTGCCTTATATTATACCTACTGGCGAAAGCCGACAGACGCTGTCCTGTGAATCCTGTGGTCCTAATCAGAGGCGGCCCTTTCATATGTGCACAATGTACTGCACTGCGTCCCCAGAAATAAAATAAACTAATAAAATAATAACATTTAAATATTTCTAAAACGTCCATATTTCATTCATATTCAAAGCTTAAACGGGAACAACCTATGCGCGCAATTATGTTGACTTTGTATGAAAATTTTCTAAAACGCTCGAAACGGTGGAGTAAGTGTGAAGGGCTACTGTAAAAGTGTCAGATGCAGTAGACAATAATTGTGTTTTTAGATTTTTTCATATATGGCGTCGCAGGAAACCCGTTCCATACTAACTTTAATATTATATTTTATACCTATTATTCTTATCCATTTTTCAAATTTTTACTAGTTATTCTGTTATCCGGAGTGGAGAAGAATCCAATAAATCACACATCGGAAGAATCTGTTGAGTCAGTCTCGAATTATGTGTTGGCACTAACCCATCTTTCATTTATATTATTGTAAGATTTCAACACATATGTGTTATCATGTGCGCATACCTACATATGTATTGTCTGTTTGTTGTGCCAAGTAAATAAAAAAATAAATAAAATTATTCTGAAAGCTTTGTATAACCATTATTAATTTTGAACTAAAACCTTTCAAATTCTCGAAGTTGTATACAATATTATATACCTAACTTAGAGAAAATTTATTGTCTATCAAAGTTTCGAGACATTTACAAAAACAAAGTTATTCAAAACGAAACTTGATGAATCATCATAAGGCCGTACCTATATGTATAATATTAGTACCTACCCAAGTTTGATATTTGAAAACGGAAGGCATAATATCAATTCACGGTAGATGATATTCATAGAGGCGATTTCTATGTTGATTTAGGGTAGATGAAAGCAACAACATCTACTTACATAAATAATATACCAACATATTGGTTTGTGATAATAATATCAAAGTTTGTAATATCATTGTTTATTTTAGACAATATTATCCGGGTAGTTTTGTTTGTAAATAGGTAAGTACTTGATATCAGTGCCCCTAATCTAAATTTCCGTGACATTGACGCTGGTGTATGAAGTAACAAAATGTTGTATGGAAACATGTAAAGTGCCCCTATAGAATACTTCGGAAAGCTCCGCAGCCCATACAAAATTCCCGTGAGTTCCCACTAAAGTTAGTGAGTAATATTTGGAATAGGGGTACGGAACTAGAAAACATTGTTGTATCACGAACAGACTTCGCAAATGTATCAAATATTTCGAGTAACTTTACAAATACAAAGGAGACCATTTACGGTAACTAGAGGCCTTTGTCCAGCAGTGGACGGGATTAGGCTGAGAAGAAGAAGAAGTGGTCGGCCAGTGTTATAAACAAAAGATCCGTGTCAAATAATGTCAAATACATCGAAGTGTGTGTGAGTATGAAATACAAAATATTACAGTAGTGTGCGTAGTAGTGTTTTTATTGATTTAATCTATTTTTATGCATAATTTAAAATAAATGTTACCATTCGCCACCCCTTCTCTATGTAAATTATAATTGTGCGAAATTTCATACTCCTCCGTCCGCGCAATTTTCGTAAAAATAGTCACAAAGTTTTTTCTTCACGTATTAATAATATATAGATTCTACTCACTTATCTTCATTTTTGACTCTAAATGTCAGAACAAGGCTTTAAAATCAAGCATTGACCTTTTTTTAATTCGCTTACCATAAAAATATGATTAAACCCAACATTAGGTAGGTATTTATTTTATTTCCAAAATATTATGGTTGTCTCTTTTACTGAAAATCTTCTATGGAGATCCTTATCAATTTAAAATCTTTGTTTTTAATGAATCTGCGCTCACTCGAAGTAAACACAAATACACTCTTTCACAGTAAACTACTTAAAGGCTGTGTCGTGAAAGAGGAAGATGGTCGGCACCTGGGATCGAACCCGCGACTTCCGAACGATACACTACAAAAGCCGGTGTCATAACCGCTGGGCTACCAACCACTTCAAATTATTCTATTCTTATAATATCTAATAGGTAGGTTTATTATTAAATAATGTATCTAAATAATGTAAAGAGTAATTAAATATTCCATTTACTTTATTTTATACTGGTTAACACAGTGCTCATACAAAATCCTACAAGTTAGAATTCAATATTTCCATATGGCTTCGGTATATAAAATTAACAGAACAACTCGAAATTTCAATTCCGTGGATTGATTGCACGCTACTGAAGGAAGATTGCGGTTATATACTTACTTAACTCAGGTACGTAGAATTTCTCCAACACGAATTCTGGTTGACCAGCTAAGTCCTCTGACCTTCTTAACGGCTAGAAGTTCCTCTAATGCCTGGCATTCGCAATCCTTTTTTTATATATTATTCCCCAACTATTACCGATGAGCAGTAAACAGCTTGGACCTGGTCGCTACTCCATACATTCCAGAAAGGCTCGCTTTCACAAATATGGAGGTATGAATTTTACCCGCGGTTAGGGTTAAAATTATTTCGCGAATCGCATATAATTCGCTTAATCCAATTCTCGCCTAAACGACTGACATTATTTTCCCAAAAACTTGGATATTAGTTGCCCATGACTGGGATGTTTTATCCCCAAGACTTGAAAGTTACTTCCCCAAGACTGGGACCCGATTTTCTATAAATAAAATTTACAAAAAAGTGTCACTACCTAATTGAAAAAAAGTATGATTGTCACCATTGCTTCATCGCAATGATTTCATTTTAAAAATTTCACGACCCAAATTATACTTTATTTAAACACTAGTACGTACCTTTTATTACTGCGGGACGAATTTAATACATGAAAATACGACTACACATAACTTAAAAATAGTTAATTAATAAATTACAATTATATTCATTTTGCGAAATGCAAAATGCACTGTCTCAGCGGGCACTCTTCCCGTTGCGATTTCAAAAATTGCCGCAGCGTCGCGCTATGCTACGAACCGACTCGTGAAATTCCGTAACACCTACGTCCCTTCGGCTTTTGCCGAACTATTTAACGACCTAGCATTCAAAATTTCTGTTACATGGGGTCGTCGAAATAATCACAGTTTTCTGAGTTGGACGACTTTATCCGATTCTTCGAGCATATCGCTAGACGGCGATACATCGAGAAGAACGCGTAGACCAGATTGGCATTAGGTAATCGCGACCATTAGACATGAAGATTGAAGAATACAACAAAATAAGAAGAAAGTGTTTTTTGATGGTAAAAATAGTGTCAAAAACCTGTATGCGTGTTATATGTAAGTGACCACATTTCTTCATAACAATATACCACGTTTAGCTAGTTACAATTTTATGTCGTGGTTTATGTTTCGTGAATATAAAACCATTGTTTTATGCAGCATCCATTCGGTTGTTAACTGGAGAATCCTGCGGTGGTTGGACCACTCTTTATAGCTCAAACATATACCTAATAATATTTTATTATTTTGTTTTTTTTTATTAATGTCGGCTTTTAAATTTTTTATTGCGTTCAGTGCTTTATTAATGTTAAAATTATAGGCGGACATAAACATTTCAGATTTTAGGCAAATATCATTGTTGGAGAACATCTTAAGGTATAAAAGAAAGTCGGGTTAGTGCGAACACGAGAGCGGCTGAGCAGATTTTTATCATTTTTGGTTTATTGGATTCTTCTCCGCTTCGGATAACAGAATAACTAATAAAACATCGGAAAACGAATATTTAAGTCAGTGGGTGTGGAAATTTCGATACAACAACGCCATATGAGTAAAATTCTATAGAAACACATTTTTTATTTATCTGACAACCATTAACATTAAAAATATTGGCACGCAATTTTTTATGGCATTTTTAAAGCTTTTCTCTAATTTGTAAAAATGCTTAAAGTGAATAAATCAAATTGTCGTTTGATACAAATTGTCAGTTGTTTGATAGTTTGTGCGAGTGACAGAATTCGCATGGAAAATATGTGGTTTAAAACAGACGCATCAGTCGGAATGACATTGGTTAAAATACATTTTTATCATTCTTTTAAATTCGAATTCATTATTCATTGTTAGATCATTGGACAACGTCTGTTGGGAAAGCTAGTTAAGTATACCTACCTTAAATATGATAAAATATTGAGGTTATTAAACCCAAAAAGTTATACATTTGTACCTACATACTTTTAAGGTAAATGGGTAAATAGGGTTTCTATGAATTCTACGTAAAAAAAAATCGGAAATTTCAATTCATCGCAAATTATGTAGGTAGGTAGGTACCTATCTATGTATGTACCTACTTATTTACTAGGTAGTTAGTCGAAAACAAAATCACCCAATTTGAAATACTTATTCAATGAAAGAGATTTAATAATAATATTATGTAAATTAGTTGACAATGTTCAAATTTTATATTTTTCATAACAAATTTTGTAAAAAAGTCATCATGAATGGCAAAGAAATTTGCGGAAAAAAAATACTAGGAAAAAATACCTATTTTTTAAAAGTAAAATGAGTTGATATTGACATAATTTTTTTAAGCGATGTTTTTTCCTGGTTGTGGTGTTTTTGTTCATTATTGTGTATTCAAAAAATACTTTAACTTACTTTTCGTACCCAGTAGATCATACCATTAATTATTCTCCGAAGGCCATGTTATTCAGTTTGCTATTTAAATTGAATCTTTGCTCACTCAAACTGAACACAAAAAGGTACATTATTTGACTCATTTATAGTACGCTACGTAGAGTTAGTCGTGAAAGAGGAAGATGGTCGGCACCTGGGACCTCCTTGATGGTAAAACGATCTCGGAGCATTCTTCGGTAAAGCCATAGTCCAAATGCCTCAATCCTATTCATGGTTGATACTTTGAGAGAGGAGGGAAACATTGTCGCGTAGGGATGCAATAAAAGTAGGTAGGTACTTATATAAAAACATAGCACAGGTCAGTCTGATTGTAAAATGTCTATGTTAAAAATGAATTCAGTCGCTGGTTTGTTGAGAAGGAATGTGGAGTGGATGTTAGCGCAGTGACTAGAATGAATTTGAATAAATTAAGGTGGTTTGGGCGTGTAGAAATATTGAACGAAGAGAATCTGAAAGAATGGGTGCACGCAGACGTGGCTAACCCCGATTTACGAGGACCGATTATATCGGTGCCGTCTTAGAGGAGGGTCAAATCAGGAGCAAACGTAATAGAAGAGCATGTATGCGGAATGTTATGCGTTTGGAGGAAGCGAAAGAGGTTTGTTCGGATAGGAAAGAATGAAAGTCCTTACTGTCTGCCTACCCTCATCATAAAAAGTTTGTTGGGAATGAAGGAATCCAAAATATCACCCGTGTACCTTTACTCTTAGACTTCATTTGTGATGAATGGTCTGTCTCACCGCTGCACAGTCATGTTCAGAAGAATCCAGCAAGCCACCGTTGGGAAAAACTCTGCGTATCCTTCATGACACAGATCCTGTTCAATGCTGTCCAAAGCCTTTGATGTTGATCGAACCCAAGGGGTTTCACTGATATACAAGGCAGCAGGCACTGATTTAGGCTTTGGGCTCCTTCGATCTAGCGTTCCATGTTTCTATAAATTTTTGGCTGTTTTAAAAGCAGTTTTTCTTGATTTGAGCCTTCCGCTGCTATATCCATCACATATTATTACTCTTTATTGTTCTTCTTTCGGATTTTTTTTAATCAAGAATTTTCTAAGGTAATGACGTGGTCCTAAAATATCATATCATTTAGATAAATTTTGCTAAATTGCATGTTCACTTTATGAATGCTCGACCAAAAATAATGTACCTACTTAGGTAGCTTCTGTACAGAAACCCGGTAATTCCTTAATTAGAAATAATTAAAACTTTATTTTTGTTAGGTAATGAGTTTGGTAATTAGTGAGTTAAGCCTGTGTTATGATAATGCGCTACCCCTAAAACCTTCGTATGCCTTTTATTGTAACGTAACGAGCAACCCTATTTTTGTTTTCCATTTCCGGTACCTAATCATTTCAGTTCTTGTACTTAAAATTCAATGCGGAATTTTTACAGCTACAAAAAAATAACAAAAAAAAACAATTATTTGCAGCAGAAAATGGGTACTTGCTGAATCATGAGTGCATAATAATTGTATCGAAATAATTTATTTATTAAATTATTCGTAGGTACCTCGGTAGCCTAATGGTATAGGTGTGGACTTCAGTTCACGAGGTCCCGGGCTTATTCCCGGTCGGATCAGAGTTTTTCACTTGAAATTTCTACACGGGGTTGGCCTGTTTCAGATTGGACGGAACCGGTCGACTGAAAAAAATGCCTCAGGCAATAAGTTCCGCCGGTTATATTGACACTTTTGTATAGAAAAGTGTTAATTCATTGCTTTATTTAATTAGCACTATGAACCATTTACATAATAATGTAAAAAAAAAATTGGTCCACATTCAGAGGTGTAACAAATCTTAAAATATCCAAACCAAAAACAAACAATCACCACCACATCATGATACCATCAATAATACATACATAATACCTATAAGAAATTCAAATTTTTTACCGATAAGTACCTAACGCCAAAATTTTTATAAAAGTCATAGGTACATTTAATTTTTTTTGGTTTGTAAATTTCAAAAATAAAATATTTTGACGGTAAAGTTAAAATTAAAATATACTTACCTACAGGTAGGTAGGTACATAACTTTAATATTTTTTTAAGATTTCATAATCTGAAAGTTTTATCCTCAACATAAACAAAGGAAAAAAAAACAATATAAGAATCCCACAAACAAAATCAATTTCGCGGAATCGTATATTTTTCTGATCGTGTTTGATAAATTCGATTACAAAACTCTTAGAAGAACAAGCGAAACGAATATAAATTTGTTTTGAATCGAGACTGGCGAATACGAAGGAGAAAAGAATTGAATTTGTTTGTGTTGCAGGGAGATTGGGACATACCACGAACCACAACTAGAAGGTTTTCAATTCTTGGTAAGGATATGGATATCTTGAATATTATTATTTACTTACTCAAAAAATATCTACGAGTATATTGATGAATAATAAATTACATAGCATTTTATCATACACATTATTATTAGTCTTATATTATTCGGTGGCTACGCCGTGTTATAAAAAAGTAGACATAGCATGAATTTTGAAATGTTCGAATGCTTGAAAAAAATCTGACTCTAACTTGATTCTTGATCAAAAAAAACCTTCGTTCCTAATTTAAAAATTTATTCTATAGGTACCTACTCCTTTATAGCCTCAGTTAGCTTTTGGAGTCATCTCCTAATTTTAATTCTTCACTTTAATTAAAATTAGTAAAAAATCATTTTTTTAAAATAAGATTAGGCAAAGTCGTTGTCAAAAGATTGCGATTGAGAAATGTTATATTCTTTTAAAATTTTTGGGTAGGTACATTTCTAAAATTCATTTAATGATTTTTTATGAGGAATATAATGTGACCTTTTTGATTAAAAGCTATTTGAAACGAGGTGAACAAAAATCATATATATACATGAACTTGTACAATTGTACATATAGAAAAACATTAGTTGTATGAGTAAAAAGCTCGAATGAAAGTTTTCAATATCTGGAATATCTAATATTGAACTTTATAAATACACCATAAAGTTACATAAAACGGGTTGAATACCGAACTTACTTATAACTCATGCTCATGCTTACCTACTTTAGTTTCAATACACCGAGTCAGTTGTTAAGTGTTTCGGGCTATACAGTATACATACCTACATGGCGAGCTTATACCTACTCCAGATCTTTCTACCCACATAAAGCTTACGAAACTTTTGCTAAAATAACCTATGATTTTGTTAAAGTGAATCTAGTGTGTAAATTTATTTATTTATTTTATTCCCAAAAAATACAAAAAAAACATAAGCATTTTACAATGTGTGTGTATATATATATATATGTTAATATAAAGCTTTTCGCGACGCGGAATATGTAGATTGTTATTTCGGGTACTGTCGCGTTGTGAGTTGTTCCCGATGTTATTTGGAACATTATTAAAGGTGTTGGTTTGTTGGTTAGATGGTGGTATATATTTCGGAGCCATCAGAGACTCCATCTTCAGCCTTTCGTCGTATTACAGAAGTAATAACGCCGAAATTAATCTGCAGTGACGAGACAAGGGTGTTATTCGTTGGCTCGTTGAGCAGATTATGAGGTATTTTGTCTCGTGAAACGCGGACTATTACGAGATGTGTTCGTAGCTATACTGTCTGTTGGGGTAGGTGTATAGGAATGTGAGGCAGTGGTGTAGTCTCTAGTTGAGATCGAGTTTGTGTTATTTGATTGGAGCTGTGTTTGTGGGGTGTGGGCGGTAGTATTTGTGTGTGTGGGGTGGGTGGGTGGAATTTGGTCTTCTAACCAACAAACCAACACCTTTAATAATGTTCCAAATAACATCGGGAACAACTCACAACGCGACAGTACCCGAAATAACAATCTACATATATATATATATATATATATATATATATGATGCGTGAACGAAACGTTTTGGGTACTCCGTGTACCTACTCATGTTGGCTCTGAAAAGAGCCGTTGGTCGCCGTTTCAGAGCCAACTTGAGTACACGGAGTACCCAAAACGTTTCGTTCACGCATCGTATATTTCTCTCCGTGACCACCTCTTCACAGAAATATATATACCTACATACATACATATATATAAATAGTTAATAAATAGAAAGTATAAGGAGATTTTTGTCTACTTAAAACTACAGTTTTTTTTAAATTAAAACTTGAGTGCATCCTGTTAGCATCAATGATGTATGGGTGTGAACCGTGGACATGGACGAAAAAATAACACGGTAGTATAAATGCGGTAGAGATGAAATGTCTGCGAAGAATAGGTGGAAAGACTGTGGAATATGGAAAGGAATGAAACATTTAAAATATAATTTATAAATTCAGTTAAAATCTATAAGGATCCTACATACCTATTATTTAAGTACTTACTTAAAAATACATTAGCGCTTACTCTATGCCTACCTACATCAAAAATAATCTTTAAACAAAAAATACTTAGGTACCTAAGAATTTAAATTAAATATTAGAGAATATTTTCTTTGAAAACCACGAAAGAAATTCAATAATGAACGAAAAAAAATTCTCTTCGTGAGTGTTTTTGTAGAAGTCGGTCAAATATTTAATTTAAAGTAGGCGGGTATATTAAAAAAAAACAATGTATAACACAAGTATACATCAATCAATCAATCAATCAATTCTCCCTTTTCCACCCCACTCAGGGGCATAGGGAGGCAACAAGAGCTCTCCATTGCGCTCGATCTTGCGCAATGTTTATGACCTCCGCCCACACCATGTCCATGTCCCTCAGCTCTGCTTCGAAGGAGCGGAACACAGTGTGAGAGAGTATACATACATCATATTTATATACACCGACAGGAGTGGTACATAATTCATCAATCAATCAATCAATTCTCCCTTTTACACCCCACTCAGGAGCATAGGGAGACAACAAGAGTTTCCATTGCGCTCGATCTTGCGCAATGTTTATGACATAATTCATACACGAAAAAAATCCTATTCATATTATAAGTATACGTTTTCACCAAACGAACATAGAGTTGGAGCTAGAATAGAAAAATCGTTGATATTATGGTGTTCAGATTGGTTAGATCTGATCCATAAGATGAGATGAGATTGCGATGAAGAAGGAGTACTGATTTCTTTTCTCAAGGTCAAAAGATATTGGGGAAAAAATGGTCTTTATCAGAAGATGAGAAACTCTCTTATGAGTTTTGGCAGGATTAAGAATATCTGGAGTACTCACCAAGTTTCACTATTTCTTTATGAACTAGATTAAACAGTAAAGGAGGAACTCGACTAACTACCAAAAAGAAACTCGGTTTTATATTATAAAAAACACAAACACTATATTAGAGAATTCAAATAAAGTATCACAGAAAAATATATTTTAACTTAAAAACTAATTACAATAATATGCACTGGTAGGTTCTGAAGGAAAGAGTAATAAAATTGTATACTGAAAAAACTTTTATAGTAGGATTATTCACGCAAGATCTTTTTTCCAAAATAGGTGGTGTGTTCTCCCTCTGGTGTGAAATATCCTAAGTTGGTTGACTTGGTACAGACGGTGATGAATCTACATTGTTGATAAAATACGAGATGTATTCGTCGTATTCCGCTAGATGGCTCTTTATTCTGGATGGTTCTATATACACGTTGACATCAGATAGAAAAATAAAATGTTGCTGAAAGTTCACTGCCACACAGCCTCCCGCAAGAATTTATGGCATGCTATAAATTCTGATGTTGATCTGGTGATGGAGTGTGGAATGGAACTCTGCAGTCCTCTGGTTGAGCGGTTTGTAGGATGGTACGTCTTAGATGATGACTTGGCTCGACTGGGCTGGTCGTTGTAGCGACTGGAACTTAAGAGAAGTTGGACAGAGTGTTCACGACGTTAGTGCGGTTGCACTGGGGTAATATGATGGCTAAAATAGGTTAAAACAGCGTTGATGTGTTTTACCATATGAAGCGGCGATGTTGATTTGCGCTCGGCCATTAATGCAGCAGCGATGGTGGGTGTGCTGTAGTAACTGGTTGATCCATGATGTCTGTTGACGAGCAAGGAAAAATGCATCAGTTGTTTTCAGTGGGGTGTAATCGTGGTGTGATGTACATCTGCCACTGGAGAAAAGAGACAGTAGTGGGGCAAAATTCGTTGGAGAAGTTTGGCCTCCGAGCTACGAAGTCTGTGAGACAACTCGTATAGTCCGCCTTTGCTAAGTACAGCAGGTGAAGATTGCTATCGTAGGCTTTCGTCAATTGGATTGTGGTGAAGTCCAGCGTTGGTTGAGTAGTGTCGTGATGAGATAATATGCAACATATAGAATAAACAAAAATTTTACAATAGAATTGGTATAAGTATATTTGTTTTAGGGTGGTTCTTGAATCTAAAAGATTGTGAAGTAAATTTTAAATTTTGATTTGGAATTAAGAATTTATTTGAGTATATTATAAACAAATGTTGATTTTGAAAAAATTTGCAAGTTATATTTTACTAAGATAAATGTTCTAGGAAAAAATTTTCTAAGTGTAGTGTTTCAATGTTATTTTTTGTTCAATATTCAAAATAAAGTTAGGAAAATTATTAATATAATGGTATTGAATAGTTATGATTCACAATTGATATATGTTTTAATACTATGAGTGAAGTTACTATGTGAGATCCTTTATATATAATGAAATTTGTTACCAATCTGGTATTAGCAATATACAATTGGTGGTTTTGTATTGGGATCTGTAATCATTTTGTAAAAATACATATTAGAATTTTTATACAATAAAATAAGTAAAAAGTAGTGGGTAGACATGGTAATATAGTTGTACATAGTGTGTTTGAATTAAAAAAATTTATAATGTTTTATTTTGTCAATGTATGTGTGTCAATAATGTTAAATAAATGTTACTGATCTGGGAAAATTTATATGACACTTTTTAGAATTCTGTTTTCAATGGTCTTTTGTATGAATGTAAATACATTAATTGTCTTTTTCTTAACTCGTTGAGTTGTATATTTGATGGTAGTAGGTTATACGTATGACGCTGTTGTCATGTGTGTATAATATGGACAATACGTATGACATTATGGTCATGTGTGTATGCCTTTGGTAGACTATACGTATGATGCTATGATCATGTGTGTATGTCTGTTGCTCAATCACTACAAGAAAGCTTTGAGATGAGAATCTCTGCTCTTGTGTGTATGTAGTTAGCCGACGAAATGGGAATTTCGGTCTGAAAATGCGCGGTGCATTGTACTAGACGTGGCGTGAAATACATAGAGCTTTTTTTAGTACATGTGTATGAGTACATGTGTATAAGTATTAGGCCGTATTTGCATATGTAAGTTGACCTCGAATTGAATTCGGACTGAGATTCTTGAGACAGAATTTCTCTAGTCGCGGAAAACGTTAATAGCAATTGGCTAGTAGATGGTAATATAAGATGGTAATATAATTGTTTTACATTGACAATTTAGATAGAATATATTTATAGACCATTGAAATGTTTGTATCGTTGATAAGTTGATACATAATTAATAATTTACTGACCAGAATAAAATAAGAATTGGTAAAATATGACTGAAATGTTGGTAAGATATTAACTGAAGGAGTCTGAATGTCCTTTATGTGTTTACCAAATATCAATGTGACAATATACAAATGTACCTATGTGAAAAATGCGATTTAAATTTCTTGTTTTTCTTTAAAATGCAATAATGCGCTATGAAAATCTAATAAAAATGTAGGTATTTGTTTCGCTTGTTGTTTATGCAAAATATAAAAAGGTTACCTCAAAGTTTGGCAACATGAAAACAATGTACTTGTAAATCTGCAATCAGATAATTAAAGGTTATTCTTTTGTAAAAAAATCATTTAAATTTGCAATTCAGCATGCGATTATAGATAGTTAATGTATTAAATTAAGTTTTATCAGTATTTAAAGACATGAAAAGTTTTATGAAAAAATCTCGATGTGACATTGTATCGTGAAAAAATTTAACCTACAAATTATTGTTCACAAATTTTAAGTTTTTTTCTTTTTTTGAAGATTTTAATATCGTTTTTACAAGGTTTAGGCATTATTGATTAAATGTTTGTAATAATAAATAGAAGGCAGAAAAACAAGAGGCTTTTAAAATAATCCGATGGGTTGAAATTGTTTGGAAAAAAAAATGTGGGCTGAATGCCGTTTTACAATGTTATTTTTAAAGATTTTACTTGCCTGAGACCCATCGGATGACTCATCCCTTCAGAACCAGTTGAATTTTAGACTTTGCACATGATTTTACCCTATATTTATATATTTTGTCTAAAATTTGAACATATTTATCGCGAACAAAGCGGCTTGTAATGCTATTTTGACATTTGTACTCGCAGTGGAGTGAAGTTGCGCCGAATCGAAAAATGTGAGAGACGCGCTTAATTTTGAATGTAGTATGTGATATGAAAATTTTAAATTGTGGGACAATATTATTTAGATGGCTTTGTGAAAGAAATAATTTGGAATGAATGTATAGGGTGTTAAATATTCGAGATGGATTAGTGGACGAAAGTGTACATGTGACAATTTTGTTAAGATTGTTGAGAAAATTTTGTTTGAGAATGTTAATGGATTGTTGGAGAATGATGGATTAAGTAGATAATTGAAGGGAATTTATTATGGTAGTTGATAGAAGGGTGCTCGAACGTCGCAGGGTCACCAATTTATGGCATTCAAATAAGATGAGATGAGATTGCGATGAAGAAGGAGTACTGATTTCTTTTCTCAAGGTCAAAAGATATTGGGGAAAAAATGGTCTTTATCAGAAGATGAGAAACTCTCTTATGAGTTTTGGCAGGATTAAGAATATCTGGAGTACTCACCAAGTTTCACTATTTCTTTATGAACTAGATTAAACAGTAAAGGAGGAACTCGACTAACTACCAAAAAGAAACTCGGTTTTATATTATAAAAAACACAAACACTATATTAGAGAATTCAAATAAAGTATCACAGAAAAATATATTTTAACTTAAAAACTAATTACAATAATATGCACTGGTAGGTTCTGAAGGAAAGAGTAATAAAATTGTATACTGAAAAAACTTTTATATTAGGATTATTCACGCAAGATCTTTTTTCCAAAATAGGTGGTGTGTTCTCCCTCTGGTGTGAAATATCCTAAGTTGGTTGACTTGGTACAGACGGTGATGAATCTACATTGTTGATAAAATACGAGATGTATTCGTCGTATTCCGCTAGATGGCTCTTTATTCTGGATGGTTCTATATACACGTTGACATCAGATAGAAAAATAAAATGTTGCTGAAAGTTCACTGCCACAATATTGAGTACCACGGAAACAACAACGATCAAGAACTAATAATACCTAATAATTATTAATGGGCGATGACAGATAACGCACACCACAGTTCTGGGGCCCTAGACAATTTGAATTTGCGAACGAATTTTTCGTCAATGTAGAGTAGTAAGAAAATTAACTGTCCACTTTTTATATTTTTTATAAAAGCGTCATTGTTTGGTTTAAATGATAACACTGGCCGACACAATTTTTGTAACACAACACACACACATTCTCCCTTGAGGCCCCCCGCACACCGCAAGCTAGCCCGGAGGAGACCAATCCGCAGGAACCCGACCCGCACTAAACCAACCCCCTAGTCTGGTCAAAACAACCAAACCAAAAAGTCGGCCCAACACAAATCAAGCCCGCCGCGGACCTTCCTCCCAAACCGACCCAAATACGGGGGGACTAAGCCCCACTAAGGAGCATAGGGAGGCACAAGAGCTCTCCATTGCGCTGGATTATGCACCTTTACGTTCTACGTTCGTTTGGAGTAAGCGTACCCTAAGACAAGATTATTTTTATCTAAGAAAAGCCTTAATCTTCTTATATTCAAAGTGTCTTAATTGTAAGTTCACATTTGTTTAGCTGACTACATGAACGAATTGATCTAAGGGTCGTAGGGTATATGCCAGTAGGTAACCTTGCTCTAAGGAATTTTGTACTATAGAAGGCTACGGAACCTTCTGATATCCTTTTCTAGCCTAGTGTGTTACTTGGGTAGATATTATTTACAAGACACTTGTTCCAAATTACATGACATCAATCTTTGACAATGCTGATTGAGTCACGACCAAAAGATTAATTGCATTACGACGTTGTTAGAAGCATTGCCAAGGAACCCATCTCATTAGTATCTAAGATTTTGTAGTCATTGAACGTTAAATTCTCATTAATTTCTCCTACAAAATGAAAAAAATTTAAATGCCTATCTATCTTTAAATCTTTCTTTAAATACTCAGCTTGTAAATAAAATATAGGTAGAGGATGAGGAATCTACAAACAGAAATGAAACTATTTGATTTCTATATCTATAAATATTTAAACAGATTATGTCATTATTGTTGTACGGTCTACACGATCGGGTAAAGCTCATTTTTAATATTGCACAAGTACCTACCTATATTTTAAAGGCGTTTACTTTTAGGCTAGTGACTATCCTTACTTTGAATCATATATATTGGGGTGTAAAAATAACCTATTAACCTTTTAAAAAATATAGATTGAAAAAAAACTGTAGCATTAATAGACAGTACCTACCTTGATATCGCAAAAATATGTATTATCATTGCTGACAATGTCATATGTTGGTACCTACGCCTTCACAACTACTAATGGAAGAGCTTTTTTTTAAGAATTGTTAGCTATTGTTGGTTTCTTCGAGCTGTAGGTACCTTTATTATTCTGCGAAAAAAGGAGAAATAGTTTTGAGAGTATCTCCTTCCTTCATTTCAGCAGGAATAAAAAGTAATAATAGAAAAACAGCCGAAAGGGAGAATCATCGGAGGTTAGTGTATAAGGAGAAGAATAAGAATAATCACACAACAGCGCAGACCAGGGACACCTTTTTTTATTTCGAATTTCTCTCCTCTGCTTGTAAATAAATGTGTGTTCACGAGCCATCGAAATGTAATGAATATTTTTTTATTGTTGGCAATCTCGTCCTTATTGTCGCAGTATTTTATTTGTCATCCCGTTGTATGTGTGCTCGGGACATTGTTATCAAAATGTTAGCCGTAACAATAAAAATAATCAAAAGGAACAAAACATATTAACGTCGTACTTATCTATAAGCTAAATCAGTGCGATAAGGAAGAAATATAAAAATAATTATTGTCATATATTTTATAGGCACTTTCTAAAGAAGGGTGATTGGAGGAATTGTTGAATCTGATAGTAAAAAGATTACAAAAAAATGTACCTACTAGAGAATCAACCTTTAACGCCAAAAAACGTTTTACCAATGTTTTTTTGTCCTGGATAGAATATGCGGCTTATATTTCAAATAATGTAAGTATTTAAGTCATTTCACCCAAAAAAATGGAGTTAAGACAAATTGGCTTTTGTTAACGACGACTTAGGTGCTAAGAAAAAGTATCCAAAATGAATGCATGAACAAAAATGTACGTACTAACAAAAAAACATGCAGTTGAACAATCTTGCATTCAAAGGATTTTTACACGAAAATTCCTATGTTTCGATAAAAAAAATGAACAGGACATTGAGGGATTTTGCATTTACTTAATAATTAATACTGCCGTTGATAAGTTTTGCCGAGGTATTAGTCCAAACTGATTCAAAATAAAAACCGGTCTTCAATTAGTGCTACAATATTTTGAACACTAGCTGCCACAATCATAATTAAATACAGTAAGTAGTGATTTAAATAAAAAAAACATGAAAGCTTAAAGTAAAAATTATGTATTCAATAATTAATATTATTATTGTAAAAAATGTTAAAGCGACCAAAAGGCACATAGTGCCGTATAAATAAATAAAATAAAAAAAAAAAATAAAAAAAAAACAATTTTGTTGAAACCCACTGTACGAGTATTACACTCGTAGTAACGTGGGTGGGTAGGTGCCTTACAATAGTTTGCTCCATAAAGCCGAAAGCGTAAAGTTTAGTGGGGCGTAAATGTTTGTTTAATTTTTGTATTACCCACCATGGCTCCTGAATAACGATTATTGCAATGTATGGTGTTTAATACAACCTCCGCATACCTCTATCTATCTGGTCAGGCTAATTAAAATAATTGTTTGCCTTGATCCAATCTTAATCTGGTTGTTTTTGTTTATTTTATTACGTGTAATGGTTTAATTCACATCTATCTATAATAACTTTATTCGGTTTTTTGTCTGGCTGATTAGTTTCGTTTCGTAACAAACTGTTTTTGATAATAAATATAATTATTGGAAATGGATTTGTGAAACCGTAATCTGTTTCTGTCCTTTCTGCTGGGAAATTTCTAGCAAAACGAATCAGATGACAAGTAAAGAAAATGACAGCGGAGAGGGCTGCGAAGTGAAAGAGGAGAAAGGACAAGAGGCATTTCAAATTTATAGCATGAAGATTATTTATTTCAACAGCATTGTAAAGAAACTAATAAAAAAGAAGTGCAAATTTTGTGAGGAAACTACTCATCCATCTCTACTTTTTAGTCTAAACATGATGGACATTCACAGTGTGCCGCCTGAGGCGATTCAATACATGAGCTCTCACGCTTTGGCCGTGGCTTTCTCTTAAACCATGCGACAAAGCTTTTAATAACTCCCGTGTCCAATCCCTATGTGATCGATGTAAATGAATGAATGTATGAATTTGCCTTTATATTCAGCAGTATTAAGTACAATGTATGGATATTGTCGCTATCCTATCGTTTGTGTTCGCACATCGTCGAGAATTTTAAATTTACAATGGTGGTCCATTATCATTTTATTATTATAATAATATCTTGTGTGTATTTTGTCACACTTTGTATTACAATTTATTATTATAAAACCATACCTGCTCTAAAGCCGTTTTTTTAAAGATCATCCGAGCTCGAGTGATTTGGAATTAGCTGTTTTAAAATATTGTGAAAAATCTTAACATAATAATTCTGAAAAATTGGTTTAAATGGGTCAATTCTTTCGACATATCTATACAATACGCAAACATACATCACATGTTATGTACTTCCTACTACACCGCCATCTATTGATTTTTTTTAAAAGTAAAGCAATTAAAGAGGAAATGTTTTGATTTCAAGCTTATGTCCCATCGAACGTCATCCTTCACCCGAATCAACGATAACTTAACATAATTCAATAGCTTATTAGCTAAAATTAATTAAGTTTTACATCGTAAATTGCATTTTATCTACATAATATTTTAGAAATGTTTTTTTATTTGCCTTTTGTCGTTACTTTACGGTATGTCCGAGCATCACGCCTAAACGGCTGAACCGATTTCACTAATTCTTTTTTTGTCGTGTTGGCTTTTATCAGTAGAAGGTTCTTATGAAAGAAAAAATTAAGAAAGTTGCGTGGTAAATCTACATAATAATTCAGAAATGTTTTTTTAGTTGCTTTTTACCGTATGTCATCGCATCACGCCTAAACGGCTGAACCGATTTCACTAATTCTTTTTTTGTCGTGTTGGCTTTTATCAGTAGAAGGTTCTTATGAAAGAAAAAATTAAGAAAGTTGCGTGGTAAATTGGGAAATTAAATAAAACTCGCATTAGCCCCTCCTTCTCTATCTACATAATAATTAAGAAATGTTTTTTTGCTTTTTACCGTATGTCATAGCATCACGCTCAAAATACAAATGCTACGTCAGATATGTATCTGCACATAGCCGTGCAAAATGCCGGAGAACGTTCTTTAAAACAATTTGCTGCATTGACTTTAATAGATATATTTAGAGCTATTTAAAAAACCCTATTTTTTAGGACCTTCATACAAAATTGTAATAAACATTACCTACCGATCAAGCCTGACAATCGGAATCAAAAACGTAAAGCAAGACGGGTATAAGCTAGTAGTATTAATAACCAAGTGCTTTACTAATATATTGTACAATGTGCATATCACTTTAGAATCTACATAATATTTTAGTCCGTTTATTTATATATATATATTTTTGTAACAGCATCAATCATAGAAAACAAACGTAAAGGTCAGATATTAATATGCGAAAAGCCGTGCAAAATTCCAGAGAGCGTTCTTAAATACTCTTTGATAAATTAACTTTAATATATTTAGAGCTATTTAAAAAACTTTATTTTTTTAAGATCTTCATACAAATTTTTCACAAAAGACAGTAAGCCATCTTTTGGAAACAAAATTACTCATGTAAACGTAGAATGGAATATTGGTATTACTGTATGAAAATGTAATAAAATAATTGGAGATTGATTTGTTATACATATAAATGTTATTCAAATCTTATTATTCTCAATAAATAAAGATTTAAAGAAAGATTTTGGAAAAATATTTCCTCCATTTTGTTATTTGACACATTTAAAAAAATTTATGGCCACATTTTGTGTCAAACTGTCGTAGCCAGATAGATGAGTAATTATGTAGCTACCTGATAAAATCATATTAAATGTTGGTAAAAAATAATAAAGATACATTAAATTAAATTCATAATACATTTCAATCTAAAAATTGTTCTTTCATAAAGATTTTAGAGAAAAAATGATATTTGAAAATTGAAATGAGTATGAATATTCTTTAGTAGATTTGATCGGTAAAACAGAACGCTGAAAGAGAGCCAATCTGACAGGAAGTGATGACATTCCTATTTTACAAGATAATGGATTTGTCAGGTATGTGTGTATGTTTATAGTCAAAAAATATATTTGGTTTTACACACATCATAATAATTAAGTAATACTGTGTAAAATACACATCTAATCTCAATACATTACCAGAATGAATTTGACAGCAAACAAAACTTCCTGTTTATTTTGGAAAAGAATCAGATATGTAGGTATTTTGGTAATAAAATTCACTTGATTTATCCACATAAAAATTAAGCAATATAATGCAGGTACGCGTAAAACTTCTTCAAAGATAACATATATTAGATAATATTTATCACGAAACTATATCGAGCTCAAAATTCTTATGTAGATAAATGCAAACTTATGTTCTCTTACCTTTAATTTATTTTATTTAATGTTATATTCATCACAAAACAAGGTGGGTAATATTTTAAATAAACACAGCATGTTGTTGTATGTTGAAGCATTCTGTAAAAGTTTGGCGGCATTTCTTGATATATCAAAAATCCCTGCAAGGTTCTGAGTGTTCTGACCTAGAAAAAAAAAACGATTCTATTAATATATGAAAGCAAAATACAGTAATTACATGGCCATGGTTGCAAATATATAAGACGACATTAGAAAATTTTGCTTTTTCAGGGATTTGTTTTAAAAATACATGTTATGAGAATTTGATTAGAATCAATATTAAGAATTTAGAAAGTATATCAAACTACTTATGAACTTCAAATTAGAATAAAACAATCAACTGCTAGATACATATTTGATATGATATACTCTGCATAAAACCTTCATTTGGAATCTTTCATAGTATTATTTGTTTAAAAGTGTAGCTTTTATACCTTTTTAAGATCTTCATTAAATCCATTTAGACTGCATAATGTATCAGGTATTATTATTTCAGATAGACTGCAACTCCATGCCTAGAAAACAATATTACAAAACATCAAAATCTGTCAAAGTTTAGTTACAGGAGAGACAGCAATTTCAAAGTATCATATTTTATATACCCATATTTTTACAATTCACAACTAAAAACTTCATGATAGGTAAAAATCTTAATAATTAAATATAGCTTAGGTACCTACTTACAAAAATATTTCAATATATTAAAAAACTTACAAAATTTTTGAAAATAGAATTCCTGTTGTTTTTGTTTGGCTGTCAGAATAACAATAATTGACAGTAGGTTACCATAGACGAACTTTTTAATATGTAATTTTTTGTCTTAGCTTCATAATATGAAAACAAAATAAGAATGATTTTTTTAATAATTCTTCTTCACATTTAAAGTGGTTTTTTGTGTGTTAAATTTTTTTTTAATAAGTCGAAATATTTTAAGAGACCATTATATAAGTAAATCAAAAATATACATCATAAAATAATTTAATAGTACCTAACTGTGTTGAATTATATTATTATCTTTGGTTATCCATGGATGGTTGATACTTCACTATACCAATACGTCATATTTTGTTGTCAAACAAAAGGTTCGGATCGATATCGTCGATTATGAAAAATATAATTACCTTATTTTCAATTGAGTTTAATGAAAATAAAACTGGTAAGTCATCAATTGATTAAAATATCTGTAAGCCTATGCCGTAACTTAAAACATTTATGAGTTGCTAAAACAATTGCAGAATAGTAAAGTTATGTTATAAGGCGGGAATTAGTGTCTTACCGAAATCACAAAATTAATTTATTTTGTTGATATTTTTTTCAGGTTCCTGAGGCAAACGTGTTTTCAACGAGACTAATTGCTTTCATCCCACCTTTTTGACATAGCAGTACATACTTCTAAGGATCAAATTGATTGATAAAAGTGCATTTCTAACAAAGAAACTCATTGGTTTAATTTTTGCAAGACAATATGGTAAGCTACCTATGTAAGAATTTCATTAATTATGTTTCTTGGATTTCTTTATGTGTATTTTAAATCAGAAACTTTATATTGCAGATCCATGTTAGAGAACTCATTCAAATTTCCCATTTAGTTGAGAAGGGAAACAATTATATTGAAAAAATATTCAATGGCTGCTTATGGGATGTAAAGAAGATTGACCATAATCAATAACAGTGTCTTGCGGATGCCAGCGATTTTATCAATTTTACCACATATCACTATAAATAAGTTCTCAACCCGTTAGAAGCATATCAGCTTCATATAGAGCCTAAATGTATCTTAAACCATATTATTAACCACTATTACCGCAAAGGATTACTCTGTAATGGTGAGCAATGCTTAATTTTGACAGAAAATAAATAAATAAATATAAAAACGATAATGCTTCTGGCTCGACACAATAGTGTGTTTCTAGCACATAGATTTTCATATATTCTTCGTAGTAAAAAGTGAAGCCGATTTGGCCGGCAATTTTGACAGTACATTTATAAAGAAACTTAAAAATGATCTAATTTCACTTATTTCAACGTAAAAATATGTTTTATTGTAAAAAACACGAGAAAACTACTGAATAAATATACGCTGTACCACATTCTTTTGGGAACCAAACTGTCAAAAGTTGCAATATTTAGGCTTCACTTTTGAACGCGAGTCGGGATTCTAGGTTATTGTATGGATTTCTGTGTTCTAGCATCAGATTTAAACTTTAAATTTTTTATTTCGGTTATGGAATAAAAATGATATAATACTTTTGGGTTAAGAAGTGAATAACTAATAGTTTTTTTTATAACGGTGGGTCGGAATATCTTTTCTGGTTTCCATTTGTTTAAGAGAATATTTTTTTACTCTGCTAGATCTAACAAAAAACTTTGAGATTATACATATTATGTTTCAATTGTTGATTTTATGTTTTATGAATTAAATAATGATTGGACAAAAAATAAACAAAAATTCTTTCATTCATTTATTCATACCCATAAATAATACTACTATTTAAATGGTTCTACGTTGAACAACTTGACATTTTTCAGAAGGCAATAACTTACATTTGAATTTGTTTCCTATGTACATTTTGGTTCAATTTTTTTATATTTTTAATAGATAATGGCATTTATCAATAAGGATAAGAAGAAATACCTAGATTTGGTATTGATATACCTGCATTGATCCATTGAAAATTTCCTTATATGTAACTTCATATATTTTTTTAAATTATATTGTATTGGTGTAGTTTTGTTTTGATTCCAATGCCTTTCTCAAAATGACACTAAATAGTTTTGCCTAATTGCCACATAATTTTTCACCTATAAATAACATAATAATAATACAACGTCTATTGACGTCAAGTGAGTATCTCAGTAGGTTTCGAATCCTACTATGGGCTAAGTTGAACCACCAAAATAGAGAGTATTGTTAAACTATGAAGGTGAGTTTATTTGCATAATCAAGTTGATTTTTATCCGCTCTGTAATAATCTACTAGATGTTGTTACTTGCAACTTGACGTTATAACACACCAACCATTGATGTCAAGTTAGATGCAGAACTCTTCAACAATTTGCGGCGATTATTTTGAGTTTGATATATCCAGATATGGAAATGAAATAAGTACCTGTAGTCAATATTTCATATACAGGATATTTTATTATTTCAATTATGCACCTACTTGAATAGTTTTTTTTAAATATAAGGAATCTATAGATATAGCTGGAGAGAAAGAGTGGTAAACATTGCTGCCAACTATTCCTAGGATTATGACCAGAGAAAAGACGTTGCGTTACAGTTTTTACTTTTGTCGTTGCAAAGCATAAGGGCAGCATTGTTATTATTATGTTTATGGCATCCCATCCCTAGAGGGACGATTTGTGCCAGACGCAGCATTGTATTATGAGCTTATAGTTCACTACAAGTATTTCAAGCATTCTATTAAATGTCAATTGTGGGGTAGGTGTAGACTGTAGAGAATATATCACCACACTACGAATTTGACTCACATGTCTTTCACAGTTATTCTATTTTTCATAGATACAAGCCGGTTTTATGAGTAACTCACCAATTAAAATTGTGATTCATGACAAACGTTACGTAGATTATCTCTATATAATAATTTAGAAATGTTTTTTTATTTGCCTTTGACAATACTTTAACCGTATATGTGAACATCACGCTCAAAATACAAATGCTAAGATAGATATTAATATGCCCAGAGCAGTATAAAATGCTGGAGAAGGTTCTTAAATACAATTTGCTGCATTAACTTTAATATATTTAGAGCTATTTAAAAAAACTGTACTTTTTAGGATCTTCATACAAATTTCTCAAAAAGACTTTTGGAAACAAAATTACTCATGTAAACGTTGAATGGGATCTTGGTATTACGGTATGAAAATGTAATAAAATAATTGTAGATTGATTTGTTATACATATAAATGTTATTAAAAGCTTATTATTCTCAATAAATAAAGATTTAATGAAAAAAATTGCAGTTTGACAGATACAAATCACCCTCTATGGGTGGGTTGCCCAATTAATATCAAAGCAGGCAATGTATGTAGCTAAGATTCAAACCACAGAGCTATCTCTCTCTGTATGAAAACTTGCAAATTATGTCGGTAGGTTCGTATAATATTTTTTTTATTATTATAGACCTCCAAAAAAAATAAAATATTATACGAACCTACCGACATAATCAGTATATTTATATTATCTGTGGACATAATTTGCAAGTTTTCATAGAGAGAGCTCTGTGGTTTGAATAGGTTCGTATAATATTATGAGGTCGGTAAAACAAAAATTGTAAAAGTGTCATTCTTCTTTTTCTGTGCTTATGTCAGTTAAAGTGGTATGTTAAGCAATGGGATGCTAGACTAGAATCAGTTTAATTACCTACCGATCAAGCCTGACAATCGGAATCAAAAACGTAAAGCAAGACGGGTATAAGCTAGTCAACTAATAATAAACTTTTCCAGTGGATGGGTTTGGTGTTGTATATAAATATTGCATGGAACGGAATACCCCGAAGTACAACACGTAACCCGAACCGACACACAATTTATTTCCAATCGGAGAAGAAACATCATATTTCATTATATTTCATATCCGATTCAATTGGATGCAGTGAATTGAGAATGTTTGCTACGGCAAAGTATCGAATTGAGCAATCAATCTTTCATAATAAAATTCAGTCATATTTTTGCTCTTTATTTCCTGCAACCTTGCACATCCTCAAATGTTGTACACGGTGATAATCTTCCAAAATATTTTCAGTGTTAACGTTGTACAACATCACACTTATCAAGTCAATTCATAATATGCATGTATCTCGATATAAGTTCATCTGGTTTAGGTGTGGGTAAGATTTATTTATCAGTTTAACCCACTTGTTATTAATTATACTAGTAGCGGCCATGTTTTGATCGGGTTCGATCACAGGTGCTGACCATCTTCTTCTTTCTACAGTAGCTTACTGTGAAATAGTCAATGAAATTATTGTGTTCACTCTTCATTCATCATTTGAGATTTATTTTAAGTAGGTGTATAAAAAAATGTTTATTTTAGAAGACTGAAGCAATCAAATACTACTTCAGTTTGCGTTCTCTTCAATGCGAAAATATCCTTCACTTATGAATTGTTTTAATTATTTCGTTTAAATAATAGAACTCTTTGTCCATGTATTGATTAGATCCCAAGGCAATTTCCTCCCTTGAAGCCGTACTTAATATCCAATCAAGAAGCACTAGAAGAGGTTCTAGAAAGGTTGAGTGTGATAGGTTAGCATTAAATCCGATAAGAAATCATAACAAATTATTATTGATGCCTAAAAAATTAAGCTACCCTGATGGGTCAGTTATAAAAATGTGAGGTGTAAAAGCTAGTATGAATAATGCTTAATACTGTCTAGTCTGAAACGAGCTACAATCACACTTCGTATACACGACTACATGCACCTAATAAAGGATCATACTTAGGCTTGTACAAACTTTGGCCACATCACACTGTTTTCCTGAGGTTATCTAACCTGGTTGCTTAATACTGATATATGTAGTGTCAGAGGAAATCTACGCTCCCAGACATGGTTCAATTTAAGCAGTTTATTTACCTATTTATCAAGAGTGGCCTTTATGAATGGCTTGTAGTACTTTATACCTCGTCATTATTTACTTATTTGAAATAGTTATTTTGTTTTCAGAAGTAATTAGTTTACTTCTAGTAGTCGGCAGTTTTTGGATTGAGAAGAAATACGTATTTTAACATTAATTAAAATGGTCGTATATATAGGTATAGATCCATTTAGGTACTTCTTCTTCTTTCTAATGTGGCAATCTACTCAACAATACAATACAATTCTCCATTTTACACCCACTCAGGGGCAATGGGAGGCAACAAGAGCTCTCCATTGCGATCTTGCGCACTGTTTATGACCTCCTCCCACACCATGTCCATGTCCCTCAGCTCTGCTTCGAAGGAGCGGAACACAGTGTGAGAGGGTCTTCCTCGTCTTCGGGACCCTGATGGGAGGAAGAACAGCGCTCTCCTCGGCCAACTGTCATTCGGCATCCTTAACACATGTCCCAGCCATGTCCATCTCCTCACCACAATGGTAGAGGTGATGGGATCACGCTGGGTGCGCCGGCATATAGCGTCGTTCGTGATGCGGTGGTACCATCTTACACCCAGAATTCTCCTTAGGCACTTCATTTCAAAAGCTGAGACTTTTTGTGCCTGGGCTTTGGTCAGGTGCCAGGACTCACACCCATAGAGGAGAATGGGCAACACACACGCATCAAACAGTTTACATTTCGTCTCGACACTAAACGCCGACGGTTTCCAAATCTTGGTCATGTTGTTAAAGGCGCCACTTGCCATACCGATACGTATCGGGAGCTCAGCCCCGAGGTCACCAGAGGTGGTAATGGTTGCTCCCAGGTATTTAAATTTATCCACCCGGGAGACCTGGTGACCGTCGATGGTTATCGGTAGCTGTTTATCGGGGCAGGCATTACTCGCCATGAGCTCCGTCTTACTGGCATTGACTCGAAGGCCAAGGCGTGCTGTTTCGTCGCAGATTCTTGAAACACTGCGCTGTAATTTCTCCACTGAACAACGCTAGGTCATCCGCGTACTCCAGATCGCACAGTTCGCCCATTAGACCATCTCTCTGCGTTATCGGTATACCTCTTGCTCCTTGCATGGACTTTCTCAAGAGGAAGTCCATAACAATAATAAATATAAATGGAGCCCGTACGCAGCCCTGTCTGACTCCCGTGGTGATCTACTCTACTATGCCAATATTCGAAATTCTACGTACCTTCTCATATTGTGATCCGATCCTTCGTAGCAGAGCAGCGGAATTGGGACAATGCGTGGGAGAATATCATAACAATTGCGCAAGATCGAGACCAATGAAGAGCTCTTGATACCTCTCTATCCGCCTAAGTGGGGTTTAAAGGGAGAATAGATTGGATAGAAGTACCTATCTACATGCATACTTATAATAATTATAATTAAGTTATGAAATAGATTTTATAATAAATATTTATTTACTTACTTATTTATTTTTTAATAAAGTTATAATATGCTCATAAAATAACTTATAATTACATTAATATATATTATTATATTCTTACAGTAAACAATCATTCTTCGACGATCTTACGTTCATTCATTCCGTCATCCACTAGCTCATACAGGGTGTCACAACAACTACCTACTTTCCACATTTTTTTCCAAGAGATATTTTATGCACCTCCCACGAAAAATCGGCATGCTCGGTGCACACTGCACATCTCACATGGAGCGGCAATTCGTTAAACAGCCTGAATCCCTTATAAAACAGACTGCTCTCCGTACTCGCACGCCTCGGCACTCCAATACGAAACATGTCTCGACCCCTCGTGAGATATTCGTGTATTTCAAAAATATATTTAACATTTTTCAATAGGTATCGTGGCACCATTTTATTTTTAATCTTAAACACTAAACACAACACATTTAAATACAGCATTTTATTAACACTCAAATACTTCAATTTATCCATCATATCTTTCACTCTAGTATATCTACTACATCCGAGCACCGCTCGCATTCCCTTATTTTGAGCCATTTGTAGATAAATAAATAAATAACTTTTCATTTTAGTAGCTGTGGCCGCAATAAGGTTAACGAGCACAATTTACCAACCTTATCACGTATGTTTAAAAAAAAAGCAAAATTAACAATTCTTTAAGAGATGAACCCTTTCTTAAACAACGTAGGTTAAAGCAGATAGTTATTGGACCCTTAAGAAGTTCTTCGAATTCATTTTGACTATAAAAGGTTTGACTATAAAATGAATCGCAATTGGAAAATATATTATGATTTTTTCAAAAGAATGCATTTGTTTATGAATACCAATGATCAAAGTATCATTGGTATTGACACCATGTCGGCCAATCCTTCCACCACCGGAGAGACCAAAAAAAGTTACATTCTTGCTCTGACGATCCGGACTCGGAAAGTAAGTAAGTAAGTATAGTATCAAATTTTTCATTATTTAAAAAAAAAAGATAAAAATTTAAAGTTGTGTAAAAATTATTTTATTAATGAAGAATAAGATATTTTAAAATCGTGTTTTAAAACTTAAATCATAGATGTTGTTTTATTCAGTCATTGCGTACTGTATTGTCCGCTGTGTGCCTGTATTATGTTTACCTTTAAGGAACTGTCGTACCTACCTATAATTATTTTGAACCTGCGCAAATTGAGTATTGGCGAGCACCTGTATGTATTGCACCTATTTTGTTGACACAACCCGCTCAGATTGTTGTATTAGATGTTTTTTGTTTTCGATATTGTGTTCATCTCTTTCCTTCTTCCGTAAGACATTCTCCATATATTTTTTTATTAAATTCCAACTTCTTGCACTTGATAGCAGATAATATATGAGATTTTCTGGAGTTAGAGGTTCGTGGAGATCCAACTCTTCCTCCAGTATCTCTCTCTCTGGAGTCCATTCGGCGCACCGGAACACCGTGTGCTCAACATCATCGATGTCTGCATCGCAGTAAACGCAACATTCTGTATCTGCTTTATTTATCCTTTTCAGAAACTTGCCGAACACACCATGTCCCGTCATACACTGCACCATTCGGAAGGAAACTTCACCATGTTTTCTCTCGATCCAGGGTTTAATGTCTCTTATCAATCGGTGGGTCCATCTACCATTGCTGGATTCATCCCATCTTCGTTGCCATTCCAGAAGTGTGACATTCCTCTCTTGTTGTTTGTTTTCCTCTGTTATAAATGTGTAATTTCTATAGAGTCTTTCTCTTTCTTTTGCTTTCAGGTCTATCGGGACCAGTCCCGAAAGTACCTGTGACGCTTCCGTTGATACAGTCTTGTATCCCATACACACTCTCAGCGCAATTATTCGTTGCACCTTGAGCATGTTATGACGCATTACTTTTTTACTCATTGCATCTGCCCAAATTGGTGCCGCATACATTAAAATTGATTGAGTGGCCAGGGCTAAAACTCTCCTTTTAATTTGGCCTGGTCCTTTAGTATTGCGCATTATGATGGAGAGGGCTCTTACTGATTTTTGGGCCTTTTCTGTGGAATACCTTATATGGGCATTAAAACTCAATTTTTGGTCTAATACTACTCCCAGATATGTGGCCTCCTTTGATGGCGTGATTTCTATGCCTTCTAGTTTAAGCTTGATATTTTGCATTTTTTTACATCCACTCAAAAGTATTGCCACCGTTTTCTGTGGAGCAATTTCTAGGCTGTGTCTTTTCATCCACAAGTTTATTCTATATAGCGCAGCGTTAGATATTGCCATTAGTTCTGTTGGTGTTGGCGCAGTTACAGAAATAGCTAGGTCATCCGCGTAGCATGTAAGCTCTACTCCCTGTGGGACTTCTATTCTCATCACTTCATCGTAGAGAACATTCCACAGTGTTGGTCCCAGGACGGAGCCCTGTGGAACACCACCGCCTATTTCTTTGCAGGTGTTTTTCTCTAGTAGAATTTGTCTTTCGTAAAGGTAGTCTGCAATAATATTGATAACATATTTACTTATTTTTAGTTTTTCCAGTTTTTCTATTATTTTCTTCCAAGAGGCTGAGTTAAACGCGTTTTTAACGTCGATAAGAATAAGGATGTTCCCCATTTTGCTACGTTTCGCGGCTTCCGCAATTTTTATAACGCGGTTCACTGCGTCTATCGTAGATCGTCCTCTTCTGAACCCAAACTGGAACTCACTTATTCCATTTTTTGTTTCTAGTTCTTTCATTAGTCGTTCGTTTATAAGACTCTCGAATGTTTTTGCTAACACATTTATGAGACATATCGGTCTATATTTTGTCGATTCATTTGGATTTTTTTTGGGTTTTTCAATCAGTACCAACTTAGCCAACTTCCAGTCGGTGGGGAAAATTCCCGCCCTAATAAAGACCTCGCTAAACATTTGTGAGAAATGTGCAGTGTTTCGCAGTATCAGCTCCTTAATTATTTCTGGAGGAATTCCATCTGGACCCGGTGACTTATGTGGCTTTATTCTTTTTGCTGCCATTTTGATCTCTTCTTCACTGAAGTTTAGTTCCTCTGGAAAATATTCATCGATAAGGTATCTCCGCACTCCACCGATCTGTGGTCCAACAAATAGGCTCTCAAAAGCTTTGACTTTTTCGTCTAGAGTGATAGATATTTTCGGATTCGGCGCTCTCATATGTGCTTTTATGATTTGGTATGCCTCTCCAAATGGATCTTTATCAAGATTTTTGCAAAGTTCATCCCATGATTGTCTTTTAGCTGCAGCGATAGATTTCTTCAATATTAGTCTTTGACTCTTATATATATTTAGCAATGCTTCCCTTCTTTCACTATTCCTAGTTCTTTGAGCTGTTTTTCTTGCCTTTCTCACGATTTGAATATTTTTCTGTATATCCTCTGTCCACCAATATGGAATTTTGGCTTCGGAGTCGCTTCTTATTTTCGGAGTGCTCTTTAAGTAAGCGGTCTTTATTGCATTTTCACAGTTTTTTACATCTGGTGGTCCCAGGGCTTGCCTGAATGAATTATTGAGTGTTTCGTAATTTGTTATTCCGAATATATACTTATTTCGCTTATATACTTTATTTTTGTTTTCTTCTCCGAGGCAGGTTAAGATAAAACAGTGGTCACTCATTGTTTCATCCTCCAGGACTTCCCATGTAGTTTGCCACATTGCTCTTGTATTTGCGAATGTCACATCGATGTGCGATGATCCATTTGTCCTGATACACATGTTGGTTTATCGCCCTCATTTAGGATGTTGAGACCCATAGTGATAGTCCATTCATGAAGGCATCTACCTTTTTTATTAATAATATTTCCGCCCCATGCCGTATGCTTAGCGTTAAAGTCTCCTGCCACTATCACACGCTTTTGAAGTATGCTAGCCATATCCATCTGAATATCCAGTAGTTGTTGTTCGAATTCGGTAAGTGAACATGTGTTTGGACTTAAATATACATTGTATATCACTGTGTCTTCGGTCTCAACTTTGATGGCACCATTAAACGACTTGTATTTCATTATCCTTAACCTCTTACTAAAATTTTGTATCATTACATCACTGTTCTCATTCGTATAGCAGTGTGTCCCTTTGCATTTTCTTCGGTTTGGTTCACAAATAATGATCAAGTCGGCCTTAACTTTATGAGCTACTAACTGAGCCATGTCATGAGCCGCAACACTTCTCCCTGTATTTATTTGTAATATGTTGAATTTTGGGGTTTTTTCCTACTCTTCCTTTCCTCATTTAAGGCTTTCCTAAATGCCGGACACGTTCCACTTCCAGCCATATGTCCTTCAAGTTTGCATAGTGGGCAGTACGCGCTTTCCTTACATTCTTCTGCTTTGTGCCCCTCCTTAGTGCAGTTTCGGCAGAGCCCTCTCCGGTCATCTTCTCTACACGTCGCAGCCCTGTGGCCGTACGTCCAACATCTGTAACATTTTATGAGTTCTATCCTCTCTCTTATTGGACATATACTCAGACCGATTCGGAGTCCTCGGAACTCTAGAATCCTTTTTGCATCCTCCTCTTCTATGAGTACTGTTGCGACTTGCGTCGCGTATCTTGCTGGTCTCAGAGGATTAATCATCAGCTGTTCAGCTCGCTCAATCACTCCAGTATCCATGATCGCTTTTCTGACTTCGGCATCGCTTGTTATTGCATCAATGCCTAATATATGTAGAGTTTTTCGCTTATTTTTAATTACTTTCAGTCTTTTATCACTTACAATTTTTCTCAGAGAGTCCGATACATCTCCTGCGTCTTTCTTTATTTTTAAAAGAATCTGTCCATTTCTTGTCTCTCTTATGTTTGTGATGGAGTTCTTCTCCTCCTTTGTGAGGCCCTCTTTCATTTTCATTAACGTTTCCGCATAAGTACCTTTTTCGGTGTCAATAATGATTCTTTCTCCGCGATCTTTTTTATTTTGAGGTATTTTTTTGCCATCTCGCGTCAGTTTTAGGGTTACCTTAACCCCTGATGCGTGAAACAGAAATTCAGTCATTTTCCTGAGTAGCTCGGCCTCTACTGGAAGCGACGAGGCAATAGTCAGACTTTCAACCTTTTTTCCAAGTACATTACTTTTGATTTCCTTTAGCATATCAAAGATTTTTTCCCTTGCGTCTTTGTTCTCGTTACCGTCTTCGGTGAGATACATCGTGATGTTTCTTAATGTTTCCGTGATTTTTGATCCTATTTTAATATGGGATCTTAGTTCCATTTCTATGAAGCTTCCTCCTTTACAGGGCAATTTTTCTGCTTCTCTCAAGTCAGGGTATTTGTTTATGATTCTTTTTTTAAGGTCATTTTTGCTGTCATTTTCTTCCATGGGTACGACAAAACAGACGTTTTCTGTTTCTGCTTTAAGGGCATCTTCATAATTTGTTGTGACGTTCAAGTAGCAATTTTCCATCCATTTTTTGTCCCTTATTTTCATGAAGTTTTCATATGAATCATCCAACATATCTTTATTAAGGTCGGTGATCTCCATCTGCCTGCAGTATACACATTGCTGGGTTTCTTTATTTTTATGTATTAAAGTTTCAAGTCTTTTTTCTTGTTCTTGTTTATAGTCTTGGAATTCTTTTTGAAGATCTTTCAGTTCCTCTTCACTACTCCTTATCTGTGAAGCCGCTTGGTAAACCAGACATTCAATTTCCACTGCGAACCTTTTGACTTCCCTGCGTATATTTTTTTTACGAGTAAATACACGTAACTCATTAACCTTGCGTGCGAGTTCTTCCAGATTGGCATCTGTGAAAGCAGCCTTATCAACTGCCGGGCTTGAGCGTTTTTTACGTTTATGCGCTCTCACCTTTGGTGTGATGACCTCACACTCGTTTTCGTCGTCACTGTTTTCCGAAGATTTTTCAGTCTCAGCAACATATGGAGAACCCGGAGGTGTACGTCGAATAGAGTCTCTTCTCTTAAATGGGTCACTTTCCTTGTCATCCTCTTTCGTTTCCTCTTCCATTCCCTTTCTTATAGCTTCAGCTTCAGGTCGAAAGTTGCCCCCCCCAGAATCCGTGGGGCAGCCCGAACTAAGTTCGGGGAGGGATTCTCCACTGCATTCCGCAGTGGTACCCTCCTGGGGTACCTGTTATGCTGAGTAATGATTTTTGATTGTATAAAAATAAATAAATGTCATCTATTGAGGATTCACTTAAACGATATATAGTGTCATTATCATCAAGTCCAAGAAGTTCATAAAAAATACGTCATATTTTACAGTTATTGAATACACTCAAAATTCAGTTACTGGACACAGTGTATAATTAATTATGTATAATTTTAATTTTGTCTGTTGATATTGCAAAAATAATAAGAGCATTTTTTTTTTCATCAGACACTTCCCGACTTGACAAAAAAGATCTTCTACTGATCAAATTTTAAATGAGCTATAAAATAAGTACAGGAGTTCCACAAAGACATCTTTCAGAAGAATAATAATAGGTATATAATAAATGATCAGTCAATAACAAAAAAATCTAGGCACCTACTATTCAAAATTTTTCAACCAATCAAGTTTTAATTCCAGTCCAATGGAAAATTCTACAATGTTAACAAACTCCCTATAAATTCAGCCTAATTGAATAACAGAATATTAATTTTATACCTATACAATAAAACGCCATCATTTCCTTATTCCAAAAGCCCAATTATTTAAAACAATTCGAACCACGTTCATAAAATAACTAAAATAAAACAAAAGGAAAATGTTTTCTTTTGTTTTATTTTAAAATCTTTTTATCTTCACTTTCTTTTGTCCTTGGGGTGAAAATAAAATAAAAAATCCTTTTTTTTTACTTTGAAGATATTCCACAGATGAAACTAATTTGAATTCAACGAGAAAAGAAATTTCAAAATGTTTCTATGTACGTACGTACATACGTAATGTCTAATGTGGAAATGCGAGGGTTGTATGTAGGTACTTTACAGGGGTGGAAAAATGCTAAAGATAATCCAGAGAACAATTTGTATTATTATTATTTCATCGCTAGAAGCAGAACATAGGCGCTGAACTTTAATTCTGTCAATATGACTAAAGCCTACACACACAATACCCACTGTGCGTTATTTTATATCGAGAAGCTTCTTCGACTAAAATATTTGAGAAATAGCGTGTGTTCTGGCATTTTATACGAACCGTTAATCAACAATGAATTTCATACCATTAGTTACACATCACTGGGGTCATTAAGCTCAAAGCAAGAAAAAAAAACATGTTGTATATTATAACTGGTTAGGTTCGTCCGTAGCCCGGTATTTTCATTAAAACACTCTAACCATACGCGAAATATTGTTCATACTTGTGAGAAAACTAATACAACTAGTTGTTCGCTATGGTAGAGATATATAATATATTTTCTTTTTAATGCCTAATTGTTGTGACTCTTCGGAACGATTAATATTTTTCGGACACCTAGGTGTGAATGCGGTTTATAGGTACCTATGTTCGGGTTACCTACATTCCATAAACTATCCAAATGTCACATAAAATCTTCCTCCTATCCGAAAAAACTTACCAAAAACCATAGTCACAATTCATACGGTATCGCGGTCGGATCGGTCTTTACATCGCTGTGCAATTAAATTTCAATACAAGTGTTAAATCTGCATATTTCACCATAAATCACTCTTATAATTTGGGATAAACCATACTACTTAATGATAATCATAAAATTCGGAATCCAAATAAAAAATCGAACAACATTAAGAGCCATAAATTCATTCTGTGCAAGTTATGTGTGTGCAGTTTACGGAACCAGCGACCTGTGGACGAAGGAGTAAAATTCGGTAAGTCCTGTGCTCCATTTCATCAATTTCCATCTTCCTACGTCCATTGTTAGTGTTTTGGAAGTCTTATTAATTTAAGATAGTTAAAATAAACAACACTAGGTACGAAAAATATTTTTCATATTTACTTATGTTTGAAGACAAATTATCTGAAACAACATTATGTAATGAAGTCGAGGGTACCAACATACTCCTTGCACCTCAACAGAGACGACCTGATGTGGAGGATATACTTTTAGGACCCCCTCATCAGTAGTCTACGCTAAGGGGACATTCAGTCACACAAACTTAAACAATTGTTGCTCTGGGAGATGGGAATCCTAGGACCTATCTTCGGATGCATAAAAAGCCGCGGAAGTCAGGAGACGGGAAGAGGCACTGTCCCTCTGCAAGAGGCCTCTAGAGACGAGGCATAATAATAGGCACTAGGCAGCGCCCCATGATTGAATTGAGGGATTCCACACTTATTATAGACCTAATTTAGTCGCAGTGACACAATTATTATGGTCCCCAGACCTTTACAAATAGAAATGGAGAGACCAGAATCAGAGATTCGTGGGAGCCTTATATACCTACATCTTAACATTAAAATTCTAACAAAAACAGAATGGATATAAAATATTCAGGTACAATTATTTATTATTTTCGTGTGATGAAATGACGTTTTAAACTCATACCCATTGTTTCGTAAAGGGGTAGATGGGAATAAGGATCGCACCTACCTTGTTTTACTGGCTGTCCTTTTATGTCCTTTTCACCAAAAAAACAGTTAACTTGCAATAAACAATACTTAAACACACACACGTAAACTCGCAGAACTAAAACTGTCAGTTGCAGCGACGATGTAATTACCCCACGGGAGCTTGTAATGTACTTGCAAATAACACATAAACAAAACGTAAAACACACGTAAACGTAACTCGCTGAATTCACTTGATGTCAGTTTCAACAACAGTACGAAAATATATGCGGTCCCCACGGGGGCTACTAGCATACTGATTGACTTTTGACACATAGATTGTCTTAACACATAGAAAATTGTCGCAGGTGCGACCATAGGAAAGGTAGGTTGGACAATGTTAGGAATTAGGTACTATGAATACGAAACATCCTCCCCCCGAAGAGGCCTGGTATGTATACCAAGACTCTTAAACGAAGCAAAAAATAAAAATCCCAAACGGATTGCAAACTTAAACCAAAACACATAGAGCAAGCAAAGCAAATGTCTCAATAAAATAAAATAAAGAAAAAAAAAACAAAGAAAAATAAAAAATAAAGAAATTAAAATAAAATAAACAAAAGATCATTACTACATCTAGCCATCCTGATGAGGAAGTGGGCACAGCTTCGAAACTGGCCTCATCAGGACACCAGTTGGAGTCTTTAGCTCAACCACACGAGTGACTCCATCTGGAGATGAAACAAGTTTTGTTATTCTTCCCAGTCGCCATTGCAATGTTGGTACGCTGTCCTCACGTATCAGGACAAGTTCTCCGATTTTTGGAGGAACTGTGGCCTTGAGCCACTTGGACCGTTGTTGTAGAGTATGTAAATACTCTCGTTGCCACCTTGACCAGAAAGACTGCGAAATAGACTTAATGAGCTGATAACGATTTAGCCTTGAGATGGGTACACTATCGTAGCAACGCTCTGGAACCGCGACAAGAGGGCGACCAATAAGAAAATGACCGGGAGTGAGGACATCTAACTCAGAAGGATCCTCTGACAGAGGCGTCAAAGGTCTCGAATTCAGAACAGCCTCTACTTCCGCACAAACAGTCGAAAACTCCTCGAATGTCAATATCTGTTCTCCAATAACTCTCTTTAGTAAATTTTTTGCACTTTTTATACCGGCCTCAAACAACCCACCGCTATTAGGATAACCTGGAGCATTAAAATGCCAAGTAATACCACGCTGCTGGACCTTATCAGAAAGTACCTGCTGCACTTCAGAGTTAGACAGATATCCTTGAGCCTCATTAAGATGCCTGTTACTACCTACATAATTTCTACCACAGTCCGATCTAATGAAGTTCGGAAGCCCTCGGCGGGAAGAAAATCTAGAGATGGCTGCCAAAAATCCCTCCGTAGAGAGATCTGACACCACCTCCAAATGAACTGCCTTAGTGGAAAGACAAACAAATATGCATAAATAAGCCTTCGTAATTTTAGCATTGCGTATTCTACTTGCTCGTAGAGAAAAGGGCCCGCCAAAGTCAGTCGCAACTCCCTCAAAAGCATGAGCCACTCGAACACGGTCCGATGGAAGGTCTGACATCTGGGGGGTCACAGACCTAGGTTTAACCTTAAAGCATGTCAGACATTTATGTATCCTACTACGAATAACACGGCGCGCAGAGATTATCCAAAACTGCTGTTGTAGTATTGCATTTAGAGAATTTGGACCGACATGGCAATGCATTTTATGGTAGTTATCGACAATGAGGGCAGTCAAATGAGAATCCCTTGGCAATAATAAGGGAAATTTGGAGCTGTAAGGTAGTTTCGAGTGCCGAAGTCTCCCTCCAACTCTTAACATGCCTTCACTGTCTACAAATGGGAACAGCTTTGCTAAATGTCTTAATGAGCACGCTTGTCCGTTCTCTAATCTGCGTATCTGGTCAGCAAATGCAATTGACTGTTCCGACCTGACCAATCTACATAGAGACAACCTCAATTCCTCTAATGTAAGAGGACCAGAAGGCGTCTTCTGCTTTCTACATCGAGATATGAATCTCATACAGTAAGCGGTTACTCTTTGTAAACGTTGTAAAGAACTAAACCTAATACATATGGAATTATTTATGTCAATGTGTAGAGAAGTCACCTTGGTATCACGGAGACCAGGGAGATTTTTCAAGTCTATGGGATGTTTCTTTTGGCACGGCCAATTATCAGAAGACTCCTTTAGCCATGGTGGGCTCCACCATAAATCAAAATTTAACAAATCTGAGGGAAAAGCACCTCTTGAGGAAATGTCAGCACAATTCAACTTAGAGGGTACGTACCTCCAGGTAATATCAACCTTAGAATTTAAAATTTGAGAAACACGGTTCCCTTCGTAAATTTGCAATAAATGAGGTGACGTTTGAAGCCACGCAAGACATATTGTTGAGTCTGACCAACAAGTAACATTATCAAATTTAAGTTTGTCCCCAAATGACAACACACAACACTCAATTAAACGGGTCAAAAGAAGCGCACCATTTAATTCAAGTTTAGGGACAGTTAATACAGTACGTACAGGAGCAACTTTTGACTTAGCTGCCAATAAATGAATTTCAGTTTTACCTCGTAAATCGACAGTTCTAAGATACACAACTGCAGCATATCCGCATAGTGAACCATCGCAAAAACCGTGTATAGAAATTTCCGACACATTTTCATCAAATATTTTTCTCGGAATTGTAAATTTTTCGATAATGTTCAACTCATTCATAAAACATTGCCATTCTTGGACAATATCATGAGGAGGTTGTTCATCCCAAGAAGTATGAAGCAACCATAACTTTTGTATAATTAATTTCGCCTTGAATGTAATAGGAGAAATCCAACCCAATGGATCGAAAATACGCGCAATGGTAGATAGGATTGACCTTTTGGTACACAGGGTATTCTCAGGTAAACTGACACTATAACTAAAACAATCATTAACTGGGTTCCACTGAACCCCCAATATCTTAATATTTGAATCTGCTGCATCAAATGAACGTGACATTTCACAGTGCTCAGCTGGTAAATCCTCAAGTAGCCGCTTATCATTCGACGACCACTTGCGCAGCTCGAAACCTCCCATAGCAAGCAACGATATCAGTTCTTGCTTTAGTAAAATAGCATCCCGTACGCTGGGAGCTGTAGTGATGATGTCATCAACAAATATTTGAGAGCTTAAAACCCTAGATGCTTCAGGAAATTGATTTTTACCGATTCTCGCAAGTTCATTCAGTACCCTCATGGAGGTATATGGCGATGACGTCACGCCATACGTAACTGTGCAGAGCGCATAGTGACCAATAGATTCTTCAGGGGAATCTCTCCAAAGTATCAACTGATATGGTTGATCTTCAGGATTCATTGCTATCTGGCGAAACATCATTTTAATGTCACAGGTGAATGCAACCGAATGAAGACGGAAATTCGTAATAATATTCGAAATGTCTTTATGTAATTTGGGACCCGAATAAATACAATCATTAAGAGATACCGATGTAGATGTTTTGGCGCTTGCGTCAAAGACGACTCGTATTTTTTTTACTTGGTTTGTTGTTTTAAATACAGGATGATGCGGAATATAAAAGTGTTTACCTGGCTGGGTCACACCTGTATAAGGTGTCATGTGTCCCAGTGCCAAGTACTCACTCATAAACTTACGATATTCATGCTTGAGATCTTCATTTTGTGAGAAACGTTTTTCCAAATTCAAAAATCTTCTCAACGCAGTGTTATATGAATCACCCAGCGGGGGGTGAATTTTCTTAAATGGCAATCTTGCCATAAATCTTCCGCCTTGCAACCTCTCAAGAGTCCGCATAAAAAATTCTTCACACTCATCATCTTCCGGACTTGAAATATGTATTTCAGGAAGATTTTCTGAATGCCAAAATTTTTCAACAAGTTTATCTAACGACACGTCATTATGAAAAGAACAAATACTAAGGTTGCTATATAATGCGGGGGCTGCCCTGCCGTATGGACCGCTTATAACGTAACCGAATACTGTACCTAAAGCAGTTGGTATACCTTCAGAAAACTGTACAGATGAGCCGTCCAGCAGACTAGTATATAAGTCCGCACCCAACAATATGTCTATTTTGGCGGGCTCATAAAAATACTCATCAGCTAGCGACAAGTTCTTATACGCATTAACAATGTGTTGTGGCACATTGGTACTTGGTAGATTATTCGTAAGGCGTTGCAATATCAAGGCTGTAGTTGAAAGCAAGTCACCAGAACGTGACTTCAACGTAATAAGAGTGGATCCACGAATATCAGGGGCAGCGTTGCCTCCCAATGATGTAACTGGTATGTGCATCCTGTCCCGTTTCAGTGACAGACGTCTGACACACTCTTCCGTAATAAAGGATGACATAGATCCACTGTCGAGAAGACACCTTAATACATGAAAATTGCCAAAGGCATCCCTAATAGGGATCCGCGCAGTGGCCAATAAAACAGTCGTAAGTCCTGAAACAGTACCAGAATGAACCTCACTCAAAGTCTGGGGAACGCGTAATTCCGCTTCAGATTGAGGACCCCGATGCTGTTCCAGATGCAACAAAGTATTGTGTCTGCTAGAACTGCATAATTTACATCTACCTGAACTCTTGCAATTTTTTATATCATGGGATTTCAAACACGAATAACACAATCGATTCTTTTTTGTAAATTCACGACGATCGGTAACTGTCAAATTTTTAAACTTTTCACATCCAAAAATGACATGTGATTGCTCTTTACAAAAATGACAGCAAAATTTATTTGTAGATGTTACAGTTGAATGAAAAACCCCTTTTACAGGTTTTTCCCTTGTAAATTTCACAGATGTTACTTCCAACACATGGCATTGGTTTTCTAAAAATAATAAAAATTCTGAAAATTTGGGTAACTTGTTCTTAGACAACTGATGTTCAAATCGATTACGTAAATCAGGAGACAATTTTCTAGAAAAAATGTGAATCAATATGAAATCCCACTGGTCGATATTTATCTTTAATGACATTAATGCTTGCGTGTTCTCCTTAAGAGTGTCAACAAAAAGTCGCAAGTGCGAGGCATTGTCTACCGGTTTTAACGAAAGTAAATTGCACAAATGATTGTCAGCAATCAGCCTTACATTAGAAAATCTTTCATTAATTAAATTATAGGCCACTTGATAATTTTCTTCTGATATTGCAAGATGTCGAATAACTCGTAGTGCATCACCCGATAAACAAGAGAAAAGATAGTGCAACTTTTGAATACCGTTTAATGTTGCATTTTGATGCACCAACGTATTAAATACTAGAGGTCCTCCCCAGCTTCGCACGGGTAGATAGATACTTAAAAATAATTTAGTTTTCAGACAGATCCCTAACTTTTTCAAAATATTTTATAGCATATGTTAATCTGGAATAATTGCATTGCAATGTATCGTGTCACGTCACTTTACCACCGTGACTACTTTGCGCGGTATTTCTACTAAACTTGACACGACTCCCCTCAGCCCTCCCCGGCTCCCATACGCACTCTGCATCGGATAAGTTGAGATGATAAGAGACTATGCTTTTTTTTCCTATACTCACATTTTTAAACTCGTGATAACTTTCGAATGGAATGTCCGAATTGAATAATTCAAAAAGTTATACAAACATATTGAAGCAGACTTGAATATGAACTAATTTATTTTAATAAGGAGTAATACCAAGATACCAATAAAGAGCTTTTTCTAAAGGTGACATTTTATTGGGTTTTTTTAAATAAAAAAACACTTATTGTGACATAACTATAATAGTTAGACATATGCTGTCGCGATACTTTTTGTAAATAATGATGTCTTCTACAAAATTGTAGAACATTGTTTTATTCTATCATCATTAGTTTTCACAGCGTTCGCGATAAAAAGAATATTTTAGGTAAATTTTTTACACCTTGGGTTACATTATTGAAGTTTTCGTAGGTTACCCACTTTTTTTTGGAAATTAAATATAGCCTATGTTCACCGCCGATATTGTAGCTTCCCAAAAGTGAAAGAATTTTTCAAATCGGTTCAGTAGTTTTGGAGCCTATTCGAAGCAAACAAACAAACAAACAAACAAACAAACAAACAAAAAATCAAATCTTTCCTCTTTATATATTAGTATAGATAGAAATGAAATTAGTGTATTCCGCATAGGAACCACTGAAACTTGGCAACACAATTTGAGGCAATGCAATCGTGGTCGAAGCTTGGCTTTCTGTTTTGATAACTTTGGTAACCACTGCTGGACACAATTTATTATATATTTCCTTAATGCTATAATATGTCTCCATGAATTGTTTATATTTAAGTGCATGCCCCTCAGAGTCAAAATCTCCTCGAGAGATAGACTGGATTGAAACATGACACTCAACAAATTCTTCTTTTATTTTATCTATGTCAGCAAATCGGATCGTAAACTTAAGCAATGATGCCTCTTCGCCGTTTTGCTGTGCCTCTTTAGCAAAATCAAATAAGCTTTGAATGTTCAAAAGCGCCAAATTATGTTTAATTACTTTGGCCATTGTAAAAATGTAAATGTAAACAAAACAATGTCAATGTCAAAAATGAAACGTCAAATCGCGCAGGTACCTGCCCTAGATAAAGGAAGACAACGCACCAACAACGCACAGACCAGAGACAAGATTATATCTTTCACGGAATACCCACCGCGCGACAATACACTTTGTTACAACAAAGTTATTGTGCGTACCTACGCAAATTAAATCAATTTATGAAAATAATAAATCTTATAACAAAAAAAAATTATAAGAAATAAATGAGACAATTTGCTTGCAGGCTATATGTATAAAAAATAAATGTAAATTGACACAAAAATACCCAAGATACGATCCTGATATTTCGTATTCGGAATTAAGGAAGTAAAAGGACAATCCGGCTCGAAGGACCAAATGATGTTTCGTAAAGGGGTAGATGGGAATAAGGATCGCACCTACCTTGTTTTACTGGCTGTCCTTTTATGTCCTTTTCACCAAAAAAACAGTTAACTTGCAATAAACAATACTTAAACACACACACGTAAACTCGCAGAACTAAAACTGTCAGTTGCAGCGACGATGTAATTACCCCACGGGAGCTTGTAATGTACTTGCAAATAACACATAAACAAAACGTAAAACACACGTAAACGTAACTCGCTGAATTCACTTGATGTCAGTTTCAACAACAGTACGAAAATATATGCGGTCCCCACGGGGGCTACTAGCATACTGATTGACTTTTGACACATAGATTGTCTTAACACATAGAAAATTGTCGCAGGTGCGACCATAGGAAAGGTAGGTTGGACAATGTTAGGAATTAGGTACTATGAATACGAAACACCCATTATAAATTTTAAAATTATTGAAGCATAATACCTAATTGTATGTATGGAATTCAGATTCATGTAAAAATTCCAATATTTTGTGTGCCATCAATCAACCTATTAATACCTAAACCTACTTGTTTTATAATTAGCTTACTAAATATGCAAACTTTGTTGGTCCACTTACTATATTGTTAAGAGTTTATTATGTTTTGCATTGATAAATAAAATAAAATAAAAATATTAAATCTGGAATGAAATGAAATCAAGGAGTGTAGTATCCGCCAATGTGTAGTAACCTGTTTTAAATTATTCTGAACCAACAAACAAACAAGTCTTATTCCGGAACAGCAATCCCTGCAACAGAATCACACTAATTTCAAAGTTTGACTCCACCCGAGGCAGTGATGGATAGTTTCAAAACAAACTACCAAATGTAGGTACTTTTATACAAAATTTCCTTTGACACTTTGAGTAGACAGTGCCGTATTAGGAAAAAAAAAAGATTTTTTTACAGTTTCAAATACCTATACAATTTTTTTTTATTATTATTATGCATGACCGATTTCACATAACTAAACTGTTTTTACTACATACGATTGATAATGGATTCTTTTTTAGACTTTGAAGTATTTTTTTTTAATTATCAACTGCAGTGATTTATTGTTTTGTGTATATTTGATTTTTGACGAATTGGTGATGCTCTTTTCCTATCTTTTTCTGTTTTTATTTTTATACACACACACTACCTTTTACACCCCCACTCAGGGGCATAGGGAGGCAACAAGAGCTCTCCATTGCGCTCGATCTTGCGCAATGTTTATGACCTCCTTTATTTTTATAGGATTTCTTAATTTTTGACGAACAATTAATGGTTATTCTCTTCATTCTTTTAATTTTATTTAGTCCTGAGTCAATTATTTGAATATTGTTATTGCTTATGTTTAAATTTTTCGGTCGAAGTTGAACATTGATATGCATTTTATTGAACATTGATTAAGATTTGGAAGCACTCCCCGATACAGGCTATTGCCTAGTGGGGATACTTATTTGAATCTTTTAAATTTTTTGTTGATGTTGTTTTGAGTTGGTTTCCACTGAAATGTCCGTATTGTTCTGTTTTTTTATGATGAATTTTTGGTGAATAGACTAAACCAAGTTTAGAAACTGACTTTGTCGATTTTGCTACATAGATAATTGCTTCAGAATATATTATAATATACCTTATTATAACAGTTAAACCTAACTGTTGTAATTTATTTTTTAAGAAATTAGGTACGACAAATGAATGAGCAACGTTCTCATTTTTCTTTAATTTTATACCTATTTTTTCTCAATTTCTTAGGTTATCTTCCTGATGGTCAAGTGCTTCTTAAAATACATATTTATGTGCTTTTGTCTGTCTGGTACCTAGTCACTCTCACGGCATTTCTTTCTCAACAATACATTAAAATTGCCATAAAATGACCCACAAAAAGAGAGTTTATTGACCAACTCTTGCTCCCAAAAATATGTACATAGGTAAGTGGCAGTCAGTAAACATTTCTCGCAATCGTCTTCCAGTTTTCACAATAAAATGTAGATTGAATCTGTGAAGAAAATTAACCTCGCAATTTGAACATTCTCATAATATCTCTATTTATAAAAAAAATCCTTATTTTCTTTGATCGTCGCATCACGTGTGAGCAGTTGGAAAAAGTTCGCTAGTACCTAGCTTTTTTCTAATTCTCAGAATTTCTTATTAAAGAAAAAAAATAAGAAATTTGCACGACCAATTAGAAAATCGAAGAAAACTTATGCAGGTAACCTCTTTAGTGATTTTGGCAATGTAAACTATTCTATTTATGAATTTCGATTGGCATTTGTCATCTTTCAGTGGACCACGCATAATAGAATCAGGACTGGCTACGGAAGTTGCGCAGATTTAATGCATCGATGGGGCTTTTCTCCGAGCCCCGAATGTGAGTGTGGTCGCCGCCAAACTATGGGCCATATAGTTGAGTGTCCAATTTTCGGTTTCCAGCGCGGTCTAACTGAAATTCACGGGGTCACTTCTGACGCAGCCAATTGACTAAGAGACCTTCCATTAAATTTGTAATAGCCAGGTCTTTACCATATGCATTAAAAAAATCTTTCAGTTGTTTTATAGTTGGTACAATCGTCAGAATGTGCCCTGTAAATACCTTTTACCTAATACAGATGCATCGGTCGGAAATATACTGGTGAAATAAAATAATAATTCCCTACATAATTTATCATTTAACAAATTCGAATAAAAAATGGATATAAAGATAGACGTCTGTCGGGAAAGCCAGCTGACCAGGCTAGTTAAAATTATTTTTACCGAAAAATTACAATCGAAAGTTTTCATTTTTTTATATAGAATAATTGTTATTCCTGATGCCGCCTCTGAGCTAGTTAATCCTCGACAAAGAGAAAGACTTCTTTGTTATAGAAGATGTCGCTGTATCTCATAGACTTAACAAACAAAATAGTTAGTTTGGATTGATGGATTTGTGGGTCTTTGAGACTATGTTGTGAATTGGGAGATTAACCGTAAGACACATACATAGTTCTTGTTTCTTCTATCAATTTCAATTCCGACACAAACAATGAATGCTTTAAATAGGATTTATTTATAGTCTTAAAATAATAGTAGTGAAGATAGTAAGTATTTTGAAGGATTATATATCAAGTTTTGAATATTTGAAGTCGTATAATAGTAAGTTTCCGACCTCGGTAACCAAGTATTATAGGCGTGGACTTTAAAAGATAATGAGGTCCCCGTTTGGCCACAAGGAAAAATAATGAGTTTAACATTTGTATATCGCTGAAAAATGTATGAATCTAGCTTGAATGCCTTCATTTCCGTGGCAGTCAAATCCAAAAAATACGTAGGTAGCGGATTGCTTTCTCTCTCTCTTTCTCTTTGGTTACAATTCTAGGTTGGCAGAAATTTTACCTATTTTTGATTTTTTCCACTCCGCCTTATCTGAAGCAGTTTTCTCCGGCAGTTTATCCTCTCGGTCATCCACTTGATAGAAGGAGCACATCTCAAAAGGTTCCAATATTTTTCGGAAAAGCACCAGTTCTCACAGCCGTACATCAAGATACTCCATACGTAGATCTTTATCAGGAGGAATCGAAGTTTTATATCGATTTTGTTTGACTTGTAGCGCCCATGTGACGTTTCAGTATGACGACATCATCCACCAACAGTGTTTCTCCATAAGGTCATCACCCGGTAACAGCCTGCCACATCATACAAGCCGCACCAACAAGTCTTCATAGAACCGGCACAGAACACGCATCATCCGTCTCGTGGTGCGCCACTCGGCGTCCGCGATTCCACTCACCAAAGTGGAATTAACCTCACAGGAGAAATTATTTTTGACCTTTTATTAAGTGCAACTCTTGTTTGATGTATGCGGCTATTGACATCACTCTTAAACCGGATTGTTTTCAATGGATAAGAATGTATAGAAACATTTTTCCAAGAAATAATATTGTATATGCAAAAAGGAGCTCTTAAATAGAATCTGTACATTTACATACATTACCAGAGTACCTAAGGAGATACTGAGCTTCTAGAAGTCTGTGCTCGCATAAACTGCAGCCAATAAATAAGGCAAGGAAAATCAGCGGAACTCTACTGAATATAAAATTCTTCTCGAGAATTTCTTTTATCATTTTATGTAAGTACTTTTATATTCTACCTATTTTATTAAAATGTTTAAACTTGTAATAATAATTTATTAAATTTTGCGATTCCATTTAGAGTACCTATTATCTTTATATAAGGCTCCATAGGATTCTTGAACGAAAGTGCAGGTTCTTTCAATGTTTATACAATTTCTCAAGAAGATACCATTACAACAACAACAACATATAGGTATGTACCTAGTAGAGTATTTTTTTTTTTAATAAAATTAACGAATTGAACGTGCATTCTTGGTGGAATTATTTAAATACAATAATTTAAATAAAAGAATTGATTTGTAATTCCCAAGTTATTCCACAATATTTATTTTAACCTCAATAAAATAATAAAGTGATTCCAATGTTATATTGTCTTATATCACAATTATTGGTATGTTCATTTTTATTATTTCCTAAGAGGGTATTTTTCAGAGATCTTACACATCCTATATTGGATAAAACCCGAACATTTATCTTCCCCCTGACATTATGACATGTCTTTATCTGTAGAATTATTATCTGTCGTTTGATAATTTACGTGACAAAGGAATGCTTTTAGTAATAAAATCTCAAACACACTACATGAAGAATACTATAATATGTTACCACACTAATTAATATTATGTCAGTTATAACGGATAATAATAATACAGTGAGTCAGGTATTTTGGACCGATACATACAAGGTGTTAATAATTATTATTACACTATAAAGTTTAAGGTACAAGATATGAAGTCTTAAGGTGTATTGAAGTTATGAACAGTCAAGTAAGTTTATCAACCTACCATATTATTAGTAAAATATTCAAGTCATAAAATAGACAGAATTCGCATTAATATTATGATTTACAAGATAAACTTCACGATTTTGATTAAAATATTTCGGTTTATAGAAATTCTTGTACGAAGCTGTACCTAATTATTAAGCAAACCAAGGTATTATAATATAATGTTATTAATACTAATGAATGTTTAGAATAGGTACCTTAGCAATTAAATTAATACAGCATTATCATTATCAAAAAACCGGTGTTTAAATACATATTTTAAAGTATTAAGAAAATTTAGACAATGAACATTGCATTGCTTACTGTTTTATTTCTTCTTTTTATTTCGAAGGTATGGGTTTACTGTATTACGCTGGCATAATATATACCTTATACGGCTTATCCCATAAAAGTCGTCTCCACACAGACCACCAAAGGGGTGGAAGTACAGCTGGGAGTCGACTTTGCAAACGTTTAAATTATAGAGGAAAAGTTGTAAAGATGCATTCATGTTTCCCTCAATGTTCAATTAAATTTCTCGTTTCACACAAGCGACTCAGCAGCGCTTTAGTAGAAATAGGATCTATATTATTCTCAATATTATGTAAGCAAAATGTATAAGCGACAATTTTAGAAATTCAAAACATAATTATAATATCTAAGTTAGCTTTTAAAAAAGTCATGAATGAACCCGTATAATTTTATTTTCAAGAAATAACCAATGTAAATCCAGCATCAAACTATTGTTTTTGTATCAAATATTATACCTACATTAATACCTTATAATTATTTGTTTTTAATACTTCTTCTTCTTCTTCTGACCTCCAGAGACCGAAGCCATTGGATCGCGTCATCCGTCAGTGCGTGCAAGTCCTGTAGTCCTTTTTCAAATGCGTACATGGGGCACTCGTTAATCAGATGGTCGATTGTTTGTGTAATCCCACATGCACATGCTGGTGAGTCCATCCATCCCCATTTATGTTAAGTTGGAAGCGGTGCAGCCTACATCACATCGTATTCAGTTAACTCTACACCATATATTTCTGGGTTGCGTTGAGCCAGGCAGTTCTTTTGTCGGGTCAGCTACGAGGTTCTGGTTCCTTGCTGACGATGCGGTCCATACTACTTGTCTCCATTTGTCTTCGATCGAGTAATCCGTAGTTGTAGCGGCAGCTAACCAGTACGGGTTTCGGGATTTCAGACGGCATGGAGGCGGATTATCTACATCAAGATGGATTGGTAGATTATGGTTGGACTCCACTTTTCTTACTTCTTGAAGAAAAGCTTCCTCTCGTCTAAGGTGTGGAGGTGCTATATTAGAAAGCACACATAGCCACGGCACAGGAGTTGGTTTAAGTGTGCCGCTAATGACTCTCATCGCTTCATTTAATTGAGAGTCTATGAGATTGGTATGTGCACTTTGAAACCAGGCTGGAGCGCAGTATTCTGCAACCGAGTAGACTAAACCGATGCTGGCGGTTTTTAACGTTTTAGCGTCGCAACCCCAAGTTGTTCTGGCGAGTTTATGAATGATGTTGACTCTGCTCTTTGCTTTCTGCCTGACACATTCTAGATGTTTTTTGAACGTGAGAGCCCTGTCTAACGTGATTCCTAAGTATTTAGGATTCGGCTCGTTTTGAAGTCGGCTTCCAGCAAAGAACACGTCAACTTCTTTTCTCGCATCTTTATTTTAAAGGTGAAATGGTGTAACAACCGTTTTTTGTGGGTTCGGCTTTAGGTTCCATGTACTAAAGTAGTTCTCCATTGCTTTAAGATCTTCGCTTAAAATTTCTGCAGCTCTTTCTAAAAGTTGTTGTCTTGACTCGCGATAGCGACTGCGTAAACGAATTTCCTCGATTGCGTATTTGGTATATCCGAGGTATAAATATTAAAAAGCAATGGAGCTAGTACAGATCCTTGTGGCAATCCGTTCTTCGGGTAATATGTCCTGCTAATATTTTTACCCATGTAAACACGGAAGGATCGATTGAGGAGCATGGACTTTTTAATACTAACTTATCACTTGTCAATATTACGCAAGAAATAACCATCGCACACTTGGACCTTCCCCCCGCAAGATCGAGCGCAATTGATATCTTTTGTTGCCTCCCTTTTCCTCTAAGTGAGGTTTAAAGGGAGAATGAATGTCTTAATTATAAGATTTTGATAAGAATAATATTATGTCTGCGATATAAAAAAGTTTGATGTTGTTTTTTAGACTCTTATAGTAAAGAAAAAAGAAAATCTACTTTTAGTACAATGATAACATTGAAATTTTTCAAATATCGCAACATACATAACCCATGAAGATGGGCTGTCATAAAACCATAAAGCAAAATGGAAAGAAAGAGATTACCTACTGATAGTCCCGATTCAAAAATTGTAGTCACGAAAAAGCGAGTAAGTGGAGCGATGAACGATTCAGATAAGTGGGTAATCTCGAGCCGATCGTTATTACCTAGTATTATTAACGAATCGTTTATCATAACGGCCGAATCACCTGTCTCTTCCTTCCGGCGCTGTCCCTGGGGAGAACATGGTTGCTCTCCTGTTTGAAATCGTTTAACACGATGCGCCACTGATTCCGATTCATGATCCTGCATTTTCCACCAGTTCTAAATTATTACGTAAGCTGCTATACAGGGAGTTCTGCATTTGAACGGGGTAAAGTTATTTTTTACTAACAACACTGCAAACAATAATGATTAAGATAAAATGTAACAACTAATGACGCTAACAATTCATTACTGATGTTCGATTTTTAATGGAACACACCACTACGGGCTTACAACCGTCTTCTACTGTTATTTCGAAGGCTGAGTAAGGTCTTGTTCTAATTGAAAAGTGATCGCGCGTCCGATCGTCGAGCGATCCTTCAATGTTCTCAATTTGAAAGGTTCGTCCGCGTTTGAGTATATTATGACGCTCTACGCACGGACGCGCGAACTCTTTTCAATAGGAAAGGACATAATAACATCATAATGACACACACTAGGCTATTCTCAATTCATTATCTAATTCTTTATTTTTTGTTATTATTACGAATAAAATAGCCTCAAGACACATCTGATGCATCGCATGGAAAAACGTTGAATATAATAGTTGTATTGTTAGTGTGCATATTTATAGTTTTTCCATGCGATGAGTCACCTCGGTACCTACAACATTATATTATCTAGAGTGCCAGACCCTATTTCGTTTTTTTTTAATTGTAGTAATAATAATAATACTAAGATAACTTATGCCGTGGGATTGCCGGCTAAGAATAGCACCTCTGCTCTTTTTGCTGGTTTTTCGAGCATCCTGTAAGAGGCAGAAAAGAAAAATCAGATCAAGACCGTGAGGTTGACCACCTCACGTCCTTAAATCTCAACTGGTCAGAAAAGGCACAATGAGCCTCGGACGCCTTCGAGCGCAATGGAGAGCTCTTGATGCCTCCCTATGCTCCCGAGTGGGGCCTAAGCCCCCCGCATTGCTGGTCGGTTTGGGGGTGATTCGCGGCGGGCTTGATTTGTCCGGGGCCGGCTTTTTGGTTTGATTGCTTCCATCGAGCTAGGGGGTCGGTTTCGTGCGGGTCGGGTTTGTTGCGGATTGTTCTCCTCCGGGCTGGCTTGCGGTGTGCGGGGGGCCTTAAAGGGAGAATGCAATGCAAGATAACTTATAAAGAGCGCCGTTTTGTGCCCTAGAGGTCACCTCAAGGGCGTAAGGGTAGTATTAATATAAATTATGTAGGTATAATGTATGATTGGAAGGAGAGGGGGGGAGGCCTATGTTCAGCAATGGACGGAGACAGGCTGACGAAGAAGAAGAAGAGAAGAAGGTATAATGTGAATATGAAATAATAAAAAATGTACGAATTACATTCTAAAAAAGATATTGACTCGTGGGTAGGGCCATGTCCAACAGAGAATAATTATCAAAAATGATATTGCGGTGGCTTAAACCCAACACCACCTATATAAGAAGGCCTTAGCGCTACGTCACAGCGGGAGGCCCAGCATTCACTCTTCTATATCTGTATGTACTTACCTGTACGCTATGATATCTGTATACACGCAGGCAGCCGTGACGCGAGAGGCCAAAAATGGCCGCCAGCACTAAGGCCTTCTTATATAGGTGGTGTTGCTTAAACCATACCCTAGTGGAGGGTAAACCTAAAAGGATAAAAAAAAATAGTGCGGTGTGTGGTAGGAGGTTTGCTAGTTTGGTGAGTTTATTTTCTGTTTATATTATGTAGATAGATTATAAAATGAACTTTTAGTTATATAACGCAGATCATTTCAAATAAAATTGTCTGATATGACCGTGCAGTTATGGACTGTATGGACCAGTTTGACGTATCGGATAAGTGCTTTACTGTTGGAACAAAGCCAACATACCCCGCAGCGGCTCTTTGAGCTTAAGAGGTCCGTTACAGATTTATTCCTCATACGCTACCCCCTTAGATTAGAAGCGCTTAACCGCTGGGCCACGAGAGACACTATTCATGATAAGAAGATTTTTTTTCTCCTATGAGTTTTTTTTTGTCTGATGACAATATCATTTTGTTTCCTTTTACTTCTCATCACTAAATCCATTAAATTGCGTGTGACGATTAATATATAGGATATCTGTTACTGGATCTGTTACTTTTGATTACATATAACTTCGGCCGTATATTTAGGTCGCGATTTGTGTGAGTTAGAATTAGGGTAAGTTGATTTCAATGTGAAATTTAATAATGTCAATGTTTTCTTTAAGGTACCCCACAAATTATTATAACAATGCCTTTAATGTCCTTTCAAATCAAATAAATATCCTTTAGTCCTACTTCAAATATACCGCAATACAGAATGATACTTTTTTTTTTTACCCATCACGCCGTTTCCCGAAGGGGGTAGGCAGAGAGATTTCCACTCTTTCCTATCCAAACAAACCTCTTTCGCTTCTTCCAAACGCATAACATTCCGCATACATTCTCTTCTATTCCTTTTACTCCTGACTTGACCCTCCTCTAAGACGGCACCGATATGATCGGACCATGTCATTCGAGGTCGGCCTCGTCTGCGTGCACCCATTCTTTCAGATTTATATATCCTTTTAGTCATTCTATCTTCGTTCATTCTCTCTACATGCCCAATCCACCTTAATTTATTCACTTTCATTCTAGTCACTACACTAACATCCACTCCACATTCCTTTCTAATACTATCATTCCTCACCTTATCAATCAGTCTCTTTCCGCATATCCTACGCAGTGATCTCATTTCTACAGCATTTATTCCAACTTCCAGATTTTTCGTCCATGTCCATGCTTCACTCCCATACATCATTGATGGAATCAGGATTGCATTGTGCATCAATTGTTTGGATTGATAATTAATTGATAACATCAATTGTTTGGATTGAGAATGATACTTACGGTTATAATATCACATTTCGTTTGAGTTGAGTTAAAAATCTCAAGCCTGTTTTTACATTTTCAACTACCTACTCAATAGGTACTTAAGTTTGAGAAATGTTATGTTTTTAATTCTAATTTTAAAGGTGTTCATCCATTTTTAGATATCTAAGTAATTTCCTACTGTAGAAAATAGCACACACTCAGAAGGTGCATCATTTTGTTTCTATATATTATAAGGTGTCTGATTCAGACCTTTCTCGCTGAACGTAATAAAATGTCGACTATTCGATTCCATCAATAAAACGTTATTGTCGTTTATATGGCCGAACGAATGGGATAGAATGCATTTTATATTAAATACTGCTATGTGTACATAGGTACATATCTCGTAACTAAGCTTCAACACGCTTCGAAACACTGCACAACATGTATCTATTATATATGCCTAAATACGATACTGTTTTATGTGAAATTTATTTGCCTATCTATGAATACCAATGGATAAAGCATAAGAGTATGGCCAATATTACAATAATATCGATATCTTTAGGTATCTTATTTCGCTTTAGTATTACATAGAGGGAATTATAACTTATAACTATGTGGTTGCTATGGGAACCGTAGTGCTATTCGATTACGTTCAAAAACGTTTTGTGATATCAAAATGACAGACTATCAAGATGAGGCTAACACCCGTATATGCAGATGACTTTCTAACACTTTGGTCATTATGGGACAATTATTGTTACTACGTCAAGATGACGTCACGTTTAATCAAGTGTTGATTCAATCCATACAAATTATTGTAGTCAACACTTCGTGTGACGTCATCTTGTCGTGACAACACTCAACACTTGAGTGTATAAATTATGGATGCAGTAGGTATACGACACAATATACGGGTGTGACACTCCTTCAGGTATAGTTGTGCAACGAAATAAGAATGTAAAAAACGAAAACGTCATATTATGACATAGAATTTTACAGAAGGATGCTTTATTTTTATCAGTTCAATTATTTACCTAAACAAAATATTGATGTTGAAAAAGTTGTTATATTGTTCCTACGACAGATTTTTATTTTTTCCTCATTTCCCGGAGTTTCCTTCACCTTCAGATCTCAAAAACAAAAATATGATATAAAAATTTAGATTTTTGTTTCAAATGACGCATTCACTAAGTACATATCTACGTTTAGATAATATGTTATACAAATTCAAAGTAAAAAATCAGTCAGTTTGAGGCTTTCAAGTAGTGATGTAAAACAATATACATAATTCAATAATGCTTTTACTTGAAGGTACAATCGGACATCGTTCATTTTTATTACTGGACCCATTGTTAGGTTGGGCTCAATAAAAGTACGAGGCGTAGATCAAACAAACAAAACGACGAAATCGTCCTTTTTTTATTTATGCATGGGGATTGAAAATAAAATAATGTTGAATGTAAGGTACGGAAAAGGTCTAAAAAAGGACGGATGATTTCCCTTTTTGTCGTTCAGATAAAATACTCAGTAAATTAGATTGGTTGGAATACTACTGTCTTACAGAAGCTTCGGGGAAAGAATATCATTGTTTTCGTTGCTGCAAGCTACAATTTGCTATGAAAGAAAAAAATGTAAGATTTGTTCACAGATACTACATACATACATCTCTAGAACTTCAAGCATTTACATGATTATGTCGTAAGTTACCTATACTATTCTTTCGGAAGAGATAGATGTTCCAACCAACTAGATTTTTTTACTTCTGCTTTCTATGTCAGTATCGACAATAAAATAATTATATTGAGAAAAAAAACTCTCAAAATCTGTAGGGCTATTCTGGTAATCAATCGCTTTTAAAAATCACTTAAGGATAAGATTAAGACACGATCGCAAGCAGTCGTATTCACAAAACTATCGGAATCTAATCTTAAATCCTATCTTGAACTGGATCATTTTCATACTGATATTTCAAACATAACGAATTTTTAAGATATCTACTAGATATCTTGTTTTGTGAATACCAATCCGCCATTTTATGATTGTCAATCAAGATAAGAGCGTATTAAGACCACTACGAGAATAAGAGCACAGTTCCATGAACCGACTGGAAGCGTTTGAGACGAGGGTAATGGCCAGACATGGCTAGCAACACAAGAGTCCTACAAAGTAAGCTAGGGTTGATAGAGAGTTGCTGACAAACATCAAGATCCAAACTAGGTGTCCTACTTGGGTCATGTACTTAGAGGGGGGAAATATACTGTTTGCTGCACTTGATAATTAAAGGAAAAGTAGTAGAGGGTCGCCGAGGAGTGGGATGGCGGCAGATAGCCTAGCTCCAAAATATAATATAAGACACAGAAAGAAAATTAAGATTGAAGAATCTGCCAGATCTTGGCAAAAATAATTGTGGGCTGATTCATTCTCACAACCAAGGCCACTAAAGGTATTTCATTCATTCAGTGTTAAAATAATATTTTGATTTTCCAAAATTCTTGCTCTTTATTCCAGCTCTAGAATATCACTTTTATAAAATAGGTATATCGTACGAATATAATATTATGAGCATAACAAAGATTAGAATATGAAGTGTTCTTTACGATTTTGTCTAGCCTTCGAATCTAAAATATTCTTAGCTCACTGGTACTCTACCGTCTCGACTGGAAATTGCTTTCTCTGCATCTCCGAGGAAAATAGAGAAAAAAATTGAGAAATTCTTAATTATAAGTAGAAACAGTTTTCCAGATCAATAGTTTCAATTTCAAATTACGTACTTCATTTATTTAGACCAGCAGCAAAACCTGTCAGACTTGTGTGATTGTCCTAAGACAGTTAAATCGTCATTTAAAATGTCCCTATTTCACTTTACCTGTGTACTGCGAACAATTTTTTTTTTAATAAAAATGAATCTCTGCTCACTCGAAGTGAACACAAATACACTTTTCACATTTATTTATTAGGAATATTTGATTATTTTCTACAACAAGGTTCGGCATTTATTGTTTCAATCGTGAGAATTGTTTGTAGATCCCAAAAAGCAATTTGGCTTTTTCTTCCTTCCGCTGTCAATTTTTTTTTGTTTTGAAAAAATATTTTCTTAGACAAGCCTCCCACCGTTTTAACGGCGTCCCCAACCCCATATCCGTCGTACGTGACGCTTGTTACGATGTGATTTATTTTACGATCATCCAACGTCGAATATTCATGGCAAATTTTATACCTACAAGTAAATGAATATTAGTCGCAGTTTGAAGCTGAATGTCGAAAACTCTTATTCAATAATTATAATTGTATAGTTTCTCGAAACTTGAATCTGTGAATCTGAAAATTGAAAAAACAGTATGTTTCAGGCAGTTGACGTGTTTAATCTTAGTCTATCGCAATTTAGGGCTCGGATCACATCGGTGGCAATGGGTTTATAGTAGGATATGCATATCCTTACTTTGAACCTTTCCTTTCATTTTTCTATCCTTTTGTCCTTCCTCAAATTATGATCCACTGCCACTAATCATTTTTTTTTTAATATTTTTATGTATATAGGGACTCTACTATTTACTTTTGATTTTTTATTAACACATTCCTATCTTGCTACAATATGTCATTGTATGTTAATGTTAGGTAAGAAATGTGCTATCTGTAAATGGGTTAATTTTATTATTTATGTATGTTTATAAATTTGTAAATATCCTGTAGATATAATAAAATAATCATTCGATGAAAAACATGGGAATGCCATGAACTATAAAAGAAAATTGACATGATCTCTATTTGTACGTTTTCGATAGAGGCACTCATTAAAAATTGATAAAGTTTTTAATTAAAATAGAAATAGGGCGTCCAGAAATCTGAGTTTGCTTCCAACCCATCCTCGGATAACCATAGAGACACCCAAAATGTTTCTTTAAGATCCGTTTAGTTTTGAAGGATGAGTTCGGCCACAAAGAATCTGAACACAATAGATAAGATAGATCATTTTTTATGGAGAAAAAATAATTATTTGGAGAATATAGCCGAGTATTTTTGAACTGATGGGTCTCTTGGGTACATACAGACGCCATTTTGTTCACTGGCTTGAGCTTTAGTTTTATATTTAAACAAAGAAGTTACAATTACAATACGACATTTTCCTTTGTGCAACGCTTGCATAAATTTTAATATCTTCTCAGTTTTTTATATAACTCCTATTTTTCCATCCAGTGTAATTTCTTTAGTGCTGTGGTATAAGTCTCGCTATATGGGGCATCAGGGATTTGACGGTAGCGGAGCACTCAATCATTTCAGAGGAATACTATCTTTGTTCTGCAGGATATGGTGGAATATGAAGAAGAGATAGCGCGGAGATGAAATATGCGGGCGAACACCCGACCATAATTGCCAAAATGATAAATCGTTGTAATACATTTGAAATATTTACTTATACATATTTGCAGATGCGCAAATTTATTATAATAATACGTAGAAGATGTAAAAAAATTGATTTGCATTTAAATACATATCGGCATATTATAAAAATGAATCATAAAAATTACCGAACCTTCATATAAATTTTTTCTTACCATCTGTATAAATTTATTTGTTGTTAAAATGGAAGTTCCTACTTATACGGATTACATAGATAAGTACCTATACCTAAGCAAATGTAGGTATATTATAGCATACATAATTAGCTTATTATTATTAAGATTTACATAAATAAATAATAATTTATGGGACAAGTAAGCTCAAGAAGATGTTTACTCTTTCTATTTAATTTAGGGGTGTGTCATTAAAAATTGTATGGAGTTTGAATGTTTATAAAAAATAATGGTAGATATTTGGTTTTTTTTATATAGATACCTAAAAGAAAATAACCACTCGTTTTGTTTATATACCTTCTTATTATAAATGTTGAAAATAAAATAAACGAATTGAACCAGTATTTTGGTGGAATTATCAAAATAACTTAAAGTAATTTAAATAAACAATTGATTTGTTATTCCGCAAATGATTTAATACCCTGACTAGTTTCATAGTCAAATTTCCTGCATGGTCACAGGTGACATAGAAAATGTGACCACTGACCATGCATCAGGACCTGCGCCTGTAAAATAAGTCAGGGTAATATTATAACAAATCATTTTTTTTATTTAAATTACTTTAATACATACGTTATGTTTTTAGGATGTATATTTCGCGTGATGACAATCTTAAAATATTAATGTCTCTGTCATTGCCACACTGGCAGACTGACTGACTGATGTCATTAACGATTTTAGTTTCTGATTTTACCAAAAGATGGCGCTACCCGCAATTAAAGAGAAATTTTGTCCTACTAATGTGGCTCACAGTAATAAGTATATGACTGGTGGCTGAGCACTTTTTTAAAGGTTTTGATGTGGAGAGAAACAATTTTACATATTATATTCTGATTATTCAAAGACTCAAATGCGAATTTGGCCATACGAAAGCAATGTTTGCAAGAAAAAGCCATAAGTGGGTGCCACGGGCTCCTTTCAAAAACTAGTAAAGAAATAAATCTTCAAAAATTACATGCCACACCCCTATTCTTATTTCACGCTCTATGCTGGTACCTCGAATGGAATTTTCAGAGGCTAAATCAAATAATGTTAAAGAGGGTTTGCAACAGATATCGGCTTGGTATATAAAATCTAACCGTTTGCCCCAAAGGTAAACTTGATACATAATAATATGTGAAATGGGATACGATCAAGGGTAACCGGTCCTCACCCCACCAGCAAGCCTCTAACACACCGCAATATGTTTCCCATTTAATGATATTACCAACCAACCGCCTAACTGAATATGGCCATTAGGTAAAGCAGTTTTCAGTTATTTTAGAAATACCAATCTCTTGTAAAACAATAGGGCAATAATGTTAGGAGGACGTGGGCTGGGATTGCTACAAGATTGTTCCAAACTTTATTCGAGAACTATTTGCCGAAAGTTTTCTTGTTATTTCGGGAAATAAAACCAAACAGCAAAATGTTTGAGTAAATACTAGGTAATTTTTTATGTAAATTTAATCAGTTTATTTAGCAAATAATACGAATTTATTCTTCTTTACTTCGCATATAAAAATGTCCGTAAAATATTTCCGATGATTCCTATGATTTAGAATTTCAGGGATTCGACCGAACAACGTTCATCACTGGATTGGCAAAAGTTATACAGTATACCTAAACATAAAATCTTCTTCTTATTCCTCTTTTATAAGATGACTGCCAACTATCCCTCCAGCGTTTGGATGATGGTCGTCCTGGAGGCCTGCTTCCTTGTGGTGTATTGTCTCTGGCTATCCTTGTGGCTCTTGACTCTTCCATTCTGCAAACGTGGTCGTTCCAAATCCGCCTCCTCTGTCTTCCCCAATTTAAAGCACCTTCGACTTCGCAGATCCTTCGGAACTATAACAAAAGGTTTTCACGGAGAATCTTCTGTTTCCCGCTTCCATTATTTTACTGCCGGCGGTGAAAGGTATATAAATAATTATAGGATGTTTTGTACTTTCTAAAAAAATACTGAGTTCTTAGTATTACGTCCGCTTTTCTAGGAAAACAAAACCAATATTCGAAACAACAGTAACAGACGACCGTAAGCCCGGAGTGGTTCAAATTTGAAAAAATGTATTTTCATTGTATTTAAAACGTTTCGTCAATATTTAAAGATGTTTTGATCTAAATGGATGCGCAGTGGGTTTCTCAAATCTGTTTGTCTTTATTATCCAAATTCCGTATTCGCAAAAAATGGGTTCAAACGTTTTCTTTACAGCTTCCTGTCAAAGACCAGCAGTACATTTACATCCATTCTGCTCAACTCCCAAAATAATTCAGGACTGGATAGTGTATAACAATGCCGGTGACAACTGGCAAAAATTTAATAACCAAATCGGTTTTCTGATAAATATTATGACACGAAAAAAAACACAATAATTCTAACTGTCCTGGTTATTTTTTGGATCCATTTGATCAAAAGTATCCACAAAAGTATCAAATTGTTCAAATAAACTAAGTAGTATTTTATCCATAGAAAAAGCGTGTTGATGAAAATTGTATTGATTCTCTGTATAATCCAGAGCAAATTCTTCCACCAGAGCATCAACATTTTAACCGATACTCCATGTTTCCATCGGTGAGGCAATTTGTTTTTCCCCCCTGTCGTTATTCCCAGTTTATCAGCCGTGAAATAAAAAGTTCCATTGGAAAGTGGAACAACGCCACCCCGACATTCTGTACTAACTCAGATTTTTTTCTCGTTTTTAAAATACAAAACTGTTTTGTTTACCGGAACCAATCGAATGATTGAAGTTTCGCTGAAGGGAAGATAGTTTAACAACAAATGAGTGTTTTAAAATAATATCTTAATTTCTCTCTTTGAAATCCCAGGATTCTTTTTTTTTTCATTCCACCGTATCCAAATCCGTTCCTTTGAGTTTTTTTTTGTTGAAAATAATGTATCTTTAAGACCAAAACCACTTGGTGGATAAATTATTGTAATGATACAAAATATTAAGCTGTTACCCATTTCTTTTTTAAATAATTAAACTAGGTAATCGATTTTCGAATCGGTCTTCAGACTTGAAAAAGATAACGTTCGATCTTCGAAAACCGGTTTGCGTAAAAATTTGGAAAAAACTATATAGGTACATACGTTTATATCATTACAATAATATTATATTCATTGTTGAATATAATACCTACAAAAGATAGTCGGGTTTCTGCGAACACTTATAACTCAAGATCAGCTGAACAGATTTGTATGATGCTTAGTTTATTGGATAACTCGCCGCTCCGGATAACAGGATAGTTATAAAAAATCTAAAAATGGATAGCATGTAATTTTAAATAGGTATAATATTAGATTAAATGTAGAACAGATTTACTGACAACAACGCCATTTGTGAAAAAAATCCATAACAAAACAATTTTTATTTATTTGACAACCTTTGACTTTCAAAACATTGGTTCGCAGATTTTTGATGGAATTTCTTTCAAGCTTTTTTTTAACATTCAAACATATTATTTTTGTATAAATTACAAATTCGAAATAAATATTCATATGTAGAACTACAGGACAACTTCTGTCGGAAACGCTAGTAAACAATTAACATTCCGGCCCTGTCCTAACTGAAAAGTGATCGCGTGACCATACGATGAGCGATCATACAATGTTCTCAATTTGAACAACCCGTCCGCGTTTGAATATATTATGAACCTCGTCGCGCGGAGTCGCGAACGCTTGACAGATAGGACATACGGCCTGTATATAAACTTCTGAAGCGATCATTCACGAGAGTTCCCAATGGTGGTTTGTTGGAAAATTTCACATGTCTCACCCATCTTGCACGCTTTTCACATGGGGTTTTGAGCAGGGGCCTCGCTTGATTGGAGATTACCACTTCGTTCATGTTGTAGCTCCAATTAGATATTCTTATAGGGGTAGGAGTAGGATCAAATCGCAAAATCTTACAGCCTCGAAGTAAAAAGCCTTCTTTTTCAAGAAACCTTGGTCCTTCGATTACTCATTTGAAGAACCCATTTACTTATTGGTGTGCGGCCCCTCCAAAAAAACTTCATGACTAAATCAGTAGAGGACAATCTGGTCTTTATCGGCTACTGTTGGCTATGCTAGTTTCCAAAGGGTTTTTTTTTTTTAATAAGAGTCTAACTTAGAGTAAAATGTTGTTTATAATTATTGATTTATGGGTAGAATGTGCCATTAAAAACGCTCTTGGAATTTATCAATCAGTGATTTTTATACTTAACGAAAAGGTTTTTATTGATTTTCCAATAAGCATATTGAAATGATTTAATGCAGCAGTAGCAAATGAAAATTATAAATTTATTCATTTCATTATAAATATTAGCATAATATCATGCCATTTGTATATTATTGTCATCTGTATTCTTCGTCTTCGTTCATTATAATATTCTCTGTACAATACAAGGTTATTTCAACCCAAGGTTTTGACCTTCGCATGTCCTTTGAATAATATTTTCTCTCGGGTATTTCTAGTAATACACATTCCACATAAATAATTAATTTTAAGTATCTAACTACTTGCGAAGTGTCTTCTGAGAATTATTCTGTTGAATAAAGACACGAGAATAGAAATAAAATATTCATTAAATGAAGCACTACTTACTTAGTTAAAAATCAAAAAGGCATAATGTTTCATATTACTAATAAATTAAATATAATATATTGTGATATTTTGATCAGAGGCCCCTTCAGTATTTAAGCGTTGGCTAAGGAAAGGTTGTGAAAATGTCAAATTGTGCTCTATTGGGCACTTTGACTCAACGAATTATTTTGATAATAAACTAATAACGTTCGATTTTAAATGGTTTGAACAAATCACTACGGACTTATGACCATCTTCTTACTTATGATGAAGTGTTTGAGACGTTCCCATTATTTTATTTTGGTTAAATTGATTAACTCCAAAAACTCAGTATCCATACGTGACACTAAAGTTTTACTATTGGTTGAATAGAAACAATGTTAAAGGATTACAGAGAACAAAACCTTCATTGCGGTGCCGTGATACGTCGATAGGTTGTGTTCAGATCTGGCGATTAGATTTCCATCCATTAAATGAAGATTAATCCTCAGAGAGCCAACACGTTTCACTTAACTTAATTATTATTAGAAATCCTTCGTACTATGAAACCTTGGTATGCATGAGAATAAGTACCAATCGGTCATTAAAATACCTATGTCAATGTAGGTATAAGGTATAACGAACCCAAAGTTATACAAAGTTTTTTTTTAATTTTTGTCATTCTTCTTCTCAGCCTTTACCCGTCCACTTCTAGACACAGGCCTCCTCCATCTTCTTCCACGGCACTCTATCTTATGCGGTGTTCATACGAGGCGATATAAGGCTAGACGCTTGCATAAAAAAATATCTCTCGGTCGCCCATTGATGTGTTCACACGAGTCCACCAACGTTTTAAAAATGGTGGACGTCGAAGTAGAAGTCGCGGAGCGTTTGGAGTTAGTTGAAAGTGTTGTTTTAGATGATATAAGGAGACTCCTAATTAAGGAGAAATCAAGAAAAAAACGCAGATATTGGGTGCGGGATTGGATTCTAAGGAAAAAAAATGAACCACTGCTGTCATCTGTCAAGAAACAGAATATACCTAAACATAATTTTACCATAGATACGGACGCCGCGCATATCTGCGCATGCGTGCATCGTTCCACCAGAAACAAAAGTTAAAAGGTGGTCAACTTGAGGCGATATCATTTTTATCGCTTCAGATTTATCGACAATCTGTTCACACGGTTCAATTGCCTGGGGATACTTTGGTGTCCTGGCGATATTCGCCTCGTATGAACACCGAATTAGGCTCTCTGGACCTACATAGTTTTGTACTTACTAGGTACTTATAAAATATTTTTTAAGTAAAATACCTACATATATAATCTTTACGTGTATTAGATAAATTCCTTTGTCATGCTTTAAACTTAAAAGTTTCTCCCCAACATCATCCATCCATCCATTGAAATTATTTTTTTCTATCCATCCATCCATCCATGGCGCTACAACTCATTGTGGGTCTTGGCCTCCTCAAGTAGTCGTCGTCATTCCGCCCTGCGACGCAAGTTTCTTATTCTCCAAGTTTCCAAATCTCTGCTCACGCAATCGAACCATCTCAACCTTGGTCTGCCAATATTCTCCTTCTTCCAGTCGGGCTGTCAGTGCAGATTTTCTTTGTCACTGTCAGTGTAGAGTGTTCGTCCATTCTCTCCATGTGCCCCAGCCAGCGGAGACGGCATATTTTGATGAATTTGCTGACGTTAATGTCAATCTTCCTCCATATTTTAGTGATATTCTGTTATTTGGTCTTTACCACTTTTCAATCTCTGTGGTGTTTCTAATGGTGTATCTCATACATTTATGTTGCATTCCCTACTTACTTACTTAATCCACTTTCGCTCCCTAGGTGGAGCATGTGGTCGCCACAAAGCCTCGCCAAGCATCTCTATCCTGGGCTAAATCCAGGGCGTCATTCCAACTTAAGCCGGTATCCCGAAGGTCTTCATCGTAAGCTCTCTTGATCGTGAGCATTCCCTAAGGGGTACCAAAATCAATTATTTAATAATTGAAGATTCATCAATCAATCAATCAATTTTCTAAATAAATTACACATCCAAAAAAATATGGTTGAAGTAAGAAAACGAAATAAAAACATAGGCGGAACTTACTGCATAGGTTTATTAGTTAAAAAATTCAACTCTTTCATTGCAGTACAAAGTTTTAAATTATTCATACTAACGCAAGGTTTAGTCAAAAAAAACCTTTAAACTTCTACCCTTTTCAACAAGTCACTTAAAGATTCATTAATTCATGATAGGTTGTACGGACGTGACTTTGGATACAAGAAAAAATCTAAAAAAATAATTCAGAGACGACTTAATTCAAATTAGATCTTTGGGTATAATTTGGAAGAAAATTGTACGTTTTATTCAATAAAAAAATAAGAATAAGTGATTTTAGATTCTACAGATATCCGAGGATAATTCTAAATAATCCCTCTAGAATTTCATTTCGGCCGCACTCTTTCGAATTCTATTTTCTTTCTTAAAATGTTGGACCCTTAGAGAGCGTCTTATCTGAAATGAGTATAGCCTAACAACATTTAAATCTTTTTAAATTAGACACAAACATAGATCCATAGCTTTATCCCATTGCCGATAAGCTTAGCTTTTTTGATCAATATAATACGTTGTGTGATTTATTTAACCTTTTAGATAAATCCTACCTGCGTAAATCTTCAATCTTATTTATTTAGCCCATTGAACTGAGGCATTACTTAGAATGAATGATATATCTGATTGTGAAATTTAGTTTCCAAAATTTCAAATGGTATGAAATAGATCATTCTTTGTATCACTAGAATAGTACCTAATTAGCAGTAAGTGCTTTATGAAATAAACATTGTTCATTCTCGTAACAATTTTGTAAAAAGCATTTCGTACCTATTTTTCTCAGAACGACTTTGAAAACTCATTGTTTGTTTAATTTATAACTCGAAATTATAGGAACAAAAGATAAGCATAGAAGATCAAAAATAATAATTAAATTCTTTACAGCTACTTGAAAATTTTAAATATTCAAAGTACACAAAACTTGTCGAGAAAACAGTGGCGGCAGGTGACAGGTTAATAAACAAAATATCCACGTCAAATACTTTTCTAGTTTCTTGAATAAGACCATGCTGGCCTTTTCTTCAGAGTCATATCTTATGTGATGTTGATCCTTAACTAGTTTATTTCCATATTTTAGGTGGTCTTCTACGAGGTCGAGTTCCGTGTGGCTGGTTGTTTAATTCAATGTAGTGCTATATCGCCCATTATTTGTACATAGTAGGTTGTAGCATTTCTTCATCGCTTTCTACACTCAACTTTCTCATTCAAAGTGAACACAAATTCACAGTAAGCTACTTAAAGCTTGTGACGTGAAGAGAAAGATGGTCTGCACCTGGGATCGAACCCACGACCTCCGAAACAACACGGAAGCCGGCGTCGAAACCTAGACTACTACTCATTATCTATGTACAACTCCATTTAATGAAATACTGTATATTAAAATAGTTTGGGCATTGGTTCTTTGGAGCAAAATAATAAACCAACATTTAACGATATCATGAAATTATATCTTTTATGTTTCAATATTAGATATATAGATTCAATTCAGGACTCAAAATAGCTAAGAAAAACGAGTTTACGATTCGTGTGAAGGAAATAAAAAGTGAGCAAAAACTTCCACTTTGTACACCCAAAAAAACTAAACTTAACTGAACAAATTTCAAATAAAATGAAATGAAATATTTTGCTTCAAAAGAATTGAAACTATGATGAAATCTAGAAACTTTTAGATAAATCTTTTTTTTTCAAAATCGGTACATGGTTTTTTTTTTTCTACAAAATACTTTGCCATCACGCGTCGGCACTGACTCACGTCGATCTTTTAAGTTCAACAAAATATCAATTTACCAAATGTTTTGAGTTATGTTAAGTAGTTATTATCTAAACTTAAAAATTCATTTTACAGAAGTTTCAAATTAATCAAGCGATATCTGGGATAAATTTTCAAAATATTTCAGTATAATTAATTAATTTTAGTTACATACCTACCTATTAATTTAATTCTAAATCCTTTATATTATTAAATTTAATTCCTTGAATTAAGACTGTATTAATAAAAAACATACTTTCGTGTCTAAAAATGATAACTTTTTCTCATCAAATACTGAAGATCAACTTTCCTCTTCTCTTTTTTCTTTCAGCCTATCAACTTGAATATTGCCGAATTTAAATATGCGTGTAGAAAGATATTTTCTTAATTTATTATTAAATGAAATGGCTAAAAGCTTACATATATTGGAATATTTTTCGGATGTATCATCACCGAATATTATTTAATTAGAACATGAATCGAATCTTTAACAACCAAAAACATGAAGTAACGCGACATCATAATATTATGGAATTGTAATTTTTTTCACCATAGATATTTTAAATGAAGATAGAACACGCCACCAAAAAGCATGTCTGTTTAAGCTTCAAGTTCCTTCTTGATAAAACAAAGTAAAACTCGTGAGTGATTCCGTTTTTTTAAGTCTTGAATTCTACGGAAAAAAACACATTCTTTGTATAAAATGAATTGCATCTTTAGTAAAAGATACTTGGCAAGGTTATTTCTATAGGTGTGCGGTTACTCCCTGAGGCAATAGTTTGCTCTCAGCACTCGACATTCAACCAAGCAAAAGCCGGTCTTTCTTCATGTTTTTATTTTTATCGTCTATTTGCATATGCAAGCGTATATAGATACATATAGTGTTGGTACAAAGCACTAAGTATGATTACTTTTATGCACAATATTTTTCTTACAACGATTGTAGTTTCATCAGGCGAAAACCAAGCAAACAGTAGGTGTATTGAAGGAAGGATAAATAGAAACGACACAGAGTTTACAGGACTAAAATAAAACATAGTTTTTTTGCTTGATGAAATACCTAGTTTAAAAAAACATTTTTTATTGTTGAATAGCAAAACTCCATGCAAGAATATCGGGGAAAATCAGTAAAAAACCTAAACCTGTATCTATTGTGTTTCTTTTCTTCTCTCCAATGTGGCAGTCCATTCTACAGATCTACAGATAATGTATGTTTTATAATTGAAATAAAAATGTAACTAATTGAATTTTTCTTTTCTTTTTCAGGTTGTGACGCAACAAGATGCTGATGAAGAAACAAAAGAAATACGTCATCAGATACCAAAAATTTCAAAAATAATAATAAAATATTTAATACATATCTATCTAATAATTCAAAATGAAAACTTATGAAGAAAATAAATAAAGTGAACCTTTTTTCAAAGAAGCTTTCTATCCGAGAATAATTATTAAATAAATTTTATTTATTTCAGTAATATATAAATCCAAATAGGTAGTATACAAACGTGAATTTTATACAGTTCGGTTTTGGGTAAATGGCGAAAGCCATTTTTTAACTGATCCACGAATTTTTTACGTTAATATAACACCAACAAAAAACAAACAAAATAAACTTATTATCGAAAAATTGAGTTTGTTTGCGAGTAAAATTATTTATTCATAATGAAAACATTATGGCCCATCGCGCACTAGGCAGCCTTTTCTTTTCATGCACCTAATAAATAATTATTAGGAATATAAAAATAATTCGATCATTTATTTTAGAGACAGCTTATTTAATAAGCTAATATTAAATAAAATCTACTATACCAATACAAACATAAATAATTTATTTTGGTTTTTATTATAATATTTCAAAGGAAAAATCCCCTCCACTCTGTATGAAGTGGCAGGTACTCGAAAATTTATTAATAACGAAATAAAATACCATTTTCGAAAAATGAAGCCTTAATTTGTTTTATCATGTAAATAATTTCGAATAAATGGTTTTGATGAAATGCCTTGCTAAGTTGCTAGCCCTCTTCTTTCTTCTTGTTATCTCCCTCTTTTTCACCCCCTTAAAGAATCCGATTCTTCAGCATTTTCTTTTTTGATTGGGAGATGCCGATTGCCGAATCTGTTTTGTTGATGTGAAAGACTAGCTTTTCATTTGTCTATTTGCTGGAAATTGCCTCATTGAAGATCTCTAAATTATGGCAATCTTTAGGTATTATGGCAATCACTTTGGAAAAGACTTGTCTGTCAAGCGTTGCTTGTAAAATATCTATCATATTTATCGTGATTTTATCTTTCATTAAGTACCTGGCTTCTATTAAAAAAAATTTCTTTGAAATTTGTCGCCATTCAATTGGGTAAATTTAATATTCCAAAAAGGCTCCAAGAGATTTTTTAGTTATTGTCTTATGTCATAAGGTTCCTGAAAGATCATCAAAAAGTCTTAAATATTATTGTTACACAGTTTTACAGTAGGCGCCATCTTCAAGGGTTTAAAAATAAATGTGAGGGTGTTTTCATAAGGTCTTTTTTAAAGGTAACTTTTCGTAAAAATAATGTATTCATTCAGCATATTATGTGTATTGGCATTGTTAATAATTTATACGTGTGTTTCCTGCTCTCTTATGACATTCAGTAAGTATCGTAAACATCAATAATTTATCACAAACTCTATCGAAACGTGTCTGCTCGTAAATCAGATGTGTGAAAATCATGCCTTGAATATATAATCTTTGAGTTAAGAGTAACTATTGAGGTTATTATTTAAGGAGTCTGGTATTTTTCACACTGAATAAAAAATACTTGTGGACTAGTATAGGTACCTACCCTTCAAACTTTTTAATCATGAAACCCTCTAGAACAATAATTAATATAACCGTATAGTGCTATGATTTGAACCACTTTGCAACTAAGCCTTACCTCAGCAAAATTTTTTGTTAGGCAGTACAGACATGAAATTTTAACACCCGATAAAAGTCTTTCATGTCCATAGCAGGAATGGAACTCTCGTCACAAGCTTAAAGCTGTTTCAAAACCAAAACTTCTAGTTAGATTTCCAAGTGTTTTCTGCAAAAATCTTTCAACCAAACACACAGTACGTAGAATTCTCCTCTATTGTTTGTGGTTTTCTTCAATTTCAGGCAGTAATCATTTTTTTATATTATATCTACTCATAAATTTACTTTAGCTGGACATCTACAACTTTATGCTGGTGTTTTGAGACTCATGTTAATAATAATACGTTAAAGCCTCAGTCAAAAAAAAATTGAAAATGGAGACACTAGTTTCCGAAAACAGTTTCATGGTTTATTAAAAATGATAAGATGTGATAAGCGTATGTTATGTTTTTTTTTTATTTTAATTATTCAAACCTTTCAATGTAACCTTATATGTACTTATACTTATTTATAAACCTTCTACTCAATCTGCTCATTCATAAAAAAATCAAATTCAAATAATATAATAAAAGGAATATTTTTTTTTATTAAGTACAGCTACATAAATCACTGCATCTAAGTGTAAATATTAATAAATAAAAAAATAAATAAAATAGGCATTTTTTATTTCATATTTTAATACTTGTATTTCAAGTCGAAACAAATGTTTTAATTTTAAATATTATATCAACAAAAAAGTGATGAAATTTTTCAAGTGCTTTAATAGTGAAAAAAGTTGATAAGTGAAATAAATTGTGTAAGAATGAAAACGCCCTTACGAAGAATGTTATTATGAAATAAAAAAATACATAACTGGATTAATTTTTTTAATAAATAAACTCATTTATTGATTTGATGACAGTGTTGATGTTTTGCTGACTTCGGACTAAAACGCAGCCATGATGGATGGAATTAAAGGTAAGAACATCTTTCAAACATTCTTTATAGCTTATAGGTTTAATCCAATCCAATCCAAACTCTCTTTACGCCCCACTTAGGGGCATAGGCAGGCAACAAGAGCTCTCCATTGCGCTCGACCTTGCGCAATGTTTATGACCCCCTCCCACACCATGTACAGATTCCTCAGCTCTACTTCGAAGGAGCGGAACACAGTATGAGAGGGTCTTCTTCGTCTAAGGGGTTCTGATGGGAGAAAAAACAGCGCTCTCCTCGGTCAACTGTCATACGGCATCCTTAACACATGTCCCAGCCATGCCCATCTCCTTTCCGTAATGGTGGAAGTGATTGGCCTGCGCTGGATTCGCCGGTGTATAGCGTCGTTCGTGATGCGGTGGTACCTTCTTACACCCAAAATCTTAGACTTTTTATGACTAGGCTTTGGTCACGAGCCAGGACTCACACCTATACAGGAGAATAGGCAACACACGCCACAATTTACATTTCTTCTCGACACTAAACGCCGACGCTTTCTATATTTTGGTCATGTTGCTAAAGGCGCCACTTGTTTGGTTTAATACTGATATAAAAAAAAACTGTAATTTTACAGGCATGTCCAATTTTAAATAAAAAAAAATGGTAAAACTATAATATATAAGGTTAAAAAAAAATTACCTATCGTAAAATCGCATCTCCTTCCTAAAGCTTCAAGGAAGTGCCGTGTCCTTTTTGGGGACAACAGCATTTGGTTAACAAAAAAAAAGAAAAGGGAGAAAATAGGGGAAAATCAGATTAGTCCTCGGAAGGAAAAACTGTACAAATATACTTACTTCTGTTGTGTTTATACTTCTGCCTGGCTAGCATCTCTATGTGAAAGAATAGGACTCTTAATGAGCGGAGACTTCTTAATAAATAGGAGAGATTAGTATCTTCCTTTATGATCTTCAGGGTGTCCAGTAGGGAGAGGAAAATACAAACAACCGAGAGGGGTTGCTGTGATATACTCTTATGTCCAATGATATATTATAATATTGCAATAGATAGTAAAGTGTGTGGTCACTCGGACTCTTCTAAGTTTTATATATAGATTTGCAGATCCTGGTCGGATCGTTCTTATGTATAAGTAGTCATCTAGGTGCTTGGTGTAGAGGTTAAGATGATGCAATCTTTCATTATTAGGCATTCAGTAGGTACTTGAAATGTGGAATGGAAAATATAGGCGATATCAAATCAAAAAGCTAAATGTTATGTTACACACAATCATTATATTATTCTGGATTTTGATTGACAAGGGGTACATTCATAGGAACATTACTTCTGTACTAAATGTAAAAAAGACAATAAAATTCGATATAAAATAGTTGCTTACATGACATGAATTTGGTTGATGTGATGAGAAGATTTCCAGGTGATGTGTCTGCCTTTTATGGAACGATAGTATGTATGTACGTCGTGATAGATTCCTGACGAAAAGGTGGTCTTCAAGATAGATGTAGTCTTACGTCTGGTCGCCGTGTAGTAGATTTCGAAGGGTTCAAAGCTCGGGCCCAGACACGAAGAGAAGGAGGCGGTCATCAGGTTCGAAACGGAGTAGGCATCATGTAGACGGTAAAGTAATCCTTTACTTTGCTTGTCCAAGACAAGCAACGGCTCTGGGAGCGGCTGGTATCGATGTTGAAAAAGTTTAGTAAGATTCGAGATGAACTTGCCTTCGGCACAAGGATAGTTTATGTATAATATTAGTAGTTCACTTTTGAATGGTCTGAACAATGAAAACAGGAGTCACAGGTGCGGAACAAGATGTTTATGAGTTCGGTTGAATTTCAATTCGTATTTCTTAACGGTTCAATCAAAAGAGCAGGAACAAAAACAATATGGCGGGAAACACGACCCACGCCAGCACTTATTAAGTGAGAATAAAAATTGATTATTAATGTTATTATAAAGCACATATCACGGCTCACTAATTAATTACATCACTGTTCTTATAGATTTATTCAACCGAAGATTCAATTATAATTTCTCGATTATAACAAATTCGACATACGGTCGTAACGACAGGAGCGCGTCCTGCTAGTAGAGTTCGTAAATCCAGAGTGCTTGTACAGGACGTAATGGAATGGATCCGAAGTCTAGGGGCGGGGATAGCCTACGCGCGCGAGTAGTGCAAAGGTATGCATATTTATCAAAAGGGCCAGAGTATTAACATGACCAGTGATTGGACATGAATACACCAGGGGGCTTCCAGTCGAGGAGCGGGCTTGTTTACTGACATGTTACCATGAAAACGGGGACGACTATGAAGAAAGGTGTATAGGTAGACATTTAAGCAAACTAAAACCAGCGCAGGAGCAGATATACTATATAGGTAGGTACAATTAAATACTCAACATCGTCGGGTCGTTTAAGAGACACGACATTTCCCCCCTCCTAAATTTAAACTTCGCGTGAGCAAGTTTAACATAAGAACATCTCAGTAAGAAAGAAAAAGACAATCACGAAGGCATGAGGAGACACATCCCAGAAATCAACCATCACATCTGAAAGAATACAAACATACATACTTAACATCAACAAGTGTGGATTTCATATAGAAAGTTACAAAAAAAAATTAATTATTTTCTTTTTAAAGTCGCCAAATATTGACGGGCCAATTACTAGTACATTTCCCCTGCAGCGATATATAATACAAACAAAGGTTATATACCAGTTACAGATGTTAGGGGCCACATATGAAATACCTACATTATTATCTCACGAGTGTCAGTGAAAACTTGAACATTAAATGGACACTCAATTTTGCATGTTATGAAAGTCTAACAAAAACTGTTTAAAATAGATCTCGAATAGATCAGTATAGAAGTTAACAGTACAGTGGAATAATGATTTTTAATATTATGAACAGTAAAGAACTTTACAATTTAACAAAAAGAAGTGAGGAAATCTGATTCGAAAGAGTTGATCTCTTTAGGGAGACAACGATATTATTCGGCACAGATTATTAAGTAAAAGAAAAATATTTGAAATACAAAGTACATTGTACATATGCATGAAGGGAATTTGTTTGAAAACATACATACGAATACATACACCACTGCGACCCGATCTGTAATGAGAGGTAAAACGCTTGCGCGGAATACGACACTGGTCTGATCAGACCACAGAGGGCATACAAGCATGAATATACATATTACAGAAAATGTAGTTAGGTAGTAACCTTGTATACCCAGAGAAAATTTACAATAATAGAAAAAGGGGCTTGACGTTTGGGAGGGCTAGGCTCACACCTGGTTTCCGAAAAATTGGTCAAAACAATTAATACAATATGTTGGGAATTGGGTGACAGAGAGAATTAATTATTTAAGTACAGAAAATTAATTAATTAAGCCGCTGAGGCCTGACTCGAGTTCAGTGCTTCTGCGATTGCTGAAGACGACAATTTCGGGTCAGATGACAGACGGGATACAAACAAAAATATTACAACATTTTTACAATATATAATTAAACTATAAAATACATAACATCAATTTATGTGCTCAGCACAGGGGAAGCACGTTTCACGTGATTTCCGATAACACGGCCAAACAAATAAACAATAGAGGAAATTTTAGTTTGGAGACCTCATATAGATACAATCAATATGGACATAATAATGATTATAGTACACATTGAGATGTAAAGAGGTACATCCAGATCATATTCATAGATACAATCACAGCTGAGCGCAGAGCGCACATTATGGGTTGCGCAACACATACATACACTTAAAAGGTTACAGGTTTACAAAATAAAATGACTCTAAGGTATACAGGTCCAGTGATGGCAATTACATAAATAGTTACCGAAAGTAACTGAACAAGATACACAAAAATAAATTTAACGTTGGAGTATCTCATAGATTTGACAACGGAGAGGTCATGGCAATAAGGCTAGTCTCCTGTTGACATAGAGATCTATTTCCAGTTCTGTCATGCAGAACGTACAGCATCACGCATAGCGTGTGACCCTTTTGAATGTAGAATTCAAAAAGACCAGGTTTACAAAACATGACTTCACAGTCGGTGACCTAACGACTCAACGTTGGTCCGTGGAATAAAATTCCACCGTACGAATGATATTGATCAGATATCCATTCGCACAAACAAAAAAAATAGATGACATAACATAAACAGTAATAATAAACACAATGACTATTTCTAGTTTCCATGGAAATTAAAATATGCTTTTTATAAACTAATTATCTTAAAAGAGCTCAATTTAACACAGCATATATCAAGAAACATTTTATATATTCAATAACTAAGAATATTAGTTGGTAACAAAAGTATTCGTAACATCATCGGAATATTTACAGTCGGTCATACCTTGACCTAGATACAAGCGACGAAGGTCGTCCGTGAGGTAAGTTAATGACCTCCTATTGAATCTATATTCGGCACAGTAAGCATAGAATATACAATATACCTAGGTAGGTACACGGAGCATGGAATATTACAAACAGCAGTTTTCAACATTTTATATTTGTTAATATTCTATTTTTTTTTAATTCGGCTTGACTATGAGACATTATACAAAAAAAATTAATTTAATTTGACGCCACCCAGATTCTCATTTAAACTACAATTGTTATTTGATTCTTGTACTAGGGTTACAATGTATGGTCAGGTTTAGAATCTGGGAAGAAACTTTGACCAATAAACAACTCATCGAGTCATACATATCTATTTATTAAATACAGGATTTCAACTAAAATAGTAATTACAGCTATTTAGTACTTACAGTATTACAGTCTTTTGACGGACGTTAGGAAAGAGAACGTGGGCTTTCCACAAGGCAATTAATTATAAGTTATAAAAGAATATGCTTCGATCGACTTCACTCATTTCTACATTTATTCTATTCCCAATCATAGGCCGGCCTAAGGCATACGTCATTCATTCGCAAACATTCTATAAACATACATACAACTTGATCATACTAAGTCGACGGAAAACATAAAAAAGTACATAGTAAAAATTGAAATTAAATAATATGAACAGATGGTGAAACACAGATTCTCTTTCCAATGAACTATTATACTCTAGGGGAACACAATACTTATGGGGGTGATACATTTATATACACACACATAGAAATATCTTAATAATAATAATATATACATAGTAGGTAGCGATGACCATATTTTCGGCAATATGTATTAGCCTAATAAGTGACAATGTATTATTCTCTCTTTTGCACTTCAACGTCATCGCTATCAAAAAAAATTTAACTAATATATTTGCTTTATATCTATATACTACATACAAAATACGTTACAGACGATCGATTGATCCTCAACTGAGAGATCAATAAAACAAGGGTTTCCTAATTAGTTTTTAATATATCTTTGATGTGGAATCTCTTGGTTTGTTAGCAGATTTGGAATCATTGGGCGGAGGACGAGAGACATCCACTACCACCGGAGGATTTGAGGTGTTACGGGGAATAACAGCGGAGGGGCGAGTCGAGGGAACGCGACCATAACAGTCTCTTTGGAAATGACCCTTCCTGCCACATTTATAACAAACAGAGTCCTGTTTAGCAGTGTTCTTGGAAGAAGAGACAATTCCGACCGCGGTGTTTCGTCTCGCTTGATAAAATGGTTTGTTGGCAGGAACGGGGGAACGTGAAGAAGTACCATAAATAAGATCAAATTCTTTACAAGCCTTTTCTAAACCTTCTATGGTATCTGATCCAGCTGCCAAAACAGCGGGAGAATATTTCGGTAACAGACCCTGGCGCAACGTAGTTAGAATATCAACTGGGAGAAAAGGATTGTTTAAGGTTTCGTTCTCGTATAAGACGCGTCCAATATAAGAGGAAGCGGGCTCATTAGTTCCTTGTTTTAGATTTACAATGGAGAGTTTACGATGCCACTGTCTCGAGGGGTCGTCAAATCTGTCAATCAATAGTTTTCTTAAGGAATTCCAATCCGAAATGTTTCGACACGACTGACGAAACCACGTCAAGGCTTCTCCACTCAATAGTTCGGTAAAAACTCTGGGAAGTTCGTTTTTGGGGAAGCGTCTAGACTCGCAAAGCTCGTCAATTCTTGTCAAAAAGCTTCTAACATTCGAACCGGAAGAACCGTCAAAAGTAATTCTCCAATTTGCTACACTACATGACTGGTCTCGAACAACGTAAACAGTATTGGGCGGGCAAGGAATGAAGTTTTCTTGTACTTGGTTATGAGCTAAAGGTGGCAAGGAAATCTGTTGGCAAATTCTGTTCTCAGGAATTGCGGTCAACTCTGGAGCTTCAGATAAATTTTCGTAATTGGGCATTCGTCTGGGGGTGCTTACTACTGACGGCGATTGGGCAAGATTTAAATTTGCATTAAAATTACGAGCTTGCGCACGGAGTGATTGTAAAGCCCTGGCTGGACGAATTCCTCTTTCGCGAAGTTGTTTGGCTAGACTTGCGCTATTCGCTCGCTCAATATTGGGGATCGGTCCATACAGTGAGAAATCCATATTGAACAATATGAAAATTCTACGGGAGGGAAAAAGAAGAAAAGAAAAAAAAAACTATGAACGCGTTCGCTTATAGTCTCCACAGTACTGGGTATACGGACAAACGCTCCATATTTTAATCTCCATTAACAAGCGTAAAGATTATAATCGAGAAATAAAATGAATTTAATCACGGAGAAAAAGGATTGAACATTGCAAAAATTCGGCATACGAAATATTGAGTTATATTTTTTCTAAGTATGCAGGTATGTGATTTGACCTCGCCTCGTGTCGCGAACAAAACAAATATATCCATATTATATAAGTAGACTGGATGCTAAGTAGGTATATACATAATATTTCCGACGTCGCATTTCCTGCCGAGGTAGAACAATAATCTACTGCCGCTACACACACACAGACAAACTCATACGTATATCGGAGAAATAACTGACGCGAAGTATAGGTAGGTACCCGGTTTCCTGTGCAAACTCTCAAGGTAAGAGTGTCCGTTGGTTGTTATTATTATTTTTTCTTTATGCAGGTTTATTCCTGCACGTGGAGAGAAAGCGGCCCAGCGTCGCGCTACACATACACAAACACACACAAATACGAGTGGTTGAATACTAGCGGAAACGTCCGTGTACGATTCGCGATGTGCAAAAGAGAAAATTTTTTGTTAAATTATTTTTTCTTTCAATATTGGATCTGAACAATTATACAATATTTTCTGAAATGTTTTACAATATTAAATCACCCAATCTCCATCCACCTTGCACCTTAGATCTCATCATATACCAAATCACCATTTGAAAATTAATAGAAGTTATCCACCTATCTATTGCAATGGATGTGGACAATACTGGACAAAAGTGGGCAAGGAATTTCAAACGGAAACTTTTAATTGAAAGGGTGCCATGAATGCTATGGCATCCGTGAAACAATATCGAGCTCCACAGCTTGGCTGCGACAAAAATCGAGCTCCACGTTGGCTCGCCATAAATGCCGTGTCCTTTTTGGGGACAACAGCATTTGGTTAACAAAAAAAAAGAAAAGGGAGAAAATAGGGGAAAATCAGATTAGTCCTCGGAAGGAAAAACTGTACAAATATACTTACTTCTGTTGTGTTTATACTTCTGCCTGGCTAGCATCTCTATGTGAAAGAATAGGACTCTTAATGAGCGGAGACTTCTTAATAAATAGGAGAGATTAGTATCTTCCTTTATGATCTTCAGGGTGTCCAGTAGGGAGAGGAAAATACAAACAACCGAGAGGGGTTGCTGTGATATACTCTTATGTCCAATGATATATTATAATATTGCAATAGATAGTAAAGTGTGTGGTCACTCGGACTCTTCTAAGTTTTATATATAGATTTGCAGATCCTGGTCGGATCGTTCTTATGTATAAGTAGTCATCTAGGTGCTTGGTGTAGAGGTTAAGATGATGCAATCTTTCATTATTAGGCATTCAGTAGGTACTTGAAATGTGGAATGGAAAATATAGGCGATATCAAATCAAAAAGCTAAATGTTATGTTACACACAATCATTATATTATTCTGGATTTTGATTGACAAGGGGTACATTCATAGGAACATTACTTCTGTACTAAATGTAAAAAAGACAATAAAATTCGATATAAAATAGTTGCTTACATGACATGAATTTGGTTGATGTGATGAGAAGATTTCCAGGTGATGTGTCTGCCTTTTATGGAACGATAGTATGTATGTACGTCGTGATAGATTCCTGACGAAAAGGTGGTCTTCAAGATAGATGTAGTCTTACGTCTGGTCGCCGTGTAGTAGATTTCGAAGGGTTCAAAGCTCGGGCCCAGACACGAAGAGAAGGAGGCGGTCATCAGGTTCGAAACGGAGTAGGCATCATGTAGACGGTAAAGTAATCCTTTACTTTGCTTGTCCAAGACAAGCAACGGCTCTGGGAGCGGCTGGTATCGATGTTGAAAAAGTTTAGTAAGATTCGAGATGAACTTGCCTTCGGCACAAGGATAGTTTATGTATAATATTAGTAGTTCACTTTTGAATGGTCTGAACAATGAAAACAGGAGTCACAGGTGCGGAACAAGATGTTTATGAGTTCGGTTGAATTTCAATTCGTATTTCTTAACGGTTCAATCAAAAGAGCAGGAACAAAAACAATATGGCGGGAAACACGACCCACGCCAGCACTTATTAAGTGAGAATAAAAATTGATTATTAATGTTATTATAAAGCACATATCACGGCTCACTAATTAATTACATCACTGTTCTTATAGATTTATTCAACCGAAGATTCAATTATAATTTCTCGATTATAACAAATTCGACATACGGTCGTAACGACAGGAGCGCGTCCTGCTAGTAGAGTTCGTAAATCCAGAGTGCTTGTACAGGACGTAATGGAATGGATCCGAAGTCTAGGGGCGGGGATAGCCTACGCGCGCGAGTAGTGCAAAGGTATGCATATTTATCAAAAGGGCCAGAGTATTAACATGACCAGTGATTGGACATGAATACACCAGGGGGCTTCCAGTCGAGGAGCGGGCTTGTTTACTGACATGTTACCATGAAAACGGGGACGACTATGAAGAAAGGTGTATAGGTAGACATTTAAGCAAACTAAAACCAGCGCAGGAGCAGATATACTATATAGGTAGGTACAATTAAATACTCAACATCGTCGGGTCGTTTAAGAGACACGACAGAAGGTTCTTATTTATCTTTATTTCAAGCAAACATATTGCTTTGTATCGTACAAAAAAATGTTTATACGCTCTCCCTTTGTGATATCAGTTTCATTCTCTAAAAAATAACTATGTTCCGCGAGCACCTTTGCTTAAAAACGAGACGTATTTTAAGCAAAAAAATCTGCTCAAAAATAATATCACTAGTCGCTTGGTACCTGCCTATATCATAAAATATACAACTCTCTCTTTACCAATTCCGACTCTTTATTGATGTATTTTCATAATAAAAAGAAAAACGCATTCCTTTTGCGTCGTATTGCCTACATATTATTATTAGATGACTAGAATATTATATCTGAAAAAATATGAAATATTCCTAATATATAATATTATATTCTGCTACGCTTTTCATAATAATATTATTTTATACTTACAAAAAGATTATCTTATTTTTTATTTCTGTGTACCTAGTGATCGTGTCACCACTGCGAAGATCTTTCAATTTTTTTGTATAAATAAATGTTACAATGATTAAGGTTCTTATGTGCGATCGTTTTGAAGTACCTACTTTTTTGAAGGCGGAAGGTTTAATAAGCGCAATATTCTTTAAGAATTTTCTTCATTATTAACTAGCTTTCCCGACAGACGTTGTCCTGTGGTTCTAGCCCGAAGTGGCCCGTTAATATGTACAAGTACATGATGTGCACTGCGCCCCCGTTAAACAATACAAAATTAATTCGATTGAGATAAGCTAATCAAAATAATAACATTAAACTATTTCTGAAACAACTTGAGAAAAATGCGCACGCGCACACACCCTACCTCGCCTATTACCAACACGAATGTGCCCGATAATATTGTTGACCTTGTATGAAAATTTTCGAAAACTATCGAAACGGTGCGGTGGAGTAAGTGGGATGGGCTACTGTAGGAGCGTATGCGAGAATGAGAGGGAACTACCCGCGATGGCGAGATGCGTCATAGGTAACCGTTCCATACAAACTTAAATATTGTATTTTACATTATTTCTTATCCAGTTTTCAAACATTTTATTAGTTATTCTGTTATCCGGAGCGTGAATAATCCAATAAATCAAACATCAGAAGAATCTGTTGAGCCAATCTCGAGTTATAAGTGTTCGCACTACCCCGACTTTAATTTATATAGTAGATGCAACATCTTAGATGAGGTTAGGGACACGAGTATACATTGGGGAAACATGAACTTTAACTTGATCGCTTGATAAGCAGGAACATTTTCCCTGTGCTCCAATCTAGTATGTATCTAATTCGATTTTATTGAAAAAGTTTAACAGGACTTTCTGTTGGATACTCAATAAACTGAATGCAATTCAGCTAATAAATAAAAAAAAAAGCTGCTAACCTAGGGTAGCCCAGAACTCATAGTATATTATAACAGCCCTTTCGTGTAAAACATAGGTATCTTTGCATAAAAATTCATATTTTTACGATTAAAATGAATTTATCCTTGGAATTATTATAGAAACTTTAAAATGATATCGACTATTGGAGCTTTTTATTATATCTGCAGTATCTGCTTTAGAACTACATATTCAATATTAATCGGTACTTTAAGGGGGACCCACTGAAGTTACGGACCTCAAATTTTACGTGCTTGTGTAGGAGCATAAGACCAACCCGTATACCAAATTTTATGAAAATCGAAGAAATATTTTTTTCTTTTTTTAGCCCTTTTTCTGGAACAAGTGAAATTTTCTTTGGATACTTTAAGAGGGTTCCCCTGAAGGTACAGATCTCAACATTTAACTGACTCATCTACATCGAGGGGCTAACCGTTTTACCAAATTTCAATCAATTTGGATAAGAATTACTATGAGTTATGAGTGCGCACACATTTTTGGCGTACGGGTACGGGTACGCGGAAATTTCTTTGGAAAAAATTTTTTTTGGCATTTTTGGAATCTACACCCTCGAAAACTCCGAGAAAATTAATTTCAGCGAAATCTATTTTTTTTTTGAAATCCGATCACAAGACTCATGTTTGTATATTCCATAATATACTATGAGTAATGATCATGGGTTCAGAGGAGGGACGAAGTTCGACGGGACAGCTAGTATCCTAAGTAGATAAAATCTATCTGTTACTAGCTGACCCATCGAACATCGTCCCGCCTTTAGTCAATAAAATATTGCTAGGTAATATAACATAGCTGACATACATGATAACTCATCATGTAAAAATCAAAAATTTAGTGGTTATAATATTATGAATAAGTTATTTCAAAAGCACGAAAACTCACACATTTTATTTATTAGATATTAATTTGGATTTTTTTTTAAACAAATATACAGACTTCTTTAATGTCAGATGATACTAAATAATAATTGCACAATTTTATGCACAACAAAAACACCAGAAAAGGATTCATTCAATGGTTTTAAAATATAAAAATATGTTTGAATGTTATTAAATTATTTCAGAAAGAAATTACATCAATAATCTGCCTAGGTATATCAATGTTTTGAAACTCAATGGTTGTCAGGTAGGTAAATAAAAATTGATTTGCTATGGAATTTTTCACACATGGCGCTATTGTTACATAGTCCGTTCCATACTAACTTTAATATTATATTACACACTATTTTCTATCCATTTTTCGATTTTTTAATAGTAGTTATTCTGTTATCCGGCGCGGATAAGAATCTAATAAACTAAACACGATAAAAATCTGTTCAGGCGATCTCGAGTTATAAGTGTTCGCACTAACCCAACTTTCTTTTATATCTTTAGATTATAAACAACCTTTAAAATAGCATAGTACCTACCTAATGAAAACAAATTCGAACGAAAATTTAATAATATTACTTATGTATGTCTATACCTGCTTAGTAAGGCATAAACCTGTCATATTTTATCATGAAAACAGTTAAATCCTCTGACGGAATTAATGACATTGACAAGATTTTAATAATAATTACACTTGAATCTGAACAGGTATTAAATAATATTATTTTGATCGGCCTGTTTATTCTGAAAATTTCAATTTTACTTTACTTTAGTAGTAGAAACCTACCTACTTATTCACTATGTCTTGAAATATATAAATCGAGTAATCACCTGATTAAAAACGATCTAAGCTAAAAGGTATCTAATAATATTTTAACAATGATTGATGTTTTTTAGTGTGTATCATTTGATAATATTGGAGATTTATTACTTATTTGGAGTGCAATTATTGTTAAGATAATATTGTACACTGTATCTTTTTCATCGCATTCAGCGAAAAGGTATTAAATACTGTTGTGCTTGTTCTGAAGGCGATTCATTAACCTACGAGTATATTATATTGAAGGAAAAACTTTTGACCATTTTTAAGTGAAGGAATAACTTTATGACCATTTTAAGAAAATTGCGCGGACGGAGGAGAGTGAAGTTTCGCACACTTATAGTTTACATAGAGAAAGAGTGGAAAATACTACTATTTTTTTAATTATGCGTAAAAAATAAATTAAACCAATAAAAAAAACATTACAAACACTACTGTTGTGTTATATATTTGATATTCACCCACACTTTCACAGACTACTTATAAAGGTCACCAACTTCATAGAATCATATTTAAAATGAAAAGCACCTCATAATAGGCGCATAGAAAAAAGGTTTTCAGGTGAAAAAAGGTCACAAGAATCTAGACATAATTAGAACGTTGTGCACCAACAAAGCCAATAGGCAATAAAGATGAGACAGTAACAAAAATGGATATAGTCATGTCCTAGCGCCAAATACATGACAGCAGTCGCAGTCTATAAATTTGGTTGCTCTCTTGTTCTCAATAATTTCCAAATTTTATCTCTTTATTTCATTTATTATATTATAGGTACCTATTTGATGAATGTTTGTATCTAAAGTTTTTCACATGCTAAAGATTGATTCAGAATTGTGACAACTTAGCAGTTTAAAAATTTCTTTCTTAGGTTTATTTTTATAAAATAAAAGAATATTCGAAGCTTATTCCCAATAGTTTCTATTAATCAAGACTTTACGAAAAAAAAACATATTAAACTTCTGTGAAAAACTAATACTTTGCTTGTTACAGTTCTCTTAAATCGTAACATATATTCTACTTAAATATGGCAGATAGATATTATGTTTTTTTTTGTTTCAAAACCAATATAGGTTTTTTTTTGCCTTGCGTCCCTTGAGGTATTTTTTATATTAACGACGTACGCCGCAAGCTGAAGTTTGACTTATAGAATATTCAACTTCAACACAAAACACGTTTGCAGTAAAAGAAAAAAGTAATCATATTACGTATATTATCGTGCGTGTCTCAAGGGATATGTATTTTGTATTAGGTAATAATTTTAATAATGACAAAGGTAGTTTTTCCCCCTTTAATATTATTATATTGAAGTTATTCGAACTTGCGTGAAAAATACATCAATCAAATCAAATCAAAACTCCATTTGAACTCCGCTCAGCAACAAGAGCAACAAGAGCTCTCCATTGCTATCGATCTTGCGGAATTTTTATAACATCCTTCCACACCACGTCAAACTCCCTCAGCTCTGCCTCGATAGAACGGAGGACGGTATGATAGGGTCATCCGCGTCTTCGAGACCCTGATGGGAGGAAAAACAGCGCTCTCCTCGGCCAACTGTCATTCGGCATCCTCGACACATGTCCCAGCCGTGCCCATCACCTCTCTCCGTAATTGTGGCAGTGATGGCCCTGTGCTGGGTGCGACGGCGTATAGCGTTGTTCCCGATGCGGTGGTACCATCTTATTCCAAATATTCTCCCGAGGCACTTCATTTCAAATGCAGATACTTTTTGTGCCAGGGCTTTGGTCAGATGCTCACCAAATACAGGAGAATGGGCAACACATATCCAAAAGTTTACATTAAAGGAAATAGGGATATATTCGTTTTTAAGTCGATATTGGTTGCTTTGGCAAATATAATGCGGTAAATATCAGATCGAAAATGTGATATTTGAGCAAAGGTTCCTACATAGGTACATATTTAGGTACAAATAAGGAGAAATGGCAAATTTTACGCAGTCTTTAACGTCGTAAATTCTAATTGGGACTAGAGATGGGACTAACGGCTTAAATTAAAAAACGTTATAATCATTTCGTTAATTGAAAATAACGTTAATATTAAAAGCTGAGAGCTATTTTAAACATTTGATATCTTGAAACATAACTTTTCCTAAAAAAAGGTCATTTCCAAAATTTGGTATCTGAAAACATGACTTTCCAAAAAAAAAAAAAAAAAGTGGTTGGTAGACTGGCGTTTACAACGCCGGCTTTCGTACTGTTTGGTGCGGACGTCGTGGTTCGATCCCAGGTGCCGACCATCTACTCTTTCACGACACAAGCTTTATGTAGCTTACTGTGAAAGAGTCAAGGAGTGTATTTTGTGTTCACTTTGAGTGAGCACATATTCATTTTATTAAAAAAAAAAGTAGTTTTTTCAGTTTCATACATATTGCTATTTCATTAGGCTAATATTACCTGACATATACATAATGGGTAGGCTATTATTTTTATTCAACAATTATTTATAAATATCGTTAAATATTAATAACGTCAGGTGCTTTATTTTTATTTATCTAATATTTTTATCAGCTATCGTTATAATACTGTGTTCCGCTCCTTCGAAGCAGAGCTGAGGGACATGGACATGGTGTGGGAGGAGGTCATAAACATTGTGCAAGATCGAGCGCAATGGAGAGCTCTTGTTGCCTCCCTATGCCCCTAAGTGGGGTCTTAAGGGAGTTTGGATTTGGATTGGATCGTTATAATGCCCATCTCTAATTGGGATCCTGTATAATACGATATAACTGATTAACAATAATAATAATTTAATTTTAATTTTATTTTATTTTTATTGATTTTTTTTAGAATGATGTATGCTTTATATGATATATTGTGATTTTATGAATAAATGATTTGAAATAATAATAAACACTTTATTGGCATGAATATACAATAATAACAAACCAAAATGGGGGGCTTATTGCCTGGGGCAATTTCTTCCAACCAACCTTAATCAGACAATCCAATAAACAATAACCCTTTTATATGTGTGTCGGTCGGCTGGTTTTGCTGCTTATCTAATTTACACATTTTGGCGTTGACTCGAAAGCCAAGGCGTGCTGTTTCGTCGCAGTCTTGAAACGCTTCGCTGTAGGTAACTATTCCACAGTCATGATCGCCCATATTGCAAAATTTATGAATTTTTAATTATTTTTCGTGAATTTATTATTCGCACACGTGCGTCGAACAACGACTACCTTTTCCTCATAGCCTATTTTTGAAATATAAATTTTCCCCAAAAATTAAATAATTAATAATAATTCACATAAATAATCATAATAATAATACCAAGAATATAATTAATTAAGAACTTTGCTTTCTTGTTGTGAAATCGTAAACATTTCCTTTGTAGAATTTCTCTTAATTTATATTTCTATATTCCCCGTAGGGTTTCACGCCACGGGTTCCTGAATTATTATCGTTGTTTTCAAAAATAACATTTTTTTAATAATAATAGAATGAAATATAAATTTTGGTTCAACAGGTCACCACCCCCGCCTACACTCAAAAGGGTGTTAACAAATTTCAGTTACACAAAAAGGAATCTGAATACTGAAATTATTTAGGTATTATATTTTTCTATTAAAATGGGGTAAATATTGAAAGATTTAGGTACATATTTATCTTTGTCCCTTTGAACTGGAAGTCTAATAATATTTCATCTCTTTTATATAGGTGTATAAATGTATAAGTATATTGTACCTTTAGGTGTCACAATTTATTATTAATCACCATAACTGAATCATTACTGAACCACTCGAGAGCGACTGCAGTAAAAATTACAGAATCATTTTATTTGCACATACAATGCAAAAAAGAAAAGTTTTATACTAAAAATAGATCACCCGCGGTTGAATAATATATAACTTTTTGAATAATTTCCCATTTTCTTCTGAATACTTGAATTCCATTTCCCTTATTTGAAATTCAAAAAATATACCTATAGCTACCTAAATAAGTAGGTACCTACCTATATTAAAAAAATTGAGAAAATTTCAAAAGCATTACGCAATAGTGCATGCGATTTAGGAAACAACCAAGAAAGATTAATCCTGGGCAGCAGAAACAGTAAAAGTACTGAAAACGGCGAAAATACTCAAAACCTCGGGGAAAATGAACTTTCTAGAGAACTTTCCTAAGTAGGAACTTTTTTTGAAGAATAATATGTTGGGCATCCAACGTCTTCTTGCTGGTCAACTCACTAGGTTGTATATACAAGGGGAATTGGTTGGCCAAGAATAACTAACTATCAAAAGAGAATTCTTTACAGACCTTCAACTGGTAAGGAATCTTGATCAAATCTATGATCTTCTTTTTCATCATCTCAATTTAGGCCTTGTGCATGGTCTGTATTCCAAGCTATCCTTCCACCTTTTTGGTGGTCTGCCCGGGAGGTGTCTTTCATGGGGTTGGCCGTGCAATGCCACGGAAGGAAGTCTGGTTGAGGGCGTTCTCCTCACATTTGCATACCGGAATCTTCTTCGTTGCCTGCCTCATCTAACTATATCCACCACCTCGATTATTTTCCGTAGGTACCCTCGTGTTTGTCATTCTATCACTGAAGATCTTCCCTACTAAAACAGTGACACATATATAAAAATATGAAAAGTGGACAGTTAATTTTCTTCCTACTCTACATTGTCGAAGAATTCGTTTGTAGTATCGGCCCTGGATTCGATCATGATAGTTCTAAGACAAGGTTTATCAATCTTTATCTTGTTGTTAATTTGCGTAACAAAATTTTTCCATATGGAGTTCCTAAGAAAAAAACATGCGATGAGTGATCATACAATTTCAATCAATTTGAACGATCCGTCCGCGTTTGAATGATATGTGAAACACATTGCGCGGATGCGTGAACGCTTTCCAGTTAGAACACACGGTAAGACATCCCAAAATCGATGTTGATATTATTATTAAAGCCGTAGGTCCTTAAGTTTTTATTTGTACGCGAAAAAATGTTATGAAACAACCCTATTGACTTTGTTTGTTCAATTCTCACCTATTAAAGCTGCCTACGTGTATAATCTAATTATCACGGTTTTGCTGTTTTAGAATAATTCCCCCACTGCCCCGTCTATCCTAGAGGATTAGCGCAACGATGGGGAAGTGAGAGTGAGCGGGAGACGTGGAAAGGTAAACGTTTTTATCACGTTCAACAATAAAAAAATGTTTTTAAGTAAGATAGATAATGGAGATTTTCAATATTGGTCTGATAAGACTATTATATAATGCTAAAAGATGTCTCCTTTTTCACCCATTTTCGTATTAAAAATATATTTTCCCGCCTACTGGTGAAACAACCTCAGTGCTTAATCATAATCACCGAGATATTACGTCTGTTATCGTTTAAATACTACATACGTGCACAAGATATTGGGATTTTCCTTTCATTTAGTCTAAGAGTAACGGGCGTTTTTGCCATCGTGCTCCAATCTTCTTCTTCTTCTTATTCTAGGCCTGAAGACCTGTTATTAAGAGGTGGGGTTTGCCTCTTGCGAGGTCGACTTCCAGCTGTCTATCCACCTCTTTGGTGGTCTGCCTGGGAGTCGTCTTCCGTGGGGTTGGCCGTGCAATGCCATGTGAGGGAGTCTGGATGAGTCCATTCTCCTCACATGTGCATACCAGTATCTTCTTCTTTGCCTTCCCCATCTTACTATATCTTCAACCTCGCATATTTCCCGTACACTCAGAGAAAAAACGCTTAACAAAGTCACAATAAAAGCTTTGCCATTTTTTTCTTGTCTCTGCAACATTAAGATTTGTTTCAATGTTAAAGGAAACTTTGTTTCTGCGATAATTTTTTTATTGTCCTGTGTTTATGGTTTTGTTATCAATTTTCTATTTGTTTTTATAACAATATTATGGTAAAGTTGTATTACCGACAACTTTACGTAAATACTGTATCAACGTTAATTGCAACAATATTATTATGCTAATTATTTTGTATATATGACAATGTTTTTTTTTTGTGCTAACAACACTTTGCTTGACAGGACAAAACACGTTTAATTTATTTATTGCAAATGGCGTCATCCTTCAATTTTCATTCAACTGATGGCAGTGAGTTGTTTTATAAAAATGGAAAATGTGCTAGATTTTTTGGAAAAATCGAATATTTCGAAAGAATCTATTAATAACATAAGTGGTGAGTACAATTATTTATAATTCTCTGTAGATATTGTTAAATAATATGGTTTTTTTGCTTTTGAACATGCCAATACGCATGCACGTTTGATTGCATCAAGTCTTTCACCTATCAATATTAAATGTATTTTTTTCATTGTGTGATGGTGCAATTTCATTTTATGACGTGCATAAAGAAAATAAACTAACGAAACATATTATATCCATAACGACCAATTTCATAACTTAATAGAAAAACTTAACCTCAAAAATGTGCACATAATAATTATATGAGCTCTTATACTTTGACAACAAAAAACCTATTGACCCCATTAAAATATTTTACATTTACCTAATTGGGATTATTATATTTGCAATTATTTCAGTGGAAGGAGTGACATCAATTGATATTTTGCTTAAAGCAAACGACAACGAATTGTCAACGCTGTGTTTGAATGTGGGTGACAAAATCAAATTAAGATCATCACTGGACTCCCTTCGAAATAATGTTTGTAAATAATCTTAACTTCTAATGTTTATTTAATTGTTAATATACCTAACTTGATGTTAATATGATTTGAAGATAAAGTTAGTTTAAACATGTATTAACTATAAATATTTTAAACTTGTATTACTATAAACTCGCTTACTACGTATATATAATTATACACATATCCTTATATGTAAAATTACTTGTTTACATTGTATAATAATAAGTATTTTGGCACAGTTAGATCCATATATGACCCGATAAATGTTAAAATATATTTTTCAAATTTTATAGATTGAAACTGAGGATCTCCTTCTGCTTTCCGGCATCGATCAAGACACTGTTGCATTACCTACTCGACAAAACGCCACCATCTTTATACCCGAAAAAGAAAAATCAATATTACATGTAATTTATTTATATACCTATTATTTTATTTGAATAGATCATTTGCCCCAGATTTGTTTTAAATGTTGGTTAAATATTTTCAGATTGTGCCGTCAACATCATTTCAATCAGAGAAGACAGACAGTTTTAGAGAATCATCACAGTCCTCTGATGATTTCAACTCTTCACCACTGCCTCAGGTAAGCAACTCGCTTACGTTTTTACTTAGTTGACTTCACGAACAATGGTTTTTGTTTCAATTTATGTTCAATTGACGGCCGGTGGGGTGCAGAGGTAACAAAAATGAAGAATGATCTTTTTCAAACTGTTCTGGGTCTTAGATGTTACATGTATGTGTGTTTGTTGCATAATATGTATGTATATGTATCGTCAAGTTAATAAGTACCTATAATACAGAATACATGCTCTAATTTATGACTAGTTCGATCTGTGTGAATTATCCATATGTATTTATTTATAATAGTTAGTCTTTAATAATCATTATATATAATTCTTTGTTTCAGGAATTATCATCATATTCAGAAACCGCCAAAAACTTTAACTTAACTCACTTGTTACAAACAGAAACAGTTGGTAGAAAATTGCTACAAAAATCTGATAAGAAAGAGTCTTTAAGTCCTTGCGATCGCGCATACATCGTAAGACGTATTGTAGAGAAAGAGTTAAAATGTTTAGAGAAATTAAATAGAACGATTAGAAAAGACGTGTGGATTCAATGGGCAGTTGCCATTTCTCAATTATTCAAGGGTGAAAGTAGCGACTTGTACTACGTGCCTTACAAAGTATTAGGAGGTAAAGTGATCCAAGCGAGTGGGCTTATACACAATCGACTAATAACACACAGAAGATCATTGGCACCTCAGGGTTATAAAAGAAGGTGGAGCAGCAATGGAAGCGGTGACAGTGATAGTGGTCACAGCTCCAGTGAAAGTAAACGTGTGAGACCTCTTCCAGACTCCTTCAATGTCACCTCTGAAAATGAAAATTACGAAAGTTCCCTTAATGATCAATTGAATTGGCTGAAAAATACTTCTTCACCAAATGATGAAGTAATAGCTAAATGGGAATCCACTTTGAATATCCGTAATAAACTACTTGAAAAGCTTTCGTACATAGAATATTTCAAGACATTTCCCGCTTTACACTTACCCTTGGGATATAAGTTGGTGAGTTGCATATTAGTCTTTTTTTTATCTTAGCCAACAGGCCAAGAAATTAAGAAATCTCATTTTAAATTAATTTTATATAAGATTAATAGGTATATAGGTACATATTTTAATTACTTCCATAGCCAGAAAAGCAAGGGGAAACGCCGCAGGCATAATACAATATTTTCCTTGCAGAAACAGGCCATTTGTTCAGTTGACAGATCTAAAAGTTCTATTAATTTTAGTACATTCGTATATATGTTTATATATCCGGAATAGAATAGAATTATTCTCAATTTTATTTCACAGTAATTTTAAGAGAATTTATTGTTTGTCAAAAAAAAATTGTTAGAAGGATTTCATGCATAAGCCTACTAAAGGGCTGTGTACGCATTCATTTTAAGGTCCCTGGTATATAAATGTAATAGTATTTTAATTTTCAGGTCTCCAGCGATTTCAATGCTGTATATCCAGGGGCCACAGATACTTTTATTCAACGATTTCCCATAGTGAAATCAAATCTTTTAAAACTGCTCGCTGCAAAGTGTGAATTTCCAAGAGTCGACCAATTCACATTAGATCTGTTACAATTAGCGTCTGGTGAGTTTTCAACTTACTATTCATGTGCTTATATTTAGTATAGTTTGTGTTTTATTATATGTACTTCTTTTTAACTATATGCAGCCCAAAGGCTGTACATAGTTTTTAATAAAATTGCGTGTTGTGTTTTATTTGGATGGAATTGTTTTCCTCGCTTATCTAATTAAGTTATTTATTTTTCAGTGGGTGAGGAGCAAGCCAATGTTGCTACGTTTTTGACAATAATTAATCTTCTACGACAAATGCCAACAGTCAATGTCCCACGTAAAAAAGTGTGGAAACTGTCAAGAGAAGAAGTTCGGTCCAGTTTTCTTGGACGAGTTTCAACTGCTTCAGATATTGAAAGATACTGCAGTGATAGAGAAGCATTTGTTGCTGCAAAGGGTATTCCGAGCCTGCCATATATTCTGGCTGTAGGATCATCTTGGGCAAGTGTGTTTCAATATGAAATCGTCATTCATAAAGGACTAAGATATCAAGTGCAAGACATTTCTTCTGCAATCAAATACACTTTTCACATTTATTGGGCCCTAGACTGCGCATACCCCAAAGACTGCACCCCGTGCTGGATGTTCATACAACGCACAATGTTCCAAATGACATCTAAATATGATTCAGAAGGGGTTCCGCTTCGTGAGTTAATTGCTAAAATTGATGCTTCATGTGGTTAATATTTTATAGGCTGTTCTCAGCAGTGAGAATCCCCTGTTTATCCCCTTTCTTATGTATGGGACATATAACATTCATTTGCCATTCTTCTGGAACTGCCTCCAAATCCCATATCTTGATTACAAGTTCTGGAATTGCTTCCAAATCCCATCATATCTTGATTACACAAATTTGTTAAGTATATTGAAAAAAATGGTACCTTGTGCATTGTGCGTAAATACCTTTTCTGATTTTAATATATTAAGAAACCACATGGCTTTTTATCACAAAACAGTTACATCTTATTCTTGTGCAAGTACAGGATGTTTGAGAACTTTTCAAATTTTTAATTCATATAGAAGACACTACTTAAAAAATCATTCAGTGTTAAATGACCCATTGCAATCGAGCACTAGCAAAAATGTAGGCGATCATTCGGAAGACATAAGTGACTCTCTTCAAAATTTCTCTACAGAAAGTTCAAATGACATTGATAATTTATCTATACCTTTGGGTGACAGTTTAGCTCAGTTTACCTCTGCTCTTTATGCCAATCCTCAAGTGCCTCTAAATATTGTAGATACTGTTTTCAATGGCGTAAAAGATATATTTTATAAATGTCTTGTGCCACAGTTAATGGAACAAGACAGTGCGGCATTTAAAGAAAGTATAGTATCAATAATTTCAAATTTTGATAGTGATTACAAGAGACTTCTCTATTTTAAAGAACATGGGTCTTTCGTTGAACCTAAAGCGTATACAGTAGGAACAAGATACGATTTTGTGAGAAGTGGTGGTAAAAGAGTATATAAAGCCGTAGAATGTAAGGCTCACTTTATCAGTTTGAGAATAGTTTTGAAAAAGTTCTTTTCTTTATCAAATATTTTGAGGGAAACTTTACAACATATGAATGAGTTAGGTGAGCATGATTCAACCCAAACTATAGAACATTTTATACATGGTTCTTCTTGGAAATCACGACAATCACAACATGGGAGAAAATTAGTGATGCCTGTTTTTTTACAAGTTGATGATTTCGAGCCTCTGACTGCTTTGGGCAGTCACAGTTCTATTCATAAACTAGGAGCTGCTTATATTTCACTACCTTGTTTACCGCCCCGTTATACATCCCAACTATCCAACATTTTTTTAGCATTGATATACCATTCCTCAGATAGGGTTCAATTCGGTAATCGTGTAATTTTTCAACCTTTGATTGATGAATTAAATTTCTTGCTTAACGATGGGATATTTATTGATCATCCAAATTTTAAGGGAACTATTTATTTTGACTTAGGACTTATTCTCGGAGATAACTTGGGTCTACACAGTATTTGTGGTTTCGTTGAAAGCTTTTCTGGTAATTTGACATGCAGAACCTGCAAAGTTACTAGAAACAATATGATACAACTTTTCCAAGAAGATAGCTCCCTTTTGAGAAACATGAATAATTATAGACAAGATTTGAGAACAAATAATGTTTCACTTACTGGAGTGAAAGAGGAATGTATTTGGCTTGACGTGGATAACTTCGATTTATTCTCTCATATTGGTGTAGATGTAATGCATGATTTGAATGAAGGTGTAATGAAATATGTAATGAGTGAAATTATTGTTGCTCTTGTGGATCAGGCTAAATATTTCTCTATGCAACTTTTTAACAATAAACTCGCTTCATTCGACTATGGTCCTGATAAGGCAAACATTCCTGTGTCTCTGTCGATTGAACACTTACGTAAAAGCAACTTGCGCTTAAGTTCCTCAGAAATGGCAACCCTTTGTAGATATTTTGGTGTAATGTTTGGTGATTTAGTCCCGCGAGGTGATAAATATTGGGTACTTTATATTCAGCTGATGCTTTTGTTAGATGTCGTTATGTCTTCAACTTTTCGTCCTGAGTCAACAACGTACTTGCAATATTTGGTTTCTGTACTTTGCGAAATGTATACATCATTATTTGGCCAGAATCTTAAACCAAAATTTCACAATTTGTTACACTATCATTCAGCAATGCTTAAATTTGGGCCCCTACGATATATTTCATCGATGCGCTTTGAAGCTAAACATCGTCCAAATAAGTTAATTTCAAAATCTTCACAAAATAGAATAAACATGTCATATACTATTGCCAAGAGACATCAATTGATTTTAAATGACATTTTCCTAAAAGGGGAATTAAAAACGCATATAAATTTTGGAGAAAAAACTAGTATCTCTTTTGATGTAGCATCGGTACTTGCACAAGAATTTGGATGGAATAATATAGAAAGAATCAAATCAGTGACTTGGGTCACAATATCATCTACACGTTATGCCAGAGATTGTGTTTTAGTTAGTGGAATTGAAACTGAAAACGTCAATCTCTCAATAGTTACTGATATTTATATATACAATGAGCGTAATGTTGTTTTTAAAGCATTGCCTATGAATACGATCGCTTTTGATGACCATTATTTTGCATACCAGGTTGAAAATCCTCCCTTAAATACTCAATCAATATACATTGATTGTGATACAATGCAATATCCATATCCATGTAACATCACCATCGTTGGTTATGGTGATGTACAACCATTGCAGTATGTAATTTTGCGTGTACCTCTGTAAAAAAATCACACTTCAATGCAAATAAAGGTTTGCACTTATACTTTTTAAGTAAGAAATGTTAGTCTCTTCGTCGGTCTCTCAATGCTAAGGATCGTGACCGTCACCCAATGAATGCAACTTTGCTCTCCGATGCACTCGGTCTTGCGTCATCCGCAGCGGCTCGTGCAGTGGCCATCCTGTCTCTCCCTTCACCTGGTCGCTCCATCTCATCGGTTCACGACCCCTTCCTCTAGCGCCCTCTACTTTGCCAGTAATGAAGAGTTTTTCAAAATTATCATCTCTTCGCGCAATATGTCCTCAATAGTGTAGGACACGCTTCATACACACCGTGGACAGTCGGTCCTTAATTTTCAGTTCGTTTAATATGTACTGATTTGTTCTGAATTCCGTCCATGGTATTTCGTAGACGTTAATGTGGGATAGCTCCTGAGACTTCAAATGATTCTTTAAATGATTTAAAATAAATATTTTTTATTACTTTTAAATAAATGTTTGATACAACTTGTATTACAAATGTTCAAGATAAGATAATATCCTCGTAACCTGTCATGTGATTATATAATATATTGAGTAAATTTGTGTCTCTACTTAAAAATGTTATTTTTATTTTATTTAATTTTTTTTTTGTCTTAAATTTGAGCCGCCTTTGTTTTTAATTGACATTACTCATCCTTCAGGATTCTTTAACTTGTACTTTTTAAGTATGTCACTTTTAAATAAATGTTTGATATAACTTGCATTACATATTATGTTCAAGATAAAATAATATTTTTGTAACTTGTGTTTTATATAATGAATAAATTTGTTGATTATAAATATGCTTAAAATTTTCTTTTGTTTTAAATTGTTATTATATGTCCCTTATATTCTGATAAGTTATTGTTCTTTTTTATTGATTTATCAACGTTGGTTAATCCTTCAGGATTCTTTAGTTATTGGAAATCAGCAGAGTGTGTGTATGTGCTACGATAGGAGTTATTATTAAGCGTTTCTATTCATTACTTCGTACTGAATGTGCATGTCAATTGCTGATTTTTGATAACCAAATAATCTTGACGGAAGAGCAACCTTTGATGACTTAAAGTTAACTATTCTTTTTTTAGGGCTACACTCTTGTCAGCACGGATTGCATTTTCCAGTAAGTCTTTCCCTATTTTACGAAGATAGGGAAAGGCTTACTGGAAAATGCATATCCGTGCTGACGAATAAGGGGTAGCCCTAAAATAAAGAGTAGTTGCAGATACAAAGTTAATTTGTTTCTGGAACAAAAGCCAAATATTTGCAATAACAACATTACTTTGTTAGGATAACAGGAGAATGTAGGTGCAAGCACAAAGTCAATTTGTTGACGGAATAGAGTTGAGTTGGTGCAGATACAAAGTTAATTTGTTACTGCAATAACTTAAACTTGTTTCTGGATCAAAAGCCAAATATTTGCAATAACAACATTACTTTGTTAGGATAACAGGAGAATGTAGGTGCAAGCACAAAGTCAATTTGTTGATGGAATAGAGTTGAGTTGGTGCAGATACAAAATAAAATTGACAGGGTAACAACATTAATTTTGTCAGTGTAACAACTGTACTTTGTTTTAGAAAATGTTGTTACGTTAACAATAGCAATTTAACAATAAAAACATTGTTTCATCGACTATACGCTATATACGGCTGTGTGGGATCAAAGTTTTTTTGTTACACCCAACAATATTTTTTTCTGAGTGTACCCTCGTATTCCTTATTCTATCTCTGAGGGTCTTCCCAGCAATGCATCTTAGAGTCTTCATTTCTGAGAACTCTACTCTAGACTCTATGCCGTACGTCATAATGGGTCGCACACAAAGTTTTATAAATTTTCATCTTGCTGCTGATTTTCATATCGGGGTTTTTCCATATTGAGTTTCTTAAACAACCCGATATGGCGGCAGCCTTGTTTATCTGACCCACTATTTCAGCTGGCAGATCCGTTTGTCCACATAAGTCAACACCAAGGTATCTAAATTTCGGTACCTGTTCCACGGAGATACCATCAACAGAATGATAATATGCTGCAGTTTATCGGTGACCGTGAAAACACCATGCTTTTTGTCATTTCAGGGAAATGATTTGAGGTAACCCTTAAAAATAAAAAATCATAATGATGGTGTTAAATATTGAGAGGATACCTATCAACAAAGAGTAGAATTCTTCAAATTTTGGGTGGCGCGATGGCGGTTTGGTGAGAGTGAGAATGCACAGGTTTCGGATGCATGATCGATTTATTGTAGTAATAACATGTAACAAAGAATGAAGATGATACTTATACTATGCGCTGACGCGTGTTCTGTGTCGGCTATTGTGAAGATTTGTTGGTGACTGATAGTAGTTGTGCTGCTTTGTACGATACGGCAGGCTGCTACCGGGACGAAGTCGTCATACGAAACATGCATGGCCGCTACAAAAAGTGCTTTACCCATATTATTCGCATGTAAGACATTTAGATTTTGGTTGCCAAATCACACTTCAGCACATGACCAGATATAAGATCTTACGCGTCTTAAAAGTCATGAGTAGCTCACGTCAACCGCGTTTCTGATGCGCAGATCCTCCGAGTTTGTAACTCGTTCAGTCCACGAAATATCATGCATCTGCCTATAAATTCACATTTCGAAGGCTTCTTTTTTATTCGATGCCGCCGCATTGACCTTCAAGGTCTACGCTTTTGAACTGTATCAAATGAAGGGACAAAATAACTTCATAAGACATTCAAATTAATGACGCCTTTCCATACATGTCGTCCGACAGGTTTTGCTGCTAGAAGGTTCACATAAAATCCAAGAGAATTCCTAATCAAATTATTAAGGTGTCATTTTTCACCATTACCTTCTTACTATTCATTATATTTCATGCTTTGCACTGGTTTTATTTATTTTTACATACTTTCTTGTAAGGTACGTGACTATACATATTATATTTATCTGCTTTTTATTGTATTATATTCTTCTGTGTTAAAGAAAACAAAATTAAGTGCTTTTATCTATTGCAGAAAGTTGAGATATATGCCGACTAAAAAGGTTCTTGAGAAAGGTAATGAGGTTCGACACATCATACGCATCGCCTAGACACAGCCTTAAAAGACGTTTCAGCAATTTCTGTAATTTTATTTTCACTCAATTTTCTTCACGACACATTGCAAAAGGCTTTTAGATGTGTTTTAAAAATTGTTAACGACATATTACTTTGCTGTACCTACATTCCATGGTCGCATTGAACCAGTCTGTGAGCCAATGACTGCGGTTCAGAGTTATCAAAGTCTCATTATTTTCTATTAGAAAAAAGAAGAGAAAAAAAAAAACACAATCACTAAGCCAAAAACACTGCAAAGAAACGTAATAACTTGGAAGTTCCCTAAGTTGGACCACGCCCATTCGCGTTTCCCCATTGATGATCCGTTTGAGGTGATAGACAAATGGCTTTAGGCGATTAAATGTGAACTGATGGATATTCCTATAAGTTCCTTGGCGTTGTAATAGACGAGAAGCTACAATGGTCGCCACAGGTGGACAAGCTCTGTGGTAGGTTGATTTCAGCAATTTACGCCATTAAAAAAATTAAAGACTTGTGTGGTGTAAAAACGGCCAAGAACGTCTACTTTGCGTACTTCCACTCGAACATGATCTATGGTGTGATGGTTTGGGGCGAATTTCTCGAGATTATCAATTTTGCAGAAACGAGCTCTGAAGACGCTACTGGGTATGCAACCGCGGGAGACTTGCTGAAATGCATTTAAAGAACAAGGTATTCTCACATTGGCAGGTGCATATATCCAGGAGTGTCTTCTTTTCGCTAGGAGGAATCTGCCGAACACACCCCTAAACTCGGACCACCATGATCACAAGACTAGATCGGGTAATAATGTGCGCCCCATCAAGCATCGCCTGGCGGAAGTCTCCAGGAGCTTCATATATGCCATAGTGTGCGCACTTATAATAAATTACCTGTAATGATGATGTGTATTTCTGATGACTCCAAGTGCCTGTAAAGACCTAGGGATGAGCAATAAATAAAAAAAAAATGAAAAAAATATCCGACACATTCTATCATTCCATCCATTTGGGTTTTCCCAATAACGGTCATTTTTGGAGTGGGAGCGCTCCATTTGGACGGATGGAACGATACCTAGTGAATGGGGAGTTTATAGTGAAACTATGGGCTAATATTTTGGAGGGACATGTTTACCAAAGCGGCAAACATGGTTTTGCAATGCCAACTCTTCCTCGCATAATATTATAAGTACCTATTTTCATTTCGGAGTGCAAAGAAATATTGCAAGGGAGACCATCATCAAATTGGAGAAGGAAGCGAGAAAAAAAAAACAGATAGGTACTTACAACAGTGATCGGTTCACTATTGTCATTAACTGTATAAGGTATACAATTTAGTTATCATCACAAAAAAATGGTGGTTGTTTTCTAAAAAAAAATGTTAAAATGCCTGAAATGGAAGGTTCTGCGTTGAAACGCCTCAGTAGGGTTAATGGACCATCGCGTAATATCTTGATTGACGGCGTACACTTACTATGTATACCTAACAAATAGCCTTATTTTTTTAAGGTTTGTTTTGTTTTTTTCTCCCCTCTCAAAATACGTTTCTCTGTCTGTTTGTACTGAAAACAATAAAAAAAACAAATTAAACTTTATTTTTCGGTATTTATGTATTTTTTAAATGGTTTTAATCGTATCGTATAACAGTGAGTCAGAGAGTCTGTACCATAAAAATGTTATTAATAATAATTAGGTAGGTATGTCGTTGCCTATCTTAAGTAAAACTTTGATCACTTTTGAGGTTTGAACATAAGGAATTCGGTGGGTCACTACAAAAGTGTTGTTGTTTGGTGTTACCTTAAGTAAAACTTTGATCACTTTTGAGGTTTAAACATAAATAATTCGGTGGGTCACTACAAAAGTGTTGGTGTGTCGGTGTTACCTTAAGTAAAACTTTGATCAATTTTGAGGTTTAAACATAAGGAATTCGGTGGGTCACTACAAAAGTGTTGGTGTGTCGGTGTTACCTTAAGTAAAACTTTGATCACTTTTGAGGTTTAAACATAAGGAATTCGGTGTGTCCGTGTTACATTAAGTGTGCCTATCTAATCTAGGACTGATTGGTTTCTCCGGATAGTAGTTTAAAATGAAAAACGCATTTAAAGGTGGCAGGTTTCCTTATTCTGGAACTGGCAAAAGATCACAAAATTGATGAAGAATCATACCTATACTGAAGTATCCAAGACAATTTGGTCATCTTTTCATTTTCCATCAAGTGACTTACTAAATCCTACCTTCAATTCCAATATCATCGTTTCATGATGATCAAAGACTATGTGGCTTTCATAGTTTTTAATATCTAAACTAGCCTGAAATGTTTGATACGAATATTTTTCATCATCCATCCATATGAAATTTTACTATCGTCACTGTTATGCGATGTTACTAAACCAGCCTTCTTTCGTTTGGTAAAATATGAGAATTTTTAATAAAAACATAAGATTTTGATAATTTCCATTTTTGACATTAGTATTACCTGACATCCTGCTATTATTGACATTTTATTAGTATTCAATGTTGACATTTTTATTTGCGTTTGTGATTGTACAATATTTATTATTTGTTGATATTATATATTACTTATTTATATTGCTGTGTTGTTGGAGTGAAAAATATTAAGATAGTAATTTTTTTAACATGTAAGGCTATTACCGTTGATAGAATAAAATAAAATAAATAAAATAAGGTTTTTATTACATTTCAGAAGAATAAAATACAATATTTTTAAGTAAGTACTTACCTAATTACTGTAAATGTTCTGTTAATAATTTTATTATTTTTTATTGATTCCACACAACAATGTTGGTGTTACAAAACATATCCATATTAGGTACCTATATAAAAGTAAACGTAGACGTCAGTGAAAATTTGAAGATTGTACAGAAATTCATTCTTGATAAAGGACATTATATTATTTTGTTAAAATTACCACTCAATAATACTTTTCCCTTCACTTACATTATGAGTCTTATTTTATTCTCTATATAGTACCTACCTAAGTTTCATCAATTACCTACCATTATTTTTCAAATTTTAAAATTCGAATGTGATGCTATCGCACTACGACTCAGACTACCGTTTATATTGATATGTCTAGTTAATCTATTTTGCATTCTGATCTAGAAGATCGATTATTCAATGTCACAACATTGCATGCAAAGTACGCATCTCGGTAGATATTAATTATTCTTACCTAGGCACAACTTCCATCCGAAGCCATAAATCACTTGTGAATATGCAAATCCTTTTTGAAAACTGCATTGTAACTAACTTCCTATACCTACCTCAGACTTAACCACTTATTAAAGTTTGATTACTACATATGCATTTGATGTAGGTAGATATTGAAAGATTTTTGCTTGAAACTTTTTATTTTGTGGTTTTGTTATTTACATACCGCCCTCTAAACAATAATTTGAATTTTGCCAACGTATTTTTCGAGTGCGATAAAAAGCTGTCCACTGTAATAAATAAACAGTTATTTAAACCAAACAAATACGCTTAGGTAAGTAAAATGTGGACAGATTGATAAAATTTCTTCTTACTCTTGATGAAAAATTCGATCGCAAAATTCAAATTGTCTATTGCCACAATTCGTTATAAAAAATAGCATTTTGAAGTTTAGTGTTTGTGGTAAATTCAATAAACTAATTAGGCAGGTACTTTTAAACGCTATTGCATTAAAAATGTATGACTTGTTAGATAAATAACTTGTGGATCCAAAATATTTTGTTTAAATTAAGACGTAGGTACCTAATTATTGTTTTGAAAATGGAACATCAGGCTATGAGTAGCTACATTTATTTATCTGCTTCACATGAAAAATCAATGATCTGTTAACTTGGTTGATTTTGAAGGAACAGCTTATTTCAAGATTTTTACTGAGTTTTCTTCACGACAATAACAAGTTATGATTCTCCTGCTCTTTCCATCATTATGGAATACGACGGTTTCAGATATAAACTCATAATTAACGTTAATAACCAGAGCGATATAAAGAACTTGAAGAAATCTCCGTACAAGAAGAGAAGCATAGAAGCAGACCGGGAATTGAAACCGATACCTCTTGATCAGAAGCGCACGTCATACCTACCACATCTTCTTCTTCTTTTGGTGCCGTGTCAGGTATTCCCAATGTCGGCGATCACTACGGCGAATCCTTCTCTGTCCTGGGCTGCTCGGAACAGTTGTTCCACAGTACGGAGACCCGTCCATTCTCGTATATTGCGCAGCCAGGACATCTGCCTTCTTCCAGCCCCTCTGCGACTCTCAATCTTTCCTTTTAGTATCAGGTGGATCAGTCGATACTTCTTCTCCCCACGTATGATACTTCACACAATTAATCTCTATAATATTATTTTATTTCTACGTATTTTTACCTGGGTAAAAGTAATTATTTGCATTTCTATTTATCTTACATAGGTATTAAACGTTCTTAATTTAATTCCAGTATTTTCAGTGTATAATTGAATAAAGCACATCTGACATTATTAATTTACGAATCATACCACATTTCTAACCTCCCGCTATCATAACGTTTTCAAGACACGTGCATGAACATTTTAGATTAAATTTTCCTGAAATATTTAATGGGCAATGACTGCCATCTATAGAAGAAAATATGTAACTTTTTCTGAAACACTGAAGCTATTATTCAAAGAACTTATTCTGGTTTGAATCTCGACTTCATGCTCGGATATTATTTCTTTTATATTTCAAAAGATGGCAATGTACGAATACGAAGTTATGCTCTTTATTATATAAACTTAACTATACAAATATTTTGAAAACAAAATGTTTGTATAGTTTTTCCATAGATGGCGAAGTAGTGCGACCTGAAATCTTTTTCTTTAGCGTACAGTGGGGCTAGTACGAGTTTTATCGAAAGGTAATTGCACGCAAATAAGCGCTTATTAGCGTGCAAATAGTGTTCTTAAATCAAACGATCGAATCATTCGATCATTTTAGTATGAAAATTTTTCGAAACTCTTTCGATGATCGTTTCGATATTCGTGCATCGAAAACTTATACTAGGGCTACTGGTCTTCACACCGTGTTTCTTGAGGGGAACCTTTTACAACCTATGCTTCATTAGAGAATAAAACTATCTAATAACCATCTTTATTGATTTACATTACATATTACAAAAAGCAATTTACATAAAAGCAGTTATTTTTTTTTACTTAGGTACTGATACTTGCGCCTGAGCTTCTCAAGGTCGATTTTTGACCCTATCTCAACTATTATGACAAAAAAATACTACCTGGCGACACGACCACCAAACCAAGAACGCACAGGCAATGTTGCTTAAATAATTATAGTTTCCGAAATTTCGATTATATTGGTAGCAGGTACATAATATTATTATAATATAGACCCATGAGTATTTTATTTATTAATCGTATGGAAAATATACCTATAAATCACAATATTGTCTTAGAATCTAAAAAAACATATAACTAAGTGATTTGGGCAGTTATAACAAAGAAATACAGATAAATTTGACTGCCATAGATTTATTTCAGTGTTTTAGATGTAGTCAGTCACTGTTTCGTTCTTTGTGAAGAATCCCCGCGTAAGTACCCTCTAAGGCTAAACCGGAGTGCATCTCCGCTCGAAATCACAGTCACATGCAGAGGAATCAGCCAGCCACAATACTCGTGGATGGAACCGGCGCATCTGCCATGCCCTAGTTGGATCTTGTTTAATGCAATGTTTAATCCAAAGCTTACAAGGTAGATCGAAACCGGACGATTTTACGTCTAACATAAAAGGCATGTAATTACTAGTGTTTAAAGCCTTATAAGCAAGGGTTGAATAATGATGTGAACATCCTTTTCCATTTTCGTGAGAGAACCTCACAGATAGAATAAAAAAGAGGAAACTAAAATAAAGTTTAAGATGCACGTAATGAGATGGGTTAGGCAAAGAAAAAGTTTTTGGTGAATTTTGGAGAGGACTATGGCCTCATCCAGGCTCCTTCACATAAAGCTGTTCCTTTAACCCCATGACCCACCAAAGACCTGGATATTATAATGTTATTAAAGCATTTTGGATTGAGGATTTTATGTTTTTTTTAATATGTATTATATTATTATTGTATGTGTTCTCGGTGGTCTGTTGGTGTCTTTTGTAAATAAATAAGTAATAAATATAGACATCTAAGCAATTCTACTACTTCGCGATAGCTTGTTGATTATTCTTTTCCCACACCCCTTCCTCCCTTTTTTCCTTCCCTTCTTCTTGCACTCTCCATTTGTGTTTGCGTTTACCTCTAGCTATTTTCATATTTCACTTACACTAGTAGTATTCCTATTGATATTTTTTTTTCTCTCTGGAACATGTTGTACCTGTTTCACTCAACAATAAATAATGTAACATGTGACACATCTCGATGGAGGTCAACTTAGTTTAAGGTCATAAATTAATTCTGTTTCTACTTTTAATGTATAGTTGTCCTCTGTAATGTGTTTTGTTAAAATAAATAAATAAAAAATAAATAAATTTAGGAGTCAACTTCGTAAGAGTGATGACCCAGCTCCTTAAACGGGTCATCAGACCTTTAAAATAAAAAAAGAATAAAAAAATGATTACTTTTATTAACGGGGTAGATAGGTAGGTATATTTATTATAATAGATCTTGGTTGGTTTTCTTTTAAGTTTTTATGTCACCCCCGTGATACCTACTTAAGGAAGTGTTTTCAATCGCAGTAAAAAAGACGTTTCAGAGTTAGAAAGCTCTCTGTAAAATATACGTCTTTTCACTTTGCATACCAACACAAACGTAATCAGATTTACATTGAAAAGCTTTCCCATTTTAAAAACACAGAGCGTTATTTTCTGCATTCTGACTCCGGTGGAATGAAGATTTTTATCTCTGGTGAGTTTCTCAAAGCTTCATACTGAATGATGCCAAGAGAGAGCTTTCTTAGAATATGGAACATCTGATTATTTCGTTCAACAAACAACATACAAGAAGGTTTAAGGAAATAAATTTACATAAAGCATTATATTTTCTTATACATAAGCGAATAGGATATTTTGTCCTTGTACAATATTTTGATATGAAAACCTAGTTTTACAAACGTATCTTTCAACTGGAATTTATTTTAAGCCACCACGCCGCACTGTGGACAATAACCGGGTCTGGCTCTACTAAAATCTATAACTCCTTTATTTGTAAAGATATTCTTTTCAAATTTTTTACTCTCAAAAGCAGAAGGTTTGTTTATTATGCTGATATGAAAATAAATAAGTTTTAATGTACAGCTATTTTTTTAAAAACATTTGAAAACTGACTTTTGTAAATAAAAATCATACTCACTTAATAGTCTATTTATTGACTTTTAATTCGATTTTAGAGTATGTAAAAGTAGTTTTGTACATAAAAGACAGATAAAATGAACTAAAAATCAAAATAAAAATGATCTATACAGGGTGTATAATATAACAAATCAAAAATGCTTTACTTGTAGAATCACAACTAAGCAAGTATATTTTGTTACATTTCAAATTCAAATATCTTATCTATTGCTAACAACTAATGGTATGTATTACATATTTTTGGAAACCTTATTTTATATAGATAAATTTCAGCTATAAAAATTTTTGGTATTCTATTTGTTGTAAGTTTTTTCTTAATAATACTGTAAAATTATTTAAAAATAATATCTTCCATAAGTTTGTCGAAGGTTTTCACGTTTACCAACGTCTTCCGACGCGTTGAAATTTATGTTAAATTATAGCCTAGATATATATCCTTAACATATCACAAAATTGGCTGCTCGGTTATGCTCTTTTAGAAGTTATGAATGATAAAATTACACCCAGTAATAGTAGAGTGCCAAAGAAAATCATATTGCTAAAACTAGGGCTGACTATCACAAAACTTATTTTTATGGTTAAACGTTGAACCATGTAAACAATTAATAAATTAAATAAAATTAAAATAATATATTGTTTCGATTTTATTCACAATAACTATTTAAAAGCATATCTTTTTGATGGACATATAAATATAAGCGTGTGCGTATTAGATTTCATGACCTTCAGGATCAAAAAAGTAGATACAGAGTATCTACTTCATCAAATTCGTTCATTTTTTAAGTTACCTACCTATGGATTCCCAATAGTATTATGTTATTATAGGATCTGGAGCATGAAGAAGAGTATAAAATAAACCTATCTTCTATAATAGTATAAAGAAAGTAATTGTGGAAAAATATTATTATTATTATTTTAATTGTATATTATTATATTGATCATGAAGTGTAATGTAAAAGCATGATAAAAGGGTTAAAGGATATTAATACCTATTGTTTTCAGCATATTATTATTTACCATTGTAGTTTTTCAGTAATATTAAAATTAATTCTTTGAAATGTTTATCACGTTACACCCTGAATAGAATATTCTCTTTTATTTTTTTAGTTTATTTTATCTATTTTTTATATATGAAAATTATTTTTACTTAATTTAAAGTCGAATTAAAGTTCAGTAAATATATTATTAAGTGAGTATGATTATTATTTACAAAAAACAATTTTCATATATTTTAATAAAAATAACTGTACACAAAAACTTAAAAATATGTATACCATCATAATAAATAAATATTCTGCTATTTTTGCGCAAAATTCTAAAACGATATCTTAAAAAATAAAAGAGTTATAGATTTTAGTAAAGCCAGCACCGGTTTTCGCAATAGGATTATCTGCGACACTCTACTTGTACCGAGTGTACTTTTTATATTCATAACTTCTAAATGAGCAAAAACGAGCAGCCAACTTTTTGATATGTCAAACTCATGGAATTGATATTTTTTATGATTTTACAATATTATTAAGAAAACACTTATAATAAATAAAATACTAAAATTTTTTTGGACAAACATTTATCTATATAAAATAAGGTTTTCGAAAATATATAACACATACCATTAGTTGTTAGCAATAGATAAGATATTTGAATTTGAAATGTAACAAAATATGATTGTTTAGTTGTGATTCTACAAGTAATGAATCTTTGATTCGTTATATTATATACAAATAAATGTTAAAAATGTAGAAATTTGATATCATTATAATGGTTAACATTTATTTTATCAAATGCAATTAAAAATATGTGGAAAATGTGTACCTAAAAAAATCATTAAATATTTGCGACTGTTCTACCATATTCCACAGTGCGCCGTGTTCGTAAAGGGATTTTTACAGGTACAGACCTCCATTCTTTTCTTAGGAGGCATACATACTTTGCGTCTTCATTCAATTATTATACATATACGAGCTCTCCTATTCTTTACTTTTGACTTTTCTTGAGAATGCAATCGTTGCGTTTAATCCACGTAATTTTCTTGTCTCGAAAATGTTGACGTCGAGTTACTGTTTCGGCATGCATTGATTTTTTCATTCTATTCCAGGTCTAATATGAGTAGGTTAATAATATAATACCTATAATATGAGTAGGTTAATAATAATATAATACCTATAATATGAGTAGGTTAATAATAATATAATACCTATAATATGAGTAGGTTAATAATAATATAATACCTATAATATGAGTAGGTTAATAATAATATAATACCTATAATATGAGTAGGTTAATAATATAATACCTATAATATGAGTAGGTTAATAATAATATAATACCTATAATATGAGTAGGTTAATAATAATATAATACCTATAATATGAGTAGGTTAATAATAATATAATACCTATAATATGAGTAGGTTAATAATAATATAATACCTATAATATGAGTAGGTTAATAATATAATACCTATAATAATAACAACAACAACAAAATAATAATATTACCTACGACGATACGGGTACAAACCCAGTAAGGTAATATAATAAAGTTTTAGATAATAAGTAGAATATATTATTATTATTATTAATTATTATCCTATTCCTGTAGGGATGTTATTATTATTTTGAAATAAACTTATTCCATAGAAATTTTCTGTTTTTGAAATTCTAAATCTCTTGTCTTTTAATGTAAACTTCTTCTTCTTGAATGTTGGAGAATCCAAACCCACAAATCTTCTTTTGCAATCTTCCATCTTCATTATAGTAACTGTCATCAGCCAGCGCTCCGAAATCAACTTGAATAATCTTTGACGGCTGGTTATTATTGACAAATTTTCTTCATTGATAGTTCATAGAGACTGGTTATGTCATTTCCTCTGTTAGATTCCTCAGTACCTACTAAACTCAGATAGGTGGACTTTAAAGAAGCGTTTTATACGGGAATCGGTTCGTTACCTTCCCAGCATTTTATTGAGGTGCCTCTATGCTCTCAAACCTGTTATAGAACATTTTGGGAACATATTGTTTAGCAAGTTTCGCAACTATAGTTTTCCAACAATAGCCGTACTAATAGAACGTTCTTCTTCGAATACACGCAGAATACGCAAAAGTGCTACTAATAAAACAAGTAATAAGCTATAACAAGAATAATTTCCATGCCAACTTTATACCTGGTTACCCCCAAGTATAAAGACGTAATAGCGACATTTAATGAGACAGACTACCACTGCACTCTTCATATTTTGTCACTTAACATACGGAAACTTGCAACATGTCCGAGCTTTCAACCTTCGGAAATGTTCGTACCGATTCGTACATACTTGCGATATTCGCACACGAACTTTCTCGAGGGTCCTATCGGGTTCGTACGGAATGCTTGGAAATCAATCCCGTACTATGGAACAGCCACAAACTTCATTGATAAATGCGAGGTTGCCAAAGTATTCTGCAGTATACTTATGATACGGTATAGGGATGATTATTAGTAGCGCGTAGTATGAGCAATTTATGCCGAAATAACTCAGTTTCTATTAGTATCACTGCAAAAGGATTGTTGCAAAAATGAGGAAAACTATATTATTATCTTTTCCAGCTGAACTTTTTGACAATGATGCGTAGAAAACAAAGAACGTTTACTATTTATATAAAACTCAATGTTTGAGAATTTGTTGATTTTTTTATGGAAGTGATCTTTCTTGTTCTCATTCCTTCCACAGAAGAATCATTAATTATTAAAGTAGGCTTGGCAGACAGAAACGAATGTCTAAAAGAAAATAAACAATAAATCCAAACATATTTTATTTTCCTCCAAATGACGATTTCCTCATTTTTTATGCAAATGTGACGTTTTTTTTTTCTCGCTGAAAAGTTAATCTGTTTGGCCTGGTACACGTTATTGATTTGACTTAACGCACGTTTCGTTTTTTTTTTGTTCAGTGTAATCATTACGCTACGTTTTGTCAATGTCTGCAGCGATTTTTCTAGTCAACCTGCCCTGTCTATTGTAAGACAGAAAACTCCGAATGGACATTTTAAATGAACTACCTAGTGGTCGGGCAGTGCTCGAAATTCGACCATAACTAATTTAGATTATTATTAACATTATTAAGATTCCATTTTCGAAGACTGAACGACCGCTTTTTCACAATTTTCTTTCAAAAAATAATGACATGCATTCGTCAAATTTGAAATGATGATATTATGTTCAAATAATGCGTTGTGTTTATTTAATTGACTTAATCTATTTTATGCACAATTTTACAAAAATGTTTCCACAGACCTTCTTTCAGAACGGGCTAGAGGTATTTGAAATGTGCATGCAGTAGAGAATGCATCGGACGGACATGGTTAGCAATGCAAATGTGTTCCAGAGAGCACTTAAGTAATAGTTAGCAGACAGTTTATGACTGACGTCAAAGTCCGCAAAGTGTCCTACATAATATATGGGAAATGTGGAAAGGGGAGAAAAGAAATCTGCACCTGATTTTCTGGCTCCGCAACATCCGGGATTGGTCTGTAATCAGAACGGTCGAAGCGCTTTTTGCGGCTGCACGGGACAGGGAAAGGTACTCTCGACTGATAGACGACGTTTTGGGGACCCACGTGAAGAAGAAGAAGATCTTCTTTGCGCCTTTCTCAATCATTTATTCGTATCATATTATTATTCTCGACCAATCGAGTCAATTATTTATTGCAAGAAGTTTTTTTGTTCTGGACAAAAACAGAATATGTGGAACAAAACAGCCGAGACAGGTATCTTCGCACGAACATGGCCTGCTGACTGAAAGAGGTTGTACGAATCTGAGGAGTTGTCTCCCACCAGGCTCCTTAAAGAACACATTGTTTAATTTATTATTGTTACTCCCACTTAGGACGAGGTAGAAGAGATGCTTGAACATGTTCAATGCGCTCGTATTGTTCCATCAGAGTCATACCTTCTTAGAAAACTGACGGGTTTGTCTGCTGATATGGAGAGGCATTTTACGAATTGCTTTGGTCAATAATGAATTAAGAAGCGTTTTATAATCAAACCTACTTTACAAAAATACGTCAAAGTTGTAAAAGATTTGATAGCCTATCAAAATAAAACAGAAAATTTGTTATTAATCATATTTTTTATGAATGGTTCTATTTTGTTGCTGATCATTATTTGTTTTGTGGATAGTTACTACATAAGACGAATGTAATGTCAAATGTTAACGACAGTCATTTTTATTGAATTACGGAATATAGTATGCAAATAGGTACTATGGAAAAAATAGTTTTTATAATGAATCAGTGCTCATTCAATTGAACACAAATACACTTTTTGACTCTTTCACAGTAAGCTGCTTAAAGCTTCACGATATAAATCATGTCATGAAAGAGAAAAGATGGTAGGCACCTGTGATCGAATCCACAAGTCGAAAAAGTACGGAAGTTGGAGACAGAATCGCTAGGCTACTAAGCACATCAAAATTTGTTATCAGCTTGATATAATAAGCCTTTGCGATATTTTTATCTTTGAAATTTTCTAGTGCGTTGCGCTCAAATTCTTACGTCGTACGAAAATATTCTGATGCATTTTATTTAAAAGGCCTCAAAATACCTATTACGCCTGTTTGCAGAGAATTCTATCATAAATTGTTAAGGTCGGACTGCCTGTTCGAGAAAAACATGAATCCTTCAAATAAAATAGAGATTTGATTTTATGCAGTTTTATTTACAGCTTAGCCTAGACAAAATACAATGGAAAACAAAATAAACATTTATTTACAGAACAGAATTAGATGCCGATCAATCTGCCATATTTATCTGTTGGTGTGTCGCTTATTTGAAAGATATCCGTACCTGTATCCAGATCTCTCCAAGTAAGCCGAACAAGCACCGCAGCGCCCTCTAGCGAGGTTATTCCCCCCAAGACAGCCCCCTCCCCCCCCCCCCGCTATGATCCTCTCGAGCCTCCTCTGGTTGATAAGTGGGTTGAGTTCTATGACTTAATCTTATAATCATCACGCTTCGTATAATTTTTCCATCTAATCATTCATAATTTCATTGATTATCTCCTTAAACGAGTTTTCAATACGCGATTATACGCTTAGATGAATTTGACTGATTGCGAGAAACTTGACATTGTATGATAATACCTTATACTTTTATAGGAAATGCTTAAAAATATGAATCTCGATTTTTAATTATTGGAAACAAAAAAAATACTGTTGTTTACTAGGATGCACTGACCAAACAAGCGAATTTTTCTTTGCTTTACCAAATAATCAGAAAAAAGCAATATTTTTTCCACTAGAAATGCATTTTTTTATTATTTGTATTCCATGTACATACTGGATAACCCTTTTCACCATATAGCTTTACCATAAAATATTCTGTCTTCGGCACTCCAGGCTGGTGGAATTTTTTCAACGGTGTTATAGAAACAAAATACTTACACAAAAATCGAGATAGATTTTTTTATCATTTTGCTACATACATATTACCTACTCTTAGATTTCTGTAGGTGTATAAGTACAACCAGCTACATTGCGCTTTTTTTAGTAAAAAAATCAAATAATCATTGTTGGATGGTCAGTCACTTGAACAAGTTGAGAGCTATGTAGGTAAACCTTGGCCATACAATAAAACTAGGAAGAGAGAATCAAAACGTGGAAATAGATAGAAGGCGAGGACTGGCATGGGCAGCATTTGGTAAACTGTTCTATATCCTGAAGTCTCCAAATTATTCAAATTACTTGAAGAGAAAACGCTTTGATGCATGTATTCTCCCTGTGCTCACTTATGGCTGTGAAACGTTTGTGTTCACTCAAAGAATATTAAATTAACTAGCTGTAACACAACGAGCAATGGAGAGAAGAATGCTAGGTATATCATTGAGCGACAGGAAGACCAACACTTGGATAAGACAGAAAACGGGAGCCACCGATGTGGTTCAGAAGGTCGCTAAACAAAAGTTGAGTTGGGCTGGTCATGTGGCCAGAGTAACCGACACCAGATGGACAAAGAAGGTTCTTGAGTGGCGTCCGAGAACCGGGAGGAGAAGTGTTGGCAGGCCTCAGGCGAGGTGGTCTGACGACATTAGACGGATTGCCGGGAATGGGTGGATGCGGCTGGCGCAAGACAGAAGGCGGTGGAAGTCACAGGGGGAGGCCTATGTCCAACAATGGACGCGAGAGGGCTGAAGAAAGAAAGAAAAAGAAAAGAATCATTGTTTGTATGCACGTTATACTTTTTAAGTTTAATAATATTAATATTTATGTAAAAGGCTTTAGCCGTTAATGTCATTAATAAATAAATAAAACTAGCTGATACCCGTCTTGTTTAAAGTTGTTTGTTCGGATAGTCAGACTTGAGCAGTAGCTTATTGAACAGGTTTTTATCTAGATTTCCCCTGCTCAGGAGTCTATCTATATACCTATTATCTTTGTTTCATACAGAAAAATAGTCGAAGCATGCTATCGCTTTCAATATAAAAAGAGAAGAAAAGAAAAAAATAAGTCACTGCTAAATACGCGAAACAGTAAAAGAAGAATAATTTTGTTTTCAAAATATGACCATCTGTGTTGTCTGACATTTTACTATGAAGATTTTATAATTTTAGAAATTTATTAAGAACTGAAAATATATTTGATGAAATGTAAATATTTGTATCTCAGATTACCACAATTGTATTTGCGAAAAACTGCGAAGAAAAAATCCAACGCAGAACCTACGATTTTAGCATGCTGCCCCAATATACAATTGGAGTTAAACCAACAAACAAAAAAATAAATATACTGAGCTATTATGTAGATTTGTTGAAACTGCTTTATCTTCTTGAAAATACGTGTTAAATAATCAAATTTAAATTAAGCTTTTTAGCACTTTTTCATGGGATATTTTTCCATACACTAAACCGGCTGGCTTAGACCAAGTCTTCATTACCTACTGCACATTTAAAATATGACTGAAGAATGATATCTTAGTGGGTTGGAAGTGATCACTAAAATATTTCAAATTTCACTGTTGAAATGTGTGTAGCTTATGGCTTCAATTTCGGCATATTATTTAATACACATAAAAATACTAACTAACTCTCCCTCTCCCCACTCAGGAGCATAGAGAGGCAAAAAGAATAATTCTCCATTGCGCTCGATACTTAACTATAAAAAATTGAGTACTCCATTGTCACTTTTTTTAATAAAATGAATCTGAGATCACCCAAAGTGAATACAAATAAATACACTTTTGTCATATTTTCCAGAAAGCAAGCTTGTGTGTAATAGATGAAAATGGTCGGCAATGGGTAGGTATCAAGCCTACGATGTGCCGAACGAAAGACGACAATATCTTAACTGCCAGGCTACCAACCACTTCTGAATCACAATCTCAAGTCAAATCGTCTGCTTTGAAATTGCCATTTTTGACCAAATTAAATTTCGCTAACTTTGAGTTTAGTAATTGCTTTTTGATTTTGCAAACAACAGCCCAAATTCAACGAACCCATTTCATTCATGAGATAGATGAAAACTGTATCGATCCGTGTAAATAAATAAATTCATTCGACGTGATAAAAAAATACAATATCCGATTTCATTATTTTGGTAAGGTAAAAAATGGATACCTAATACATAAAATAAAACAGTACATGGGGTTGGTAAGTAGGTGGGAAGAGAGTAAAGTACACAAAAGCCTTGCGAGCTGTGAAAGAGCTTCATAAATTATCAAGGAAGCGCCACTGCCTCCGGAAATTTATTGAACAAACAACGTCACTTTTGAAAATCTCTTTGTTTTTTTTTGGTAACATCCATTTTTTATGTAGTTCAAATGCTACCATTTCGAATATTAGGCACTTTGTTGTCAGACACTTTTTGTGTGATTGCTAGGATGCGTTGTAACACATGAGAGCTTATCTACACGAAAAGTTCTATTAAATAGGTAGGTACGTGAAGGAAAAACTTTGTAACCATTTTTACGAAAATCGTGCGGACGGTCGAGTATGAAATTTCGTTTACTTACTGCTTTATTTAAAAACTACGATAAGTGGAAAAATAGCTCAACGATAGAAAATATTACGATCAAGCTGTCATGGAGATTTAACTCTTATCGCTTGATTGTGAGCTGATCTCTGTAGATTTTGACCCGCCATATTGGATTTAACGTCAACTGACAGTTGTTTCTAGTATACAAGAACGCTTTTTGTAATAAATACACTGTATTAGTTGTTAATTAATTCTCTAACATCTAGTCCTGAAAAAGGGTCACAAGAATCTAGACGTAATTAGAACGTTGTGTACCAACAGAGCCAATAGGCAATAAATATGAGACATTAACAAAAATGGATGTAGTCATATCCTGGCGCCAAATACATGACAGCAGTCGCAGTCTTTAAATTTGGTTGCTGTCTTGTTCTCAATAATTTATAACTTTTATCTCTATATTTCATTTATTATTATTACATATCTATTGGTTGAATACATGAGATTTTTCGACATGTTGAACATGTCGATAATTCTCATGATTAGGAGTTTCGGAGACAAACATTACCACCTAATGGCGAATGTTGTTAACGTAAAGTGATCACACTAAGCAACCCTTCGAAAAAACATTAAAAGATGGTCGTAAGCCCGTGGTGGTTTGTTCCATTCAAAAATCGAACATCAGTACCTAATGAATTTTTTGAATCATTAGTTATTAATTCGTTCTTTAAAATTCACTGTATTTAAGTTTTTCCTCCGTCAAAATATGTGCCCCCTTTATATTTTGGTCCATTGTATTTTGGATTATCATTTGCTTACAACCATGATGCGACAACTAAATTTATAAGAAATATAATGACGTTTTGAAGAAAATACTCAAAAGAATACTTTTTAAGTAGGTACAAATATTAAAATTGAAGTGATTAAACATGAATTGGTTCATTTTGGCTGAAACATAAAGGTTTCGTATGATTTAATAAGGATTTAACTATATTTTGATAGAAAATAAATAATTAAAAACTAACGTACCTATTCTGCATCAATAACTCGTTCAAATATCTGACATAGCGAATATTGGCACTTACTACTCGCATTGCCCAGCTACTATTTGTTTGTTTACAAAATTTTGTATGAAATGTCATCTTCATACATAACAAACGCGGATTAAATTTTTTTTTTTATAATTGAAGTAAAAACTGATCACTGGTTTATACATAATCTTACGATTGACGAATTTTTTAGAAGTTAGACGGTTATAGATTATATGTATAGAGAAGAAGTAGCGAATGCGAATCAATAAAACAAAACATTAATGCTATGTATTTTATACGCATGCACACTTTGATGTATTTGACATTGATACAGACGCATATGTTATTTTGAGCATTTTCTGTGGCCTAATTGAGACTAAATCAAAATTGTTTGTCTTTAATAATACTAGAAAAACTTTGTGCATATTAACATTTCAAATTTGACGTATCTCTCTGACATAGCGATCGCTGAGCCTTTGACAATGTAACATTTAACGTTCAAACTTATTTTAAGTATAATTTAAATTACCAATGGTCGAATTTCGAGCACTGGTCGACCACTAGTCAGAGCTAAACGGCCATCAGATGTTCGAAAGATGTTTATCGATACCAATAATTATTATCGATAAGAAATTCTTGTATGTCCCATATTTTTCCCTCTACAATAATTATTATTTGGACATTGGTTATTTTCAATGCGAAAGATGTGGTCAAAGCTTAAGGTTTTTCTACTTCTGACAATGATCGGCCACATTCGCGCTTTGGCTAGTGTGTAAAATGTTCCAAAACCGTAAATTAGAAATGAAATAAAAAGTTGATTGTAAAATTTTGAAATATTTCCATAGGTAGGTACACTTTTCATGTTTCAGTCACTTTTTTGTTCAGATCACGACTAAATTTCGTTGTGATAGTAAAGTAAGGAGTGAAAACTATCTAGCGTAACATGGAACAAAAAATAAAATATACAGATATCTTCAAGCCTGCTTATCTTTCAATTTCGTTGAATTAGGGCAAACTCTTCAAATAAAATAGAAGATAACACAACGTTTTAGCGATTTCATTAATTATAGACGAAAATCCGAGTTTACTTTCTGCTTACATTAATTAATAATAGGTAATTAACGTTTGTTTAAGCTTTTAGTTAAATGTGTTTGGTTATAATTAACGAACTTTTCATTAGCAAATGCTTTTGCTTACCTAATTACAATAAAATAGTATAGTGTGTCGATTCAAATCACATTTAGATTCTGTAATTGCTTTACAATAACTATCTAACTGTGAAATGTTATTTTTATAATTCACATTTTTATTGTTATTTCTCAAAACATCTTGATGTACCTACCTACGTATTTAACAAACCTTTAAAATTTTAATGTACTGCTTCGTTCACACTATGGGTGAGTAAGTTGTACAATGAACCTTTAAATGGATAATTATAAGTTATAACTTGTAATTAATTTTAATGAATATTAATGGATAAAATTAAGTACCACATATTATTAAATTCATTAATCTTATAAAATAATAATACCTACTATTATACCTAATGTTAATTATTTTTTCGAATTATAGCTATAATTCCAATTAAATACTCGTTTGCGGTGCAATTTAAATTTATATTATTTTATGTTTCTTACTATAAAACGATTTATACCTACTTATAAATAACAACAGAACAATAATTAAATTGTGGTCTTTTTATTCAAAGTTTGATATATTTTTCCTGATTTCATTTTACAATTTTGTTATACGTAAGTGTATTTTTAAGCTAAAAAAGTACCATTGATATAAATTGAGCACAGATGTATATTATGATTGATTGAAAATTCATAAAATGAGCGATAATGAATAAAGTGGAACACAGTCATTCTAATCTATATTTTACTATCTTTCCCCGAAGACGTTGTCCTATGGACCCTTTGGTCCTAGCTACAGGCGGCCCGTTCATTGTGCACTGCGCCTCCAGAAACAAAATTAAACTAATTAAATAATAACATTAAAATATTAATTCTAAAACGTCCATATTTCATTCGTATTCTAAGCTCAGACGGGATCAACGCGAAATTATAATTTATTTATTTATTTTTATTATCATTAGCATTCCATTCACAATCGGATGACTCATGCCACTAACAAATAAAAAACAATATGTAAAATATCACATTAAAAAATCAACAAACATGCGCGCAATTTGGTGTGCGTTGTATGAAGAATTTATAAAACGCCCGAAACGGTGGAGTGAGTGAAATGGCTGCTGTAAGAGTGGTTATTACGTATGCAAGAATGATAGGTTGCAAGTGCAGTAAACAATAATTTTGTTGTTAGATTTTTTCAAAGATAGCGTCGCATGAAATTCGTTCCATACTAACTTTAATATTATATTTAAAATTATTTCTTATCCATTTTTCAACTTTTTTTAGTTATTCTGTTATCCGGAGCGGAGAAGAATCCAATAAATCACACATCGGAAGAATCTGTTCAGCAGATCTCGAGTTATAAGTGTTCGCACTAACCCGACTTTAATTTATATTACAGATTTATTTATTTACTAATCTCGTCCCTAGGCTTCTTTGGAGCAATTGGAGTCGTTAAAGTTTGTACATTTTTTAAAAATATATGACATAAAAATACAAAAAGGAAGCAAAAAAGACACAAAACAAATCAAATGATAAATCAGAGCAATGAATTAAAAGCAAAGCTGAAAAGGTGTAAAGAGCCTTTTCCAAAATCCCTCCTGTCAGCAAATAGGTCATATGGAGGACAGGAATGCACAACACTCATATATGCATAACGACGACAATCAAAATTTCCGAAAAAAATATCTACTAACTTGGGCGAAAAATTACTGACTGGGTAAACACAATACTGATTGAGTGCCCTATAAGACCAATTTCGAGTAATACATAGTGAGCCTGTGGTTCATTGCTCACCTCGATTAAGTTAGAATGCAGCTTACACTTTTGAAATAAAATAATATTATAATCCCGAATGTTGAATATTATATTGATAGCTGCAATTTATTCGCTTAAGAAGTATTTTACTGGTCGTTCTGAATGTCTCGTAAATAAAAATCTTATTTTCGACTTGCCGATGTCAATATTTGTGTTCGCCCTCAGTCTTTCGCCCATTTAATTTTTCAGTACCTATAATCATCATTTTTAACACCCGTATATACTTTGAATACCCAAAACAAACCTCACTTTCAGAATTAAAAATGATTCATCAACAGTCCAGTTTGTTTTAGCATTTAATAAGTTAGGTTAGTGATGATATTTTGAATTAAAAGTCAACAGAACAATGGACTTTCATGTTTGTCCTTTCAATAAGTAATTATATCGAGGACATTGATTGTACGTAAACAAAACCTTTCTAGACGTAAACAAAAGGCCACAATTTATTTATTCCCATTATAAACGTGATAATATTATTCAATTGTTATTTGAAACAAGACGCGCTAGTTATAAACTTTTGTTTTAATTATTTGCTTTGTGATTTGTTTAAATTGTTCACCAAATTAATACAGAATTCCTACTTTAAAGTAGAAAAATGTACATGCAATCTCCCTTTTGACCCTCCTCAGGGGCCTAGGGAGGCAACAAAAGTTCTCCATTGCGCTCGATCTTGCACAATGCTTACGACCTCCTCCCACGTCATGTCTAAATCCCTCAGCTCTGATTCAAATGAGCGGAACACGAAATGAAAAATAAATATATTATACATTTACGTATCATGTAAAAAAATAAAATGACACTTCTGATGTATGCACTGTAATTTTGAGATGTTTTATTGAGACCCAAAAATACGGAAAGATATTTGTTTCTATATTTTTTATTTACTATAATTTATTTATTTAATATAAATAATAATAATAATGGAATTTCTCAATAACATTCGTGTCATTTTATAAACTTATTATTTATTTATTTATTTATTTATTTTATACTTTATGCATATTAAAAATAGTGTACAAAAAATAGTGTATAGACAAGTGGCAATGGCGGGATTATAGCCGTAGCAATCTCTAACATTATTGTTTTTTTTACCGTGTTAAAAATTATAAGCTGTATACCTACCTTTTGTAACATGATTTCACCTGAGAACTATACTTATTAGTATTAAATGGGATGATTTATATAGCGCCGTTTTGTGACATTGAAGCCACCTCAAGGGCGCTAGTTGAAAATGAAAAGAAAACAAAATCATGAATGGAAGTGAAAACCCAAGATTTGTCACGAAATGCATGTGAACAACATGCACCTCGAAAGACAAAAAGGGATAATCAGCTTTTCACAGGAAACAATATGAAGATGGAAGGTTTACTCCTTTACGCTGTGATGAATTCGGCAGAGACTGTGCTACTGCACTTGCATATGGGACGAGGCTATCCCGAGGCTGATGAGACACATGCGCACAATGTCGAAACACACTATCTTTTTGACGAATCCAATCGCATATTCTGGTGATGGGCACATCCTCGTCCCATATGCAAGTGCAGTAACACAGTCTTTTCCGAATTCATCACAGCGTAAAGGAGTAAACCTTCCATCTTCAAACAAAATCATGTAACAGTTTACAAGAAATGGTACAAAGGCTAAATAAAAACTAAAAAAACTATTAAGTAATAAATACATAAGGAATCAAATAATATAGTCTGAAAAAGAACGCGTTAAAAGATGAGTTTTTAAAAGATTCTTAAACTCATTAAAAAATGTTCTTAGCATGTCTGATATGAGAAGGTAGCTCATTCCAAGCCCAAAGATCCAGAGACGCTATAAGCCCTATCGACATACTATTTGCAAGAATAATATTCCCAATAATGTTCGCAGTTTGTACAGAATAAAACGAAATTCAAACAAAAAATAATAGAATATCAAAATCGTATAGAGATAGTAGAATAAATATGTAAATAACATTAGTAATATCAATCACAAACAACAACAACAAAAATTAAACAAGTTAATAATAAAATTAAAAATAAATAATGGTGATAATTTTATATCTTAAAATAAAATGGAAAAACAACAGGAAATTACTTACTAATTTTTTTTTAAAGAATAAACTTACTTACTTAAATCTTCAAATTTGTTATCGTGAGTAACGTTGTAGAACATTTTAAAATAATTTTAAAAAAGAAAAACTTTGTATGTTCTACTTTTTATTTACTTACTTACTTCCGATGGCCATATAACTCCGACAGAGTTTTGGCCTCCTGAACAATGTTAAGTTTCTCCAAGCCGTCCTGTCCTGCATAATGGACTCCCACTGATTTCCCACACCCAGCACGTCCAGGTCCCGGGCAACGTTGTCAATAAGCCGTTGCCTTGGTCTTCTAGGTGGTCTTCTACCCGTGGGCCTGCTATCCAGAAGACTCTTTGTGGACCTCTCCACACCGGACCTGGCAACATGTCCGATTTTAAGAATAAAACAATATGAAAATCTTTAATATTGATAAACTGACTGCTTCACAATTTTGAAGCATAAATTTAAGGCGTGTAATAAAAGACCAAGCTTCATAATTTATTTAGTTACATTTATTTACATATTTTTATACAAAATTTACAACATTACATGATGACATATTGTGCATAATATGCATATTTCATAGCCTCACTAGGCGTATGCCTGTGTTGATTATTACGTTTTTATGACAAAATGGGCGCAGGATATGTACCTTGAATACAAATTAAATATTTTGTACAAAAACTTTGAAAATTAAACACATTATGGAAATTTTTTTATTGCCACACAATGTTGCTATCTTTTAAGAGTACCAGAGTACCTACTGGGAAATCTTCGAAAAAGTAGGTTTTATTTTTTAGAAAAACTGCTTGGCCTCGATAAAAGCATTTTATTTATTTATTTACAATTTTAGAAACACCAAGAAAACACTGATTTAAACATAACATAACAAAACGACATACATAACATACAAAATTCACCAATGATCCACAAGAGATGTCCGCCACTTCCAATGTTCTTCAAATCTTACAAATACGTATTTTCTTCAAATAAAACTTCCTAATTTTAAGCACATTTGTGATTTTGAGGATGTTGTGCAATGGGTTAAACTGTAATACAGTTCAAAAGTAACCATGTAGAGAAAGCAGATCCTGAAAGACCGATGTAATTAAGGAATTGTAGGACATTCGCATCGCATCGAAACAGCCACAGTAAAAAAAAATCTACACCGAACATTAAATTCTAGCTCGAAAGAAAAAAAAAACAATAAACAATCGAGATCTTAATATGTAAATTGAAAAAAAATATCTTAGTATTCAATGTGGGTATGGAGATGTTACCTAAAAAATAAACAAACACGTGCAGGCACCGATATTACATGAGCGTAAATCATGAAATTTCTTCAAGAGAATATTTTCATGCCGTGTTCCAAATATTGCCGGGATTTTTTTTAACAATATTAAACAATTTAGTACCTCACAAATTGTATGTTATTCACTCTCATATTATAACTCTCTTATATTGTTATTACATAGCGTGTTTCAACAATTTTATTATGAGTTGTTTACTGAAACACACTGGCGTTATTTTAACCCGGTCGTGTAAGTTTAATAAGCGACAACTACTTTCCTCAATTGTATGGTTAAAACGGAACTTTTTATGTGCCCGCTGTATAAGATAAAATTACTGGTTCATAGAAATAGGTTGCAGTTTTAATAAAAATATATTTGTTTAAAAGTCGTTTTAATTGATCTATTTTTATTAGAATTGTGACAACTTCTTTTACAACATATTTCGATACGCGACGCAAAATGCGATTACCTATATGAATTGTTATTACACTTATATTTTCAATTTTAATTATAACAACAGTAAGGTAATGGTGTGTTTTCGAGCCATATAAATGTGAGGCTTAATTTTTAATTGTTATTATGTACCTACCTAATTTTAGAAAGATTTGGTACATTATCTTGTTGTACTATGTTTTTTTTATAAGTTCAATTAGTACTTAGGTACATTGATTTGGTGGGCACATGATTTAAACAACAACGTCTCACTACAAGCAAAGAAACAAGTGCTTAACGCAATCCTGTTACCATTGATGATGTATGGTTATGAAACGTGGAAATGGACGGAAAAAGAAGAATTTAGTATAAATGCAGTAGGTACATATGAAATCTCTACGAATAATATGTGGAAAACTTTATGGGGTATGGAAAGGAATGAAAATATTAGGAAGGAATTTGGTATGGAAGTAAGTGTTGTGACAACGATGAAAGTTAATAAGTTGAGATGGTTTGGTCATGTGGAAAGAATGCATGCAAACATAATGACAAAGAGTATTCATAAAGCTGAAAGGAAAGGTAAGAAAGCGTGGCCGGCCGAGAATGACCGATTCCGTCCTCGAGAAAGGCCAGGTAAGAAGTAAGAAAAATAGGAAAGGGTGTATGAGAAATGTTATGTCGTTGGAAGAAGCGAAAGAAGTATGCTTGGATAGAAAAGAGTGGAGGTCCGTTCTCTCTGCCTCCCCCTTACGGGACAAGGCGTGATGGGTAAAAAAATAATAATTCAAAGTAGTAAATACTGCCCCAGACAAGACGTTGTCTAGTGGGGCAGTTTATTGCAATAATAATTTGTATAAATTAAAAATTATTCCACCTTCTGTCAAAATTCTCTGCCGTGTTGGGTAAATGTACAGTTGCTTGTAATAAAGAAACCACAAACTTACCACGAGCTTTTATCATTATTGTCATCACTCGATCGCAAAAAAACTCCGTATAAAAAACGATCACAACCGCATTCTTAGTCGCAATGTAACAATCGACTACGGACCTCCGTTTTTCTTTACATAAATGTAGATAAAATCTTTTTTATCGCATGTTTGTTTTTATTTTCAACATGAAACTATTCAAAAGAATGCATGAAAATAATAAAGATGTTGCAGAAATGGGTGAAGCTTCCATCAAAATAAAACGTAACAAGATTCGCTGAAAAGGCTTTGATGGGATCCATTAGTTTAAACGAGCGGTTAAAAGTTATCTGCTTGTGATACAGCGGCCGCTCGATCTAATAACATGGCGGGCTGCCACCGAAACAGGCGGGGTAGTTCGTTAATAATACTGGTGCACCCAAGTTAAGGGTTGGTATAATGTGTTGGTTTGTATAGGTAGGTACCAAACAATACCCTAGAGAACCTGAAAATTTTCTTGTCATATTGCTATTGTTGTAATATGTAAGGCATTCGAGGATAATAACTTCTGTTTTGATAGAGATTCTCTCATTTTATGAAGTAGAAAATGAAAGTTGTTTTAATCATACTTAAAGCTGTTTAGTTTTCAAGCTAACAATACAAGCTTTAGTATTATTGGTTCACTAATATAAAAGAAAGTCGGGTTAGTGCGAACGAACACTTAAAACTCCTGATAACAGAATACCTTACTTTTAAAAAAATCAAGAATTATGGATTGAAAATAATATAAAATATAATATTAAAGTTAGTATGGAACGGATTTCCTAACAAAAACGCCATCTATGAAAAGTCCATAACAAGACAACTTTTATTAACCTGACAACCATTGAGTTTCAAAATACCGGTACGAATATTATTGATAGAATTTCTTTAAAATTTTCAGAAACATTTTTTTAACATTTAAATATATGTTTTGTGTAAATTAAAACTCAGAAAGTCAATAAAAAGAGATGATTTTAGTTTGATTAAAAATTGGAACGCGAAAATTGAATAAAAAGACATGAGTTATGTTTGATAAAATTATTTAATAACGGGGTAGTTTTATGGCAACTCATCACAAAATTATTTAACGTAGAAATATTTTAATGGCAACTCATCTAAAAATAATTTGATTGTGTAAGCTGGAGGCCATTCTGCAGCATTTGATCGTCAGATACACTACGAGTATACATAACAAGGTATTATTGTCATAAAAAAAAAATTATTAAATTTTTTTCGTTAGTGAGATGGTTGATACCTTTATCTTGATTAAGATCGAGTCCTGAAAAAATGCACACAAGAATCTAGACAAAGTAAGAACGTTGTGTACCTTTTTCTTGGCTTAATAAATTTTTAAGATTATTCAATGCGACATTTTGAGTTTGTGAAAATCTAAAAAAAAATCATAAATAATACATTCACATGGACATTATTTACTTGGTTTTTTCATGAGTTTTCTCTATCGTTGGATCGTGGAATGTTTTCTTAACTTTATCGTATTATTTACACGGTAAGCTTAGCTTTTATGATTGTTTATTTCTTTTACATAATGTGTGTTTACAACAGCGGTAAAGCACTTTAGCTACTGTTAATAATCTTGCGGTTTTACCAAACCAGCGATATTGTAAAGTCCATTTATTTTTAAATCATGAAAAAAAAATTCAACAAACAATGTAAAATGAAAAATATCAAAATATTTCAGGTTTTCTAGTTAGAAATAAAAAAAAAATTTAAAAAAATGCCATTAAGGTATCAGATCTACGTTTCGATACCGACAATTTCTTGATGTAAGCTCATTACAATAATTTCGTATTATATGAAAATGTCGGTGGCTTTAATTAAATTTTTGTACCACCATTGATCTACGCCAACCTCACTCCAGAACACTGAAGGTGATTAGAAGGTAACACATGACTTAAATTTTTCATTTTTAGAAAGGTGATGACATATTTTGATTATCTACGAGATTTTTTGAGCGAATCAACAAAAGTTTTTTTACCCATCACGCCGTATCTCGGATGAGGTAGGCAGAGAGTACGGACTTCCATTCATTCCTATCCAAACAAACTTTCTATTATCTCTTTCGCTTTATTCACATCATAACGTTCCGCATACATTGTTTTGTATTCCTTTTACTCCTGACCAGGGGGCTTACTCTGCTTTTCTATCACATACCGATTCAATTTCAATCTTAATAACAATGTCATTATTACACCTAGATTTTGGTTGCTATGCATAATAATGTGTTTTTTTTTTCTAAATGAGCAAACCTAACTAGTATAATTATTTTCTTATCGGACAATTCTCAATAATTCTTACTTCTTCAATTCTATATAGTTACAAAAGTTCATTACGTTCACACCACACAATATGGTACGAGTGGAGCGTTGTCCTATGGCCACAAGTACATTGTACCCGCCTCACTTCGAAGTTTATTTCGAAATTTACTTTCTTTCAAATCTCTAAAGGTTTTTGGTTCAAAATCGTAGTTGGTTATTGTAAGTCTCAAAAGGGCTACCACTTCCTTTAAAATAGGCTATTATGCCATGAATAAACTTATGCAAATATTAATATTCTAAGCTTGTTAGTCCGTACCTACCAAATTCCCTAGTTTCAGCCCTTAGTTTGCACATTGTTTTGATAACAATGTTCAGGTAAAACGTACTTAGCTTGAAAGTATTTTGGATTTCAAGCCTTGTACAGAATAAAGGCTTTAAATAATTTATCTTGGGTTCACCCTTTGATTTCAAGCGTTTCAACCACCATCGTACTTTTTTCTATGCACCTCCATACTGCTGAAAGAAAGCCTATTGTGTTTTCTTGCACTCGAAAATCTTTTTTAAAGCTCTCACACCCTTCTATATGCGACAAAAAAGAGATTGTTCGCCCATTTTCTAAAGAGTCATCAGGTGTGTACTGTCATCAGTTTTATACAGTCATCAGTTTTATACAGTGATCAGTTGTGTACAGTCATCAGTTTTATACAGTCATCAGTTGTGTACAGTCATCAGTTTTATACAGTCATCAGTTTTATACAGTCATCAGTTGTGTACAGTCATCAGTTTTATACAGTCATCAGTTGTGTACAGTCATCAGTTTTATACAGTCATCAGTTTAATACAGTCATCAGTTTTGTACAGTCATCAGTTGTGTACAGTCATCAGTTTTATACAGTCATCATCTTCTCACAAGTGATATCGACGGTGAGCTGACAATACCTGCTAAGTCCACTTTAGCAAATTTTTCAGGAGAGACAAAAAACTTCCTAGAAAACGCATTTCTCAACTTTTCGAAAATGTAATGATGCAAATATTCTTAAATTAGTGTACTTGAACATCTGAATATGCTATTTTGTAATAAATATTACTGTAAATACTGGATACTGCACATAGCTGATATTGCTTTCTGAAAAATGGTCACTTAGCAGCTATTGTTATTAATAATCCTATATAAAACTTCAATTTTCTATCAATTCAACTCTCTTAAATCACATTGCTATTTAAATACATCGATTTTATACATAAAAGCAGAATTAAAAAATGCATTTGTCATTACATTATTCAATGAGTTGTACAATCATTTGAATTTAAATCTAAAGGAAGGTTTTTTTTGCAATATAATAGTGCTCCGGGTAATCGATCAAGCTGGATACAATTGTAGACCTTGTGACAAGAGTCAGTTTCTTTAATCCTAACACTTACTTCGGACGAGTTGTCTTTCTATTACAAGGTCTGATATTTATAACACAAAAATAGCAATTCGAGCAATGGCAAATTTAAGTCAAAAAGACTTTTTCAGAGAGTCCTTCAGCACATTGAAAACCATTACATTAACCAATAAATATGTTTGGGAAATCCTGAAATTTGCTTCTATATTTACAATATCCCATTTTATTTTGAATTTTTTAAAAAGAATACATAATATACACGTGCATAAGACACGACTAGGCGAAGAAGAATTCTGACTGTCACAACTATAGGTATAGGCAATATGAGAAACACTCAAAGAGTTAGGTCAACAAATTACAGTTTGCTAAAAGACTCCAAAAGTGAACTGTGTATAAGTGCCTATTAAATATATTCAATAACCTAACTAAGGAAGTGAGGTAGTTTATTGCATGATCTCACATTTGTGATGAAGATACGAGGGTAGGTATTTCGTTGGAACGTCCTCTTACTCCGTTGACCACATGCTGAATAACAGAAACTCATTACTTCATCTTGTTCAACTTATATGTGACTTTCGTTTACCTTTTTTATGGCACCTGCGATTGTACCCACGACCTCTAATACGGTACAGTAAGAAAGTTTGCCCCGGAAGCTCTAGGCTACCAATCGTTTCAGTTAGTTTAAATGAAGTTATACAAATTATACAAATATATTTCTGTCAAGAATTATTGTTTCTTGTTTTATATTCTTCTTTCGTAATAATAAATACAATTTCAATTCACATATTTAATTATTGTGGACGAAATTTTAGAGGCATTCGATGTTGGTGTCGACTAATCAGCTTGTAAATCCATTAAAAATGAATTGATGATTATAATTGTAATTCTCTAGTTTTATCTTATGTCCAGATCAACTGGAATATTGTATCCTATGTGTCATAATAAAAAATCATCGTTTGCGTTATTATTTTCATACTTGACTTACAAAATAATTATCAGTATTTTTTCAGTGAAAATATTTTCATACGGTATTCATGAAATACGTCAATGAACTTTTATCATAGACAGTTTTTTATGTTTTCCTTGTAAACATCGATATTCAATATATCCAATTCCTTTATTATAGTGACCTGATGCTTCATTTAATGCCTAAAATTAAATGAATGAAAAATGAGCGCCTTTTTCCCTATATATTTGTAAGGAAAACTGACAGATAGCAGGTATTGTCATGCTTTTTATTAGCTGCCCATATGGCAGCTATTGTTTTTATTAAAAAACACTAGGTTATAATCATTTTTTCACTTATCTGATAATGTCAGAATGTGCGGAATTCGATTTAGAATCGAATGGAACCAAAAAACGCATTTCACAAAAATTGTCAGATAGCAGGTATTGTCAGCTCACCGTCGATATACCTAATCATCATTTCATATTTGATTTTAAATAAAAAAAAACATTCAGTCTACTTGGAACTAGAAAATCTGCCCCTTACGTTCGAGTACTCTTTCATGGGAAGTATTTTCAAAGCACACATAAGTGTAATATAAACAATATGCATCTAAAATGGCTTTTTAAATCATTCAATTATTTTGTGTAAACATATAAACAATATGTAAAAATGGCTTTTTAAATCATTCAATTATTTTGTTTCAGTACCTAAGCTCTGCTGTTTAGATTTTTTTTTCTATGCCGTTTTTTAAATTAATTATGCATCTTGCTCAATAATCTCTTACTAAATGATCTTTAAGCCTCAAAAAATAACCTTATTGTTTACCTGAGTTTTGTAAACTTCCTCATCATACTGCATGTTCTTTAACTCGTATACTATCTTCACTATTGATCAAGTACATAACTTCTGTTTGACCTATTATTATGAACTTAATTTTTAACTGATTTTCAATTCTCAGCTTTAATTAGTAGTTACGTCTTTCGTTTACAAAGATATCGTTTGTATATTGTATACTATGCATCTTGGGGAACCGAATGTTTTATATTTTTTTCAATAATACAGTCTCGTCCAAAAACACCGTGCCAGTTTCGAATATGAAGCGTTTAATTTTTGATGAACTACCAGTTTTCAGCAAACATTCTTGTGCATATGAATTTCATGCCCCCTAAAAACTGGACTACATGTAAGATGATTGTTTTATTATAGGTAAACAAAACTTATGAAGAAAGTTAAAACTTACTTATCCACTGTCTTCAACACTGTTATTTTTGTCTTTACTTCTTTTGAATTGAGACTGTCGTAGGAAAACAACACCGCATCAAAATTATCTTAACGGTGGAAGTCTGAAAAGTATGTGCAGTTGTTATTGTGTTGGAGCAGCGGTAGAGGGATGAGGGGGTGGCTGGTTGTACGATATGGACCGACGTGAAGTTGCGGAGGGATGCTGGGACGCTCTGTCTCTTTTCATTCAACATCCTCAATGATACGCTTCATCCCTTTCACTAAAATGATACCACGACTACCCCTCAACCATTCCTCCACTAAATTATGTCAGTTTCTCTCGACACACTGACGGGATAGGAGAAAACGCTAAACTATGGAGAAATTCGGTTTTTTGTCGAGATAAATCACTATGTTTTATGACTATTATTTTTATTTTCAAAATTGTTTTTGTCTCTTTAAATAAAATATTCCACAGTGTTTTTAAAATTAAAACCAAAATTTCTTTTCTGTAAATAAAAATTATAAAAAATGGATAGGTACATGATGACGTGTGTTTGATAATAAAACAAATATTTAATCACATTCAACTCTGTTTAATTAATTTAAATGATTATAGCTCAAACAGTAAATACATTATGGTTTGATTATTTTCACGGTTTTAAGGAATGTAAATATTTTGTCCGTAATCATTTTGTTTTAGTACTTACCCCTGCATAAGTTTTCTTTAACCCCTACATCAAGTTATGGATGAACAGTTCATTTCAACGTCTTTACGATCATGAAATTTAAAACGGCAAATATTTAACATATTAATTGAATTTTTTTATATTATAATGTTAATGAATTTTAATGTAATTTAACGCGGTAAAAATGACTATAAAAGTATCAGTGCAATGCGCATAATAATTTTTATTGAACATTAGTGAAATCTGTGTATTTTAAAATGAGTAGATTTTCCTGGAGTGAAAGATTTTAATGATTTATTTTTGACTATAGTTATACAGAAATGTTGAAAAAGATTACACTAAGGGGTTTGTGTGGTGTTTTTTTTTTACGTATGATATGGTGAAAAATTAATGAATATTTAAGTTAAATTTGATGAAACATGGAAGGCGCATCATAAAAAAGTTAGAGAGGCACTAAAATGGTATTTATATTACTTTTTTCAATATTTTTTAGATACCTATGTAAGAAAGTACCATGTAGGTACGTTCCTTAGCTTTGTTTCGCTTCACCTTAATTTCAATAGATGGCATTTTAGATATTTGACAGCTAATGCATGGCGACGATATAAAACACGCTGTGTTATAGTAAATGATAAATTAAATAAAATCAATTCAGTTAGTGATAAAAGTATAAACATCAATTGTCGTTTCTTTGTTTTTCAGGTAAGATAAGTGTATACATTATAATGGTTGTGAACCTCATTTTGTTTATTTTTATTTCAAGTTTAATAAAAATATTTTAACTTTGTTTTTCAGAAGAAACTCAATTGTGTTTTAAATAATAAACTATCATAATCCCAAATCACATTATAAAACGACAATTACTTTGTACAAAAATGCAGAGAAAGCTGAAATTTTCATTCAAATATGTGGAATCGCCTCATGAAAAAAAAACCAATATAGTTATAATAACCTCACTTTTTACGGAGGACGATACCGAATATATTTTTTCAGATGAAGACAAAATTGTTAGCAAACACATTGCATTAATTAAAACAGACAATTATAAAAGAATAAAAAAAAGTTTAACCAGAAGAGGGCAAGAGAGAGAAATTTGGATAACGTGCACAGAGGAAATGGAGAAAATTTATTTCGATCAAGACGGTAATATAACCTTTAATGATCTATATCTAGAGCGGATTGTGGGAGGAAATATAATAGAATCCACACATAAAGGAGAAAATCAATTTAATTTAAAAAACATAGCAGAGAGATTCATGATTGATAAATTTTTTTTGAAACACCTAAATGCAAAGCAATGGCTTGATACTTTTGAAAAAGAGTGTAGAAGATTTGAGATAGAGGAAGAGTGTGCAAAAATTGAAATTCTGAGACTATTTCTAGATAGACCGTGTACAGAATGGTACGCAGCAACGTTAACAACATTGACGGCGGAGGCTGGATGGTTGAAATGGAAAGAAAACTTTTTAGAATCGTTTGCAGACAAAGGGTGGAGTGGCGGCATGTATGCTATATCATTCAAGTATAAGGAAGGCTCATTGATGGAGTATGCAATGAGAAAGGAGAGGCTGTTACTTGATATGGACAAAAATATTAGCCCGAAAACTCTTGTGATGCTAATAGCAGCAGGATTACCCGAGTTTATTAGAAGTAAAATCGATAGAGAAAAATGTGAAAGTTCAACCGGCCTACTGCATGAAATTAGAAAATGTGAAAATATTGTGATTAAAAATAGTTTTATAAAAAAAAGAGAGGAAAGACAAGATAATAAAAGGAAATTTGAAGAGAAGAGACCATGTAAAACATGTGAAAAATTAAACAAAGGTAATAGGTATCATACAGAGGACTCGTGTTGGTTTAAAAAGAAAAGCGAGAACGAAGCTAGAGTAATTGGACACAATTCATTAATTGAAGTAGAACTGAACACAGAAAAAAAAAACGAGTAAGCACACCATTGATTAAAGTAAAAATGTTATTAGAAGATAAGTTAGAGATAAATGGAACATATGACTCTGGATCACAGGTATCTCTCATAAATTCAAAACTAGTTAAGATAAAGCAAAAGACAGAAGATGTCAATAAAATATTTTTAAAAACGGTCAATGGTGTGACACAAACAAAAGGTTTAGTAACCATAAAAGTAAAAATTTTTAAGAAAGAAAAATATATTGATGTATACATCGTAGAAAGAGATGATTTTGAAGACTTTATTATTGGTCTAGACATAATAAAGAAATTTATGCTAATTCAGGATGAAAATTTACAAATTTTTCAAAAGGAAAATTTACAAATAGAAAACAATTTTAATAAACTGAACAAATATGATGAATTGGAAGAAGTTAAGGTAAATTTTAACGAATATGTGAATGAAGATGAATTTAGAATGATTTTGGATCACTTAGACAGTGAAAAAAAAGTCAAGATTGAAAATTTGGTAGAAAAATATAATACAGTATTTGCTAAAAATAAATATGATGTAGGTACTGTTACAGATTACGAAGCTCGAATAGACCTAATAGTTGATAAATATTGTAGTAAGAGGCCGTATAAATGTAGTATAGAGGATAGAAAAGAAATAGAAGATCAAGTGGAAAAATTACTGGAAAATAAACTAATTGAAGAGTCTTACAGCCCATTTGCAGCACCGGTAACTCTAGCATTCAAAAAAGATGAAAACAAAAGATCAAGATTGTGTATAGATTTTCGCGAATTGAACAAAATAGTTACACCACAAGCACAACCATTCCCATTAATAGAAGATCTAATAATAAAAACAAGAAACTGTAAATACTTCACCACGCTAGATATAAATTCCGCCTTTTGGTCAATTCCACTACGCATTGAAGATAGACAAAAAACAGGATTTGTTACTCAAGAGGGTCATTTCCAATGGACGTGTCTACCGTTCGGATTGAAGACATCACCAGCTATTTTCCAGAGAATTTTATCCAATATCTTAAGAAAGCACAATTTAAAAGAGTTTTCGGAAAATTACATAGACGACATTTTAATTTTTTCAGAATCATTCAACGCACATATAGAACATATAGAAAAAGTAATAAAAGCAATTGTATATGAAGGTTTCAGACTAAAGTTTAAAAAAATGTACATTTGCAGCAGAATCAGTGAAATACCTCGGACACATAATAGAACATAATACCGTAAAACCATTGAAAGATAATTTAATTTCAATACAAAATTTTCCAACACCGAAGAATATAAAAAATATTAGGCAATTTCTAGGAAAAATAAACTTCTACCATGATTATATACCAAAAAGCTCAATACTATTAGAACCGTTACATAAACTATTACGAAAAAATGAGAAATTTTTATGGTCTGAAGAATGCGAAATATCTTTTAGAGAAGTAAAAAAATTATTATGTTCTCAGCCAGTGTTGGAAATATTTGATAAGGATCTACCAATAATAATTTACACGGATGCAGCTATAGAAGGCATTGGCGCTGTATTTAAACAATTGCAAAATAATGGTAAAGAAAAGCCAGTAGCGTATTTTTCTAAGAAATTGAATGATTCACAAAAACGAAAAAAAGCAATTTATTTGGAATGCCTGGCAATCAAAGAAGCAGTAAAATACTGGCAACATTGGCTGATTGGAAGAGAATTTACAGTATTTACGGATCATAAACCATTAGAAAACATGAATATAAAAGCTAGAACAGATGAAGAACTTGGTGAGTTAGCTTATTATTTGTCACAATATAATTTTAAAATTAAATATATTCCGGGAAAAAATAACACTGAAGCAGATAGTTTAAGCAGAAATCCGGTTTTAGAATCAAACGAAAATACGGACGAAGTGCTACAAATAGTCAATCTAATACAAATAAATGATATAAAACATGATCAAGAACAAAATAAATTATTACAGAACAATAAAAAAAAATTAATAGAAAAAGATGGAGTGTTCTATAAAAAAATTAGAAATAAAGAAAAAATAATTTTATCTGAAGAGTTCAGCTTACAGTTAATTAAAGAAATACACTCTGAGTGGTGTCATATAGGAATAAAACAAATGATGAATAGGATATGCAGTTATTATACAGCCAAAAATATGATTTCAAATATATTTTGTTTTTGTAAAAATTGTGAAATATGTATTAAGAACAAAACAAGAGGGCAAGGAAAATATGGTCTTATGTCACAATTGGGTCCAGCAAAAAAACCATTCGAAATAATGTCAATTGACACCATTGGAGGCTTTGGAGGACAAAGATCAACAAAGAAATACCTCCACCTGCTTGTAGACCATTTTACAAGATATGCATTCATTTCAACTTCAAAAACCCAGAGTGCAACTGATTTCAAAAAGTTGGTTAACAAAGTATTGGAAACGGACAAAATTGGAATAATACTTGCAGATCAATATCCTGGAATAAACTCTAGAGATTTTAAAGAATTCCTAATAGAAAATGACATTAAATTAATCTTTACAGCTGTTGATTCGCCATTCTCGAATGGTCTGAACGAGAGACTGAATCAGACTATAGTTAATAAGACGAGATGTAAGATCAATGAGAAAGAAGAAAAAAGAGCTTGGACAACGATCGCTAGAGAATGTATCGAAAAGTACAATGAAACAGAGCATACGGTGACTGGATTTACGCCCAAATATTTATTAGATGGCACAGATACTAGTATTTTACCAGAAGATATGAAAATAAGAAATAATAAAGAAAATTGGATAAAAGATAAAGAAATAGCTCTTGAAAGAACAAGAAAATCACATAATTATAACAAGAAAATATTTGACAGGAATAGAAAGGACTACCAATTCAAAACGGGAGATCTAGTATATATAGAAAATGGCAACAAGTTAAACAGAAAAAAATTAGATGAATTGAGAATTGGACCTTATGAAATAATAGAAAAAATATCGGATTCGATATATAGAGTAAAAACTGGAAAACGAAAACAAGAAAATGGATTATACCATATAACCAAATTAATACCAATAGCATTTAATAATGAAAATTAAGACTGAAAATTGTAAAAATTTTCACCCTGTGATGGGGAGATGTAAGAAAGTACCATGTAGGTACGTTCCTTAGCTTTGTTTCGCTTCACCTTAATTTCAATAGATGGCATTTTAGATATTTGACAGCTAATGCATGGCGACGATATAAAACACGCTGTGTTATAGTAAATGATAAATTAAATAAAATCAATTCAGTTAGTGATAAAAGTATAAACATCAATTGTCGTTTCTTTGTTTTTCAGGTAAGATAAGTGTATACATTATAATGGTTGTGAACCTCATTTTGTTTATTTTTATTTCAAGTTTAATAAAAATATTTTAACTTTGTTTTTCAGAAGAAACTCAATTGTGTTTTAAATAATAAACTATCATAATCCCAAATCACATTATACCTATATAATATTTATTGCTGGAACAAACATAATAATTTTTTCTATAAATATTTTAACCTATGAAAAGAGATGAAAGGCGAATATTTATTTTATTGACACTTGTGAGCAAGTGTTAATGAAATTCAATGAAAATCTGCGGAATTCGTTTGGAAAATCTTTTGATTTTCTCATTTCTTATATTTTACTTGGTCGTATTTAAAACATTAAAAAACATTACGTTCTATATCAGCGTATGCTAAGATTATATTATAATTCTATGTTAAACCAATTAAGAGTTCTTATAAGTGCCTACAGTACGGACAATTTAAGCCATTGTTAACAATGACATGGTATATAAATGCGTTAGGAATTGATGGTGATCATAATAGTCTAAGAAACCAATACCCTAAACTAATACTTATTGTCTAGGCTCACTTACTTGTATATACAAGCAAATGTAATATAGGTATTGTAAAATATTATTATCTAAATAAAAATCAAGCAAAATCAAAGCTCAATAATATTGTAAGCATTATTTCTATACAACATCTTCTCACGGTATCAACTAAAGGTGGATAAGAGATCATGTTATCATGAAAGTGTTGAAACGTAAAAAAAACTGAAATCCATAGGGGGCGGTAAGTTCTCGAGCCCTTCAACAAAGAATAAATAAAATCTGTCGAAAATACGTCATGAAGTGTAAGCTTATATGATATTCCCAGAGCTCTATCCATGTCCGAGGCACTTTATCTATATATTAATACGTGAAGGAAAAACTTTGTGACGATGAAGGAGTAGATACCTATGAAATTTTCAACACTTACAGTTTATATAGAGAAGGAGCGGCAAATGCTAATATTTTTTTTTAAATTGTGCATAGAAAATACATTACACACACAACTGTACTTACATAATGTTATTTATTTATTTCATAAAAAACACAACAGCATATACAAATAACATGACAAAAAATTTTAAATATAAGAGAAATAAGGCCAATTATGTACAGTGTTTTCATAATAATAAAGTATAAGGTATCAAATACATAGACACCCACACGTGTAGAGTACAGAACAGAAGTCAAGAGAGAGAAGAAGAGACAGAAAAAGAAGAAGGAAGAGTGGAAGGATGCAAAAGGATAGTACATATGTTTTTAATATAATATGTATCATGCATGCATGGTCTGCGCCACGGCCTTCGCAAATTATCTACGCGACATTGCAAAGATGTCCAAATGGTCGAAGCGATCGTTGTATGTCTCTAAGAGACGATTAATGACCGAGTTATGTATTTGATACTCTTTTCAATGTTTTTGACATTGACACAGACGCACATATCTTATGTTTATCGGTCAAATTGAGAATAGCTAGACTGATATTGTTCGTCTTCAATGACAATAGAAAAAACTTTGTAGATACCAACAATTTGACCTATCCATGTCATTGTTTTTGAAAGAAAATTGCGAAATAGCGATCGCTTAATATACCTAATATGAAATCTCAATATCACTTATGGTCGAATTTGGACGGTCGACGACTAGTTAGCATATAAGTCCGTCTCACGATATATGTATTATTATAAGACACTATTCTTTGCCATCACTGTGTCCTGACGCGTGCATGTGACTGTTATTAGGGACACCAAGTATACTCAAGAGTTTCAAGGGACACTCAAATCTTTTGGTTATAAAGATAAAACACGGTTTTCCGTTTATAATATAGGAAAGCTATTTTCTTCATCGATTTTAGAATTTTCGATGTTTATTGCGACCTTTTCAGGCAGCTGTCTGCATAGTATATGAAACGACAATTTTTAATAATATGATGCGTAAGTTTCTATTGCTTTTTGATATGATGATACACTAATGTCACTGGCCATTTTTTAATATGGCTGCAATAATTAACACAAACATAATGAGAAGTCCTGAAAACCCATAGAACTCAGAAGTCTTGTAAGTATTATAGGCGTGGACTTCAAGAGGTTCCGGATTTGACCCAATAGGCTAGGAATTTTCTGTGTATGTGTGTGTTTTTTTTTTCTAGAAATTCTTAGCTGTGGTGTATCATTCTTAGGTTGTAAGGGACCGCTTGGTCAAAAAAAAATTACCTCCGCTATAATTTCCGCCGTTTATATTGACACATTAAAAAATTCGCTTGCATTTTCTAAGTCTGAAATAACTTTGCAATGCATATTATGCTTTTTTTTTTTTCAAAGAAACATAAGGTCCCAATAATTGAGCTAATAAACCTTACGTGAGTGTCGAAAACAACTCTGCATTCAGGTGTAGCTCATTGCAAGACCGATGTGTTAAACATATCCACAATTTTTATACAACACTGAAGTACAGACCACGCAAAACCAAATAATGTCCGATGTTGCAGCGTTTCAGATTAGGATTTTCATCACTGAAAAGTAACCTCATTCGATAAGAATACACTGTTACCGTTTCTAAGTTCTGATTGTCTATCGAGATGCTCCTGAGGTGAGATTTGGCATCAATATCTAACGACTTGTTGAAAACATGTCTGATAAAAACTACAAAATAATGAATCAGGACATTTATAAGTTCAAAGTAATTCCCAGTTATTTTGTCGTTTGTACGTCTGCAAAAAGTATGATATCTCCGTTTCTCCCTGTCACTGGTCAGGCATTTCAGTTCTTGCTGTAAAGTTCGTGCTACAGCGCAAGTTCTCGATCATTATTTGTTCCAAATCATTTTTGGCGGCCTCTATGGTTCTAGCCATAAATCATTCATTAGACAATTGAAAGTAGCAAATAAAGTAGCAAATCTGGGTACCTGTTTCTATGGCCTTAACATTTGGCAAATTGTTGGGCAAACTTTTTCAATTCTTTATTTGTTTCCCCGGCTCTAATCCTTCGCGAACCTTCTCCAAGCAGCTTGTCATTGCTAGACCAGCGTGCTTAATAATACGAGATCTTGGAAAATGTACTTAGATTAACTCAATTAAATTTATTAACTCGTGTGGTTTTCTCATTTGGCGGTATAACGTGTATTGTGTTCCTTATTTTAAAGACTTGCGTAGGAGTATCACTAATGTTTGCTGTCAGCCTGAAGCAATTCACATATCTCCAAACCTTTTTTTTTTTGAAAAAAAAAAGCTTGGGATTACAAAAAGACCCGAAATTCATATTAAGTAGATTCCCGAGGATCTGGGAATGTTGTGACAAATGAAAATACTCCATGTTGTAAGCCCCCATACATAGCATTATTATTGCGCTTTACACGAAGGCCAAGATAAAAATAAAAGATTTTTAACCCAGTTTTTTTTTCCATTCGTTGTCTACGTGATATGCTACGCTTGTTTGAGATTAAAACGGGGGAGAGATCTTTCAATAGACACCCTGACAAAGACCCTGAGAACCTTCTCCGACAACCGAGGCTTAGAAGAGGTTGAACTTATCAACCCCCTGTGTTTTAATTTAAAAATGTCTTGTATGTACAACCCTTTTATACCGCTTGAACAACAACAGCTACGATAATGTATTATTTTATAAATACTTAATCATTAATTTTAATTAACAAATGCTAAAATCTTATATATTAATTGGTAAGTTCGTCCAAAGCTCTATATTTTCGTTTCGTTTCAATATTTTCAAACTAGTTACACGCGAAATATTTTTTCAAATAAATGACAAAACCAATCCGACCACGGGATATAGCTGATAATTAAAATACTAAGTACCTACCTAATTATTACTTTCATCTGAAATTCGACAGTTTCAATGACAATAATAACAGGTCTCCGCGGGAATTATTGTTCCTTTTAACGGGGTGTACCAGAAAATAATTAATATACATTTTTAAATTATTATATTGGCGTTTCACTGAAAGTGGATGGGGATTGTGTGTCTTAAAATAAACGCAACCTACATAACTATAAGCTAATCATTATGCAAATTCGAATCCAATATTCATAGTAGTTAGGACCACAGGACAAGGTCTACCGGGAAAGCTAGTTATCAATATAAAGAAGGGTTTTATATCATTTTGATAAATACATTTGACATTGAAGAAGGCACGAGAAGTTAAATATATTGCGATAATATTATAATTGTTTTGAAGTTTGTTTTGGAACCTTAAAACCCCGATATGTCAATGTCATGCGAGGCAAATTTTGTAGCTCCCATCTCAATCATTGGTAATATATCAATTCCAACCCCCGCAAACAACCCCCCACCCAATAAAATATTCTCGTCTGGGACCAACGCTAATGAAGGTAATTTTTCAAATTTCATCCCAAACCTTTTTTTAGTCTCACCCTACCTTAAAAGCCACATTTAACATTATGATAATATTATTATTAAAAATGTATCAATCCTCGAGAAAAAGTTTATCTTCGATATTTTTTTAATATCTTCCCTTAATGGGATTTTTGATATCATCGTTTGAAAATAATAAAAAAAAAAAACTACATAAAACGTTTTGACATTATTATTTTTTTCATATTGAATAAGATTAATTGTTTTATCTTTTTCAATCAAATGCTAATAAGATTTTTTTTTTAAATTTTATTTTCAGACAAACATTCGTTTTAGAAGTAAAAACTACCTATATTCCATACCGTCATTTGTGTTATGGTTTGTTTTCCTAGGAAAACAGTAGGTACTGCTATAAAGAGCGGTGAATGTGTCAGCGTATAACATTGCCAATTTTGTTTCCGTAGTGACAAAAAACATTTTCAAAGGCACGCATCTTGTTAGACGACGTACCTCTCCCTAGGAACCCAGTGCATCTCTGTTTTTCGACGTGGCATTAAAAATAGGAAAGTAACAAATTGAATGATGTAGTTCCCAACACTTTGATGCTAACGCTGCATCAACCGTGTTCGATTTTGTATCGAAAAAATTAAGACAATTTCTGGTTTACGGAGGAGTTCCACCACTTTTTGTAAGGCAGGTTTATGGTTGGTTTTCCTATAAAAAAGAAAATCGACCGCAACGCTACTTACGGCATATTCTTTGATAAAAGTGTAAATAATTATAATATACTAATTATATAATCTTTTACTGCCGACAGTAAAATAATAATAAAGGGAAAGAGACAGGGTAGTCTTGACATTTTATGTCAATTAGTGTACGTGTACACTTCTTGGCTACCGCAGTAAACAAGATGTCCACTGACATAAAGTTAAAGAACTTAGTTAAAAGGCTAATTAATTAAAATTACTTTTGATGCGGAATATTTTAAGAAGTATATAACATCTCCAAAAATCGTCTCCGAAAAAGAAGATAGTTGTCTGAAATCCATTGAGCCATATTATGCGAGGCCAGGGAGGGGGGAGAGTCTCCGAAAATGAAGATAATCCTTTTGTAAGTTCCAATGCGACCCGTTTATATTTTTCTACTTTTACACTACGCGATTTAGCTAATGCCCCTCTGGCTACTTGGTTGTATGAATACCTATTTTAAATATTTCTAGTAGGTACCTCTTGATGAAGTCCAGAAAGCATTATAAAGATAAAAATTCACTCCGGCGTCTCCTATCATCTATATATAAATACCTACGTGAAGGAAAAACTTTGTGACTATTTTTACGAAAATTGCGCGGACGGAGGAGTATGAAATTTTGCACACTTGTACATTATATTATAGAGAGGCGAATGCTAATATATATTTTTTAAATTATACATAAAATACATAAAATCAAAATATATTACAAGAACTAACTAACTATGTAACTCTCTCATTTACACTCCACTCAAGGGCATAGGGAAGAAACAAGAGATGTCCACAGCGCTCGATCCTGCGCAATCTTTATGACCTAGGTACACTATTGTTATGTTCGTATTTGATATTCACGCTCACTTCGATGTATTTGACATTGACACAGACGCATATAGGTATTATTTTGTTTGTTTGTGGTCAAACTGAGAATAAATTAAAATTCTTTGCATTGGCGTACCGTGGGTTTTCGCCGCCCGGGGCGGGAACCAAACCTTTTTTTAATTGTGAAATTCTAGCTCATTATATCCAATATAAAATCAAACTTATAATTTAGATAATTTATGGTCGAATTTCGACCACTGGTAGGTACATATTATAACTCAAAAATATTGTTAAAGTGCCCCAGGCCCTCCACATTATATCCTGGGCCCCGTTGCTAAAAGTCATGATGCCCCCCCCCCCTCACTACCAAAAAAAAAAAAAAGAATTTGTGACCCTTTTTTACAATATGCATTTTTTTACTTTTATTAGAATTATTTTTCATCAATTCAAACACATAAAACACATCGTACCTAAATGTATTTTAAATACTGTTAAAAACATAATTGAATAAATAAAATCTTAAATATTTTTGTTTGCTTGATTATTCACACATATAAAATACAATGACATAATAACTGTCGTAGGAAATTGGTGGTTACATTATAAACCATGGATTATTTATTTATTTATTTATTTATTTACAATATCTCCCGTAGGTCCTTCACAGGACTCTTGGGTTCATCATTCTAAATAACAATCTTATAAAATTATAGGAGGGAAGTTATGAACATACAGTTTACTATAATAACAAAACAAAAAAATCCATATCAAAACAATCAAAATTTCTGGATATTATGGTACAGTGGAGAATAAAGTCATATTAATTAATTGCAGTACTAAAAGGATGTAAAGGGTCCCTTTAGTACCATGTCAGAGTGTGAAGAAGTACATACATAATAAATAGTATTGCAATGAGAGCATTAGAACAAGGCCATAGCATTAGAACAAGGCCATAGCATTAGAACAAGGCCATAAGCATTAATAACCATACATTACGACCCATGGTTGTATTTATTTATTAACTTCAAAAAGTTATTATAAAGTAAATTATTATTTTGATAAGGAGGAATACCAAGATACAAATATACCTTTTTTTGGCGTGTATAAATTATTTTTTTAAAATAAAAGAACACGTATTGTGGCATAACTGTAATAGTTAGACATATGCTGTCGCGACACTTTTTGTAAGTAATGATGTGTTCTGCAGAGTCGTTGTACATTATTTTACTCTATCTTCAATAGTTTTCGCAGTGTACGCGATGTAAAGAATATTTTAGGTAATTTTTTTGCACCTTGAGTTACATTATTGGAGTTTTAGTAAGGATCCTTCATTTTTTTGTAAATATAATAGTGATTTTATTTTGGTTTTATTTCTATGATTTATTAAAAATTTAATTTATTTCCCCGTCCTTGCGGGCCCCCTTGGCCCACGGGCCCCGTTGCCGTAGTATCGGTAGCACCGGGCATGTGGGGGGCCTGAAGTGCCCCTGTATTTTCATACTCGTACTTTTCCAACAAAAATGACCTCTCTGTACCATAATTTATTATAGTATGACAGTGTATTGGAACACCTGTTCAGTGTTCATGTAATATCAGTTCAGAGGTACCTACTTGCAATATTGCAAAGGCTCCCAAAGTTGACACAGCGTTATGCTTTCAGTCTCATAACTTATGCAAGAGTTCTTCCATCAACACCTTTAGTCATCACACCTCGTCTTTACATTACGGACGCCGGAGGTGTTACTCTTGGAAAGTTAATGTGTATTTATTACCACATTAGGTGGTGAGCTCTGACCGTACTGCCGCATTCATTAAAATTACCGTCAAACGTTACCATCAGTTTCGCGAACCGCAAATCTGTGGATGGCCCCTTGTAAATAATCATATCAACATTTTTTTTTCAGTAAAATCAGGCCAAGTTATATTTCAAAAATTTATCCGAAAACCAATGTGATTAACATTTGGAAACCATTCACTTTTTATAGAAGTAGGTAATTCAGTTATAAACTTTTTTTCATTGTATCACGCGCATTAACCGTAGAATTTTTTTTACCCCTCACGCCGTGTCCTTTAAGGGGTAGGCAGAGAGAACAGACCTCCACTATTTTCTATCCAAGCACACTTCTTTTACTTTTTCCACCGAAAAACTATTTCTCATACAACCTCTCCTATTTCTCTTACTTCTGATCCGGCCTTCCTTGCGGACGGAATCGATGTGTTCGTTCCACATCATTCTGGGTCGGCCACTTTTTCTTATACCTCTTCTTTCAGCCTTATGAATTCAGTTTGTGATTCAGTTTGCATCCATTCCTTCCACATGCCCAGATTTTAAGTTCAATTTTAATAATCGCTGATTCTTGCAATATATATTGTAGGAATGTTAAATACAACTGAACTTTTTCGAATAAATTCAATAAATTTCTTAAATGATACAATCTTCATAGTAAAATACACGGTTAAAATTTACACAAATAAAAAAACTTTAATGTTTCAGTGTTTTTTTTACCTGTCTCAGATTCAAAGATTGACTAGATTTTTTTTCTTTGAAAATTAGTTCCATGCGCCTTTGAGTAGGAAAGTGTTAATTATTGTATGAAAAATAATTATCCCTGTGTGTTTTTTTTTTCTTAATAATATGTCGTATCGTAGAAAGTGTACCTACTACATGGCCAAAGAATACTTAAATTCCTGGCGCAAAAATTTTATGAATTTTTCGCCAATCCCCGCCTGTTTTTATTCTTTAGATATTCACCTGTCTGCATTCAAACTTTCGTAAAGCGACACCGAAATAAAATAATACTTTTAGATTCTACTCACTTCGAAAACTACAAAAGTGGATGTTAGCACAATTCAGCATACAAAGCGTGTAATATAAAATTACTTTGCTACAACTCAACAACTGGATCCGTAATACTTTCAAAATCAGGTGTTTTTGAAATAAGTTTTCAAGATGCAACCTGCATCCACGTGAAGTATGAATTTCTGTTTTGTCAATTCTGCAATCTTAGATTTCCTCTATAGAGGGACGTGGAATTTTTATCCGTATTTTTTTATCGTAAGTATATTTCTTCACCGCTTCATTTACTCTGAAAAGAACTCATATGAGATTACATAATTTGTGTTGAATATCAACAGTTTCTCAATTCGCAAACTTGCCTTCTTCATATTATTACCTAATCTAGATGAATCATTGGCAACGATACCCTGCATATTAACTGTCTAAATATATTACTTGAGCCTGTTTTAAATTACTTAATTTGTGTTAAGATCCTTAGACAATACACATCCACCCACTATAAGTGCCATCTCATTCTATAAGGATAGCCAGTTTTTCTTTCCAACAATAATAAAAGCTTTTTCTGTCCAGTACTAGATTCCCTTAAAAAGTATACTTAGTACAATCAATCAATCAGGAGCAAAGGGAGGTAAAAAGAATTCTCTCCATTGCGCTCGATCTTCCGCAATGTTTATGACCTCCTCCCACACCATGTCCAAATCCCTCAGCTTTGTACAATAGACAGGGTTTATTAAAATAAGTAGGTAATATAAAATATATTGTTTTTTTTTTTTCATCAATCTTATTATCAATCCAACTGGTTTTCGAAGACATGATGAACTTCAATGGTATGCTATCACTGCAGGTAAAATATGGTTTATATGCTGATATTATGAAATACCTAAGACTCTTCATACACTAATCAGAAACCCACGATCTAGATATCGTAATTTATCATAATATTACGAGTTTTTTCGAGTCCTTTGTAAAAAATAAATTATTGACATTAGAAATTATAGTAGGTATGAATTAGTTGTTATAATTTTGAAATTTATTAAAATTTAAATAAATAACATCAGCTATTCCCTTTTTCCACCACGGATAGTCTAAATGTGGCAAGTTGGGATTCCTTTAAATCCAATCCTTACTTTAATTACATAATCTTCACTTAAGATTTTACTACACGGAAGGTGTGGTGGGTGGAAGAAAATTCTCTCGTTAGGAGAATGATGGATTTTATGTACGAATATGTTTTCTATTAATGACCACCAATTCTTCAGCTGCTCATTCCATCAGGACCCGAAAAATTGGAAACGTTTTGATACCTATCGAAAAGGTGGATTAACGTGTTTATAAAACTGTTATCCCAAATATCTTGCAGATTCATATTACCTATATTCTGAATTTAAAACAAGTCAAATATCATTTATAAATTAATTTAACCCTTAATTACTCGCATGGGGTCAACTCACTTTTGTGTTTAAAAAAAAAGTACTTCTCGTGTTCCGAATTTCCCCGTGCCCCCGCTAGCTTCCTAACTCGTATCAAATATTGCATTTTAGCAGCAATCAAGTCACGGGAGTGAAAGGATGAGTCTCTGCTCTCTATTGTGCTGTGACCCCATGCGAGTAGTTACGTAACTTTTTTGAAAGAGGTGAGGTAATTACTTTATTATATTTTTTCGTGTATTATTTATTCAATTTTTATTATTATAAGTTTAGTGTATAATTTCATGTCGTAAATATATATTTTTAAGTTTTATAAAATAAAATTATCCAAAAATTATATGTTATCGTGATATTTGTTTTTTTCTTCGAGAATCAGTCATGTATAGAAGGGAGATGCAAATTTTGCAATATATGGCAGAAGTTTCTGACGAAGAAGTTAGAGGCTCAGATTCTGAGTCAGAGTCAGATGACTTTGTAATCAAAAAAAGTGATCACGATAGTGATAACACCAACCACAACAAAACGTGGGCGTTGCAACAACTGTCTGCGAAAAAACGATCGCAAAGTGGCAACAAGGTGTAAAAAGTGCGCAAATTTTGTGTGCAATGACCACTTACACATATATTGCAAGCATTGTAATATTGTTGATTTTAAGAGTTCCTAAATTTTTTTGAATTTTTTAAATTTATTTCTCCATGAGTACAAAATTTTATTTTTGCCTAGTTATTTTACTTCAGCTTGTATTATAACTAAATATCCAATCCAATCCAAACTCCCTTTAGACCCCACTTAGGGGCATAGGGAGGCAACAAGAGCTCTCCATTGCGCTCGATCTTGCGCAACGGTGATGACCTCCTCCCACACCATGTCCATGTCCCTCAGCTCTGCTTCGAAGGAGCGGAACACAGTGTGAGAGGGTCTTCCTCGTCTTCGGGACCCTGATGGGAGGAAGAACAGCGCTCTCCTCGGCCAACTGTCATTCGGCATCCTTAACACATGTCCCAGCCAAGTCCATCTCCTCCCCACAATGGTGGAGGTGATGGGCTCACGCTGGGTGCGCCGGCGTATAGCGTCGTTCGTGATGCGGTGGTACCATCTTACGCCCAGAATTCTCCTTAGGCACTTCATCTCAAAGGCTGAGACTTTTTGTGCCTGGGCCTTGGTCAGGTGCCAGGACTCACACCCATAAAGGAGAATGGGCAACACACACGCATCAAACAGTTTACATTTCGTCTCGACGCTAAACGCCGACGCTTTCCATATCTTGGTCATGTTGTTCAAGGCGCCACTTGCCATACCGATACGAATCGGGAGCTCAGCCCCGAGGTCACCAGCGGTGGTAATGGTTGCTCCCAGGTACTTAAATTTATCCACCCGGGAGACCTGGTGACCATCGATGGTTATCGGTTGCTGTTTATCGGGGCAGGCATTATTCGCCATGAGCTCCGTCTTACTGGCATTGACTCGAAGGCTGAGGCGTGCTGTTTCGTTGCAGAGTCTTGAAACACTGCGCTGTAATTCCTCCACTGTCGTACTGAACAACGCTAGGTCGTCCGCGTACTAAATATACTTATATTAATTCATGTTGTTTCTTGAAAATGTTCGTATATAAACAATGCATTTTAATAATAAAATAGTTTTATTTACATATTAATTAATTTTATATTAAAAATAATTCCTACAATTTGGTGTGATTTTCTTCATGCGAGTAATTAAGGGTTAAAATTATTTACAGACTAAATTTAGTAATTTTAATCAAAAATATTACATGACATCAGTGTATTACTTAGTGATTTTAACAGCAGTATCTTATTTTATTGATCTTCGCACACTGAAAATTAGTTTGTAAGGGATTAATCACCAGCAAACTTGATTTGTATGAAAAATGTATGAAATCGCATTGAAGCGATCAGACTAAAAAGTTTGGTGATCATCTTCAATCTTCATAGAAATTATTATAATAAAGACAAGACTTGACAAAGAATGTAATAGGTATTGAGAGGGAAATAAGACACAGCTGATGACTTGAGAGACAGTGCTAGACTGCCTAATTATTGTAACATTATAATAAAATAATCTATACATATATACAGTGTGACAATAACCTAACAGAAATCAAAATTGCCGCGAACATTTTGAATATACCTAGTGCTGAAAAACATAATATTCAGCAAGTGGTAAAATAACAATATTAATACGTAAATGTCACCTTTCAATAAAGCCCTAAAAAATTCTACTTAAATTCCAAACAAAATAAATATAGGCACATAACGTTAGCTTCAAAATTATTACCTACCTTATAAAAATATTTTTCAAAAAATGTTTTTAATATTTCGAGCATGAAATTCTTACAGTAGAAAATATTTTACATTTCATAAAATTGTCAAACTGGAAATTTAGACTCCAAAATAACTGGAACGTAACGTCATATAATAATATACAATGTCGTCACGTAGAACGTATTTTGCATAACGCATCGTTAAGCCTTATTACTTTTTCAGCAGACTAACTGGGAACAATGGACGAAAGCCTTGTTCATGATAATACTGGTGCCATTTCAAACGTTTTTTCCTTTCCTAAAACCCGCTGAGCGTACATTAGTAATATGCATAAAAATGCAATTATTATTAAACCGACCCCGTTAACTCTCATTTCAACACGCAAAATCTCTATCTATAATATAAAAAAGAAAGTCGGGTTAGTGCGAGCACTTTTATAACTCGAGATTAACTGAACAGAATTTTATCGTGTTTTAGTTTATTAGATTGTTGTCCGCTCCGGATAACAGACTTAAGTAGGTACTATAAAAAAAAAATCGAAAAAAAAGATGTGAAATAGTATGAAATATAATATTAAAGTTAGTATGGATCGATACAACAACGCCATCTGTGAAAATTCTATGGCAACACAAGTTTTAATTACTTGACAACCATTGACATTGAAAATATTAGCACGCACATTTTTGATGGGTTTTTTATTCAATTTTTTTTCTAATTTGTTAACATTGAAGCGCATTTTTCATGAATCAAAACGCGAAAAGTGAATGAATCTAATTTTGAAATCAAATTGTCGTTTGACACAAACTGTCATTTGGTGCAATTGACAGAATTGGGATGAGATTATGTGGTTTCAAACAGATGCATCGGTCGAAATGACATTGGATAAAAATGACATTTTTATCAACCTTTTAAATTATAAAATTAAAAAACTGAACGTGCATTCTTGGTGGATATATTTAAATAATAATTTAAATGAAACAATTTATTTGTTTATATCCACGATCCTTAACTAGTTTTGCAGGCACAGGAAACTAGAGTTTCTTAGTCACCTGTGACCATACAGGACCTGTGCCTGCGAAACTAGTCAGGGTATTAAAATCGTGAATTACAAATAAATTGTTTCATTTAAATTATATTTTAAATTATTATTATACAATATTCATAGTTAATTTAAGAACAATTCTATAAGCTCTTTTCTCAGTGCTTTTGACAATATAAACTTTTCTTTGTTTTTTAGTAATTTTAAAATAATGAGTGTGGATTTTTATAATTATAGTTCGTGTGATTGTTAGAATTTGCCCTGCAAACATAATTTAAAATGAAATAATAATAATATGATACTTGAACAGAGGTTCCTACATACAAATAATGTTGTTACGGGAGGAAATGTCAAATATTGTTCGTAGTTTCGACGTGGTCTGTTAAATTATTGGGGACCCTTTAAGTTTAAGGGATGATAAAACTGATTTATTGAACAATCAGACAATTAAGGACTCGAATATGTAACAACTATTGACTCTAACAATTCATTACTGATGTTCGATTTTTAAATGGAATAAACCACTAAGGACTTACGACCGTCTTCTTTTGTTATTTAGAAGGCTGGCCTAATGTGATCACTTTACATAAACAACGTTCGCCATAAGGCTGTAATGTTTAAGTCTGCGAAACTCCTAATCACGAAAATTATTCTCATCATGTTCAACATGTCAAAAAATTTCATGTATAATATTAATGACCCTTTCTTTAACCCCTATTAGTTGTCCAACAGATTGTGCTGCTAGTAAAAATAAACTGCTGATAAGTGAAAAACACGTCCGTATAATATAATAACGCTTTCAAGCTGATTTCACAGAACAATCTAACAGAAGAAGTGAGAGAATAGAACAAAAGAAATCGTATTCAAACAATCTGTAGAGTTCGTTTGTTTCATCAAAGTAAGCACGAAGATTTAATTATGAAAATTTTCAACTAAGTTAGTTTTTTTTCACTTTCTTATCATAGAAAACTTTATTAAAAACTTAATTGACTGTGAGTAAAACTTTTCAATTTGTTGCACAGCAAATTTGTTCGCTATTTTTTCAAGTTTGCTCAATTCTGTGTTAAATCACAACACTGTTTTTAAAGTAAGCTTTCGCCATTAATCTGACAAAACTCGTAATTCGGCAAAAGTAGTATATTAAGTACCCTATTTAAATTACCTATATTACAACTTTTTCCGTGATTTTCGTACATTAAAGTTTAAAAAAAATGTGATCTAATGTACCTAATGGAAAAAATACAATTATTATGGAAAATTAAGTCTGTTTATAGTGTTCATCCCGAAAACACAAAAATACAAATAAATTACTGTTAAAAAAATGAATACTTACTTGAATTTCAAGCGCTTAGAAATAAAATTACACTCATACATTATTTTGAACATAACATTGTAATACACTGATTGAATCATTGTATGTTTATCTCTTTCAGTGCAAGCAGTAAAATCATATAAGCGCGGAAGGAACAGTGTTAGGTGTAAGCGTACTGTCACTAAGCGTAGCTTGGATACCTCAGTAAGACGCACACTGAAATAAAATGCAGGAATAAAGTAAAAATGTTAAATTCAAAAGCTTTTGTACTTATCCGAAATCATACTGGTTTAGAAAAAAATGGTAAATAAATAGCCAGCCCGGAGGAGACAAATCCGCAACAAACCCGACCCGCACGAAATCAACCCCCCAGCTCGATCGAAGCAATCAAACCAGAAAGCCGGCTCCACACAAATCAAGCCCGCCGCGAATCCACCCAAACCAATCCGCAATGCAAGGGGCCTAAACCCCATTTAGGGGCATAGGGAGGCATCAAGAGCTCTCCATTGCGCTCGGAGGCGTCCGAGGCTCATTGTGCCTTTTCTGACTGAATGGGGTTTAAGGACTTGAGGTGGTTAACCTCACAAATAGGTAAATAAATAGCTATAAAAAATTAATAAAATTTCTTTGCTCGATGTTACCTAAGTACTTTAAAAAAATATCGAAAGATTTTTTGTCGTTGTTTACTTGGACAAGAATGTCGATGGAATTAACCCTTTGTCACTTCCTGGAAAATGTTCCCATCCATCACTAAAGTGAAAGTCACGGTTGAGAAGAGGCAGACACATCCAGGCCAGGCCAATCACCCACAGCGGCGTCCAGGCACATCACCGTTAGTTACACCAACAATGGGTTGGATCAAATAAAAAGGTGGTAGCTGCATTGACATTTTTTTAAACTTAAACATTTTACCTAATCGGTCTTGATTTGAATAGGAGATACCAGTCTAATCTTCCTAACTTTTTCCTTGCGTTTCGAATCCTTTCTCAAATTGAACGGGACCAGTTAAGAATGCGAAGAATAGTCATCAGTCACCAACAAGTCTGCATACAGAGGAGACACGCACCTTCCGTCTCGTGACGCGCATTGCGGTGCGTCCCTCAGCGCCCGCTCAATAGTATTTTCTGTACCTATAGCATTTTGCTTCTCCAATAAACCGATCCACTATACAAAACCTGTGCATTCTCACTCTACCAACTACCATACTTACGCATAATTATATCGTTCCTTTAAGCGTTCAAATTATACAGTTCCACGTTGAGACAGTTGTGTAGATGTGTAGAAGTAATTTGAGACCTTCTATTATTGTCATAGAAACCATCATCGACTTACTGACGAAAATTATCGTAAGATTGAAAAATTTTCCCGGGCAAAGTTGGATTGTTTTTTCATTTGTATGAAAAATATTTTACCGCGTTACGAACGAACTCAACCAATTATTATAATACTTTGATATTTTGTTAGAAAGTATAAGGCACAACAAACGTATTGTTTCTATTTTATACCTGTTTTTAGTTCTCATGCAAGTAATAATATATCTCCCCCACCCCTTCCTACCCCTATTCCGCCCACACGTCACCCCTGGTTCGATTTTCCGTCTTTTGTTAGGAAATAGTAGAGCGGCAACATTATACTTTATACAAAACAGCCCATAACATTACACAGGCCATCCTAAATTAGATTTTCGGTCACGTATTCGGGAATAACAAACATAAACGACTATTTTATTCAAACAAAAAAATTAAGTTAGGTACTTATTTAGTTTTTAAACAAGACAGGAAAAAATGAGAGTTAAACTTTGTGAAGACCCTTTTATAAATAGTTTACGAACAAGTTAAAGAAATAAAAGAAAATAGCTTTTTATCGTTTACTCTTGCCAGTTTTTTTTAATAAAAACAAATTGACTAGAAACTTTTCGGTTAAAAATGTTAAAGTGAATATGAATTGTCAAATGTGTGATTTTTTTAAATATTATTGTCTATAAAAAAAATATAATATAAAAATAATAATTAATGTATAATATACAACGAAACTCTTCTGAAATCTTTCCATTAAATTACGTAACAATCAATTATTCGGTTTTTATGAAAGTTTTAACGCCTTTCATATGCATGTCGAGACTCGCAAAGATCTCCATCCTTTAAGCAGCACAAGTATTATTAGGTATATTATGTTAATGACTATAATAGAATCAAATAAAAAATTAATTATTTTTCCAAGAAAATATAATAACATGATGCTAATGTCTATTGGTATATTATTGTTTGACTAATGCAGCGTGAGCATGTTTTGTTCCATTTTTAAATTACTGTGTTGTTTCTGTTAATATTTATTTTTTTGCCATTTTAAACCTTCGTTACACGAGTAATAGTGATGCTATTCTCATTCGGCCACGTCCCATCGCAGAAAGAATTGAGTCATGATGTACGGCCCAGTAAACCATGAAATATTTTGTTTGTGTGATTACATACGTGGGGTGCTTTCATATATTACATACGGTTGTTCCATTATTAGTATACCGCAAAATCACTGTTCCTTTTATCTTGTTGAAGATTAAAAAATGTTTTGTTCGAAATTATTGTCGTGATATTGAGTAGAATTTTTTTCTCATCAATTTTTTTTATCCATTATTTATTTTTAACGCATATGGAAGCAACAAGACCCATTTATTTTGTTAGGTCTAGTGCAATTTCAAAAACAATCTTCCATATTTCTAAGCTTTTAGACATTTTTGCAGACATACAAAATCTTGAAATATACTTACATATATACAATATACCTACTACCGTTAAGTGGACCACAACCGATATATTATGTTTGTACCAACATAGGATCTGTGGGATTCTTGCTGAAAACTCTTCCTCTTTTAGAGATTTTAAAAACTGTTTTTGCAGAAGCTTATCATCGGTCCAAGAATTTTATTGTTAATTTATATCTCTTTGATCACCACGGTGATCTGCAAACCAGCATTGGTATTCTTGGGAGATCCACACCTTGACCATGAAATCGTTTCAAACATCTAAACGCAATCGTTTTGGAATGAAAATGAAAACTCTCAGAGCCATTATCTGAAGAACTTTCATAGGATCTTCTACTCAAGGACTTCTTGTGACAAGTAATTCAAGAGGTGCAAGGTCAATATCCATCAGCTATTATTCCACGTCTTTCGTGGTCTTAACTGGAGCCGTCTTTAATTGCGATGACCGTGCAATGGTTTGTGAGGGATTCTGGATGAGTAGGTATATCTTTAGAATAAAATCCGAGAAAACCTGGTAATATAATAGCAATTTTTCATTTCGCTGTGATTTAAGATAATACGTATATTCCCCCTATTTTTGTTGAAATAAGTCAATATCATAAACACCCCTTAACGAGACGTACAGGCATAACTGCCTTTGTTTTCATCCCCACAGCGTTGTACACATTTACACGTGTCTTGTGTGTTATCACTACAGGCACAGGTGTTATCAACCATATAAAAGGCTAACAATATTGGGTAGAGATATTTCAGGAAAGTAACCTAAATAAAGATATTTTGGAATATCTAGGTACCTTGTCTGATTGAACAAGTTTTAAACAGTCTAATGAATAATATTGTATGTAGGCGTGATTGATTTAGAAACTAATTTATTGACAATAGGTATATAGGATCCTTTAATAAAAAGGAGGCGTGACCGGATGCGAAGATTGGGATTGGAAGAGGTGGTGCAGGAGAGACGGACTTATAGCCTAAGAACGAGGAGGGCTGACCCCAACAGTCTACTTAGACGCTAAGTTGGGAGCAAGCTAGGGAGAAGAAGAAGAAGGTATATAGGACCCTTTCATTGAACCGAAACATGGTTGTTTTAAAATTATATATTATAGCAAATGGTTTTCTTTCATCTACATTCGGACATATAAATGCTAAAACAAATTACCGTACTAGCCCGAATATACTTAACGCGATATTTTTAACAATAATTAAGTTTCCCTTCAAAAAATTGACTAACGTTAAATTCGGGGTTTAGCCCGAATCGATACCTAAAAAGCATTAGTACCTTTGTTTTCGCGTGTTGTCTCTTGCGCAATTTGTCTTGTTTTACTGCGAAAGACTTTCATAAATTACTAACGAATTTGACCTGTGTTTGACCGAGACAGGCTTGGCCTAATAGGTATACCATATTATTATTGTATACTGAGATATTATATTAAATAAAGGTTTATTATTATGTTATGTTATGTTTTAACTCACAATAACCGAAATAAAGGCTCATCTGATTGGATTTTATATTTTTTGAGTTCTTTTAACCCTTTTTTTTTCTTAAATCTTGATGAAAATTTTAGAGTGGCGTTTAATTCGGGATCAGGTTATATTCGGGCTAATATCTTTCATTGTGATTTTCTTGGATTCTTTGTAACTGTTGCCTGTTATTTTTTTTCTTTGTTACCTGATTTCATGTTTATTGTAAAGAAATTAATGAACCCAAGTGTCTCGCAAGAGACCTAAGGGGGATGAAGTAAATAAATAAATAAATACGGTACTTGATTTGGCTATTTAATCAATATAACTTCCTACACCAAAACATTCTCTAATCTTCCCTGGCCCATCCGAATCGTTAAGTTTGATCCTCGGCTCACTCACACCCTTTTTATTTCAGCCTCAATATGTAAATAAATATTAACTCTTATTTTTTGAGCTATAGGTTATAGTTTTTGTTTTCAATTGTCAAAATATTACCTACTCTTTTTCCATCACTCAATAAGTTTTCGTTTAAATCAAAACTGTACCAATAATTGTACCAAACAACCCTTATAAATCCGTCTTGGCATTTTTATACTTGACTAGTGGCCAATCACGTGCCGTGGGGTTGCCGGCTAAGAAAAGCACCTCTGCACTTTTTGCTGGTTTTTTCGAGCATCCTGTAAGAGGCAGGAAATCGAAAAATCAGATCGGGACCGTGAGGTTGACCACCTCACGTCCTTAAACTTCAACTGGTTAGAAAAGGCACAAGAGCCTCGGACGCCTTCGAGCGCAATGGAGAGCTCTTGATGCCTCCCTATGCTCCTGAGTGGGGCTTAGGCCTCCCGCATTGTGGGTTGGTTTGGGGGATCCGCGGCTGGCTTGATTTGGGTGGGGCCGGCTTTTCGGTTTGATTGCTTTGATCGAGCTGGGGGGTCGGTTTCGTGCGGGTCGGGTTTGCCGCGGATTGGTCTCCTCCGGACTAGCTTGCGTAGAGTGGGGGACCTTAACGGGAGTATGTATGTGTATGTATGTATGTAGTGGCCAATCAGTACTCGAAATTCGACCAACTTATTTAAATATTTCTCATAATTAATTTGTCAAACCTAACAATGAGTTAGAATATCCCGCCATTTCCCTCTCAACCTTCCATTTGAATATACCTCCTTCAAAAAGCTTTCTGCGTCCATTTTGTGTCGCTTTTCATTTTACATTTTGTTTCCATGAAGTTGGTGTTCTTTATAAGCGGTATGTGGAAGTTTGTGCGAGTGGGAAAGACATAACATTACAGTTGTTAGATATTTTTATTGTTTTAATATATTTTTATGCATATGTAATTAAAGAAAAAACATTAGAATTCGCCACTCCTTATTTATATAGATTTTAATCAGGACTAGCCTCAAACCATAAAGAAAACAAAACCGAAAGATCAAAAACAAAAAATACTAAAGCCAGAAATCTACCGTCTCATGTGTCCATTAATTTTTCTCATAATTTTGTGTCATGTTTCGATCAAAAAAAACATCTCTCCGTCTCATTCCTCTCAAATAAAAAATAATACGATGTCTCTTTTTTCGTCACACTAGACTGGCTTTGTCACGACATGATAGTCGCGTATACGGGAATAATAACAGTTCCAACATGTTTGATAGACATGTTGTAGGTTTGTCACAATCACATGGCTGACAGATGTAACTTTTGTCTCCTACATTCTAATTAATTATTATCAACTCCCTATATTATGGTTCCATGGTTTTGAAATCAAACGGGAAATATTTTATTTTTGGTGATTTAATTACTTGATAGTATGTAGATATCATAAACTAATACAGATCAAACAGAAAATAAGTGTTTTGTTTTTTTTTTACCCATCACGCCGTTTCCCGAAAGGGGTAGGCAGAGAGTATGGATTTCCATTCTTTCCTATCCAAACAAACCTCTTTCGCTTCCTCCAAACACATAACATTCCGCACACATGCTCTTCTATTCCTTTTGCTCCTGACTTGGCCCTCCTCTAAGACTGAACCGATATGGTCGGACCATGTCATTCGAGGTCGGCCTCGTCTGCATGCACCCTTTCTTTCAGATTTATATATTCTTTTAGTCATTCTCTCTAAATGCCCAAGACACCATAATTTATTCATTTTCATTCTAGTCACTTCGTTCATCCACTCCACATTCCTTTCTAATATTATCATTCCTCACCTTATCAATCAGTCTCTTTCCGCATATCCTACGCACTACGCAGTGATACAATTTCCACAGCATTTATTCCAACTTCCAGATTTTTCGTCCATGTCCAATTTTGTTTGTTTTAATAATTAAACTGATTTGAAAAATTATTGTGTTTGTATTTTGTTTACCCCAATAATTAATTCCGAAATTTCAACGACACAAAAACCACGCTAGGACTTGTTAAAAAGTGTTTAGTTGAAATTAACGAAAAAAGGTGCAAGTTTAATTTTTACAATATAATAATGAAATAGTAGTTTATTCATCAAAACATGACAATACCGACATTAAAATGGGTACAAGTTCGGTCATAATATAAATATGGAAAAATCAACACCACCTATATAAGAAAGCCGCTAGGAGTGTGACGTCACATTGTAAGGCCCAGTATACACTAGCCTTGTATCTGTATGTACTTACCTGTACTCAAAGATTTCTGTCAAACAGCCCAGGCGGCATGGGTCTCGGATGTGACGTTAGAGGAAAAATGGCCGCCGGCGCTAAGGCCAGAATCATACGCATCATATGGTTGAGTTTTGGCGGCAGTTTCAAAACAATAAATAACTTGAAACTATTATTAAAGCAAGTCAAAACAATATCAAGAGATGCAAAATGTTAATCATTTATCAGTTATAAGTCAATGTTAAAGAACGGACAAAGTAGTATGTCAAGAATATTAATTGAAGTTATAGATGCATCCGCCCAGCACAGACATCAATTTGTCTTTTTCAACCTTTTGTTGAATTACTTTAAACACTGCCTTCACACTGCCATCAAATATTTTTTCTAACTGAGAAGGACCAAGATTACGATGAAGGTAAAGAAAATAAAACAAGACAAAAGGCCTTGTCCAAGTTCTTTTCTTCCAACTTTACTGTTCGTGGTATCTATGTAATTAAATGGCAGACTTTTAAGCGTCAATTTCTCCTAAAACTTAATAGTATTTACGTAATACTTTATGACTATTATATGGATAGGAAGAAAAAATGCCCGCATAGGTGTCCTTTATTGATCGTAAAAATATAAGAACGTTTAATGTCCCATCGATTCGGGCAACTATAAAACTTCAGGAGGTCATCGTATTTTTGTCGGAGAAAATTTGTTACATAACACTTTTACAGCAATAATGGTACTAAAATATGACATGTTTTACTAATATGAATAGTTACATCAAAACTGACCAACTTCTTATCTATATCAATACGTGAAGGAAAAACTTTGTGACTATTTTTGCGGAAATCGTGCGGACGGAGGAGTATGAAATTTCGCACACTTATCTATACTACTATTATAAAGAGGAAAGTTTTGATTGATTGTTTGTTTGACGGGAATAGGCTCCGAAACTACTGAACCGATTTGAAAAATTCACTGTTGGGAAGCTACACTCTCCCCGCTGAACATAGGCTATATTTTATTTTCATATAGCCTTTGATCCTTACTAAAACTCCAATAAGGTGCAAAAATTACCTAAAATATTCTTTACATCGCGTACGCTGCGAAAACTATTGAAGATAGAGTAAAATAATGTACTACAACTTTGTAGAAGACATAATTATCTACAAAAAGTGTCGCGACAGCATACGTCTAACTATTATAATAATGCCACAATAAGTGTTGATTTATTAAAAAAAAATAATTTGAAATGTGGCAGAGATATAGGCGTCACTGGGGTACGAGCCGGACGGGAGGGGACCATTGGAATGCTACATTATTCCAGATTAACATAGCCTATAGAATATTTTGATAAAGTTAGGGATCTATAAAGATCAGACAAGAAAACTGAGTTATTTTTTTAAATACCTATGTACCTACCCGTGCGAAGCAGGAACAGACTGCTAGTAGTTTATATAGAGAAGGAGTGGCGAAGGTTAAAATTTTCTTTTAATTGTGCATAAAAAAAATGATTAAAGCAATAAAACAACATTTGATACTCAAACACATACCTCCACAGACTACTTAAATAAAGATAATGAACTTTATAGAAACAAAATGTAAAATAAAAAGCACCTCGTAATGGGTGCAGAAAGATTTTTGAAGGCGGTTTATTCAAATGGAAGGTGGAACTGGAAATGGCGGAATATTCTAATTGTAGGTATGACGCATATTATATTATTTTGTTTATCTGTGGTCAAATTGAGAATAGTAAAATATTGTTTTTTTTTTTAAATAGATATTAATAGAAAAAACTGTGTACCTACGTATCAAAGTTTCAAATTTGATACGTAGGTACAATAATAATTATTTATAATCCACCATTGTAAATAGTTTTTATTTTTTTAGAATTTAATTTGCGCCAATACCATACGCATATATATATATATAAATTTGACGTATCCATGTCTTTGTTTAGGAAAGAAAATTTGAAATAGCGCCCGCTCAGTCTTTGCCAATGGAACCTTAATAATGTTATAACCTACGTTGAGGAAACTTACAAGAAATAAATAACTAAAATCTGTTATAACCTACGTCGAGGAAACTTACAAGAAATAAATAACTAAAATCTGTTATAACCTACGTCGAGGAAACTTACAAGAAATAAATACCTAACTAAAATCTGTTATAATACTCGTATAAAGGTATAAGTAAAGATTTCTTATTCCTCTTTGATAAAGCCTTTTGGTCTGTTGTTCCTGCCGTGTTGTCCTCTTGGGAGGCTGATTGCTTTCACCTATTCCTTCAGCGTTCAGGTGATAGTCCTGGAAGTCTGTTTCCTTCGTATTTTGTCTCCGGCAATTTTTCCCTTCGAAACCTTTCGAATCTCGGAATCTTCGAAGGGTTTTTGAAAATAAATTTATCTGTGCACACTCAAATTGAACACATTGACTCTTCACATTTCTACTTAAAGCTTGTGTCGCGAAAGAGGAAGATGTTCGGCACCCGTGATCGAGCCCACGACCTCCGATACGAAACAGTACGAAAGCCAGCGTTGTAGCCGCTAGACGACCAACCACTTCCGGAGATATTTCTTAAAAAATTTCATCTCGCTTTTGGTGCGAAAGATGTTCTTGTTTCTGAGAGTATCCGCTTTAGATTCTGTACCATAGATCATAATTGGACGGACGTAAGTTTTGTAAATTCTAACTCACTATACATTTGCTCATTTTTTTCATATCACCTCTCTACAGCATCCTGATGTCTAAAGCCTGAAACGGTCATAATATCTTTTTCACAATACGATATTGCCTTATCCATAGAGGTACGTAAATTTCGCAAATCGAAAATTGTAACATCGCATTTAAAAAATATATAAAAGCGGAATTTCGCATTTATTCGCATAAAACATAAAATGTCAATAATAAAACACCTTTGAGTATTTTAAATATTTAACCCTAGAAAGATAGTCTGCGTAAAATTTACGCATGCGATTGCGAATTATTGCTCTCTTTTTCTAAGTAGCGCAAATCCAGACCCGTGCGTTTAGGTAATCTCCTTTGTCCCTGGGAACTACCGTATGGTGTAGGTGTACACTAGGTAAGTGTCACCGATTTCGAAATATTACGAACGTGTGAGTCAAAATTACGCATTATTATCTTTTAAGTGACTTTTATGATTTTGACTAAAGTGATAATTTTATTAGTTTATGTACTTATCTGTTTTAATTTTAAGTTTTTAATATTAAAATTAAATTGTAATTTTCTTTTTATGTAAAAATATTATACAATGGGGAATAAAAACTTAAACGAAGACCATATCCTGGCCTCTTTCATGGAGGACGATGACGAGCTTCTCGGTGTGGATACAGACAGTGAAGATGACGTCTAGAGCGACAAAAAAGAAGCTAGATGAAGAAAGAAGATGAGCCAGTAGCAAAAAAACGTATTTATTGTTCGTTTTGACCTTCGAAAATAAGGCGAAAGGTAAAAGGGTCCTACAAAAAATGTTAAAAATTAAATTATGTCGTTGAAATGTTCCAAAGCTGTTTGTAACAGATATTTTATAACTATATTTTCCTAATATTCGTAAGATATGCTAATTGTTGCATTTGTGTTGAAAAAAGTTGATTATTGTATTAAAAAAATCAGTTTATGTATGAAAGAGTAAGTGTTAAAAAATTTCCATGATTTCTAGAAGAAGTTTAAGTTTTTGATTTTTTTTTTAATAAATAAAAGTTCTACTAACTGATTTTTCAGTTTCAATTATCTTCGGAAGGATCAAGCGCTCGTTTTGACGAGTTACTTGATCGTTTACCTTTAAAAAATAATAATTATCGACATTTCACTGAAATTTAAATACATTTAAATATAAACATATTGACAAATTTCGCATTTATCGCATCTATTTCATAAATACGAAAATTACGTAACCCTACTTATCCCTCTATGTTCATATATTTTTCATATTGCTTATAGAAGGGGTAAGAAAATATGGTGTACAATAAATAAATCACGCGAAGAAACTCTTTGAATGAAGAAAGTGTATGTATCGTATTCTGAAATAAATCTTGCTGTAATTATTATTTAAGTTTCGCCTTCTGGTATTGAAATCCACTCACAGAAACCATAAATCATACAAACTTAAAGCTCTTTGAAAGTGGTAGGTAGATATAATAAAGTTTCTGGTTTACTGAAAATGTAAAAAGACAAACATTGGCTTAAAATGTATCAGGTAACTTAAAGCAGCACCTGAAATTAAATACCCCTCTGTCTCATAAACCTTTGATTAAATTATGTATTCCCAGCTTCTCCGTCGTCAACTTTACGAGGTAAATGCGACTTTGGGGATGAACTTCCAGGGCGGGAGATATTCTCGGTTTTGCCCTCCATGATGATTCTTCAAAGCTCGCACGGAGGTAAATACAACAATCATAATAAAAACAAATTTGAAGTCACTAATTAATAAAATGAGTTTTTTCTAATTATTTAAAACATTTAATTACCTTAACCTTATATTTAATTTAGGTATGATTTTTTTTAATGTTCGTAATTTTTTTGACGTTCCGTTTGATCACCGAGTTGTACAAAAACATTTTTGTTTTTCCTGTAAGTGGCCCCTAGAAGTAAAACCACCACTATGCGTATTTTATGAAAATTGAACTAATGATGGACTTATTATTTCAATGACCACGTGTACCTACCGATATAAATATTCAAACCAATGCAAAGCCCCGTTTTATAGTATAAAAATAGGTTTAAATGTTTAAAATATCATCTCAGGAGCCAAAACTACACTGTATTCACTGCTACAATGCAAAACCCCCACTACATTTTCAACCAATCAGAGCGCTCTAAATTTCAGAAATCAGTATTGTACGTTAACAACGTTCGCCATTAGGTGATAATATTTAATTCTCCGAAACTCCTAATCATGAGAATTCTCAACATGTTCAACATGTTGAAAAATCTCAGGATTGCAACAAGTAGATATTTAATAATCAATGAGATATACAGATGAAAGTTGGAAATTATTGAGAATAAAAGAGCAACTAAATTCAAAGACAGCGACTGCTGTCAGATATTTCCTAAAATACTACAGAATAACAGAATCTCACTACCTATTCATAAAATAGAATTGTTATATCGGTTTGATACCCCACCTCTCAACCACTTTGAAAGGTTTAATTTTCAGTATTTCAATCAATAATATGACGAAGCCATTGAGGGTCGATTCGTCCACCACAATCACATACTAATAGAAATTGATTATCAGAATGTTCTCTTTGACACAAAATAGCTCAATAAATTTAGTTTGCTCGATTCTAACATTGATTTATAAAACCTACAGAGAAAAATTGAAACTACGATTTTTTGTGTGTGGCTTGAGTGCTTTGTTATTTTTTGTGTTCAAAAATATAAATTTGTCTATAGTTAGATGCTTCATGCTGTTGCTCTCGAAAAACCACAAAATTTTACAAGATTAATGGCTAGACACAGTTTTTAATACTGCATTAATGTGGCTGAAGAGAATTCTGTTTAGTGTTGGATTTCCCAAAGGGATATAAAAGTTACTGCATGTTACCACAGCGGAAAATATTCTCTTGTCTTCTAGGATATGAGGAACATGTAAGCGCAGCTACATATCATAACATAGAGCTGAGAATATAAGATTATGTATACATAAAACCTTCCAAGGAATGCAACTCACTTAAATCAACTCGAATATAAAGAAGAAATATTGTTTTTTATTTCAATATATTCGTTTATTCTTGCTACATTTGATTTCACATGCTGAGAACTTGTTGGGTCTCAATCGGATCTATTCTTAGTGTGTAAATTATTTTTCATTAGGTACTTTTTTCATTGTCTCTCCAAATTTCCTTAGTAAATTACTATTCTACAGATTATTCGAACTTGCATCTCTACAGATTATTCGAACTTGAACATCTCTATTCCCGTCTATTTCTCCTTATTTTAGTTCAACATAATACGTAGCTTCGTTCAAATTCTTGTACCTATATCTGGTCCAGTTCCTGCAATATCAGGCACTCCATATCGGATTTATTTCTTAAATGAATACTTTCTTGTATAAAGTCTTTGTAGCGTATCTGTACGATGAAGCTTGTAATTCATCGATAAAGTCTGGTGTCTCCCATCTACGACTTTGAAGAAACTCTACGTATTAGTAATATTTTCTCTACGTCACAGTCTAATTTTTTATCACACAATCTTTCAAAAGCTTCAAATATTTCCTTATCTCTTTTGGTGATACGAGTCTATATCACTTAATCACACGTGCCTATTATTTTTTTTATTTTTTTTTTTATTCAAACATAAACGGCGTAAACGCCTTTTGAACAGTAATTACACAGAAAAATGGCAATATTATTTTTTCAAAAACTGATTGATAGGTAAGCTTTTTCTTTAAAATTGGTACATTTTATTCTTAGCGGATAATATTTTTTTTGTTTTACCTTTCACGAACTGTCACTTAAGGGGTGGGCAGCGAGAACGGACCTCCACTATTTTATATCCAAGCATACTTCTTTAGCTTCTTCCACCGACGTATCTTCTTCTTCTTCTTACTCTTGATATAGATCCGAGGATCTGTTTTTTTCACAATGAAGTTTCCTGGGACGCCGAACTCCAACTATCTTTCCATCTTTTTGGAGGTCTCCCGGGTTGGCGGCTGCCCGAAGGGATGTTGTTTGCCACCACATTAGGGATTCTGGTATTGTCCATCCTGGCCACGTGGTCTCGCCAGAAGCGTCTCCGTGACCTGCCCCATCTCACAATGTCTTCTGTGTTGCAGGTCTCTCTGATGGTATCATTTTCATAAATTTGTCAGTATTTCTCTGTCTACCATGTCTTATTTTATCGACAAAACTTTTCTTATGTAGTGATTCGTATATCTCCAATTCACTTTAAACTTTAAAAATGATAAATCTTAAATAAAAACATCCACTACCGTGTTTACCTATCTGAATATAAGATTGTGTATGGAACTGTTGAATTTTAATAGCCTTTTGAAACGATGCCTCTAGTGTCTCATAGACTAACAACTAATTGTTCGCATTGCAGTAGCGTAACGTCCAAGCCCCATCCCTCTGAAGTCCCTCCCACCCCATCACACTTATCCACAAATACAGCCCCTGGTCTACGAGGGCAATGGTTGCTAATGATTATAACATAGAGAGCGAATATTGATAGATTAGTTTGTATCCTAGGGCTTTGTTTGTCGCAGATAATCACATTACACAATATCTTGTTAAACTCCCAACAAAACAGAAACAAAGATGAATTCGATATAATATTATGTAGTTTGGTTAGTGTGTTTTGTTTGCAATCTATAATGGGACATATTCACATTTAGCGTAGCAGAGATGAGGGATTCGGATATGGTATGGGAGAGGTCATAAACATTGCGCTAGATCGAGCGCAATGGATAACTCTTATTGCTTCCCTATGCCCTTAAGTGGTGTGCGAAGGGATATTTGATTCTGACTTTTATTGCTAGATATTAAGCAATTGGTACCAACTAGTACCAACCTATCTTCTTCTGTCCGATACCCATATATAAATACAGGTTGGGGCAGAATGGACTCCCTAGTTTCATTTCAGAATTCACCATGCAGTGGTCCGGTGAGCATCAAGGCTTTGTCGAAGAAACATTCTACCCCAGCCTGTATATTCTATGTACTCTTTGTCCAATTCAATGGCAAAAATCTAGTCCAATATTATAATGTGTGGGTTCCCTCAAACGAGTGGAAACCAAATCCAATCAAAACTCTCTTTTTAACCCCAGTAAGAGGCATAGGGAGGCAACAAGAACTACTATCCACGGCCCTCTATCTGTAAACTAAACATAGTATTTTTAACAGAGAGATTAGTGTCAAAATATTAGAAGTCAATCGTCAGGTTAATGTAATATAGGTAAACCATTATTCAATTTCATTTTTTTTTTATTTTTTAACATATATATAATGTTCAGACAGTGTAATTGATACAAAAATAGTAAGAAAATGATAAGAAATACAGTAATTGCAATTTTCAATATTGTTATTAGAATTATTGGTATAATCCTATTATATTCCTATTATATGTGAAATACTAAAAGATTTGGTAATTTTTCAAAGTAATAACTTTTAAAAAATACTTACAATTCTCAATGAAAAAAAAAACTTTCATTTGGATATGAAATTTTATGTAGCCTTTTCCAGTCAATCAAACAGCTTTTGAATATATCGTAGATGTATGCTTGATTAAATTTGTTCTGTCGAGGTATCAACGAATGGGAGACCAAATCTACATAAATGCAATAAAAATGTCGTCAACATGGGAAATGCCGCATTAGAGACGGATGGTCGAGGAAAAGGTTTTATGTTATTTTTATTCCAACGATGGGAAAATTCAACCACTTTGTGTAAACTTTGTCTATCCGTTTTAACCATCTGTAAAATAAATGGAAAAAAGTCTGTAGCGGCCATGTTTCGTATGACGACATCATCCACCAATAATTGCATATAATGAAATACACAATGCCTCTCCTAATGCCTTGCAATTGCTTAGTAACTTGGATGTTGATCTTTAGTGGATGCAGCAGTGAAACAATATTTTCTTTTATCTCTTGTCTTCTGACGAAGCCACCTCTGGATGGCTGATGCATCAACCTCCTCGCGTCTTCAAACCCTAACAGGTCAAAAAAGGCACCAGATATTAGTCTTGACCCCATCAGGGGGTGGGAGGGTCAGGCGGCTGGTGTCTCCCTGTAACGACGCAAGCTCAAGCGCTCTGGAGAACTCTTGTGGCCTCCCTATGCTCCTGAGTGGGGTTAAAGGGAGAATGAATGAACTAGTAGTTGGAGGTCGCAGGTTCGATTCCCCTTGTCCATCATATTCTTCTTTCACACCAGAAACTTTGGATTCTGTGAAAGAATGAGTTACCGCTGAAAACATTAAAAACCATTATGACCCACCCAAAGGGAATAAAAAGCAAAGGCAGCCCTTTTCTCAGTTTCAATGATATCTTGCTTTCTTTTCAAATATTCTAATCAAACAGCTCTGTATTAGAGGAACTAAGCACAATATGACTGCACAAACTCTTTTGTTTTCAAAACATTGAGGAACAAGAGCGCTTGGTTGGTTTTTTAAAGCCGCCCTGCTTCATTTCTATTGGGTCAAACCTAAATTAAAAGATTCAGTCGTAAAACGACAGGCTATAGTCGTATATTAAAATTTAATCTCGATTCGCTCATTTGGTTGAGAGAATTGAACCTGTGTTGGCGGTGTTAAAATGAAACGATTAATTTTCAAATTTAAATAAAAAACTTTTTAACTATTCCACAAATTTATTGTACCTGACATGTTTCGAAGGGGCACGCCCTTCATGGTCACAGGTTATTTGAAACATTCAAATAACCTGTGACCATGAAGGGCGTGCCCCTTCGAAACATGTCAGGTACAATACATTTGTGGAATAGTTAAAAAGTTTTTTATTTAAATTTGAATATTTAAATTACTTCCACCAAGAAAAATGTATGTTCAACAACTTATAAATTCGATTAATTTTATTCGCACTTCCGTCCCTGTATCCAACAGATCCGTTATTTCGCCATCATTTTGAAAAACCACCCCATTAACTCACTCTGTAAAATTTTCGTCCAGAATATAAATTGAATCGACTGAAAAATCGATTTAACTTTTTATTTGTTATAATATATCGATGTAATTTATAAACTTGATTACATCTCTACGTAAGAATGGCTTCAATATTTCTTTTAAAATAGATGGTTTAAGTTCTGTATTATTAGCATTGAAACATTAATAATTATTGTACTTTTCAGCTTTAAATAAGTTTCAGTTGAATAAGCAGACACTATCATAGTGTGTTCTGTTCATCAAATCGGAGCTGAGGTGCTTTGGTACGAAAGGGAAGAAGATTGAAATTTCTTACATTAACATATTATGATCATAAGGAAACAATTTTTTGACATTTTATTTTAGAACCTACTCAATTTTATTTCGTTCGTACCTACAAAATATTCTTTCACTGCTACTCAAAAAGTGAATAAATTGAAAAAAGTCTTTGTCTCTGGTTGTTAAATTGTAAAAATGAAAAAAGTAAGTACCTATTACCTGGCTGGTATCAGACCTCAAAAAAACACTTGTCCATTAAACACCTTTTTATAAAAATAAAAATGATATGTACCTACTCTAATTTTCCATATTTACGATAATTATGAATCTCCAAAATAATGAAAATTATTCGCATCAAAAACGCGACGCTTCATTCAAAGTCTTGTTTTTTAATCATTTTTTAAAATGAATTCTCTTGGGTGTCACTGTTGAAATTCTAGGAAATAATTAAGGCTTTTATTTTACAGAAAAAGTATCGAAAACCCCGATAAGAATTTCCAAATATTAAATGTTGAAGTTTACAAATCTGCTCATTTTTACAAGTTACAAATCCTACTAAAAATAAAATGGAGTGTTAATTATTAAATTAGATGGAAAGACACTTTTATGGCCGGGCGACTCAGTGCCTACCCTGTATCCTAGAGAGTCCACCAGCCCCGAAAAATGTCGACAGCGGAAATAAAATAATTATTATTACCCGCAATAGCTGCAGATATGCAGACTTCTTTTTTAAATGTGGTTAGTACAATACCCTGGTGTGTGACTGTGGAGCAAGGAGAAAAACTGTGTCCAACATTCATTATGAATTTTATACGAGGTAAAATTCTCTGACTATCATGTTCCCGACCGATAAAAACCTCAACATGATTCAAACTTTTACCATACAATAATTAATGTATTCATAACACTGGCCGACATGATTTTCGTAACACAAAGCAGACCTTTATTTTTTAAATGGAAATAACTTTTTATGAATAGGAGAAAATATATTCCTAAAGCCCTAACACGTACCATTTTGCAATAACTCAATAAAACCATTTTAAATTAGGAGGTCAATTTTAAAAGGGAACGGTAGCAGGTCAGTTGAATAACAAGAAAAGTACCTGAACTGTATTGTTTACAATTAAAGACATAAAATCAATATTCCTGAACTGTATTGTTTACAATTAAAGACATAAAATCAATATTCCTGAACTGTATTGTTTACAATTAAAGACATAAAATCAATATTCCTGAACTGTATTGTTTACAATTAAAGACATAAAATCAATATTAAAAATTAGTTTTCTGTTGAGTTTTGAAGTGAGTGATTCTCTGTGTGTGGATAAGAAAATGGTTTAAGGACGAAAATATCGAGACAGATGCGCCGCAGTTTCAAAATCTTTTCTGACAAATTTTGTTATATTTGAGAAGAATTTATGGTAAAATCACAAGCCAGGCCATTTTCAAGAAGTGTTCAAAAAGCCCACATCCTATGTTTTGGTGCTTTAATTGAAGATCAAGACAAGCAGTGAGCTCCCATGTGTGCTGTGTTAGTTGTAGCGTATCATTGGTGCAGTGGATGAATGGGAAGAGAAAAAGCATACCTTTTGCAGTCCCTATGGTATGCCAAGAACCCACGAATCATTTAGAAGATTGTTTTGCCTGACAAAGACTGAAGATTATTCCAAAAAGAGAAAGCACAAGATCGACTATCACACATGTTCATTTCCTCTATTCACATCTGTCATTTTTTTCCTGAAAATTTGGGATATGTCGATGATGATCAGGGTGAAAGATTCCACCAAGATATTATTAGGACAATGGAGATTCGCTATTAATGACGATGGGATCAAGCCATTCATTACTGCTAGTTTTTGAAAAGAGTAGATATTACCCCTCATAAAAGGAAAAAAATAGAATTGAATTAGTATTTTAAGACAATTTTTTTAAACTTTAGGTTTTTCTTAAATGTAATAATTATTTTCAATTCAATTGTAAAAATAAATGTGGTTAATCTTTGGGGTTTTCCTGAAATCTAATCCTTTTTTTCAATACACATTAGAATGTAACTTTAAATGTGGTTCTATAAATGTAACAAGAAAACCTTACGTGTTATAACTTTTTTCCCATCATTTTCGTATTTGAATACGTCGATTCTACCATAATAAAATGCTATTTAGCTTTCTTTTTCAACTCAAAAAAATTTATTGTCGTCCAGTGTAATTATTATTCTTGATTAGATCGAGAATTGGTTTCGATCAAAACATTAAATCGAATTAATTTCGTAATTAATAAATTATAATATTTTGGCTGAAGGCACAATACAAGCTTTCACTCATCGAAGCACAAATAATCGCTCAAAATTAATTATTATATCATGCCTACCTAATATATATCGCTTCAAAATTAAGTTGGGCGGATTTAAGGAGTTTATTTTGACGAGGGCTGAAATAAATGTCGATGTTTATTAACTGATGAATCCTTACCATAATATAATTTCTATAAAATTTGGTTTTTATGCGGTCTATTCTTTCAAAAACTTGTACAATAATGTAACGAGTTTCACATGTGACTTATTTCCTACTACACCGCCATCTCTTGGATTTTTTAAGTTACGCAACTATAGAAAAATCCTTACGTAAGACCCGTCGAACTTCACTCCGAATCAGAATCAACAATACTTATTACATAATAAAATAAATATTAACTAAATTTAATTCAGTTTTTATCTCATAAACTGTATGTATTCATGTAGGTAATAAGTAAAAAAAAATTCTGGGTTAGGTAAAAGTTTGACGGGCGGGTCAGCTAGTTAATAATAATTTGAAAAAAAGACGTTGATTTATTTTGCTGTCTGATATTTTAGTTAATTTTTGCGTGAAATCAGAATTTTTCTACAAAATACTGACTTATTGACGAATATCTCAATTGTATTTATGGATACATTAGCCAACATACATTTTTGTAAATGAAAAAATCCCTCACCAAAGTGACCCAAGGGCCCGTAGTCACGATCACTCCATCAGTCCAAATGGGGCGGTGTCACTCCAAAAAATGATCGAGAGTGGGAAAACCAAATGGATGATGAGGAGTGATAGAGTGAGTCGGATATCCATCAGTCTAAGATTCTTTTCCGTTAAGCCATTCGTGTATCACTTTAAAAGGATCTTCAATGGGAAATCTCGAGTGCATGGGCTTGACCGAAGTCGCTACGTCACTTGATTGGCAGTGTTAAAATTTTGCTCCAAATTTGTCTTATTTTTTAATAATCCTTCCACCAGGGTAAGTACACGTGTTGCTTTTTTTAATTTATCCAACCAAAAACCGAATCCCCTTCACGCCTCACTGGGGGCATCCCTCAGCTATGATTCGAAGGAGCATAGCACGGTATGAGAGGGTCTTCCTCGTCTTCGGGACCCTGATGGGGGGAAGAATAGCGTTCTCCTCGGCCAACTGTCATTCGGCATCTTTATCACAATATATCCCTGGAGCCAAGTCCAATAATTTTAATTTAATACATACTAACAAAAAAACATATATTAACATTAACGTAATGAAATTTCGATAAATAAGTTGAAAAATAACCAAGTTGCAAATTTGTTACAAATGAATTACATCCATTTTGAGAGATCGTGAATGTGGAGCTTTAGATTTCCTATTTGACCTGGTATTTCTCATTTTGAAATTAGAAAATTAGGGTCGGTTCTCACTCGCGACGCGAACGTGTATCGTTACATCAATTTTATCAAAAGGATGCATGTGTTCCGCTCGTCTTCGCTTTTCGAATCACGTATACATACACTTAACCTTTCGATTAAATTGATGCAATGTCACAAGTTCGCGGCGCAAGTGAGTACTCGGCTTAATATAACGCCGACAGCTTTCAAAAGCTTTAAAATTTTTCAAGCACACCATGTTAATTATTATTAATGATGTAATTACATCCTTAAAGCGTATTTCCGGTTGGAAAACAACACAAATGTTTGTGGTGAGCGCCCTCTTCATCCGGTTCACGTGTCGTGCAACTGCTGTGGCATCTGAATAATGGAGTAGCGCTGCATACAATAGTATTTTCCTACATCATACAGTAGGAAATAGGAGAAAAAAATGAAATATCCCTATAAATATTGCGGTTAGGTTCGTACTTACATAACCTCTGTTGACTAACAAAGGGATGCCGAATGAAAGCTTATACTTTGAGGTGGTGGAATCTTAAGACGATGATCTTTTTATTTTTATCCGTCTTTCTTATATAAAATGTGTGAAAATGAATATGTATTTATTTCATATAAAAACAACTGTGACTAAATTTGGCGGTTTCATCTGTCATAAATCATAATTTTGTCGATGTATGATTGTCGACTAATGATTTTTTTTAATTTAATTTTCCTGTTTTTTTTTTATGATTAAAAAAAATATGATTCTTTAAAGTTAAACAATTGATTTGTTATTCCAAAAATGATTTAAAACCCTGACTAGTTTTGCAGGCGCAGGTCCTGCCTGGTCACAGGTTTTCATAGAAAAGTTCATAAAAATACAGAATTTGGATGGAAAATATGTGATTTCAAACGAATGCATGGATTGGAATGTCATTGGTTGAAAATCAATATTCATAGTTAGTTGACAGGATAACGTCTGTCAAGAAAGCTAGTATGAAATAAAATGATGATATTTTGTTGTACTAAACACGTATCTATTTCTATGTTTGTCTATTATGTATATTGTTGGCTATGATTAATAAAGAACATGGCGTATAAGTCAGGTTGTGTTTAATACCATCCAAAATAATAACGTCCATCCTGGTCAAGATACAATCATAGTATCCACAACATATTTTAATAAACAAGATGTCACAAATTCAAATGCATTAGTTATTAAAATGACAAAGTCGTAAAGACCAATAAGTGGATAAGTTCCGTCAGCCATTTGTTTCATACAATGTCTTTGTGAATCCTCCCACTGTGCGGTCCATAATTATTATCATCACTGTCTGTCAAATTTGAATTTAGTACCATGCTGGATAATAGATGTGTCCAAGCTTTCATTACAATTCCGGAAGTTCTATGACAGAACAATGTGATCTATGATTAGAACTATGGAGCTGATATTTGCTTCAATTACTTACATAGTAAGGAAACAACAGTGGCCAGCTCCAAATAGTGCCTTTTTTAAACAAGCTCGTTTCAAATTCATGAATATTATCAATTGCGAATAATTATTGAAAATCGATTAAAGAATAATTATTTTGTTTTTATTTTATTTTTGATGTCTTCCAATTTTGGACTTGTAGATTGACCCACCTATTTTTTTAAATAGGTACGTCACTTCTGCTCTGGTTAGGTACTTTAAATAGGTCCTATAAAATTTTATTAAATTTTCGCCCATGATCATCCACTGCAGGACATAGGCCTCCTCATGCTCACGCCAACGGCACGCACGATGTCGTGTCTCCACCTCAACGGCTGTCTTCCTAGACTTTCTGGTCATGCCTGTCTCTGGTCTCTAATCCGCCACTCTTCTACTCCATCTTCTGTCGTCCCTGCGGGATACATGACCAGCCCACCTCCATTTGAGCGTAGCCATTTTATCTCCCACGTTTGTGACTCGTGTGCGCCTTCGGATTTCGGTATCCCTGATGAGATCTCGTATTGAGATACCCAGCATTGATCTTTTCATGGAGCGCTCTGCGACTCTCATCTTATGCATGGTATTCTTTGTCCAAGAGTCCATTTTTCGCATGTATGCGTCAATGTGGGGAGAACGCATTGCTCAAAGACTTCGGTTTTCTATGCAAGTTATACATACATAAACTATGCAAGAAAATTCTATGCAAGCTTGGCAAGCAAGACCATTTCAACCCACTGACACCTTTGTATCAAAAAGTGTTAATTCATTCAAGTGTGAATAATTGTATCCCTACATGTTTAGTCTTTTAAATCAACAGTTGAATTAGAGTGTATTAAATATAAAAATACGGATTCACAAAAAACTCAATTAAGTTTTCATAAAATGTATTTGATTTTAAATATTAATAATTAATGGAAAGTATACGAGTATAAAATCACTTTAATGAATTTGATAAATGGAATCCCATATCATAACTAAATCTCATTATAATATTTTAATAAGACAAGAAGATTCTTCTCGTTTGAAAGTTAATTATTTTGATTAATTACATCAAAAATTCAACGCGATTCTCTCATCTTTATAAAGACGACCCGAGCGTTACTATATCGTGTTAATTCAATCTGACAGTGCTGCTAATTTAATGCTTTTCCTATAAGATACGCACTACGAAGATTCTTAAACATAATCAAATAAATAATAAGCTTGCTGTTATGTATTAAAAAAAATAATATATTGTCCGATAAAAATAATAATTGGTGTCCAATAAGCGGCAGTGACTCGCCTTTACTTGGGCAAAAAAGCTTCAAGTCCGTATACTTTTTTAGTCATTCTCTCCGAAATAGAGTATGCATACTCCTTTTGCGGTCATGAGGTCTCCATTCCATATTAAAATTATCTAAGTAGGTACTTATTTCATTATCTTAGTCAACCCCACAGTTACGACACTTCTTCTTCTTCTTCATGTGTCATGTTGGGTCCCTGTAACGTCGACTATCACTCGAGAGTATTGAGCAGCTGTAAAAAGCGCTGCGATCGTTCTAATTCCAGTCCAATCTATAGGAAATATGTTTTTGCCCACGCCTTTTCGACCGTGACCAAATTAAGAGACTAGCGCGTCTAAAATTTAGTGTCTTAAGGAATTAAGACAGTCATTTTAAACTCGTCCTGTTGCGGGTATATTTCTCTTTTCAACCCATTTTCATTTTGGTACAAGGACTTCTCACTACCTTATAATATGTGAGATGTTTTGCTTGTCTGCTATCTTCATTATAATATTATCATCTTAATAGCAACACTTAAGTACCTACTACTTGAGTTTACAAGATAACCGAATTCATTAATCTTTTGAACTAGAGTTTAATTTAATTTAACTTAAGTCCATTAATTACAGCTGATATGTTCAGAAAATATAGTCAATTTTGGACTTATCACTATAGTTAGAAATAAATTTCATTTTGTGGTTTTGTTGGTTTAAAGAAACATTTTAATGGTGTCCATTCATCAAAGAACACAATGGATTGATGTAAATCACATACTCGTGGAACATAAATAAAATCTACAATTATTATCTCTTTGCTTTGAAACGTACCTATAATATAACATTTTTATATTTTTATTCAATTGTGAAAAAAGTATTTAACCCATATCTTCCCAGACATAGAAATAGCCGTTAGATTTTCATGAAAATCATACTAGGTACTATTTACGGTCTATGTATTGATAAATAAGTGTCAAAAAAAATTTTGGATTTTTGGATTTTTAGTTATAGAACCGTTCCAATAATGGAACACTGGGAAGATACATACATGTAACATTTGGGCTTTTGTATGGGAAATCAAAAACGATATAGTGCGCAGTAAAGTACTTTATGAATAGATTTTAAAATTTTAATCCACAATTTATAATTTATAAGCCTTGTACAATAATACAATTAAAAATCTTCTTCTTCTTCTCTTTTATAGACACGGGAGTCTGTTTTATCAGGGTTATCATCTTGACTTGCCTTGTTCCAGGTTTCTTACCATCGCTTGAAGAGTATTTTTGATCGGCGCAGCCCTTTTAGTACCCTCATGCAGGGCAAGATATAGTATTCTTACTTTTATTTAACTTCTCAATACATGTTATTGCCAACAAAACATATAATAACAAATTATAACGTACCCACCTGACCACGTTGTTCGACTTATTAGATCTTTCAAATTACTGTGTTTCTAATTCGATCACGCAGAGATTAACCATGGAGTGTTTTCATTTTAGATGTTCTAAGCATACTTTTTGTTTTAACAGTGTCTGCCCTGGATAAAATTCCATGTGTTTTATAGATACGAACCTTCTATCTGTCCTCATAGCATTGTTTCTCCATATTATGACATCTTTCAAGCAGACTGCTTCTGCGGCAGCTTTATCAACCTGTGACCTTACTAATCAGGCTAGAAGGTTACTTCGCTATTGACTGTAAAGCAAAGCACTTCAATAGCTTGCTGTTGCAGGATTTTCTCCTGTTTTAGAGATATAACATATGCTTCAATGTTATTCATAGCGTTCTTGACCAAAAAAAATTATCACCGCATCCTGGTAGTATTGTCACTCATCAAGTCCAATGAATTAATTTTTTTCTGTTTTTGAGCGTAGCAGACCTTAGGTGGAATCCGATGGTTAAGATGATTTTGCAGATCCTTTTTGAAAATCGACGTCATTCACCTTCAAAGTAACCATACAAACAACGTTTTCTTACTGTGTAAGGTTCAGTTGTACCAGCTGTGTCCGCATATTTTCTTTACATAAAATACTTTTTTCGTTTCTAGATGTTAAAATATTTAGTACACTATTAAACTACGACCAAAAAAATAAATTTCCAACAATAAATAATTTTTTTTGCATGAAAATAGTACAAAAAATTTACATTGGCATATTATCCCAGTGTTCCAAAAATGGAACGGTTAGGAAAATGGACATGAAAATACCTACTTATAGTCATCTTTATTTTTATTATTTTTTATAATGATAAAAGAGACAACAATAGAACTGGTAATGTATTATTTGAATGTGAATTATAACAAACAAAAAATATACGGACATTTTACAACGAGCAATGTTTTTCCACAAAATCTGCTATAAAGAATGCTTCATAACAGAAAAAAGCAGATGCGAATATCGTGCAACAATATCTCTAACTATAGCCTATTAATCGAAGGTTTTAAGCACATAAAAAGAAACGAGTTGCGCATTTCCAAAAAAATAATAAAAATTGTTAACTAAACCGTTCCAATAATGGAACACTGGGAAGATATGGGTTAAAATTCTCAGCACGCAATGCGTACGGCGGCTGCGTTAAAGCCTCCGTACCCACTCTTTAGGTAGGTAGATAGATACAATTACAGTGACCATACAATTACAAAGGAAAAGACACTTTTGTGAGATATCTTAAACAAACCTTATTTATATAATATGTGCGTGCATCAGTCTTCTTCAGTCTCTCAAACAGATGTCTCCCTTCTCGACCTTTACGATTTTTGTCTTTATCCGAACTGTGCCACAGTTTTCTAACTTATGTTTATTATGTAAAATCTCTTCGACAAACAGTATGATATCGTCAGACCGCCTCAGATATAGCCTACCTTTTTTAGGGGGGAAATCCGTCATAGGACACCTGGCCCAGAGGACCTGGTAGTGCCGGACTCCTATCGGCTAAAATCCCCCTTCTTCACACACACCTCGGTTCCTGCCGTTTGGTCTACCCAGAGGTGCGGAGATGTCTATTCTTTGCTACTGAATACCTACTTCGCTCGTCATTTTCCTTTCTTTCCTTGAAATACATACATACATTCTCCCTTGAGACACCCCCCACACCGCAAGCCAGCCCGGAGGAGACAAATCCGCAGCAAACCCGACCCGCACGCAACCAACTCCCTAGTCCGATCGAAGAAACCAAACCAAAAATTCGGCCCCACACAAATCAAGCCCGCCACGGACCTCCCCCCCAAAACAACCCACAATATGGGGTGGCCTGAGCCCCATTAAGGAGCATAGGGAGGCACAAGAGCTCCCCATTGCGCTGGATCATGCACCTTTACAGGGGGACACCATTTGCCTGAACCCCCCCCCCCCCCCCCGCCGATGCGACCCAGGCGTCCGAGGTTTATTTCTTGTGCCTTTGTTGACCTGTTGGGGTTTAAGGTCCCGATCTAAATTTTCGATTTCCTGCCTCTTACGGGATGCTCGAAAACCAGCAAAAAGAGCAGAGGTGCTATTCTTAACCGGCAACCCCACGGCAATTATGTTTTTTTTTTCTCTCAGGGGGTGTTTTTGCGCTCCGATCTGTAGTGGTCTATTGTGCTTCCCCCAGCTTCCCCACTTTAACCCACACCCACAATTATATGATACACCATGGCATAAAAAAATTGAAGGATTAATAGACAACTCACTACCTCTATGTGTATTAGGCAGCTCTCTCAAATGAAGATGACATTTAAGAATCACATAGATAACATTGTCGACAGGGCTTTTAGAAAATTAAATTTCATAATTAGAATATCTAAGCCTTTTAAATCAACAGAAACAATAAAAATTTTATATTTCTCATCGACAGAATCGAACGAGTACAAAATAAGTTACTTAAACATCTTAATTATAGATTGAAAATCAGTTTTGACTCTTCAGTACAATCAGCACGTTACCACAAATTAATGACACTTGAAAACAGACGTACTTACTTTGGGAGACTTGACATATTTATTTAAAGTTATAAATGGATTTGTTGACTCTGGCGACCTTCTTGGTGAAATATATTTTAACTGTCCTGCTAGATCCACAAGATCACCTTCCACGTTCCGTATGCCTAGACGTACTACAAACTATGCTCAAAACTCATTTCTTCAAAGAGCATGCGCAAATTTTGATTCTTTTTTCAGAGACATTAACTTATATGACTCATCACTGCAGAAATTCAAGAGATCTATACTGCGGCATATGCAACAAGCTTAAACTGCAACAAATCTTACAAACATATTTGGTTCTTTGTAAAATATGTACCTACTATCCTTCTTCCTCTCCCTCTAAACCTTTACCCTCTCCTCTTGTTCCCTTTCCCTGTATCTGAGGCGAGTACTTGTATGTATTGTTGGTAATTTTCATAATACACATATACGTTTAAAAAAAAAAAAAAAAAAGTTTACCTCACAGTTTTATATGTTTGATTTAAATGTATATACTTCACTGGTGTATGTTTTGTAAATTTTATGTACCTACTGTCTTATTTTTGTATCAATTTCACTGTTTGTATATAAATGTTAAAATAAAAAAAAATAAAAATGACTGGTTTTGGTTTTTTACTTAGCAATCTCTTTGATATTTTTACTTTTTTTTATTATTTTCAGTTTGAATCTGGTTTCAATACAGTTTGTAAAATAGAAAGATACCTAACTTAATTTGTTACTTCATAGTTACAGCTAAGCTAACTGGATATAATTGGCTAACTACTGGATATACTGATTTGATTGGTTTAAATAACTGTCAAAAATAGCGAAACCAATTTCGTACAAAAAATTTTAGTTGATTTATCTAACACTTTATCAAAAAGCGTCTAGCTGCCTATCAAAAGCGTCTCCATTCTGATAAATGTCACCGGTTGTCGTATTTCCAGTTCAGGCTGCCCTAAAATCGAAAATATGCTATATCGCAACCCAATTATCGTAGATTTGGTACTATGAAACTTCCTCTACCGATTGCGTCTGTGTATACAACACCTTTTTGAACCAGCACATATACTTACTTCATACGGTGCAATCGACTCAGCCTGCTCGGTTTGTTTTAAAACTAAATGGACCTGACTACGAGCCGTCATTGATTTCTTCATATTCAGCATTAATGAAATAAAACCAACATAATTTAAAATTTTAATTACTTAACTGATAATACAAAATTACGAAAAAATAGTGTCCTCTGAAATAAAGAAGCTTGGTCACCGTACTTCTGGTAATAATATTATCATAAGAGTAACACACAGAAGCGTGATTACATAATTAATATCCGCACAAAAGGCGTCCTTCAGGAGTGTGTGATGTTTGAGGAGCGGGCTCTGTGTTCCTAAAATTCATACTAAACCTTGTTATTATAACTAGTGGTCGACCAGTTCTCGATATTCGACCATAACTTATTTTAATAATAATAAGTTTGAACATTATTGAGGTTCCATTGTCAAAGACTAAGCGAGCGCTATTTCACAATTTTCTTTCCAAAACAATGACATGGATACTATTGGATACGTCAATTTTGAAATCTTGATATATGTACAAAGTTTTTTCTATGGTTATTTACTACAAACAGATATGAATCTATTCTCAATTTGACCACAGACAAACAAAAGATCTGTGTCAAATATATCGAAGCATGTGTGAGTATGAAACACAGGACATTACAGTAGTGTGCATAGTGTTTTTTTTTATTGATTTAATCTATTTTTATACATAATTTAAAAAAAAGCATTATCCACTCCTTCTCTATATAAACTGTAGAGTGTAGGTGTGCGAAATTTTATCCTCCTCCGTCCGCACTTTTCGTAAAAATGGTCACATAGTTTTTCCTTCACGTGTTAATATAATATATTGATTCCTGCGAACACAATAATATAATATATGTAGGTAGATATAGGCGTGTTAACATAATATGTTAACAAACGGAAAGGCATATTATGCCTTTTCTCCCTACTTCCGTACAAAATTGCGTCGCCCAATAATGGAATATGGATAAAGGATTTTTCTATTGTTTCCTCCTGAAAGAAGAATCTACTTTTTTAGACGCTCTTCTATAGCGTTCCATTCATATTTAATGCTTCATTTACCACCATAAACGCCAAAGTTTAAATGGTATGTTTGCCGTGGCTTGTGTGAGCTTGCCAACGCTTGTCCCGATCCGGGCAAGTGTCGGTTTTTCGAGACGTGCTCGCCCCTCTTCACATTCGTCGAGTGTCGGCAATCACGAATGTGAAGAGGACATATTCGTCCGTGCTCGTGGACATTCGCCCTAGCTCGTCCGCAATCGGCACGGCATGGATTGTCGACGAATTTTTGAACGAATGTTCGCCGATGCTTGTGCGCACGTCCACATATTGGCCGATTTCTCAGTCAGTCAGTACGGAGTTGTCCCGCGGCCAATGAGGACTTATGGATTTTTTTTGCTAAATATCTCAATTTAACTGCAAGTCTTATTTTAACAGGTATCGCCTCCCTCTAACATGTGTTTTTTTATAACCAATGGAGATATTTTTTGTACAAGATATTCAATGTCGCTTAATGGCATGCGAACGAAGTTATCAAATCCTCTTGATGGTTCTGCCAAAAGTTTGGCAAGCTGTTTATCCACAGTTTGTCTGAAATAATGATAATTGAAAAAAAAAACAATAACATAGGTATCGGGAAAACATTTCATTTTTATTTATTTATATAGGAATGAGCTTGTTATGTTGCGGTTAATAGTCACCATCCACCACCCTGTTTTCCTCCATTTATTTTTCACGATATTTTTTGGCGCACATTAAGTAAATGATTATAAGAACTAAGTAAAAATATCGCCGCATCTGCGGTCACCTCGACGTCTATCTTGAACAGCCGACAGTCAGTAAATAAAGTCGACGAATGTGTGGAGAGCTGCACGAACATTCGCGCGATGTTTGGCGAATGTATGCTTGTCGAAGCTCGACGAATGTGAAGAGGCGCCTTAAATGGCGTCCGAGCGTTTGTGAAGGCTCGGAGTTTGTGGTGGCTTGCCAAGCCATGGCAAGCGTGTAAATGGAGCATAATATGTCATTGTACTGAATCAATTTACAAAATTTATACAAAGGCTCACTTCTACATTACCTCGACCAGGAAAATTCGAGAGCGGGACAAATTCATAAGAGAAAAGCAAGACGAAGAAAATATTTTACGTACATTTACTTTATGATACCAGATACCATGAAAATTTATATATTTTATCAGGTTTTATTAGGAAGGCAATTTCGTTATAACGTTTAGATTCTTAGAATAATACCTTAAAAACGTTTAAACCTACATTTATTGGTGATAAATCAAATTAAATAATAAACAAACGCCTACACAACGTATTCGGGTGAATAATTTCAAAGATAATGTAAAGTTTAAATTCGTCACGGTTGAATTGAGCAACAAAACGATTCGATTATTATCATTTCCAGTTCCGCTCTTACAAAACCAGAGTTGACTTAAGATTTATATTCTCATTTTTCATGGACTTTTCTTACGTCTCTTCAAATAATTCATATCTATCAGGGGTGCGGGAGGTAGGAAAGAGTGTTAATACCCACGTGTGAGAATCGCTTAGAGTGAAGGTAGAGGTAGGAGGAAATATGAAATGAATATTGATAGCAGAGACTTTGCAATCATATTAGTTACAGTTTTTTTTTTGCATTTTTGGACCAACCATTTCAACTTTTGGTCACATGGAGGGCAGTGAAACTGTGCTTTAGGTACAAACCTAAATCTAAATATATCAATAGAGGTTTAAAGTATTTAGTATCCAGAAATAATATGATAGAAGTAGGTATGTTTTCATGTACCTAAGCATTACAAAAGTTTATTAGATTTCTGCAAAATATGTTTGTATTTTTATTCATTTGATTATGTTTGTATAGTTCTGATAATCGCAATGTAGGTACATACATATTGTTGTTTTAGAGCGCTTGGTGCAACATTTTTTTTATACCAGATAGTCTACGAATGTATAAGAAATATACCTATATGGGAATATTTATAGTTTTAAATAAAATAATAATATAACACTTTTCTAAACAAAGGTGTCAGTATAGCCGGCGGAACTTATTGTCTGAGGCAATTTTTTCCAGTCAACCGGTTCCGTCCAATCTGAGACAGGCCAACCCCGGGTAGAAATTTCAAATGAAAAAACACTTAGGAAAACTCTGACCCGACCGGGAATCGAACCCGGGACCTCGGATCTAAAGTCCACGCTAGTACAACTAGGCTACCAAGTTCGGTAAATAAATAATAGAAAAAAAGTCGAGGATTCACACACTGCGTGTGGCCGCGCTATTTATAAGGCGCGTGACCAAGTGTGAAAATACTGTTTTTCTATATTTTTGACATAGGTACCCCTATTCGCTATCAGATCCGCTAAAAATATAAGAATCTGCCAAAAAAGTGTATGAAAAAGTTGATTTTAACTGACTGTTCTGCCTATCAAAATTCCTCTAAAATAACCCGCTATTCGATCATTTTAAGCGGCACCTTAGAAAGACCCAAAATTTTACAGGAATCGCTTATACCTATTATGTAAAAATCGTGTCCTTTTTCCTGACACCTCTCTTAAAAACGACAATCAAAACAAAGTAAGTTATTATTTTCAGTAAAAATATAATTCTGCTCTTCATCACAAAAGATACGTTAATAGTAGTTTTATTTCTTGATAAATATGAATTTGTTTGAGAAAAAGGTAATTTGGCGGTTTCGATGATAATTTTGACATGGGGAAATTATTCGTTTGAAATCACTTGAAGCGAAATTCAAAATTTTGGTTGACCCTAAATTTTAGCGGATCTGATACGGAATTGGGGTATAATTTGGTATGAAATATATGTTTTTAAATACAGTTGTTGTTACTATATAGGAAACGCAAATTAACCATCATGATATTTGGAATCAAGCTAATCTTGTGACAAGAAATATAAAGTTTTGTAATGAAAATGCTTTTCTCTTAAACTCTAAAGTGTAGATACATTTTATCCTTTTCTATTTTATAAAAAGTCAGTAATTTTCTTTCGAACAATGTGGAATTTCTTCCTTTTCGCTCCTCTCAGACAATTCCTCCTTCTTCTCATCCCATTTCCGGTTATCTCCACCTCTCAGATACCCTTAATGACACCTCATTTAATCTGTATTCAGAATAATCGACTCCATTTGTGCGCTACGAAAGGAAAATGTCCTTTTTATATTGATGGATATTGACTTGATGGCTCTTGTAATTAATACGAAATATCCTATAAATAAAGCGACCCCTCGAATGCGAAACATAAAACAATGGAAAATATTTTCTCAGATTTATATAAAGTGTCTTCGATGTTTTATATAAAGGCCTGTACACATCTGAACACGCGCGGTAACGTCACCAATGTAACGTTGCATTGGGCGGCGTGTTTAGATGTGTACAGACCCTAAGAAGTATAAAAATATAATAGCGTAGGTACGGCAAAAGGGTGCATTTTGAAAAGTTGTAAATATAAAAACAATTTGAGTTCCTTCAGCCAACTCATTTTCGTCATTGAATTCAAGTCCACCACCGAGCTCCTCCACAAATAAGACCACCTGAATGGGGAACGTTGTTAACGAAAAAGTGATCACACTAAGCCATACTTACAAACAGCAGTAAAAAAACGCTCGTTAACGCGAAGTGGTTCATATTTTTATAAAAAGGACTTAATGATTGCATCAATTACAAGAGATTCTTCCGTTAATCTGTATAAAATAAAAAAAAATTTTAAAGAGTAGTTTTAATATGACAGGAGAGGGGTGTCGTGACAATATCGTATGGGAGGAGGTAATAAATATTGCGCTGGATCGAGCGCAATGGGGAGCTCTTATAATTTCCTTCCTACAACCCTGTGTGGGGTGTAAAAGGGAGATTGTATATTATATTGTATTGTAGGTTTCTAAGCCGAAAAAGATGTTTGTTCTATATACCTAGGTAATTATTATTTATTTATCGTGTCGAAACCAGTAAAACCAATTAAACTGATCTCCAGTACTGCGCAAAATGCACAGCAAAAAACAAAATACCTAGGTAATGTCTCAACTATATAATCATATTAACCTATTATAATAATATGTAGTTTGTTGTGTGGTTTCAAATTATTAAAGGTACGATATTTATCAATAATTGATGATATTTTTTTGTACCTACAATTTATAATATACATATACGTACCAACCAACCTATGCGTTATCACGACATATTAACCAATAATAAAACTATTATACAATGTACCTAATATTATATAATATACCTATTATTTACCTGCTTCCTATAGAGTAAGTTTTCCTTGTACATTATAATGTGTACCTACTTATATTTGCTAATGACAACTTTTTCATTGTTTCAGGTAATTACGACATTCCTAGTTCATCGCTTTGGGATAGATAGTAACATAAAACTAAACGGGATGCGAATAAAGTGAATTCTTAAGCACCTTTTCAACATGAGTGTACTCGTATCGTAAGTTATTTACCATAGGTTGTTCTTTGAGATGTAAAGTTGAGGAATTTGAAAATTGGGGGAAAATTGGATACAGTGCAGGGAAAAATCTTGCTTCTCCCAATTTTCGTTATGATTTTCTTCTTCATCCGTAGATCCTCGATCCAAGAACTACTTGTTATCATAAATATTGCACATACGTAGTGCATAAGATGTTCAATTTACGGTAGAAAAAGCAATTCAAAGTTAACACGCAAAGTATAAAAAAGCGGTACCGGAAGGCATTAAGTACAAGACATAAGTAATAAGGACTTCAAAATTACTACCTACTTGAAATATACAATAATATACATACAGAAATGCATTAAGCTAAGCTTACAAAATATATGTAACAGATAAAAAGTGAAAACATATATTGTAGGGTCTTATTTATGTTATTTCAGGCGTTATATTATGCTGGAAGAGCCTACAACGAGATTTATTTATAACTTTCCTACTTACCCCAAAACATAAGTTACCATTAAAAAGCCTTTTAACTCTACTCACAAACATTTACTAAAAGGTTTTATTTTTTCTCACAATTATCTTTATTGTATCCTATATCATCATAACAGTAACAGCCTTAACTTATATGCTTTCTTTACCTTTAGTTTTAGGATGTATCTTTTTTTTGTAAGAGGTTATGATAAGAAAAGGTCTGAATTAATGAAATAAAATGTTTGCAGACTTGGTATCGATAGAAACATAGTTACAACAACTTGCGTGCAGCATTTATTTTCTAATCGCTTTCTAATTTAATCTAATTTTCTTTCCAGCATTGCTCTTGTATGATGTTCTTTCGACTGTTCTCTTCCTCTGTATAAACTATTAATTTTTTTCCATGTATATTTTTCTATTCCAGTCGCTTGTTGCTTTATAGATTTTGAAAAGGCCTTCGACAGCCCACATAGACCATCAATATGGAAAATACTTGCTCTGTATGGTATACCTCCGAAAATAGTTAAAATGGTGCAGTCCCTGTATGAAGACTCCGAGTGTAGCGTGAAAACGCCAGGTGGTCCTACTGAAGCTTTTAGGATCACCACGGGAGGGCTGTCAAGTCAGACAGGGCTGCGTACTAGCTCCCTTTATATTCATAATAGTCATGGACTTCCTGTTGAGAAAGTCCATGCAAGGAGCAAGAGGTATACCGATAACACAGAGAGATGGTCTAATGGGCGAACTGTGCGATCTGGAGTACGCGGACGACCTAGCGTTGTTCAGTACGACAGTGGAGGAATTACAGCGCAGTGTTTCAAGACTCTGCGACGAAACAGCACGCCTCGGCCTTCGAGTCAATGCCAGTAAGACGGAGCTCATGGCGAATAATGCCTGCCCCGATAAACAGCTACCGATAACCATCGATGGTCACCAGGTCTCCCGGGTGGATAAATTTAAGTACCTGGGAGCAACCATTACCACCTCTGGTGACCTCGGGGCTGAGCTCCCGATACGTATCGGTATGGCGAGTGGCGCCTTTAACAACATGACCAAGATTTGGAAAGCGTCGGCGTTTAGTGTCGAGACGAAATGTAAACTGTTTGATGCGTGTGTGTTGCCCATTCTCTTGTATGGGTGTGAGTCCTGGCACCTGACCAAGGCCCAGGCACAAAAAGTCTCAGCCTTTGAGATGAAGTGCCTAAGGAGAATTCTGGGCGTAAGATGGTACCACCGCATCACGAACGACGCTATACGCCGGCGCACCCAGCGTGAGCCCATCACCTCCACCATTGTGGGGAGGAGATGGACTTGGCTGGGACATGTGTTAAGGATGCCGAATGACAGTTGGCCGAGGAGAGCGCTGTTCTTCCTCCCATCAGGGTCCCGAAGACGAGGAAGACCCTCTCACACTGTGTTCCGCTCCTTCGAAGCAGAGCTGAGGGACATGGACATGGTGTGGGAGGAGGTCATAAACATTGCGCAAGATCGAGCGCAATGGAGAGCTCTTGTTGCCTCCCTATGCCCCTAAGTGGGGTCTTAAGGGAGTTTGGATTGGATTGGATATTTTTCTATGCTTGTGCTGTTTCTTTTTTGTCTTATTTTCTATTTTTTTTTTTTTTTTATTGAAAAATAATATTCAAATGACGATTCCAAGTGTCCGAATGGACCTAAGGATGATAAGATACAATAAACAAAATAAACGATATATATTTTTTTTAATAGATGGGTTCTACTACATAATTCTACGGATTTGTGGATTCTATATTTAACGACAACCAATTTTTATGTAGCTTTAGATACCTATTTATTAGATTCACGAAGTGGTTGGTGACCCAGCGGTTACAACGCCGGCTTTCGTACTGCGGACGTCGTGGTTCGATCCCAGGTGCCGACCATCTTCCTCTTTCACGACACAAGCTTTCAGTAGCTTACTGTGAAAGAGTCAAAGAGTGTATTTGTGTTCACTTTGAGTGAGCACAGATTCATTTAAAAAAAAAATATCTCTACAATCGTAGTGTAAACACTGAGAATTAATCATTAGAATTCTCAATATGTTCAACATGTCAAAAAATTTGATGTATTTAGTAGATATTTTTAATAATTAATGAAATATAGGTAGATATAAAAGTTGGAAATTATTGAGAACAAGAGAGCAACCAAATTTAAAGACTGCGACTGCTGTCATGTATTGCTGTTACAGTTCCTAGGCGTAACGGGAAAAACAAGTAAAAATTAGGAGGAATTTTTCCTTTAAAAATAATAGGTACAATGCGCATATAATATTATCATAGATACCATAAATTAAACATATCATGACATTTAGGGTAAATGGAGGTATATTCGTGATATGAATTGTACAATCAGTTCTGCAACTCGCTATATTTGCCTATCAGATCCTAAAACTTCCGGATGTATGTGGTTATAGTTTAACTTTGAAATTTAGGCCAACTTGAAGTATAAAATGCACACAGGATATTTTATTTTTATTTTTTTTCTCTTCAACATGTGTGTATGTAATATCGTGATATGGAAAGGTAATTCCGTGATAATAGGTAGTTAATAACGTGATAACTCTTTGAAATCTAAATAAATGCAAACTCAATAATAAAATATCTTAATAGGTCCAATTATGTTTTATTAATAACAATCATGCTTAGTTAGGTTTATAAATTTAATATAAAATGCTTATTTGTAATAATAATTTCAATACTAGGTAGATAATATTTTAAGCCAATTCCGCACACTCATCACACATTACATACAAATCATCTTCACCAGGGGCTATATTTAGGCATAAATTGTGATATGGCCTCGTACAGTATGAGCACTGTACCCATTCCCGGCCATTTTTTTCTCTCACGTCGTCGGAATACTTGGAATGGCACTTGTTACAAGTCCAATCTTCTTCGGACTTTTTTTTAGAGTTCTTGCTCGTAGGTTTCCTCGTAAATGCCTGGTCTGATATTGATTTGGATGATCCCGGCGCTGCCACCATAGATGCTGAAGACATGCCTGAAGACACAGATGCTGTGGACGATTCAGGTCCGGTATTTACTTGGTCGTTCAAACATTTTGCGGAAGAATCGATTTTTTTCCTATTTGTTTTTCTCTTTTTAGCTGACGCCGTCGGGATCACCAGTATGTTACTGATGGCAGAGAGCACAGTGGAGTGGTTTCCAGTCTCAACATTGTGGCTTCTTTCTTGCATTTGTGGTGACAAGGTCCTTTCCGTCAGTCGTGATGGTGCCAGAGCGTCAAGGTGAACAGCGTCTCTGTCAAATGGACAGATCCCACATTTTTTGAATGCATTCGTTATATTGGCGGTTGTAAAGCTCTTGAAAAAAGCAGGGTTAAGAATGTTGTGAAAATGGGTTCTATCGGGTTTCTGGGTTGGATGACGGATCATGTACTCCTTCACACTATCGTTCCAATGGCTCTTAAATGATTTATAAACACCCACATCTAACGGTTGCAAGATGTGAGTGTTGTGAGCTGGGAAAGTGAAAAGATAAATTTCATTTTGTTTGGCTAGATTGATTATATCTGGGGTAATATGTGAGGCATGTGAATCCATCAGCAGCACCACTGGACGACCATCTGGAATAGCCGTAATGAAAAATTTGAACCATTCCAAAAACAGGTCTGCATTGATCCATCCTTTGGGTGATAGTCGTACAATGGCATTTGGCAAGGCATCCTGTCTCAGGTTATCGCTCCATCTCACTCCTTTAAATATTATAAGTGGAGGAATCCACGTCCCATCTGCACACACACATCCCAATAATGTTGTATTTTCACCTCTCTCAGCATATGTGCGGTTGTACACGTATTTTTTACCAATCGAAGTTACAACTTTTCCTTTGTTGGTCACATAGTTGAGTCCAGTTTCATCACAATTCCAGATACGATTACTCATATCTTTAAGGCCCAATTCATTTAGTTTATTTTCGAGTTTGGTGTAAAAATCCTGGATAATCGTGACATTCGCCATGGATGCCCTATAGGCAGATAAATTTTCGGCTACCCTTAAAGACAGACCGTATCTTTCTTTGTACGACTGCCACCACCACTTACTCGCTATTTGTTTTTTCGATTGATCATGGTTCAAATAGTTTAGCCTTTCGCAGGACTTCGCTAGTTGAAATGCTGTCTCTCTTACTTGGCGAACGGTCAGTCCAAAGCCTAGTTCCTGCATCTCCAAAATGTAATTCAATAATTTCATTTCGACTGAAGAAGGCAGAGCGAAGGGTCGACCAATTTTTGCTACCGTTTTATCTTCCCTGGCCACGTAGTCCTTTACTGTACTCCAAGGTACTCCAGTAGCCTTCGAAGCCGCATAAATGGTAGAATGGTCCTCGATTACCATTTTCACAGCATTTTGAATGTCTGAAAGCGCATACTGTCTTCGTTTTTTAGGTTCTCGTGCCATCTAAATCAAAAGAATATATATTGACAAAATTAACAGGTAATATCGTGATATTTTTTTTTTATGGAATATCTGAAAATAAATTGTGCGTAAATTATCTCTAAGATATATGCCGTGAAGTGACAAAGCTGATAAAGTGATAAAATGCATACATATTTAAAAAAAAAAAAAAAAAAATTGGCACTGTCAAAGTGCTCTCATATTTTACGAAAATAACCTAAAAACGCGCGGAAGAAAATAAGCCTTCATTCGATTAATATTCACATTACAACCTGTAAAAAATTCCTGGGCTATTAAAAAGAGTTCCATTTATTATTTACGTAAGAAAAACAAGCGCTTACCTTGTTATTTTAATGAAAAAATAAAAAATATCCCCGTTAATGCAGCTCACTTCCCTAAAACAATGAATTTTGAAAGATCACTAACTAAAAGTTTCGTTGCCAACTTCACGGCTATTCGCGGGCGGTTATTGGTATACAGCTATCTTTATCATACACTAGGCAACTTGTATGTTGCGTCTCACTAGCGTGGCGCTATAGGTAATACCGTGAACAAGGTTGAAAAAACTATCACGATATTACCTCTATCACGATAATACCTCCATTTACCCTACCTAAAAAGGTACGCAAGTTTATGATTTTGACCCTCAGTTTTACGAAGGTACCTTTAATAGGCATGTTGAGACATTTTATTTTTTAATAACATTTAGCTATTTAGCTGTCATCCTTTAACAGTGATAACCAAAAGGTATTTTTCGCTTTGCTGACTGTTGACAGATAATATAATATGGACGTGTGACCAAAATTTCTAAACGTATAACACGTCTTCTTAACATTTTTTTGACAGCTGTAATTGACTTTGATGGATCTATCACACGGCTTTACCGCACACTTAAATGTTTTCTTCATAGATTAGATATCAAGAGAGTTATGGTAAACAAATCAATCAATATGGAACATTCTCCATTCAGAACGAGTTGTTCGAAAACCTTTCATCATTGAAAAACATTTCAGCATCCAAATTATTCTTATGTTGGGCATTAAATAATGTCCTAGAGACAGCCTTGAAAAAAAAATTGTCAATTGGTGCGATTGACAGAATGCGGATGGAATATACATGGTTTAATACAGACGCATCGTTCGGAATCACGTTGGTCAAATGATAATAATTAATTCATCACCATACAAATTCAAATTCAATATTCATAGTAAGGAACACAGGACAACGTCTATCGGGAAAGCTATAGTTTCCAATAAATTCGGTTTTTCGTAAATCGGTCGGATGGTTTCCGAGTCTACAAATGACATAGAAACATTTTTTGTCTTTTGAAAATATTGGTATGCCAAGAAAAAATAAGTTAATAATATTTATTTATACTCGCATATTCATAAGTACCTACTTACTTCACATTTATGTTGTTAAGGAAAAACCAATCAAAAAAGTAAGTAGATTTGTGAACAATGTACCTAACGGCACCCTTAGTTTTGAAAGAGTAAGGCTTTAATTAAAAAAAAAATACGACAAATTATCACGCGTCATTATTTTGCTGCCTACGCTGCCTTATTCTTAGGCATCATCCCCAATTTATATCCTCTTTGAATAATCTCACGTTACATTTCGCCGGGAAAAAAAAATTCACCACCCTTCCGTTATAAAAATGACTCTCCTCATTAATTTTTCCCCGACTTCACCCCTATGTGTGCAATTTTCATTATTTCGACTCATACAAAATTCATCATTCCATTTCCTACACTTATATTTTGTAAAAAAAAAAGCAGGCATCCTACGGCACAGGTGCTTGTTTCGAAAAAAGCCTGAACACAAAAGAAAATAATAAGGTGACAGTCATATTTTTGTTCTCTTTCAAAAACGTATTTTATATATAATACCCATGGGGTATTGGACACGAATATTTTGTTCATTTTGTTTCTTTTTTTAAAACATTCAATAAAACTCAGATATAATATTATGTACAAAAATTAAAATTTAACCTTTAAACTCTATCTATCTTCCCATTTTCTCGTGTATCAATAAACAAAGATTAGAAAGAATTTTGTATCTATATAAGGACTGTGCTATGGAAGTTAGTGTTGTGACAAAGATGAAAGTCAATAAGTTGAGATGGTTTGGTCATTTGGAAGGAATGGATGTAAACAGAGTGACAAAACACATTTTATAAGGCTGAAAGGAAAGGTTTAAGAAAATGTGGCCGACGGAGAATAACGTGGATGAAACACATCGATTCTGTCCGGGTCAGAAGTGAGAGAAATGGGAGAGATTGTAAGAGATATGGTATGTTGGTAGAAGAAGCGAAAGAAGTTGTGCTTGGATAGAAAGGAGACGTCCGTTCTCTCTGCCTACTGCTTACGGGACACGGCGCGGCGTGTTGGATAAAAAAAAGTGTCTCTATTAAATACAAACCTCTGCTATTTCATGAATATTATGTCGTAGATATTTTATGTTTTTTTGTTATCCCCATATATTTTGACGATTTTGTGTTACTTGTATGTTATTTACAGCGAAAAATAAATCAATTTCTTTTTATAAAATTGTATCTTTAAACTTACGAGAACGTACGAAAAATTTTAGACCCAAACTTTGAGCATTCACGAAGGAATATACATATTTCGGCATTGTCAAGATCGAAGGAATATACATATTTCGGCTTTGTCAAGATCGAAGGAATATACATATTTCGGCATTGTCAAGATAATAATAATAATAATAATTTTATTTTTCAACAAAAATGTACAGAGTATTGCAGAATTTCAAATATAGAGATACATCAAATACAATTATAATGGTTTTATAAAAAAAAAAAATAGTTATGACAATTTTATGTATCTACAACTAAACTTTCCTGTATCTACAACCCTTTTTAATTTTTAGATCGAAGGAATATACATATTTCGGCATTGTCAAGATCGAAGGAATATACATATTTCGGCATTGTCAAGATCGAAGGAATATACATATTTCGGCATTGTCAAGATCGAAGGAATATACATATTTCGGCATTGTCAAGATCGAAGGAATATACATATTTCGGCTTTGTCAAGATCGAAGGAATATACATATTTCGGCATTGTCAAGATCGAAGGATTATACATATTTCGGCATTGTGAATGTTCGTGTTTCAGTGACCAAAAACTGCGCTAAATGATAATAAGTATTATAGTTATTGATCGGAATGATTAGTGACAAATTTGCGCGTTACGTCTTCAAGATAATAAATGTATATATAAATATGCAGGTATCAGGTATCATATTATTAACATACAGGTATCATCTCTACAATGCCGTAGTAATGGCAGATATACTTGAAATTATGTACAAAATTTACGATTTCTACGGTAGGTAAATTTGAAAAGTTATTTACTGGATAAAAATAATTTCTTTCTATTAATTATAGCATTAAAAAGTAAGGCATTATCTGAGGCTAAATATTTAACAGACTTCTGCGGAAGACTGCCAGACAATATACCTACCAATGTCAATGCAATCCTTTTGTAGGTCAATTTTTAATCTCATAGGTGCCACAGCGCTCAACAACCTGTCTCTCATTGTAGTTTCTTGTTTGATTCCTTGCATTCCCGTTCGATTGCAAGTATCTACCTATTTTCTCATTCATCAAAATTTGCTGCCAGTCATACACTCCAAATATTTCTTATATCATAAAATATTTAAATGAAAAAAAGTTTTCCCATAATAAAACTTTATGAATTATTATACCACCAACGTAATGTGATTCCACGGAAGCATTAAAACGTTTTTAACCTTCTGAGAATCCTTCGAAATGTTTAAATATGGAGCAGCATAATAGAAAATTCTCGATAAGAGAGATTGCCGCTATAAGTTTGAAAAGCATAATAGCAACATTCATATTTATTTGTTTGCGTTTGTAAGGAAAATGGACGTGCGATCACAAATTATTTGTTTATGCTTTCATGTGATCATCGCCCAGCTAGGACAGGACCTAATGATATTACATGATTCAAATTCAGCTATCAGAGTAGTTTCAAAAAAAGCAAAACCTGTAGTTTCAAAAGTTTTTAGCAAAACCATAGTCATGTCATGAAATAATATTCTTCCGACGCACCTAAAATAACTTTGCAATGTGTAACTTCCTTCATTCACCCACGAGAAGTTCTACCTACGTGTTCCGTGGAAAAAGGAAATGTTACAACAGAACGGCTTCTTTAGGACCATTTCCGGATTTTTTCCGGTACGGATAAATCAATTAAGGAAGGCAGGATATTACGAACGTGTTTGCTACCAACACAAAAGTAGGTTCCTCAGATTACAGATTATTCTAAACAAAATATAACAGTCAGGTTCGTACATGAGCAAAACTTGTTCACAAAACAACCGTCCACTTCTGAACTCCAATCCATTTCAAGGCAAACGATTCTGAAAAACTTTTAACAATATCTTTTTTATCGTTTCCTGAATCCATTGTTTCCTTACTTCAAGTAGAAGTTGATGATTATGTGACAGAAACAATACATACCTACATTCGTTTAGTTCATCCATATTTAGTTTGCAAGCAATACGATCAACCCTCTTTCTTCTTCATCGATTAAAATCATGCTGGCCTGTCTTACAGAGTTCCTCCTTTTATTATGTTGATCTTTAAGAAGGTCTATCATAAGGCCGAGTTGCATATTGCAAATTATTGTTTTACTATTGTAAGAGGATCTGATATTTTCCATTCTTTTGTTATGAGTATGACGATATCTACTGTAGCGGCCATGTTTCGCATGACGACATCATCCACCAATAGCGTTTCTCCTCGATGTCGACACCCAGTAGCAGCCTGCCACATCGTACAAAACCGCACAACTATCAGTCACATCCAAGTCTTAATAAAGTCAACACAAAACACGCACCATCCATCTCGCGACGTATCACAGGGAGCCGCTTGGCGCCTGCCCAATATATTCTGCATTCCTTTATAAAATGTTATTGCATCAAAACCGATCAGACCTGCAAAAACCTTATATCTCACAAACCAACAAATCCAACACCACTATTCTCTAAACTTTGCTGTCTACACCATCTGACAAAATCTTTAACTTCACATATACCTACCTATTTTTTTTTCAGCTACGGATTTCAAGGTTTTAATTTCTTATGTTTTCAGTATGTGTTTGCTTCTGACGATTTCATCTATTTACTTTACTTTTCTTGGTGTTAATGTTATAGGTGCGTATACCCAAAGTGAGGTTGATTACAATTAAAAAATAACCTTTTACTCTGAAATGAACATCGCCATGAATTGTTGCAATTCTATTGAAAATGTTACTAAATTAATTCATAATGCTTTTCTTCCAATTACCTTTAGATGACATCATAAAGAAGAATAAACACACTGTTGACCAAGTAGAAATGTAATTATGTAGAATATCAACTACAAGTTTGAAAACACTTGATTATGTTTTTGTTTATGTAAATTTAAATGCCTATCTGCAATTTCAAAATATCATTGACCAACAATAATTTTATATTTACCCACATCATTAGAAAATGCTGTGGTTGTAGAAAAGAATGAATTAAGGTTTTATAATATAACGGAAATTTCACCCTATAATACGTTTCCGTTTACTAACGAAAACACTCGATTCCGAAAATAGAATAAGTAACGACAAATTTAAATAATTGGCGGAAATCGTTCTATAATAGATACATACATTATTTCTGTTTGATCTTATATATTACCTATTATCTTTACAATATATACTTATAACAAGTCTCAGGTGGGTTCGTACGTATGTGAACAAACAAAGCAGGATCTTATTATTATATTTGAACAAAGATGAACTTCCTACGGAACAGAAGCAGCCAAGAAGGACCGCTGGCGCTGGCTGGAAAACTCCCACGAGAGTCCTGCATCATTATTTTATGTGTATACAATAATAATAATAACAACGACTAGTGTATTATCCTGTTTTCTTTTATTCATCCCGAGTATCTGGGCGTGCCTTTCAAATAATGCCCTAGCGACAAATTCATTGTAAATAGAAATTCTCCAGCAAGTTCATACTCTATAATAGTATTTTTCCTATATGTAAATAACAAAAGGTAATTGAGGTACAACAGTCATATTCGTATTATCACATAATAGAAGTTACCTGCTACCGTGTGACTGACTTCGTCGCCCGTTTTTACGGTTGCACAATGATATTAATCAATAATATAACTTTCCTTGTCACTGTCTCACTCACTGATAGATGTCATCAACGCTTTTAGTTCCTGAGTTTACTCGCAACTAAAAAGAAATTTTGTTCTACAAAATAATGTGGTTGAGCACTTTTTTAAAGGTCTTGATGGGGAGAAAAGCAATTCGAAAATGTAACAACTAATGACTCTAACAATTCATTACTGATGATTTTTAAATGGAACAAACCACTACGGGCTTACGACCTTCTACTGTTATTTCGAAGGCTGGCTTAGTGTGATCACTTTACGTTAACAACGTTCGCCATTAAGTGGTAATGTTTAAGTCTCTTAAACTCCTCCAAATCCAAAATCCAAACTCCCTTTAGACCCCACTTAGGGGCATAGGGAGGCAACAAGAGCTCTCCATTGCGCTCGATCTTGCGCAACGGTGATGACCTCCTCCCACACCATGTCCATGTCCCTCAGCTCTGCTTCGAAGGAGCGGAACACAGTGTGAGAGGGTCTTCCTCGTCTTCGGGACCCTGATGGGAGGAAGAACAGCGCTCTCCTCGGCCAACTGTCATTCGGCATCCTTAACACATGTCCCAGCCAAGTCCATCTCCTCTCCATAATGGTGGAAGTGATGGGCCTGCGCCGGGTGCGCCGACGTATAGCGTCGTTCGTGATGCGGTGGTACCATCTTATACCCAAAATTCAGTAAATAGCTAGGCAGGCATTATTCGCCATGAGCTCCGTCTTACTGGCATTGACTCGAAGGCCGAGGCGTGCTGTTTCGTTGCAGAGTCTTGAAACACTGCGCTGTAATTCCTCCACTGTCGTACTGAACAACGCTAGGTCGTCCGCGTACTCCAGATCGCACAGTTCGCCCATTAGGCCATCTCTCTGTGTTATCGGTATACCTCTTGCTCCTTGCATGGACTTTCTCAACAGGAAATCCATGACTATTATAAATATAAAGGGAGCTAGTACGCAGCCCTGTCTGACTCCCGTGGTGATCCTAAAAGCTTCAGTAGGACCACCTGGCGTTTTCACGCTACACTCAGAGTCTTCATACAGGGACTGCACCATTTTAACTATTTTCGGAGGTATACCATACAGAGCAAGTATTTTCCATATTGATGGTCTATGTGGGCTGTCGAAGGCCTTTTCAAAATCTATAAAGCAACAAGCGACTGGAGAGTTAAACTCCTTGCACTGCTGAAAGATGCACCTGGCACAGAAAATTGGGTCCGTGCAGGACCTTCCAGGTACAAAGCCGCATTGTTGCTCTCTCAGGACAGCCATGACAGGCCCCCGAATGCGGTGTAGTAATATCTGAGATAATACCTTACCGGGAACACTCAGTAGAGTAATTCCACGGTAGTTTCCGCATTCAAGGGGGTCCCCTTTTTTAAATATTGCGACGATGGATCCATTCCGCCAATCTTTTGGGCACCTCTCCTCTTCCCACGCCATTTTAAATATATCTAATTGTGGTTGGCCAAGGGTGTCTATGCCTTATTTGAGGAGCTCTGCGTGAATTCCATCGTCTCCTGGCGCTTTGTTGTTCTTAAGTCTCATCACGGCCAGCACCATCTCACTGTATGTCGGCGGTTCCTCACATATCCCAGTTGCCTGAGGTATATTCAGACCAGCCAACTCCTCCTCAAAGTTGTAAGGTGAGGAGGGCTCGGGACGGTTTAATATTGACTCAAAGTACTCCCTCCATCTCCCTTTAATCAGTTCGGGGGCAGTGACAGTGGCTCCACGAGAGTCTCGTATTGCCGTCACGGGTCTTTTTTGACCCCTGCCCCCGACCTCCCGGGTGATTTCGAAAAGTGTCCTTGAGTCATTTCCGAGTGCAGCAGACTGCGCTCGCCGTATCTGAGAGTCCAGGTGTCTTCTTTTATCTGTTCGTACAGAGTGCTTCACCTTGCGGCTCAGCTCCCTGTACTCAGACACCAAAGCAGCCAGTTTTTGAGGGTCTTTTTCGCTGTCTCTGAGGGTCTTAGCCTTCTGGCGATCTTCGATGAGGCTCCAGGACCCATCGGACATCCATATTGGCCTCTTTTTGCTCTTATAGCCGACAGAAGAACGTGCGGATTCCATAACGGCGTCACGGAAGCTATTCCAAGCTGTCTCAATTGGAACAGCTCCGTGTGAATCCTGCAAGGGGGCAAACCTGGTGCGTAACTCAGCCTCGTACGAATGACGACACTGAGCACTCTCTAACCTGCGTATGTCCAGCGGGCGAGAGGCAGACGGTCCCTGCTGGAAATGGGTAAATCTGAATTTCAACGAACCCACAAGGAGTTCGTGATCAGTATCCATGTCTGCCCCTCGGTAGGTGCGGACATCTCGCAGGTCAGTTCGGTTGCTGGCCCTTACCAGAAGATGGTCAATCTGGTTTTTTGTTCTCCTGTCAGGCGAGGTCCAAGTATATTTATGGATATCCTTGTGGGGGAACAGAATTCCCCCTATTAAGAGTCCGTGGAGTGTGGCGAAACCAATCAGACGGCTTCCATTATCATTTATCACTCCCATGCCATGCCCACCCATGACGCCTGGTCCATACTGGGGGTCACTGCCAACCTTGGCATTAAAATCCCCCAGTACAATTAAGCGGTGGCGCCTTGGGACATGGGACACAACTGCATCCAGACTGTCATAAAAACAGTCCTTGGCAGCCGCATCCCCATCCTCAGTGGGAGCATAGCATAGGAGGACCGTCAGTGTTTCGCCTGTCATCTTGAAGGACGCACTCATCAGGCGGTCAGAAACAGGTTCCCAACCAAGAAGGCGAGAGAAGGCATATTTACTTAAAAGTAGAGCGACGCCACGCATCCGTGCAGTTCGGTGACCAGAGTGCAGAATGACATAGTTGCCAGCGTCACTCTGCCCCGTCCCTGGGATGCGTGCCTCGCTCAGCCCCAGGATATCCAGTCCATAATCTCCCGCCAACTTGGCAGCAACAAGCTCCCCGCCCGCCCTCAGAGTGCGGACATTCAGGGTCCCGATTTTCAAGCTCTTGTTCCGAGCCGTGGTCAACACAGGGGGGACACTAGCTGCCTGGACCCCCCCCTGGTGGGGCCCAGGCGTCCGAGGCTTAATTTTGTTGCCTTTTCTGACCGCTGGAGTTTAAGGGTGTGAGGTGGTCAACCCCACGACCCCGATCTGATTTTTCGATTACCTGCCTCTTACAGGATGCTCGAAAAAACCAGCAAAAAGAACAGAGGTGCTATTCTAAGCCGACAGCCCCACGGCAATTCTTAAACTCCTAATCATGAGAATTCTCGATATGTTCAACATGTCAAAAAATCCTATGTATACAACAAATAGATAGGTATTTAATAATAATAATTAATAAGATATGGAAAGAGAAGTTGGAAATTATTGAGAACAAGAGAGCAACCAAATTTAAAGACTGCGACTGCCATTTACATACTCGGGTTATTAGAAGACTCACATGCAAATTTATATCTGAGAAAAGCCAAACGAATGCAATATTTGTAATAAAAAGTTTAATCAATCAAATATGAATGCTGAAAGCCATTCGAATGCCAAGTTTGTAATGAAAAGTTTATGTTGTTTTTTTTAACTTTGCAATCAAGAGTTCAATCAACCAAGTGCTTTAAAGACTCACATACGAATTCAGCGATACGAAAGCAAAGTTTGCAACAAAAAGCCAGAAGTGGGCGCCACGTGCGCCTTTCAAAAACTAGTTGAACAACAATGATTTCTATTCGAGGCGTATATGATGATGGCTGTAATGGGCTTCTAATGTCCCCACTGGGTAACGAAATTATCGGAATTGTCAGGTGACCCTAGCAATAGAAAAATTGAAATCAGTCGACTTTTCAGATAAAACGTCATACAAAACAAAGATATTCCAGTAAGTTTAAATCTTTTATTATATTATGGTGTGCAAGATAAAATATGAAAATTATTATTGAAGAATTTTTAAATTAATTAATCCACGCTCACCCACCAAAAAATAAACTATCGACATTCATAACACAAAGTAGGTAAAACTGAAGTATGCTAATAAGATAAACTTAGAAAGATGGTCGACACTGGAATAAGAAACTGTGGTCTTAATTGATTTCGTCGTACATATTTAAATTGATGACCAAAAATAAAGCTTTCATATAATACCAAAAATATGTACTTCAATTTTGTATTACTTTTTAGAGACACACAACCAGCTGTCCTACTTAATTTTAGATTTATACATTCAAGCGAAGATAATAATATTTTTTTTTAATGTGTAAACCTGAAGCATCTTTTTTTCGCTGTTTTATTACGTTATGAAATACAAGCATAATAATTATAAAAAAAAATCTGAAAAGCTTCAGACAATAGGTTTTCTCTTGAAATTTTATTTATACAAAGTAATGAGGTGCGCTGTTTTAAAGCGTTGATGGCAGGTTTATAGAATTCATACCGGTTCACGTGTGAAAGATTTCAGTTTTATTTTTATTTTTATACCTATTAATGAAAGAAAAATTCAATGAGTGTTGTTTTGTTTCATTATACCTATAAGTATATTTTTATGCTTTTTTAAACCTTTGCCGATTTTGTCGCTTTTATGCTTCACTATACATAATAGTGATTCTAAAATAATAAAAAATAATTACTGACGGATCGTAAATTCGTAAGATTCAATTGTTTCATAAAAATAATAAGAAGTTTGTAAAAGTACCCTTTCTATATTATAATTATATTTTTTTTTATTTTAATTACATACATCGCCAACCTCTCTACAATAAATACAGGCACCAGACCTATTTAAAGATAAAGAAGAAGAAGACGAATATTGTTTGATTTTACATATCAAACACAATCATCTTAAGTTACTCTTCAAACAATAAGTTGTGTAGGTATGATTGCTATGCTTACCTAAGTCCAATACAAAACCCAATCCATTCTTAAGTATACCTAAGGATTTTCTCTAATTGGTTTTCATCTTAAAGGCTTTCTTTCCACACAATTAACGGTTCCATTCGGTGTCGGAACAAAAGATTTTCAAAACCGTCAACATCTTGATTTCTTAACATAAGCCGTCATTTTTTAGATCATGTTTGATTAATTCAACTTTGATCTGTTTTAGTAGGTAAGTACCATTTGAACTAATCAGATTTTTGTATCAGTAGGTAATATACGTTATCAACTTTTTTATGTTAACAGTAGATCGTGGTCGATTATAGTGTAGCGGCCATGTTTCGTATGACGACATCATCCCCCAATAGCGTTTCTCCATTACGTCATCATCCGGTAGCAGCCTGCCACTGGCGACGCTCATCGCCGTACGCCAATCGGCGTCCGCGCATTAGTATCTTCATTCCTTGTAACAAGTCATTTCATCAATAAAACCGTTCATTAATCCAAAACCTTCTATCTCACTCAAACTTTGAAAAAATTTAATACTCCAAATAGTTGTAACTGTTTATATATACAAAAGTCTCTTATATTCACTCCCTTATATTCAATTAAAAATCTCTTATATTCACGAACAATCTCTCTGGATGGGCACTCGCTTATCAATGTTCAATGTTCATACAGAACTCCTTGCAAAGCCATAATAATATGGAATTTTTGGATAGTTTTAAGTCAGATACGTTATCTCTAGGATTGCATAGAAATAAGTTTGTCTGAAAAGCAATTCCTAGAAAGACTTAGGTACTTAACTCAGCTGCTCTATTGAGAGCTCTTGTCGCCTCCCTATGCCCCTGTGTGGGGTGTTACGGCAGAATAGAATACATTAATATGTCACCCGAATTGAAAGATCTCAATGTTGCCATATACGACAGAGCTTAATATTACAATACACGCACTGGCTTTAGGAGTGTGCATGGGCTGAGTTTCAAACAAAATAATAAATACACAAACGGATATTAATATTTATACCGAAGCTTGGGGGATGTTTTCCAATAATGTCAATACCCACCTGAGCTTTGATTCTGTTATTAAATTTAATATTGTGGTAAAAGTAGGTAGGTACTTACCCTCCAGCGTTTTGAGGTACCTACTTCATACATTATGAGGTTTGTAGGTACATACATATGAGAAATAATTTCCATAGATGTTAAGTCCCAGTAACCACATAAACATTTTTATAACTAACTATTTGATGCGATCATTGGATTAATATCAACCTCGGCAGCCTTGTGGTAAAGGCTCCGACTTCAGATCAAGAGGTCCCGGGTTCGATTCCCGGTCGGGTCAGAGATTTTCAATGTGTTTTTTCACTTGAAATTTCTACTCAGGGTTGGAATCCTGTCTCAGAATGGACGGGACCGATTCACTTGTAGAGAATGCTTCAATAATTATGTAAGTTCCGCCGGCTATACTGACACGGCTATTCTGATATTTCGCCGGCTACAGTGGGGCTAGTACGAGTTTAATCGAAAGCTAATTGCACGTTAATAAGCGCTTATTAGCGTGCAAATAGTCAAACGATCGAATCATTCGATCATTTTTGTATGGAAATTTTTCTAAACTCTTTCGATGATCGTTTCGATATTCGATCATCGAAAACTTATACTAGGGCTATAGGTATAAAAGGGTGTTATTTATTTATTTATTACCTATTTCCCTATATATTTCTACTTTTATCATAGATTTCATAGTCATATAATATGACAAGGTTGTAAAAAACACAAGTAGGTATCTATAAAGAAAGGCCTTTTTTTGATTTTATAAAAAAATGTACCAATTTATTATTGAAAGGTTTATCGGAAACAAGTTGTAGAAAGGTAAATAAACTGAACTTTTTATATAAACATGTGTGATATAAAAAGAAAAGTATTTTTTTTAAATTATTATCGCAAAAGGATAATATACCTATTATTTTCCTTGAGAAAACGGAATAATTTGAATTTGAAATAATCGGAAGAATTTTTGCAAAATAAAGAAACAGTTTGAAGGGTAGCTGCATCAGCCTTTACGCTTGTTATTTTTCTTTTTTGGATACTCTACAATCTTGTGAATATTAATTGGTCCTTAAATATTATTTTCATACAAAATAAATATGTTCATAGCCAAGTTACTTTAAATCACTATTGTTTGAACATACAAGTGCATCAAATTATTAGTTTTTTTTTTTTAATACATTTCTATCACCGAAAGGTCAATAATTCTTTTAAACATTATTTTAACACAAAAATACTTACACTTTCGACATCATTCACATAAAACAAAGCTTGTGTTGTGAATGTTGAATGTGTCGGCAGCGGGATTCGAATCCACGACCCTCAGTACGCTGTACGTGTGAAAGCCGTCGACCGATCCCAATGGGCTACCAATCACATTAATGCTTTTGATAATATATACCTAATGTGTTTTAACGCCAAATGTATAATACCTTCATTTAAAATGAAATAGTCTTGTATGTATATAACACCTTCTGCCCAAAACATCGAAGAACCTTTATTTGGCAATGTGTAAAATTGAAATAATTCGATGAAAATTGAATATTTTGTTAGTCGGTAACTTTTTATTATCGTCAAATCTGATGTTTTTTTAGTCGGTTTTTTATGAAATATATCTAAATGGATAGGTAAAGTACCATGTTTGCACTCTATATCAATAAAATGCATATGGAGATATAGCTATAATCGAGTTCTTAATATAATATACTTAATACTCTGTATTACCTATTGGTTTTCGTATTGTTAGCATCAATCAATTCTCCCTTTTACACCCCACTCAGGAGCATAGGGAAGCAAAAAGAGCCCTCCATTGCGCTCGATCTTGCGCAATGCTTATGAACTCTTCCCACACCGTGTATAAATCCCTCAGGTCTGCTTTGAAGGAACGGAACACAGTGAGAGAAGGACTTCCACGTCTTCGAAATCCTGATGGGTGGAAGAACAGCGCTATCCTCGGCCAACTATCATTCGACATCCTCAACACATGTCCCAGCCAAGTAGCATAGCCATTGTTAGCATAGTAATATGTAAAATGCATAAAGCCATAATAGATAAAGTTATTATTAATAATATAATAATAATATAACACTTTTCTATACAAAGGTGTCAGTATAGCCGGCGGAAGTTATTGCCTGAGACAATTTTTTCCAGTCAACCGGTCCCGTCCAATCTGAGACAGGCCAACCCCGGGTAGAAATTTCAAGTGAAAAAAACACTTAGAAAAACTCTGACCCGACCGGGAATCGAACCCGGGACCTCGGATCTGAAGTCTACGCTAGTACAACTACTAGGCTACCGAGGTCGGTATTATTATAATATTCAAAATATCAACACGCTAAAAAATGTACAACTTTCAACGCAATAACATTCTACAGTTTTCTTGTGGTACAAGGTTCGTTAAACCATGACAAAGGAGGCTGCGGCCCTCACCTCATCTCATTTGAAACGCTTTTGGTAGCTTTTACTTAGCTTTTTTTATTTTACAATCACTTCGAGAAATCTTTATCTAAAGATTAGCTATGATGTTCCAAAAATAGTCCAACTCGATTGACTGGAAGTTATTTCGAACCCCGAATTTCCACCCTTCATGATCCGAATATAGCTGTTTAAGCTATTTTGAAATTCAGTCATATTATTATCCGCCCACGTGGTGAGTCTTAACATAGTAAAATTACCGACAGTTTCAAAGGATATAGCTTTACACTTTATATTACTATGGAGAATAGTGTACGTTTCCTATCAATATTACCAACGGTACTTAAACAAATGGGGAATCTATAGAACATAAGCCTTTCATTGGATTATCCTGTCGGAAACTTTCTTCGGAATACAAAAGATAGATTTATTGCTGGTGGGGAAGTTTGGATTACTAACTTTTAGCTTCTTCAGTCACATTTGACCCAGATAAGATTCAGCAATATCGCGCTCTTGAGAAAATATACCCAGTGTGTGCGTGTTTAATCTTAATCGGGATGATTCTCATAATATTTCTTTATTATGAGTCACACACTTATCTTTGTAATAATATCTTTTGAAAATAATGTTACTGTTACTCAAACAAAGTAAGCACTTTTGTCAACATCGTTTTAAATGTTTTTGTATTGGCGTATTATTAGATAGTTCGTGAATGGAATGATAAATCTTATTCTACTTTACGGGCCCTGTCGGGTCCCCGCAACGTTGGCGATCACTTCGACGAACTTGTCCTTGTCCTGCGCTGCTCGGAACAACTGCTCCACAGTTCGGGTGCCGATTCACTCCCTAACATCACGCAGCCAGGACATCAGCTATCTCCTGCCAGGCCCTCCGCGTCCCTCTTTTTTCCCTTCAGTATAAGATGAAGAAAGTGCTACTTTTCTCCTCGCAGTACATGGTCCAGATATGATATTTTCCGGATCTTGATACATTCTTACTTACTAAGTACTCCCTTTCGGACCCCATTTAAGGGCATAGGGAGATCGCTCGATCTTGCGCGCTTCCAATAACCTCCTTCCACACTGTCCTTTCTTCATCATATTAAACCTACAGAGGTAAGTTACCTACGTTTGAATATTTTTTATTCAGTTTTTCATGACTGCATATTGAATACGTATAAGATTCTTAAAATGATTAGTCAGAATAAAAAGATTGTTTAAAAATGGCACAGTATCTGCTGGCATCATATATATTTTTCGATGGGAAAGATGAGAAAAATTTACATGTACCTATGTGTGGCATTGCTAAAAAGACCTACCAAAAATTGTTATTACCATAAAATGAAATTTTGCCAACCAACCTAGTATAAATTAATGTCTACATACTTTTTTGTTGTAAATACTTTTGATGATAATGACAAATATGTTGTCAGTGTGGAAAAATTGATAACGCGAATATTAAAAAAAAATCCTCAAAAAATCTCAAAATAACATTTTAATAAATTCCACCTTCTTCGTGTTGAGGGGTGGATCGGCATTTCTCACAAACAGGTCATTTTAACCCCTGGACACCCTCAACTCTGAACATTGCTCATCATTGATGTTATAACGGTAAAGATTTCGCCTTTTTTACAAGATTAATACTAATTTTTTTTTAAGCTCAGGTCTAATAGAATTTTTTAAATATTTATTTTTCAGAAAAAATAACAACTAATGACTCTAACAATTCATTACAATGTTCGATTTTTAAATGGAACAAACCACTACGGGCTTACGACCGTCTTCTACTGTTATTTCGAAGGCTGGCTTAGTGTGATCACTTTACGTTAACAACGTTCGCCATTAGGTGGTAGGTATATGTTTGTCTCCGAAACTCTTAATCATGAGAATTCTCAACATGTTCAACATGTCGAAAACTCTCATGTATGAAACAAGTAGAAATTTAATAATTAATGAAAAATAGAGAAGAAAAGTTGGAAATTATTGAGAACAAGAGAGCAACCAAATTTAAAGACTGCGACTGCTGTCATATATTTGGCGCCAGGATATGACTATATACATTTTTGTTACTGTCTCATATTTATTGCCTATTGGCTTTGTTGGTGCACAACGTTCTAATTATGTTTAGATTCTTGTGAACTTTTCAGGACTAGATCTTAAAGGAAAGTTGTTATTTTTCCTTGTAGTGATCAGTCTTTTGTGATTTTTTCAGCTTTACCACCGACGAATATATGTTCCAACAACGAACACCACGAACAGCAACCTCCGAATTCTTGTTTTATAGGTCCCGGCTGCAATTTCAAGTGATTTTTTCTTATATAAATTTTCTAGCCTGCCACCAAAACAAAAAGGAATTATTGTAATCATCAATTCAGTTAAAACCATAGCAACAATGCTTCAAAAATATTGTTATCTACCTATGCTTAAATTTATTACAAAAACGAAGAAAATACCTAATTATAAAAAAAAATGTTAATGTTTTGAAAACATGTTTTAGTCAGACGAACAAAGTTATTTGGAATTTATTGATTTTAAAAATGCCCCAGGTTATTCAAAGAACAACATTTAGTTTTTGGGTAAGTTTATTTTATAAAAAAAACATCTTTCTGAAACATTGTGTTTACTTGTTTTTGTTCTAAATAAAATATTTTTGAAGAAAATTTTAGGTATTGTACTCAAACATAACATTATTTAAGATCCAATTACTTACCATAATTTACTGTATTAAAAAAACATTAAATACCTACTTTAATAATACTTTCTTCTTCTTCTTTGGGTGCCCTGTCAGGTCCCCCGACGATGGCGACCACCTCTGCAAAGGTCACTTGGTCCTGCGCTGCTCTGAAGAGTTCATCGACCCTTGATATTCCAGTCCACTCCCGGATGTTGCGCAGCCAGGACATCTGCTTCCTGCCCACTCCCCGTCTTCCCTCAATCTTGCACTGCAATATGAGTTATGAATAATACTTTAAAATAATTAAATCTATGAATAATCCCTTTATGACTCTATTTAGGGTCAAAGAGAGGCAACAAGAACTCTCTACTATGCTCGAGAGCATAGTGATTATTCGTAGTTGTGATGTCCTTCCATTCCATTTCCAAATCTCTCATCCATTTTTCGAAAAAATGTAACACGGTATGACAAAGTCTTCCCCGTCTTCGGGCTCCTAATGAGTGGAAGAAAAACGCTCTTCTCTTACCACTGTCCAGCTTAACACATGTCCCAGCCATGTCCACCTCCTGATTATTACGTCGGGCGCGCCTTATTCTTGATATTTTCTAAATTATGATGTATGGAAATTTTTGATAAAAAGTTTGAGAAACTGCGTGATGAACGTTTCTGAAAACAGTGGGCGGTATGGTCATTGAGCCGATAATATCGTACCACACAATATTATATCCTACGATATGACACATTCATCCCGGGGGTCCTGCCATTATTACGTACAAATTGTTCAGACGGTATAATTGATTTTCTCCCCTTGAGCGACGTGCCCGTTTTCATTTCATTACGCATCTTGTTATTATTGACACACCATACACGCCCTTAATTGAAGTGACCTATAGATATTTTATTGCTTGCGATTGAACACGTATTGTGTGGGGTTAGTTATCGGCTATTTTAATAAGTAAAGGGATAAACATTTCCCACAAAGGCGAAGGTCCGTCATTTATAACAGAAATAAACATTTGTATTAACTCCCCATGTTCCATACCTTTATCTAAGACTAGCGGTCTGTCCCAGCTTCGCATGGGTAGAGAGGTATTTAAAAAAAATAATTCAGTTTTCTTATGATCTTTATAGATCCCTAACTTTATCAAAATATTCTATAGGCTATGTTAATCTGGTATAATGTAGCATTCTAATGGTCCCCTCCCGTCCGGCTCGCACCCCAGTGACGCCTATATTATCTCTGCCACATTTCAATTAATTTTTTTAAATAAATGAACACTTATCGTGGCATGATGTGAAGTATTCTGCCAGGACACTTTTTGTAGATATTTATGTCATATTTACCGACCTCAGTAGCCTAGTGGCAAAGGCTCCGACTTCAGATCAAGAGGTCCCGGGTTCGATTCCCGGTCGGGTCAGAAATTTTCAATGTGTTTTTTCACTTGAAATTTCTACTCGGGGTTGGAATCCTGTCTCAGATTGGACGGGACCGGTTGACTGGTAGATAATGTTTCAAGCATTAAGTTCCGCCGGCTATACTGACACCTGTGTATAGAAGAGTGTTATTTATTTTATTTTATTTTTATTTATGTCTTCTACAAGTCGTGGTAGGTACATTATTTTATTCTATCATCAATAGTTTTCACAGCGCACGCGATGTAAAGAATATTGATTTCAGGTTATTTTATTTACACCTTGGGTTACATTATTGGAGTTTTAGTAAGGATCCCAAATATTTTTGAAAATTAAATGTAGCCTATGTTCACCGGGGATAGTGTAGCTTCCCAATAGTGAAAAAAAAAGCTCCACTAACAGGTATCGCCAAGTACATGCATTTTAAGGTAGGTGCATTGTAATTTCCAAATGTATGATTTTTTTTTAACGATTAAACTTTTATTAAATAAACAACAGAAAGATACAATAAGAAACTTATGTAGGTACATAATATACATATATTACACAGAAACAGTGCAAGAAATGAGCGGAACCCGTTAAAGTATAATTTAAATGACTTGTCAACAGGTACCGCTCACCTCCACCTTCAGTTTACCGCATCATAATATCCACTTACATATCTATTTAATACTAATTATACTATGGTTAATATACATATTTTTATTTTTACACAGCCAATTATAAATAAATACGAGTAAATATTATCAATTTTTATACCTATCATATTATAATTTATAAAACATAGTCAAGCGATAGAAACCTGTAATTGGTACATTGGAGTTTTTTTTGTGAACATCATAAAATATTTACTAGACATGATACAATTTCGACATCCTATCATAATGAAATGAGTAGACTTTCAGGGAGTTCAGGCTTCACAGTACAAGACATCAATAACCATAGTGTGGGGTTCAGTAGAAGCGCTTCGCTCCACAAAATGATAGATATTATTCTTCAGCAACTTACTTCGTCATACTTTGTCACGTCAGGCTGACTCGTCATAAACGTCACACCCCTTTCGGTAAAGACAAAGAGAAGTTAGCACAGTATTAAACTGACGGTATAACTTAATATGAGTTGACTCATCGAACCTCATACGTTTTGAAAACTTTTATCGCTATCATAGGTCTGGTATAAAATACGTTTTTAATCATTTTTATCCCTTTTGTGACAGTGACGCTTCGTGTGGTTTTTCTTCGTAATAAGTTTACAAAAGCATCTCTAAAAACTGATAGCGGTTTCTGAGATCATTGCATTCTAACATAAAACGATTTATATATATGTAACTTCTAATTAGAATTAAAATTGATCGGGATCAAATTTTTCAAATTTCAACACATCGAAATGCGATCTATAAGTACACAGTAGATTTATTTTCGGTCTCTTAAATTTCCTCATTTCTTCCACGTATTGGGTTTCCTTCATTGAATAGAAATGATTGATTTAATAAAAAGACCACAGAACATTGTACCTATTATTACTTCCATGATTCGACGCTCGACGTTTCGACGCTTCGGCGTGATCAAATCATATTACTTATTTCCTTTCTTTTCTTATTCTTCTTTGGCTCAGAAAAGCGGGAAACGATCTCGTGCAATACAAAAATTCAACGCCGAAATTTCTCATTTCCTATTTGAATTTTTTATTTTGTTGTTCTTATAAATAAACAAGAATGAACCGAACATCGATAAAAACAAGTTTGTTTTTTTTTATTTTTTTTTACTTTTCCCTCAACTAAGATTAGATAAATATTAATCCCAAAATCACTCCATATCGGGTGGAAGGCCTCAAAAAAAAAAAAAAAAATATTAAAGTAGAGAGAAGATGGACATGGTTGATGGGAGATGTGAAAGATGCCGAATAAGAATTGGCCGAGGAGATCGTCGATCTTCCTCTCATCAGGGTCTCGAAGACGAAGAAGACCCTCTCATACTGTGTTCCGCTTTTTCGAAGCAGAGCTGAGGGTTTTGGATATGATGTGGAAGAAGGTCATTAACATTGCGCTAGTTCGAACGCAATGGAGAGCTCTTGATGCCTCCCTATGCCCCTGAGTGGGGTTTTATATGAAGATTTAATTGATTAATATGATAATCAAAGTTTATATAAATGCGAGAATGTATGTATGTAAGGGCGTGATTGTAAGTATGTAAGGCCGTGTGTGAATGTAAAAATAGTAAGTCTTTATATAAAATAATAGAAAAATAATAAATTGAAGCGTAATATTTTTGTTTTGCAAAACATCAAATATTTGAAACTGGCACAAATCGTCCCTCAAGGGATGGGATGCCATAAACATAATAATAATAATCAATGTAGGTGCAACACAATATGTCGTGTTCCAAACAGTTTCATTCGAGATTCTATTTTTTTAGCATTGTTTAATTCATAGGTAGGTGGGTGCCTGCTCAATTAGATAAATGTAATGTATTTAATTATTATTAGTTCTAAATTTGAATTTATTTTCCATTGTGAGTTTTATTTATTTTATTCTAGAAATTATTGTATATTCGCTCTTCATGATGATGAAGTTGTCCTGTTGTATTATTTAAAAATATTAAAACAATTTATAATCCCGATACGACTGCATAGTTCTCATCAATAATTTTACAAGCATGTCAATTGAAAATTGGTGTTGTAATTTTAAAGTAGGTACCTAGTACAATAAAATTAACAACTAGGTAGGTAGGTATAGATATTGTACACTTTATAAGTGGGAACCATTTCCATAGAAATATTTTACAAAACCACAAATAAACCTTGAAGATTGACTAGAAAACTGAAATAATCGTGTAAAATCAAATCTAAACAAACAGTAAGTACCTACATAGGTACTTTCAAATTCTCAATCAACAGATATGAACAAAAATAATAAATATGAAAAAGTCCATAAAAATTTGTTTCAAAACAAAATCAGAATTTAAATCATTTCATTCTGAGAATAAATTAAATGTATATTCGAATTCTAATTTCAGAATTGCTTTTCAAATAGTAGGTACTTCATTCTTGTGAAATAATTAATTATTAAAAATTAATAAGCATTAAGTAAATTGTAACCTCCTGTAGATACAATTAAATTTTTTAAAAGATTTACTTGTGCGCAACCTTTTTAAGTTTAAAACAAAAGAAAAAAATATGACAATTCTTCTGCTTATTCTGCAAGACGCAAGATGGATGGCGCTCTATGGCAGACTTTTAATTTCTCTATTTTCCTACTACTGAATAATTCCACAGACTGCTGTGAACTTTCTACCACATTATAGTTTATTTTTGAGAAAATAGTTTTAATAAATTTCTCTCCATTTAAATAAGAATTTCCATACGATCTCAGCAGTTCATTCTGTAAATAGGTTCCTATCTACTTTTTATTTTTACCATAAAACACTCACCATAAGATATTTTGTATAAAAGGATACCTTAGAAAAAGTGTGTGAGTATTTTGTACCTTTGAATATACCTAAAGTTCATCTCCGTGGGGTTCTTGCTAAGAGAGATGTGTATAAAATAATACCTAGTAATATGTCGTTTTAGAAATTGCCATCAATGATTCAGTAATAGACACACATACCAACACATTCGTCTATTGTGACCCCACTTAGAGGCATAGGGACCGCTCGATCTTGCGTGGCTTTAATGACAGCTCGCTCGATGTTGTGTGGCTTCAATGACAGTGGCAGGAATCAAACTATCTTGCGTGGCTTAATCGCTCAATCTTGCGTGGTTTCAATGACAGCTCGCTCGATCTTGCGTGGTTTCAATGACAGTGGCAGGAGTCAAACTACCTATTCAAATTCCTCTAATTCGAAGGAACGGAATACGGTTTTAGAGGATTTCAAACATTAAGTACCTAATAAGCAATGCTCATTCAGAAAAGAATATCCATATCTATGATAAAAAAAATCATATTAATGCAAACATCCATTAGCATTCCAGCAGCTATGTAAACTTTGCTTTCAATTTTTACCTTACCTCAATAAAGATCATTGCCAATTTTCATAATTTTGTATTAGCGCCTTTCTGCCCAGACGCATTATGTAAGTATCTTCTGCAAAGTTTTTAAGGTTTATGATCGTAAGCCCGTGGTGGTTTGTTCCATTTAAAAATCGAACATCAGTGTTGAATTGTTAGAGTAAGTATTTAGTTGTTACATATTCGCTAAGATCTAGTCCTGAAAAAATGATCACAAGAATTTAGACATAGATAATTAGAACGTTGTGCACCAACAAAACCAATAGACAATAAAGATGAGACATTAACAAATGGCGCCAAATACATGACTGCAGTCGCAGTGTTTAAATTTGGTTGCTCTCTTGTTCTCAATAATTTCCAATTTTTTTCTCAATATGTCATTAATTATTCAATATCTATTTGTTATATACATGGGATTTTTCGACATGTTGAGCATGTCGAGAATTCTCATGATTAGGAGTTTTGGAGACATTACCACCTAACGGCGAACGTTGTTAACGTAAAGTGATCACACTAAGCCAGAGCCTTCGAAATAACAGTAGAAGACGGTCGTAAGCCCGTGGTGGTTTGTTCCATTTAAAAATCGAACATCAGTGATGAATTGATAGAGTCATTACCTAGTTGTTACATATTCGTTTATTAATTTGTTTGGATTTTTTTTTATTAAATACAACATGATAAGTGTGAAGTTGACATGATAAGTGTGAAGTTGACATGATAAGTGTGAAGTTGACATGATAAGTGTGAAGTTGATGGTTTGCAGCCTAGTGGTTAGATTTTCGTAGTAAGGATCGGAGGTTCGATGCTTCGAGACACATCAGGTTTTAATTTCTGTAAAAGATGTCAAAAGTGCATTTACATTTTAGGTAGGTAGTTAAGCCATAATGAGTTTTCCAAGAAAATAAATAAAAATAATTTAATTTTGCTATTTTTGTGACTTTTCAGCAGATAGATAATATGAATAATATTTTTTTTTCTTTTTCAGGTAATTCATCCGTTGGCTATGAAGTTAGATACTACGATGACCACATTAGTTTTTGTAAGTTTTTAATCTTTCAAATATACATTTCGCTAAGAAATGAATAATAATTATAAGTAGGTATTTCAATATAAATTATTTATTCTGCATAATCTATTTCAGTTAGTATTTTCGTACAGCCATAATCCAGTTATCGGAGGGTGACTGTGTTTTTTTTTTGTTTAATTAATGGGATTATTAATAAGTATAACAATTAAGTACATTTCATAACAAAAATTATATAGGTATTAGACCTTATTTAAAACATCGAGCTACCCGTCATGTTGAATTTTAGAAAACACTTCTTTTTGCTTAAAATTCTATTTGATTTATAACTTTTTTTATGTTATGAGAGTGTGTGAAGGGCATCAAAGAAAAATAAAAAGTAGTAAATTCTGTAAATCATTACACTATGTACTTTCAAAAATATTAATAAATTATATACCTACCTAATATTCTTTACATTTTATTTCTGTAATATACTTAATACACTTCAAACCTAAATTTGATAAAATTTTCATATAAAAGAAATAAATTATCTAGAAAGAGATGGCGCTATGAAGGATTTTAAATGAAAAAAAAATTCGTAGGTAGATTATTTTTGAAATACAGAAGAGTTGTCTTCATAACTTTCTTCCAATGACGTGAAGTCTTTGGAATATCTACCTGTTGAAATGCTCTCTTTTCCTAGGAAAGAAAAGAGGCCGTTATATTACTAACGCATTATTATTTGAGAAAACTACAAAGCATAATAATATTATGTTTATCACTTTCACTTCCGACAGTACAAAAATAAAAGCGTGAAAGAGACAGTGTAATATTGACGTTAAGTGTCAATAAGCGTAGCTTGGACACCGATTTTTATCGTGACTTGCTCTGAAACTCAGCAATTCATTGAATTTCTCTCACTGCATTTCTATTATAGAACTCGGATTCAATGAAAGGAATATACATACTTATTATCATTTTTACTAACCAAAGGCTAAGGGCTTTAGGCTTTTTTCACACTAAAACTTAAAGCAACATCTGGACAGTTTAGTTTTATCATTAACTAGCTTTCCCGACAGACGTTGTTCTGTAGTCTTTACTATGAATATTGATTTAAAATTTGTAATTCATTAAAAAATACGTTTAATATAGGTATATTCGAGTTTAAAAAAAATATTTCTGAAGGCTTGAAAGAAATTCCATCAAAAATCTGCGTACCAATGTCTTGAAACACAATTAAATAAAAATTTCGTTGTTATGAAATATTTCACAGATGGCGTTGTTGTTAGTAAATCCGTTCCATATTAACTTTAATACAATTTTTTTTTTATAAAAATGAATCTTTGCTCACTCAAAGAGAACTCAATTTGATTTGCCATTTTCGGATTTTTATTCATTATTCTGTTATGCGGAGCGGAGAAGAATCCAATAAACCAAAAGTGATACAAATCTGTTCAGCCATCTCGAATTATGTGTTCGCACTAACACGACTTTCTTTTATATTATAGACAGGCAATCCATCATTGGAATCATTTTCTCTCTGTGGGTACATTAAATAAAATAAGACTTATGTAGTAAGTACTCGCACATTATTTTAATAGAGAATACTTCACATGTATCATGTTCGTAGCGAAATGTCTGACAGCGTAGGTATTACTTCTCTTGATAAAGTGTCTCCTTATAACGGCACCAAAATGATTTTATTTGATAACGTGAGACACTGAAATGAATCTTCTTCAATCAAATGGCTATTTCTTATGAGACAGATTCTATCGAAAAGTTAAAAAAGTAAGAACATTAGTAAGTAGGTACCTACTTACTTTTTAATTACAAATCTCTCTTAGGTCATAATTCCAGTCATCACAAAAAATAAATTCGAGTTTGTGCCAATACGCCAAAAGATGCCGCTAATCTAGAATATCGTCCAAAAGTGAAAATAATATGTCCGACATATTTTAATACCCATAAAAGATTCAGCGAAAAAAAAAATATCTCTGGCAGTAAGTTTCCAAATACCTCGGCTTTTAAATGGCTCAGTTATAAGGGAAAAAAACTAACATTAACAAAACATAGTTTTATAAACAAAATTAAAGGGCAGGACCTTTTAAAATATTCAATTTATCAATTAAATATTTTCATCAGTAGTCAATATTCAGAGTTTTTTGATCCGATTGCTTCAATCGGGCTGGGGGGTCGACTTTGTGCGGGTCGGGTTTGCTGCGGATTGGTCTCCTCCGGGCTGGCTTGCGGTATGCGGGGGGCCGTAAAAGGGAGAATGACATGTATGTATATATGTAGTCAAGATTATCACACTGTGTACCGCTCGTTCGAAGCAGAGCTGAGAGATTTGGACATGGTGTGGGAGGAGGTCATTAACATTGCCCAAGATCGAGCGCAATGGAGAGCTCTTGTTGCCTCCCTATGCTCCTGAGTGGGGTATAAAAGGGAGTATTTGATTGATTGATTGAGTCAAGATTATACGACTGCTAAAACTTTTAATCGCAGTATGTAGTACCTATTTTTTTAACAAACCTCTGCCCTTATTAACCGACAATATAATATAAGGCTTTTTATTAATCCTCCCTTTGTTCCAAGAACACTAAGCCCTTATTTTGCGACAGCCCCTAATCAGCTATTTTCGTTTTGATATATGGTGGTAGTTGCCTCCACAGATTATTTTTTGCGTTGTTAAATTAATTGGGTATCTTGTTTTTTTTCACATTTTAGAAGTTAAGCGGCCAAACAGAGAGTGAACATATGAATTGAAGACATCCAAAATGAAGTGAGCTTTGAAAATACTAAGAAAACTGTCGAATATAAATTCAAACTTCCGTTAAAAATACAAATTATAGGGTTCTGAAATGCCTACTGAAAGGGCGAAATATTGAAAACGGCGAGTCTAAAATATATTTTTCTTTTCTTAATATATTGCAGCTTAACTATATTCGATATAATAGATACCTGTTATTGGAGCACTGGATATTCTATGTGTTTGTTTCATGCTTTTTTGTATTGTTCAGTGTTCTGTTGGTGTCTCTATTATATACAAAGAAACAATATAGAATTTTTTATCAATATTTGCGCATGCTATAAACTTTTTTTTTAGACCACTTAGTGGACGCGATTCTCATGAATACACGTTCAATATCTGTTGCAAACATCACATTTTTGTATGAGTGCTATTTCAATGTTAGTATGTGTACCATTAAGGCTTACAACCTTCATCATTCGTGATGGCTGGTTTAGTTGTGATCACCTTTACGTATACAACGTTCACCATTTAAGTACACTGATTCGAATATTTTCTCCCAGTGCCACGCTGGGGATTCGAACCACGGCTACTCCGATGATATCCGAGTGTATGCCGTCGCTTGCACTGGGCTGCGAGCGAATATTTTTGACAGAAGTATGTTAAAGCGCGTATTGAGTGTTTTTCAAGGAAATAATCGGAACAATATTCTTATTATAAAGGGATTACTTGTAGATTGCTTCGTGTATTTTTAATCTAAAAATTTATTCTTTTCTCGTTTATAGTTGCAATGTGTTAAAAAAATAAGGTTACCGTGGATTTTTAAAAAATCCATATATACACCTTAAGGCTAGTTGTAAGTTATATATTACAGTTGATAGTTTCGGCCGAGGGTGCATGCTAGTAGTCCATTTTCGCTGATGTAAAAATAAAACCACTTTGTGTTATTGCACATTATTTTATTACTTTAAACATGATTTCGGGAGCGCTGTTCCCTTCTTCAGATGGACAAAGACAAAGTCTTGACGTCATAAACATGTTTTCGGGAGGAAGGTACATTGTTTGTATGCACTCTCTGTGAATTAAGGCACAAGCCGCCTCTGCTTCCAACGTGCTCTCGATTTTCTCACGGGAGCAATCTATAAAATAGCTGTCAATAAGTCATTACTTGGCATTTCCACGAACATAAGCTATCGTGTAACATTTTATGTAAATTTATCTGCTTAACTTTAGTAACATGATACCTTTGGGTTTTTTTTTTATCTTGTTTCGAATCTCAATCAGTCAATTATTGGTCTGTCCCAATACCCATAACAGGAATAACGTGGTTTACAGAAAAAAGATACACTCAATTTATTTTTCATGGTTTCGCCAGAAAAATGCTAAAATAGATGTAGTAGTGTAGTAGGCATCTGCATATAATAAAAAATTAACACATTGACATACTACCTTGAACACTACTAAAAATTAACACATGGTCTACCTTGGTACGGGCTTTGCTCAGTTAGGTGGATTCAAATACTTGTAAAAATTATTGTAATGCTATTATCTATGAATAAAGAAAGTTATTTTTATGTTTTGGAAAAATTAACTATTTTTTAACTGTTTTTTATTTATATATTTATTTCTTTGGTTACCGGTTTCGGCTACCAGCCATCATCAGACCAAACTTAAAACTTTGGCTGGTAGCCGAAACCGGTAACCAAAGAAATAAATATATAAATAAAAAACAGTTAAAAAATATTTAATTTTTCCAAAACATAAAAATGTTAGGAAACTGTTTTATAGTAAGCCCAAAAAATATAGAAAAAATAGTGAAAGAAAGTTATTATTAAAGTTATTTTTATTATACTAACATATATAAATTAACACTTTTCTATACAACGGTGTCAGTATAGCCGGCGGAACTTATTGCCTGAGGCATTTTTTCCAGTCAACCGGTCTCGTCCAATCTGAGATGGGCCAACACCGGATAGAAATTTCCAATGAAAAAAATACTTGGAAAAACTCTGACCCGACCGGGAATCGAAACCGGGACCTCGTGATCTGAAGTCCACGCCTTTACCACTAGGATAAATGGATGTCAAGGATGTCAAGCCTTACTCATATTAAATTGTTTTATCTTGAATATCATATAAAATGTTATAGGTATATCTTTTTGTTATGCACACATAAAATATATCGGCCTTATTCAGGATAGGTTTTTCGACGTTCACGTTTCGTGTAAGGTTTTTTTTTGTATGAAATTTTAACGATTTGCCCTCTCAACCTCTGGAAGAAGAAAAAAATAATAATTGTAGTACCTACCACTTTTATTCCAGAAGCACTTTTCTGAAAAGAAATCATATTTTTTTCTCAACTATAATAGAGTGAATAAAAAATCTTGTGAAGAAAATTGAATCCTCTCACAACCTGTTTTTATATTTCATGCGTTTTTTTTGTGTATTTTTTTTCTTTAGTCGAAAATTCTGTGGTACTTATGACTTAAATGGTATTATTAAATTGTCACACATGTTTTATTAAAAAATCTTTTTTTTATTTAATCATCACGTCTCTCCCTGGAAGAGGTAGGCAGAGAGTACGGACATCAATTCCATTCCATTCCTGACAAACCTTTGAATTCTCCCCATTCTACAGCGTAATGTTCCGCATACGTAGGAGGCAATCTCCTATTGATCATAATTCTGACTTGGCGCTCCTCTAAGGGTGCGTTTTCGCCAAGCGAACATACTGAGTTGACGGGCGATACAGAGCTCCCGGTGTGTCTGAACCTTAAGGCGGGTGCTCTGATGAACAATAATGATGAAATCCACGTATTTTAGGCAAATGAAAAAAAACTGATGAAATAATATAACGTTGTTTTTACTTAAAAAAAAAATATTTTTTTTAGCTAGAAGTTGACTTTATCCCCAGGAGGGAATACCAAACTTGAAAAAAAAAACATAAAGAATTATAGCGGTTATATAGTATGGAATTTATACCACACAATTTATTTTCTATCTGATGACACGAATGTATAGCGCCACCTATAGAGAGCCCTCCAAGATAAAGAGCCATCTAGCGGAATACGCCGAATACAACTCGTACTTATCAACAACGTAGATTCACCACCGTTTTTACCGAGTTAACTAACTTAGAATATTTCGCACCAGAGGGAGAATACATCACTTTTTGGACAAATTATTTTGCGCGAATAATTTAACTATAAATGATAATTTATCTTTTCGACCGTGGCTACTTGGTGGAACATACTTCGAACTTATTTTAAAGAAACAAAATATTTAGTTTTTTCCACAATTTTATTCAGCTAACCGGTTTTCGAAGACCGTACGTCTTCTTCGTCAGGCTAGTAGATGTTAACTAAATTACAAAAAGTGATCCAACAGAAAATAGAAGCTATATAAATCAAAATTAGAGAGACAAAACAATATTATTCTTACACACTAGAAAGAGACAGAAACAATGCGAGTGGTATTATTATTATTATTTTTTTTTTATTTTTTTTTTATTTGCTCCATGTCATGTATAATACATTACATATTAAGTCTCTGTACAAGATAAAATAATTTTATAGTTTTGTTATAATATATATTTTTTATTTGGAGGTCTATGCTAGATTATTCAACATTATTATTATTATTATTATTATTTTTTTTTTTTTGTATAAGTTCTCCACCCCTGTCTCCTCTTTCTTATTACATTCTTTGTCATACAGCTATGTATTTATGTTCGGAAAAAAAAAATATAAACAAAAACTTTCTCTTTTAAATATAATAATAATATAGAATCAGTTTTCGAGGTATGGATTAGGTACTATGTATTAACGACAATGTCTTTTGTTATTATTAACTCTCTCCGTTTAAAAATTTGTTTTGGAGCACTTAATAACATCTTTACTTGCCTTTGTTTGACCACTCGCATTGTTTCTGTCTCTTTCTAGTGTGTAAGAATAATATTGTTTTGTCTCTCTAATTTTGATTTATATAGCTTCTATTTTCTGTTGGATCACTTTTTGTAATTTAGTTAACATCTACTAGCCTGACGAAGAAGACGTACGGTCTTCGAAAACCGGTTAGCTGAATAAAATTGTGGAAAAAACTAAATATTTTGTTTCTTTAAAATAAGTAACTATAAATGCTTTTTCACTATGCAATTTTTCTCACTCTTTCCTTCAGAACCTACAGTGCATAACATTGTAATTAGTTTTTAAGTTAAAATATATTTTTTCTGTGATACTTTATTTGAATTCACTAATATAGTGCTTGTGTTTTTATAATATAAAATTGAGTTTCATTTCGGTAGTTAGTCGAATTCCTTTTCAACTATTTAGACTTGTTCATAAAGAAACAGTGAAAGTTGGTGAGTACTCCAGATACTTCTTAATCTTACCAAACTCATAAGAGAGTTTCTTATCTTCTAATAAAGATCATTTTTCCCACTATCATTCTACCTTGAGAAAAGAAATCAGCACTCCTGCTTCATCTCAATCTCCTCTCTTCTTATGGATCAGATCCAGCCAATCTGAAACCCATAAATTGGTGACCCCACGACGTTCGAACACCCTTCAATTATCTACTTAATCCATCATTTTCCAATAATCTCCAACAATCCATTAACATTCTCAAACAAAATTTTCTCAACAATCTTAACAAAATTGTCACATGTACACCTTCGTCCACTAATCATCTCGAATATTTAACACTCTATACATTCATTCCAAATTATTTCTTTCACAAAGCCATCTAAATAATATTGTCCCACAATTTGAAATTTTCTTATCACATACTACATTCAAAACTAAGCGCGTCCAACATCCATTTACCATTCGACACAACTTCACTCCACTGCGAGTACAACTGTCAAAATAGCGTTACCAGCCGCTTTTGTTCGCGATAAATATATGCAAATTTTCGACAAAAAAATATAAAATATAGTGTAAAATCATGTGCAAATTCTAAACCTCAAATGGTTCTGAAGGGATGAGTCATCCGATAGGTTACAGGCAAGTAAAATCTTTAAAAATACCATTGTAAAACGGCATTCAGCCCATAATTTTTTTCCAAACAATTATTTTCAACCTGTCGGATTATTAAAAGCCTCTTGTTTTTCTGCCTTTGTATTTATTGCTACAGATATTCAACTAATAATGCCTAAATGTCGTAAAATTGATATAAAAATCTTTAAAAAAAAGAAAAAAACTTAAAAATATGTGAACAATAAATTGTAGGTTAAATTTTTTTCACGATACAATGTCACATCGAGATTTTTTCAAAAAACTTTTCATGTCTTTAAATACTGATAAAACTTAATTTAATACATTAACTATCTACAATCGCATGCTGAATTGCAAATTTAAATGATTTTTTTACAAAAGAATAACCTTTGATTATCTGATTGCAGATTCATAAGTACATGTTGCCAACCTTTGAGGTAACCTTTTTATATTTTACATAAACAACAAGCGAAACAAATACCTACATTTTTATTAGATTTTCATAGCGCATTATTGCATTTTAAAGAAAAACAAGAAATTAAAATCGCATTTTTCACATACATTTGTATATTGTCATATTGATCTTTGGTAAACACATGAAAGGACATTTAGACTCCTACAGTCAATATCTTACCAACATTTCAGTCATATTTTACCAATTCTTATTTTATTCTGGTCAATAAACGATTATTTATATATCAACTTATCGACGATACAAACATTTCAATGGTCTATAAAAATATTCTATCTAAATTGTCAATGTAAAACAATTATATTACCATCTTATATTACCATATACTAGCCAATTGCTATTAACGTTTTCCGCGACTAGAGAAATTCTATCTCAAGAATCTCAGTCCGAATTCAATTCGAGGTCAACTTACATATGCAAATACGGCCAAATACTTATACACATGTATTCATACACATGTCTTCATAAAAGCTCTATGTATTTCACGCCACGTCTAGTACAATGCACCGCGCATTTTCAGACCGAAATTCCCATTTCGTCGGCTAACTACATACATACACGCAAGAGCAGAGATACTCATCTCAAAAGCTTTCTTGTAGTGACTGAGCAACAGACATACACACATGATCATAGCATCATACGTATAGTCTACCAAAGGCATACACACATGACCATAGCGTCATACGTATTGTCCATATTATACACACATGACCACAACGTCACACGTATACTCTATTACCATCAAACATAGAACTCAACGAGTAAGAAAAAGACAATTAATGTATTTACATTCATTCAAAAGACCATTGAAAACAAAATTTAAAAAGTGTCATATTAATTTTCCCAAATCAGTAACACTTATTTAACATTATTGACACACATACATTGACAAAATAAAACATTATGAAAAATTTTAATTCAAACACACTATGTACAATTATACTGCCATGTCTACCTACTACTTTTTACTTATTTTATTGTATAAAAATTCCAATATGTATTTTACAAAATGATTACAGATCCCAATACAAAACCAACAACTGTATATTGCTAATACCAGATTGGTAACAAATTTTATTATATATAAAGGATCTCACATAGTAAGTTCACTTCATAAACATTATAGAAAAAGTATTTAAACATATACCAATTGTGAACCATAACTATTCAATACCAATTTTAATAATTTTTCCTAACTTTATTTTGAATATCGAACAGAAATAACATTGAAATACCACACTTAGAAAAAAATTTTCCTAGAACAATTATCTTAGTAAAATATAACTTGTAAATTTTTTTTCAAAGTCAACATTTGTTTATAATATACTCAAATATTTTTTTTTTTCAAATCCATATTTAAAACGTACTTCACAATCTTTTAAATTCAAGAACCACCCTAAAACAAATATACTTATACCAATTCTATTGTAAATTTTTTTTGTTATTCTATATGTTGCATATTATCTCATCACGACACTACTCAACCAACGCTGGACTACACCACCACAATCCAATTGACGGAAGCCTACGGTAGCAATCTTCACCTGCTGTACTTAGCAAAGGCGGACTACACGAGTTGTCTCACAGACTTCGTAGCTCGGAGGCCAAACTTCTCTAACGAATTTTGCCCCACTACTGTTTCTCCTCCACAGTGGCAGATGTACATCACACCACGATTACACCCCACTGAAAACAACTGATGCATTTTTCCTTGCTCGTCAACCGACCTCATGGATCAACCAGTTACAACAGCACAACCACCATCGCTGCTGCATGAATGGCCGAGCGCAAATCAACATCGCCGCTTCATATGGTAAAACACATCAACGCTGTTTTAACCTATTTTAGCCATCATATTACCCCAGTGCAACCGCACTAACGTCGTGAACACTCTGTCCAACTTCTATTAAGTTCCAGTCGCTACAACGACCAGCCCAGTCGAGCCAAGTCAACATCCAAGACGTACCATCTCCAAGCTACACAAACCAGAGGACTGCAGAGTTCCACACTCCATCACCAGATCCACATCAGAATTTATAGCACGCCATAAATTCTTGCGGAAGGCTGTATAGCGGTTATATAGTATGGAATTTATACCACACAATTTATTTTCTATCTGATGACACGAATGTATAGCGCCACCTATAGAGAGCCCTCCAAGATAAAGAGCCATCTAGCGGAATACGCCGAATACAACTCGTACTTATCAACAACGTAGATTCACCACCATTTTTACCGAGTTAACTAACTTAGAATATTTCGCACCAGAGGGAGAATACATCACTTTTTGGACAAATTATTTTGCGCGAATAATTTAACTATAAATGCTTTTTCACTATGCAATTTTTCTCACTCTTTCCTTCAGAACCTACAGTGCATAACATTGTAATTAGTTTTTAAGTTAAAATATATTTTTTCTGTGATACTTTATTTGAATTCACTAATATAGTGCTTGTGTTTTTTATAATATAAAATTGAGTTTCATTTCGGTAGTTAGTCGAATTCCTTTTCAACTATTTAGACTTGTTCATAAAGAAACAGTGAAAGTTGGTGAGTACTCCAGATACTTCTTAATCTTACCAAACTCATAAGAGAGTTTCTTATCTTCTAATAAAGATCATTTTTCCCACTATCATTCTACCTTGAGAAAAGAAATCAGCACTCCTGCTTCATCTCAATCTCCTCTCTTCTTATGGATCAGATCCAGCCAATCTGAACCCCATAGAATAAAACCCCATTATTAGAGGCATAGATTTTTTGCTCTTTGACGAATCAGACCTAAAATAGAATATTTGCGGTCAGTGTTTTGTTTGATTACAATATTGAAAAATCAATACCTGGTGTATTAGGAATTATTACAAGTATTTTGGAATCTTTTTGATACTGAACACTTCTTCTCTCCACGAGTTTATTTCAAAATATTTTTATGTAGGTACCTATTTATAAAGTTTTTTTTTCACAGGTTTATATTGTGATGTAAAATAATAAACTGTAAATGATACTCATAGCTACATAATATATGCGGACAAATGTATCAATAAACTGTTTTCTTAAAATAAAGATCCTTTATCGATCATAAGACACAAAATAAAAATTGTTTTATGTTATGGATGAGATTAGATGCCTCTGAAAAAAAAATTGCTTGAAAGACAGTGCAAAACGTTTATTTACGTAGGAAACCCGCCTCTTTGGCGAAAATACTTGATTTATTATACGAAATAGGTAAAATTCTATTAATTTTTAAGTCTTTGAAAAACATGATTTTTTTTGGGATGGATTTGAATTTTCAGGCAGGATACGTTGATCGTACCTATCTAGATATGTACAATAAGCTAGGTGGGAGATACCTGTTATTGAGGCACTTGTGATTCTATGTTATAGTTTCGAGTTTTGTGTTGTTGGTATGTGTTCTGTTAGTATCTCTAAAACTTAAGCTTATGTACACTCAATACTCATTATCACATCCTTTTTTTTTCAAATTAATGCTTCCCATAAATTAGAAAGAGATAAGACGCTGTTCAACTCGGAACATTACAGCGATGTGCATTCCGAGTTTCAAACCGCAATGGTAATAGCCTTACGGTAATAAATTGTTTAAGTGGGTTTATCGTTTGCACAACTAGTGTCACTAATGTTTCCCAGTGCCATGCCAAACATGGCTTTATAACCAACTTCTTAAAGGATATTTTGGTGTGAGTTATTAAGAGGATAACCGCGATGTTTACATATAATTTGTTTTGTCGAGCAAAATTCTGCCCTTGTTTATCATAATACGGCCCATAGCCCGTTCTGAGTTTTCTTGTTCAAGGAAATGCGTGACAAACGCATTTGAGGAGTCTCACGACTTACGTCTTCATATCGCTGTGTTTTTTTTATAGTTTTTCTTTTAAAAAACAGATATAAAAATCACTTTATACAAAAAATACACAATTTGAATGGACAACAAAAACATCAGTACAGAATATAAGAAAAATTATTAGCGAGTAGAGGTACCTAAGAAGCAAAAGACAAACAACTGAAAAACTCAGACAGTGGTATATTATGGCTCAGTCGGAGTAAAGAGATGAAGGCGAAAGCTAAGGGATAGAAATGAGGAACTATGATCTATTCAAATAAAAAAATACAACATATATTTATTTTTACAATGTTGAGAAACGAAAGATAAGTTTTAAAAAATGAACTTTAATACCTACTTAGCCATCACAATACCTACAATATTATTATGTAGTTGAAAATTGTAATAAAAATGAAGCTTCATCCCTTAGATTGGATTTTATAATAAAATATAAGCCAAGTCACCGCACCCTGTTTAGTTTCAGTAAGTACATTGAACCGCACATCTGTTTTGTCACCCCCAAGCTAAAATAAAGAACAAAAATGAAACGAAAGGAGTTGGAAAATATAAAAGAAAAGAATTTCACGTCGGTTTGTGCTAAAGCTGAATATGGGGTATAAAAAAATCGTATTAACGTGGAGATAATCCCAATCAACCCCCTCATGATCCTGGTAGTTTGAAATCTTCGAAAAATAAGGGTGCAAAATGAAGAGAATATCGAATCAAACGTTTTCATGACATCGGCACTTTGGCTGTATCGCCGTGTGCGCTTTCTATTACGGCGTTTGCTGAAAACCACGTCATTAATATTTTCTTTTATTGAATTTTCATTCTTATCAAATATTTTTGAAGTACGTAAAGTAGGTATTTACGTTTCTAAAACTTCCGTAATTCATTCAACCGTTTCTCATAGGTAGCATCATAAAAATGACATGGTGACAATATTTAAATATAAATTTGTGTTTTTTTTTTATTGTATTTTGATAATTTGGTTGTAAAAAATCTCCCTTTTTAGGTATTTGAAATACGCAATTTAAAATATAAATTATGTTCGTCGTTTTCCCAATACATTAGTTTTCAGATGTCACTGCTTTTGCACTGCACAAGCTTTTCAATATTTTTCATTTTCTTTGATAGGTATACCATCATCTTGTAAAGGGATTTTGTCATATTTGAGACTTACTCATGTTTCACATCTTTCAAATACTTTTTTAGCGTGAAGAAACTTAAATATTATAAATTAGGTAGGTATAATATTTGTACGTATTTCAATTTTTGTAATTCTACTAAGTATTTATATGAATTTCTTCAAAACTCATAAGCTACAACTATGTATTTGTCTTTCTCTACGCCCTTTGTACTTATCCAGCTTAGAGGCATACGGAGGCAACAAGTGCCCTCCATTCCGCTCGGTCCTACGCCGCTTCGATGGCCTCCCCTCACATCATGTCAAAATCCCACAGCTCTGCTTTGAGGAAACGAAACACGGTGTGAGAGAGTCTTTCATGTCTTGGCACCCTGATGTGAGGAGGAATAACACACACAAGTAATTTCAAGCTCAATCACAGATTAATCAAACAACATAATATAATCATCATTAAGTCACATTAATTTTTGAATAATTTTTCATTTAGTCAAAAATATTGAATCATTGTAACGCTAAATAACTTTGATAAATTTCAAAGTAATGAAAGCAGTAAGCATTTCATTTTAATACTAATAATTATAATTAATAAATCTGGAGAAATTGAATTAGGTATGTCTAACGGAGAACCGTTGGTAAAAACGTGTTTGGAATAATGGAGGGCGCTTCTCCTTTTTAAATCCAAAAACGACGCCGACGCGACGCTCAGAATACTACTGATCCCGTGGCGTGTAGAGTACACAACTTTGCTCGCACCAAAATTTACAAACAAACCGACTTCTATTATTTATCTCACTAATTATTTTCATCTGAATGAACTTGGTAATTTAACAAATGATTGCTGTAATAAAATATTGCCGTACCTACTATTATATTTTATCATCCCGTAATATTTCCAATACCTATTGGATATAATAAATGAGAAAAACTGAACAGGACAGGATAATAAAATACCTTGATCTTGCTCATGAGATCAAAAATATGTGGTATACACCAACAACCCACATAATACCTATAGTGATATCTTCAAATGGAGTTGTTCTTAAGTAATTTTAAGACAATCTAGGGAAACTGATTATCTGGTAGTGATCTCAGATACGACATTCAAAAGGCAGTTATTTTGCCCTCATGTAGAATGTTAAGAATGTCCTTTCTCAATAGATCAATGATCTCTCATAATAACGTTACCTACATTGCTATGATCATAGAACACAAAACCGATATTTGAGAATAAATTTCAGGACAAAAAAGGAAAAAGTTTGGCAGCAGAGTTCATGACCTTAAGAAAGCGGAACGAGAGTCGGAGATGAGCCACTAGACTACAAACTGTGCTTGGTTGGATGGTAGAGATAATTTTAAACGGCTATCCCGTTAAAGCACAATACTTTTTGCAAAAAAGAATGTATTTTTATACTTTACTTCTTTATTCCGTTGTACCTACATATGTGTTTATGATATCGTACTTGTTAATCTGTTGTACATTGTTGTAAAGTTGCGCTGAAAGATGTACCTACTTCTGAATTTTCATCATCTAATTTCATCATTTTGAATAACTTATAATATGATAGAATAGAATATAAAATATATAGGTATTATATTTCTTACATTTTCAATACAATGTTCAAACAAACACAATAAAAATGATAATAAAAAAAGGAACTTAAATTCAGGACTTAGACACTGCTAAATCCCATAAGTTATAAATACGACATAATATAAAATAAATAAGACCAAGAGTACCTATAGGTAAAAGTAAAAAATAAAATAAAAAAAGAAAATAGAACATGTATTGTAAAGTATTCAAAACATGTGATACACAGCTTACGTGAGAAATCCCACAAGGCTTAGCCTGTATACCATACGATTAATAAATAAATCATCTGGCGTATAAAAAATTGCACAACTAAAACATCAGAAAAAGATTCATTCATGGAAAAATATGCTTAAATTATGTTTGAATTTTAAAAAATATTTCTGAAAGCTTGAAAGAAATTTTATCAATAATCTGCGTACCAATGCACAATGTTTTGAAACTCGATGGTAGTCAGGTAAATAAAAATTAAACTAAACACGATAAAAATCTGTTCAGCCGATCTCGAGTTATAAGTGTCCGCACTAACATGACTTCTTTATGTTATAGATAAGTAGCTCCATTTTATAACATTCCTCTTACAAGCTTCATGTATGTAAACAATATATCCACTTATAAACGGTGAAGATCTAAAAATTCAGTCTTTTTTTTTGCTGAACCCCAAAAAAGTATACTAAGAAGCCTTTCAAAGAAAAACGATGTCATAAAATAGAGCCCTTACAACCTTTTACCCCTTGTATAAACCTACCCAGAAGAACCACCCTACGTTAAAAAAAATAATTCCCTATATTATATTTATTGTTCATAACATTTTTTGGCCAAGGAAAGCATTGTCTTACTTTATTTGACATCAGCTCTACATAAAGTTGAGAATTAAATGCGACAAAAAATAAGTATACCTACTAAAATAAGTATACGACAAAAAATAAGTATACCCATGTGGATCAGCTGTGCACAAAATTGAACTCGGCAATTTATGCCATCAAAAAGATAAGGGAAATATGTGGAATAAGCACCGCTAAATCTGTATACTATGCCTACTTCCACTCAATTATGTCATATGGGGTGATGTTCTGGGGTATGGGATCTGGTGCAAAAAGAGTGTTCATCCTACAAAAGCGAGCCTTAAGAACTCTGTTGGGTATGAGCCCTAGAGACTCATGTAGGGACGCTTTTAAAGAACAGCGCATTTTAACATTGCCTGGTTTATTTATATTCGAATGTTTAAAATATGCACATAAAAATCTGTCAAACACTCCACAAAACTTGAACTTTCATCACCACGACACCCGCAATAAAAGTCTACTGAGGCCTATTGAGCATAGACTAACAAAACTGCCAAAGAGCTTCGTTTGTATGAGCGTGAGGCTTTATAATCGCCTCCCTCACGAACTCAAATTATCTGACTCTGTTTGTTTCCAGAGGGAGGTCAAAAGGTATCTTGTTGAAAATGCTTTTTATTCAAATAATGACATGTAGATTAATATTAATTTTACCTTCTATGTTGACATTATGTAATATCTGTTTCTTTTTCTCGACTTTGTTCTTGTCGCTGCTGCATGAAGTGGCCTTGTACATTGACGAGATGCCAATGGGACCCTTTACACCCCTTTGGCATCGAATTTACTTTCTCAATAATACTGATGTCTTTGTATAATGAAATCTATTTGTCTTTTATGTACTAAATTGTAAATATTTTAATGAACCAGAGAATTGTCTCAATAAAATTTTAAGCTCCGTACACACCTGCGCTGCGCGCGGTAACGTTACCGCGCGCGGCGTTACAAATTTCCATAGTACGCGGTTGTTCGAGGCGAACCACCGCGAACGGAACGCAACGATCCGACAGAAAACTAGGTAGACACCGATTTGTCACGTATCATGCAACGTTACCAAATTCATAGTACGCGGTGGTTTGTGGTTGTTCGCCACGAACTACCGCGTACTGTGGAAATTTTCAACGTTGCATGATACGTGACATGCAACGTTACCAAATTCATAGTACGCGGTGGTTTGTGGTTGTTCGCCACGAACTACCGCGTACTACGGAAATTTGCAACGTTGCATGATACGTGACATGCAACGTTACCAAATTCATAGTACGCGGTGGTTTGTTGTTGTTCGCCACGAACTACCGCGTACTACGGAAATTTGCAACGTTGCATGATACGTGACATGCAACGTTACCAAATTCATAGTACGCGGTGGTTTGTTGTTGTTCGCCACGAACTACCGCGTACTACGGAAATTTGCAACGTTGCATGATACGTGACATGCAACGTTACCAAATTCATAGTACGCGGTGGTTTGTTGTTGTTCGCCACGAACTACCGCGTACTACGGAAATTTGCAACGTTGCATGATACGTGACATGCAACGTTACCAAATTCACAGTACGCGTTAGTTCGTCGCGAACGGAACGCAGCGAACCGACGATGATTGAACAGATCAAAGGGGGTGATATACATTATGATGATAATTAGTAGTATAAAATCGCATCGACACTAATTTTGGTCTAATGCGATTCTACATATTATTACATCCATCGTTGATTAAGATAAAATTTGTAACACATGAAAACAATAACGATATAACAAATAATAAATATATAGTCTCCAATTTAATTATCACAGTTAAATAAATGAAATAAATAGAAAGTTAATATGTAAGTCAACGTGGTGAAATTTTGGTCAGATCAAGTGAGAAATATTTGAATTAGTTACTGCTCTGTCTTTACTAAATTTCACTGCATCCACATTTTCCGCGGAGTAGTGGAAAATAAACAAAAATTTCTAAAACTGAAAAAATTCGTTTTAATTCGTGTCAAAATCTTCAAAGAAAAATGCTGAATTAACAAAAATATACCAGATAGGTACCCAGTTTTCTGTCATAAGAGAAAAATTCTTGAAAATTAATAAAGAGAAAGACTCCGAGAACCATTTTAATTTAAAGACGAAAAAATCCCGCCTTCCATTTCTCGCAATTAAATAAAATATCCCTCATTCCGAAATGTTATAACAATAAACATTGCGTAAATTCTCGCTAACGACGTACGCAAGTATTTCTTATCTTTTTAATAAAATTAACTCTCAGAGAGAGAGATTACATTGAACATTAAATGCGGTATTATATTTTCATATTACTGAACCCTTTCGTAGAAAATCCCCTCGAAGTATTATTTGATTAAAATCTCTAAACAAACAAGGAACTCATAAAGCAGACAAGGTGTGTGTGTCATTAAATTGAGTAATTCTTGAAAATTTAAACGTTTTTTTTCGCAAAAACTGCTAAAATCTTGTGCAATTTTTTTAACCCATCATGCGTTTGAGATGTCGATAGAATTAACAAACCTGCACCCTCTTCAAAGTATTAAGAAAATGTATAATCTTTTTCTTAGCTTTTGTGGACTCAGGTCTCTGTTTTGTCGGGGTTGTACTTTTGGGATGCATCGAAGATGTCCTCTGAGTTCCAGCTGTTTTTCTACCGTTTTGGGGGGCTTCTTATTTTTTACCTACTATTTCAGGTCTAGTTATGGTAACCTTTTTGTGTGTACGTCTTTTCCACATGTTGGTGCCGATATTGGCCTTTGACGTCCCCATCTGACTAGGTACATCTTCGACCTCATTCAATTCCGCAGAGTTATACCAGCGTTGGCATGGATTGTTTTCATTTCTGTGGTTCCACAGCATACTCTTTGTTTTGATAATTTCAGCCCTTGAATCAATGACATATGTAAGGATAGATCACTCACAGGTCTTATAGATACGTATCGACACGCACCATACTGTCTGACCTCATATTATATTTTTGTGTCTCTGCTACTGCTGCAGCTTTACATACCCGTAACCTTACGTACTTCTCTGGGGAGGTCAATGAAGCCGTTACTTCGCTTCCCTAGTTGTTTGAAATGATAACAACTTTCTATAAACCTCTTCTTCCTTCTTAAGCAGTCTTACCCGATGTTTCCGACCAATGAATGCGAAATACTAGATATAATATTGAACCTTAAAAATAGCGTGTCTTCCGGGTGTGACGGAGTGACTTCAATTGATATGAAAACAATTGGAAAAATTATAGCCAAGACTTTATGTAGAATAATAAACAAATGCATGGTAGAAAGCGTATTTCCTGCTTGTCTCAAAATAGCAAAAATTATTCCCTTATTCAAAGCAGGAAAAAAAACAGACACTAGCAACTATAGGCCCATAAGTCTGCTGAGTACATTTAGCAAAGTCTTTGAAAAAGTTATTAGTAGACGTCTAACCACATTTATCTTGAGAAATGGGGGCTTTGATGAAAACCAGTATGGATTCCAGAGCGGAAGTAACACTACTGCAGCTATGGTGGATGTGTTGGAGTACATTAATTTAGAAATGGACCAGAACAAATATGTTGTACCAATATCTATTGATTTATCGAAAGCCTTTGATACCGTTGATCATATAATTTTGGCTAAATCTCTGCATCGTCTCGGTATCAGGGGGGGAGTTTTGAACCTCTTGAAAGATTACCTGCGTGACAGAGAGATGATGACACTGAACAATGAAGAAACGAGTGATCCTATGAGCATGAACATAGGCGTTCCTCAGGGCTCGATACTTGGTCCACTGCTGTTTCTCTTATATGTGGACGACTTAAAACATCTCCAAGTAAGGGGTCGATATTTCGTTTATGCCGATGACACCTGTATAGTATATAGTGGGAAAGATGGCCAAGATCTGCAACAGTGTGTGAATGATGATCTGCAGAAGTATATTGATAATGGTTGAACATCAAGAATCTGTGCATCAATGTTGAGAAGACGAAGTACATGATCCTGAAGCAAAAAAATAAACCTCCAGTCGATACCATTATACGGATTAATCGCAAAGTTTTGGACCAGACTAAGACCAGTAAGTACAAAGTACTTGGGTCTCTTGATGGACGATTCTCTTTCATGGAATGATCACATCGATATGATAATAAAAAAACTTGCCCCAATGATAGGCGTATTGAGACGGGGTGACATATTTGACACCCAAACAAAGAAATTGATATATAATGCCTACATTGTTCCATGTATTACATATGGCATAACCATGTGGTCACAATCGAGTCAGAAAACCAGGGACAAAATAAAACGGCTTATGAACAAAGCTTTGAAAGTCATATTTAACATGGACAGATTAACTAATACAAAAGAGGTATACGAAGTGACTGGTATGCTGGATTTGGAGGAGCATACGACGCTCGAAAGGGCAAAGATGTTTTTTAAAATAAAGAAACAGCTGATCAAAACGAAGCAATCAATTACTCTCAATGAAGAAGTACATACATACAACACCAGAAACAGAAGTGACATAAGACCAAGTATTCCCCGCACTGATCGGGTGAGGTCGAGTTTCATGTATTCCGCCAGTACAATCTACAACGCTTTACCAACCCATATCAAGAAAAAGAATGGTTTAAAAACTTTTTCGAAGATGCATAAACAACACTTATTAGAGTCCAGAGCCAAATGAAACCATCACGAATCTGAGGTTCAGGGTCCTCCTTCATACCAGCGAACTGCTGCATAGGAGGATGCTTTTGTCATATATTTATTTCCCATTATATAAAAAAAAATCTGTTGTAATTATTATATTGTATTGTTGTAAAAATAAATAAATAAATAAAAAAAAAATAATAAAAAAAAAAAATATATATATGATATATATGATAATACCCTTATTCAGGGTGGTGATGAAAATATTTAAATCGATTTTTTTTTCAAACTAATCTCATTTCTCTCCCTACCCTTGAAACTAAATCTTGCAACTCCACTTAGCTGAAATATTTATGACTTATACATTCCTCCCTAGCTAAATCCTTAAACATACAGCTTCCATCTCCCTTATTAGAATTGTTAATCTATCGTTTTATAATAGTATTGCCACATTTGGATTTGGGATTCCCACTGAAGTTTACTAACTCAACGTTCAGATTAATTAAGACTAGCGCTTATAATTTTTCGTTACCGTACATAGGTCTCGTCCTCTGAAATCTCGAATACAATTATTTTTACCTATCACCGTTCAAACATTCAATATGAGTCATAATATTATGATGACACTTTTACCGACATCGAGTTTATTTTTTGCTCTTCTACTACCAACACGAGAGATGTTATATTTTTAAAATATAATATTTTTATTTTTATTTATTTATTAATTTTATTTTCCATAAGCAATTACACAACAAACAGTTTACATATAATATAATTGTTGGAATTTACGAGTATGAGTATGAGTCATATAAAGACGTCGAATATGTGTAGCCAAAAAATATGGGTCATTTCCATATACCTATGTATTTGTTGGCCTTTTTCATGTGTGTATTTAAAATATTGTATCACTAGCTGATACCCGTCTTGCTTTACGTTGTTGATTTGGCTAGTCAGACTTGAGCCGTAGGTTATTGAACAGGTTTTGTATGCAGCTTTCCCCTTCTCAGGACCAGTAGGCCTATACAAAATGCATTTGGCAATCGACTACAAACGAATTCTTCGACAATGTAGAGTAGGAAGAAAATTAACTGTCCACTTTTTATATTTTATACTATAAGGATCATTGTTTGGTTTGAATAAATGTTTATATGTTCCAGAGGACAGTTAATTTTTTCGCACTATACATTATCGAAATCTTTGTTAGTAGTCGAACGCCAATTTGAATTTGTCTACGGCGGCAGGAGTATCTTAATAACTGGGTACACACGTAACGATTTATCTTTAAGATTTGACCGACAATCGCTCATTTTCAAAAAAAAAATTCGCTAAGATTTTAAAAATGAGCGATTATCGGTCAAATCTTATAGATAATCTATCATTTTCAAAATTTTTCACGCTATGATTTAGAATGTGTACCCAGCTAATGTTTCAAAAAAGGAAAAAATAAGATTCACTGCTAAATATGCGAAAAATTTGAAAAACTAATGTCACTTTCAATATTTATAAAAAAAATAGAAGATGAGGAAAAATTAATACTCACTGTTGAATACGCGAAAAAATTAAAAGAAGAATGTAGTTATACATAGGTAAAACCTACCTAGCATTATAATACGTGTAGTTGTTCCTAATGCAAGTCCTTCATACTGTGTGTAGATATAGGTACCTACCTACCTAGTATTATAATACGTGTAGTTGTTCCTAATGCAAGTCCTTCATACTGTGTGTAGATATAGGTACCTACCTACCTAGTATTATATTATGTACTAGCTAGTTACCCGTGGCTTCGCTCACGTGTTACTGTATTTGCTTTCTCTTCCTAAACAATGCAAAATTAATTATATTCGCATCAAAATTAATAATAATAAGAAACATCATCAACATTTCTTTTTTTAAATATATATTCTAAAATTTCCATTAAATAACTATATTTTTATTTATATTTGTCGTTATTAATCTGTATTTAAAAAATATGTGCTTCTTATACAAATAGAATCAGCCCGCGAACTTAAAAATTTCGCTAACTTGACTGACATTGTTCTATGAGAATCCCAAAAAATAACTCGAATAACTTTTATTCCATCAAATGACGTTATTTGAAATCAATTTTTATATTGCTGGATATGAATAAAAAAATATTCAGGTCTCGAAAAGCAATGAAATTAGTGATCTTTAAAACACTTATTTCTATCTGCTTTGGGCATTTTTCAAGCTACAGACGTTTTTTTTAACATTTCAATTTATATCTTTCACGTTGATTTGTTGTTGTTTGTCTGGTCGTAGGTTCGAAATTTAGTTCATAAATATCTTATCCTGAGCAAACACGACATAAAAAGAATAAACGATATCGGTCCAGCCGTTCAGGTCGAAATAAATAACGTTAAACGTGAAAACTGTTAACGTTCCGAACGTTAACGTTTACCAAATTGAAAATGGTTTCCAAACAAAAAAAAATGCGTTTCGTCTTCAATATAATAGCAGCGTCGTAATACTTCCAAAGATTTTGAGGTAACGTTTAACGTTAATTTTGAATAACTGACAGAATTATTTTTTTGACTCGGAATTTGGAACAGCATTGTTTAACGCACGTTGAACAACAGTTTTTACGTTATCTCAACAACAAATTATTAACGTTGGAGCTGTCGTTAATATTTCGACTTGGCCTCCAGGCGTGATGCGATGACCACGTAAAGTAGGTCTCCATTTTTATAATAACGTAATATTCTCCCTTTTAAGCCCCCCCGCTCACCGCAAGCCAGCTCGGAGGAAACTAAACCGCAGCAATCCCGATCCGCACAAAGCCAAACCCTAGCCCGATTGCCAAAAAGCCAGCCGCACACAAATCAAGCCCGTGGCGGTTCCCCCCAAACCACCCCATAATATGGGAGGCCTTGGACCCACTCAGGAGAATAGGTTAGGCATAAAGAACTCTCCATTGCGCTCGAAGTCGTCCGAGGCTCATTGTGCCTTTTCTAACCGGTTGAGTTTTAAGGAAGTGAGGTGGTCAACCTCAGTATTCTAATGGTATAAGTAATTGGCGTTCGACTATAAACGAATTTTCGACAATGTAGAGTAGGAAGAAAATTAACTGTCCACTGTTTATATTTTTTATTAGATGAAACGGATATCGGCAACTATCCGATATCCGGTCTGTCCGGCGGCGTAAATAATATCCTGCCGGATACCGAATAGTAAAAAGAGACATGTTTGGATAACTCATTGATTTGTTTATTGATGAGTCAGTCAGTCAGTCAATCAGTCAGTCAGTCAGGCACTTTCCTTTATTATTATAGATTAGACTATATAGAGGAAAACAGCAGCTTTGCTGGTCTTCGTAAGTAAGGGAAGTTTAATAAAACAACGTTTCGTCATATATCATCCTGGCTGAAGATGCAGATAGTTTCCGCGATTTTTAGAACAATAACGTTCCGGCAACGGAGTCAGTCCAATTTGTTTATACCGCCTACGTAAGCATAATTCATGCGTTGTACCCATGGTAATTTACGCACTGGCCGGGCTCTAGTAAGGACTTCTTTAGCATTCTACGAATTTTATAAATTTTTGAAAATAAAAACACCGATATTTTAAGGGGAGCGCTTTTCTCCCTCCCGCAAGGGTTCCGAAGATAAAGAAGATCTTCTCATACCGAGAGGGTCTTCCTCGTGTTCTGCTCCTTCGAAGCAGAGCTGAGGGATCTGGAAATGGTGTGTGAGGAGGTCATAATATCCGGCTAACTGCTATCCCTTTCGTCTCTATTTTTTATACGTTCCAGTGGACAGTTAATTTTTTCGCACTATACAGTGACGAAATGATATGGTCATTGACTTGCCAGTGTTTTCAAAACAATTATTTACGATCTATCCTAAAATGATGTGAGGATTTTGTAGATAATTTTAAAATTTAATATTTTGCACTTTTACTACATTTGATATAAAATAATTTACCTATTGACTTCATAATACTATTTACCTTTTTTCAACATAATATTATATCAACTTGCTATTCATGGTTTACGCAATAAATTCAAAGCAAGATTACTCACATAGTTTTTTTTTTGCTAGTGTTTTTATGAAATGGCTTCAAATATTTTGACAGATCAAGACATAAAGAATTGCAATACAATCCAGATTCTTTTCGTGAACTTACCGTAAATTATTTTAGTAGAGATAATAAATTACTAAAATAGGTAGGTACCTACATAATGATTTTAATGTCGATCGTAAAAAAAACAAACGAATCGCTGTACAGGATGCATGGTACGAAAAATATATTGAAGTAGGTAGGTACGTAAAGTGTTTGTCTGAATTCACGGAAAGTGTATTATTTATCTCTTATATAAAAATGGAACTCTAATTTGCGCGGTCATCGTATGGGTAAGAACACGTTGAAAGCCGATTACGATCCGCGCCGACCAGCTCAAAGATTGTTGTCTATGGTTTCCATGCATTTAAATGGGCATCTCGGGAAGCGGGTTCCTGCTTTTTCTGTGGGTTTCCCCATTCAAATGCATAGTAACATTCTTTGCGCCGGTTGGCGCTAGTCAGAATCGGCATTCTACGTGTTTCTTACCCTATGAGAACAGCTGAACTTATATCGCCCATTTTTTTGTCGTGTTTGCTTTTGTCTGAAGGGTCTTATGAAAGAAAAAAGTTGCACGGAATAAAAATAAAACTTCCATATTATTATTAGATTTTTTCTAATTTTGAAATTAAATCAGGCGTTTGACAGGAATCAGTTGTTTGATGAATGATACGATTCACGGAATGCTTATAGTAAATAATATAATGATATGTTTTATAACAGATGCAGCGGTTACAGTAGTTAAAAAGGTAATAATGAATTGTATCATTATACTAATTCAAATTCAATAATATAAGGACCACGTCGTCGTCTGTGTTAAATAACTTTAAACTGAAATCAACTTAAAGTTATACATAAAATCTCGAACATATTATTTATATTCCAAGGCGGGACGAAGTTTGACGGGTCGGCTAGTTCAAAACTATATTATTATTATTATAGATTACGCAATAGTTTCGTCACGTGTATTGAAAGTAGGTTGGGTTGGGTATACCTACCTACGTATATATTCATACACGCTGCACCGGACCAGCTCGCGGTGTATGTATGTTTATTGTATGAAACGATGTCGTCAATAAATTAAATTTTTACAAAAGTTTGAGATGTACTGCTATGATGTATGTATTTTTTATAGAAAAATAAATTATCTAGTTGTAGCGTTCCGGCGTTTTTCGATATTTTTATAAAATTCTGAAATATAGGCACTGAAACTCGTAAATTTGTCATAAAAAAAAAATTTTCTTTATAAAAAAAGTTTGAGAAATGCTGGAACTTCTTCATTAAATTATATTTTAGATATTGTATTTTTCTATATACATACACAATTTTAGGGTTCTAGATTTTATGGTTTTCGAGATATATGGAAAAATTAAATAAAAATTCAAAGGTTGATAACCCCTGACTGAAAAAAAAATTCAAAATTCTGAGTATACAAATTTTTTATGCTTAAAGTATTCAATAGTTTCTGAAATTTTAGGATCTGTGCATCAAGCGAATCAAAAGTTATAAAGAGGAGACGGATACACACACATACACGTTGGAAAAGTGCCCCTCACCCCCTACCCTCTAATTAATGATATCTTTTGAAAACGAAATAGTATAATTTGACTCTTTCTGAAGAAATCATTTTTTTGAAATTTCGATAAAACCAGTTTTAAACTTTTTAGGAGGCACTTAAAAATCATCCCTTTTTATATGTGCCCTTTTTCGTCCCTTTTAGTTAAATTTTGTAAAAATTGCCAAATACGCTAACACTCATTTCTATAGAAGAATTCATATGCCAAATCTCAAGTTCGTACCATGTCTAGTTTCCGAGATATTCGCATACTTTGAAAAACATTCAACCCTTATTTTCACCCCCTTAGGGGTGGAATTTCCAAAAATCCTTTCTTAGTGGAAGGTTTTGTATTGAGACCTACCTGATTTCCAAATTTCACTTCTCTACGATTAGCCGTTTGGGCTGTGCGTTGATGAGTCAGTCAGTCAATCAGTCAGTCAATCAGTCAGTCAGTCAGTCAGGCACTTTCCTTTATTATTATAGATAGTTAGTTTGACCTACTTATGACTGTAGTGATAAATTTAATGAGGTACCTACCTTAGGAGAGAGAGGGTGCAAGCGAACTCTGCTTTACCGGCCTTAGTCATCTGTCATGGCGTACATATTTTATAAGAAGTTTCGGTGAAAATCTTTATAAAATAAGAATTAAAAGACTTTTACTTAAATTTTTTGTATTTCAAATCAAACTTCGATCGATTTTGTACATTTTCATACCGTAATGCTACAGTTCTACACAAAATTTAGACGTATAATTTTACTTTTAAAACATGACTTTCTCATTTTTGTATGAAGATTTTAAATTTTTAGAAATTTGTAAATAATTTAAAATATATTTAATGAAATGTAAATATTTGTATCTCAGATTACCACAATTGTATTTGCGAAAAACTGCGAAGAAAAATATTCAACTCAGAACCTACGCTTTTAGCGTGATGCTGTGACATACAGTTGGAGTGAAACAAATAAATAAATAAATAAATAAATATACATACATTACTGAATTATTATGTAGATATGCAAAAATGTCCACACGAAACCATACACAATGGTCCTTTATGTATATACCTACCTACCTTTGTATCGTAATATATATAAGCATGTTATATTTTTGTTTCTGCTTTCTTATATTATTTATGTTGTTGTTAAAGGCACTTGATGACGTATGTCTAATTGAATAAAAATAAATATGAGACATTTGATATGCGGCATATCCAGGAGATATGCCGCATATCTATAGGATTCAAATCCTCGACTGATTATATTTTGTTATATGACATGTCGAAATTCCATGATATTTTAAAGGGTTAACTGTAAGTTGATATGACAGGAAAACCTAAGCCGTGCTAAAATCTGATTGAGAACTGTACCTACCCCAGTTTTCGATAATCGAATATGAAAACGATCATCGAAAGAGTTTCGAAAAAAAATCCATACAAATGATTGAACTTTTCGATTGTTTGATGTTAGAACACTATTTGCACGCTAATATCCTCTTATTAGCGTCTAATTAGCTTTCGATAAAACTCGTACTAACTCTACTGCTTAATTCGAGCGTGATGGTGAGTTAGTAAGTAGCCGCTAGTATTGTAAGTATAGTTTTTTCATTAAATTTTATTCCGTTTATCACAAAACCTTCTGTAAAGTAATATGAAACGACAAACGATTATAAAATCATATTATTTATTCATGTTTTTTTTTTAATAAAAATAATATCAAAACACTTTTCCATTTTCCTTTACGGTTTATTCTTATTTCTAAATATTGTATAAGTTTTTTTCTTGGAAAAATCGTTTAACACAATTGCATATTATTATTATTTCAGTTAAGATAAAATAAGTAGGAAGAAAAAAAAAAGGAATACAAAATAACGATATTGTTCCATAGAACCCCTTTTTACTGGCACTTATTCGATTTTCATTCAACTAATGCTTTCATTTTTTTGTACTAGCATTAATCCATAGAACTACTAAACATAATTTTTTTTTTAAATTAAACTTTTATTAAATAAATAAATATACACAAGCAAACAGAAAGATACAATAAGAAACTTATTTACACAATATTTTACACAGAAACAGTGCAACAAAATGAGCGGAACCTGTTAAGTCATTTAAATGACTTGTCAACAGGCACCGCTCACTTCCACCCTCAGTTTACCGTATCATAATATCCACTTACATATCTATTTAATACTAATTATACTATGGTTTGGTTATATATACATATTTTTATTTTTAAACAGCCAATCCGTTAGCAACATTTCCCAAATTTTCCAATTTTTTACATTTTTTTATTTTCATTGGCAATGAGTTAAACATTTTCGGAACTAAGCACTCTAGAGTGCGATCACCATACTTGTTGTTAGTTTTTGGTACTTTTAATCCTTCATTTTTAGTAAACCTTTTGTTATGTGCATATAATCTTTTTTTAAATTTATTGTCTGAAAAATTCTCCATACCCAATTTGTAATAAAAAAATAGCCCTAACAGTCAGCAACTTTAATTCGCCAAAATATTTATACGTCTCAAAATGTCTATGAGGTCCTGGTACATAGTCAGAAATCAATCCGATTATTGAATTTTGCTTGTGCTGAACTTTCTTTACGTTTTTTGTGTCGTCTTACCGATGCGAATAAATAATTTTCATAAATACATAGTGTATGAAGAATCATAACAAAGCTGTTAAGTATAGGAAGAAAACAGACTTTACAGTATGCAAAATACAGGTTTTATACATTTTTTATTATTAACAAGCCGGTTTACTTTCATTTATCCATGTTCAATTGCTATAAGCTGCCTATATATCATCGAAGATAACGGGCATTGCTATGTCGTAGATATAATTTATGTCAGTTTTTCCACTTCTGGGATTTAAATTCTGAATTCATTGTCATAAAAGACGTTGCACAGCGTCGGCACCAAGACAGTGCCTTGAGGAACACCTCCTCTCATTCATTTGGTGATACTGCGTTTGATGATAATGTTTCTTCTTTATTGTCATATTTAAGAAATAATTTAGGATTTTAAGACACTTTAAATTATGTATTATCATTCCCCATAACTATCGATTTTTGCAGCCCTCGGTAAACCAAAAGCAACGTAGGTATCCAATAAAAAGAAATGCAACTTGAGGTCTCATTCTAGAAAGTAAAATAAAACCAAAGCAGAACATCGTTCAACAATATAATATTATATCAAGAAGAGAACTAGAATATAGATGGGAAGACATCTATGAGACCAAACACTTGAAGAACCAAACAAGAAAGGGGCTAATAATTCTCTGTCTCGCATTCCAAACAGAACAAGCCACGGCGGATGGCTCATGAGATTTGAAAATTTCGTATCCATAAAAATGATATTTACACTCTCAACTATTAGTACCGATTCGCTCACAGTCCATATTATTATTAGGCAGTTGAACCTTATATTTAAGTCCCCTATTCGCTTACAAAAGAATTTGTGTTGTGTTCGTTTTATTGCAAGTACTGGGGACATTTTCAACATTACTAGATTAGTTTTTTTTTTGTTTTGAATACTCAAAGCTTGTTTTATTTTATGAACCGTTTCAAAAAAAGTATTGTCTATAAATATTTTACGTGGTGAAATTAATAATATGACGATATTTTTAACATTACCATTAGATAATTTTATTTTTCAATTAAAAGAAGACTGCATATACTCTAATTGTATTGAAAATTACAAGCGTAAGTTTTTAACACAAAGGAACTATCCAAAGATACTTTAAAATTTGTCCGCCATTGCACGATACTATCAGAGTCAGAGTCACAAGTCGATATTTGTAATTCTTTTCTATAGCCTGTTTCTGAAAGGTCCTCTCTGGCACTTCTGTAAGGCTTAGAAATGGTTGGTAGACCAGTGATACAGTCGACGGTTTTACACTTACAGCGTCCTGAACCTCGCTGCCAGCGGCTGGAACCTCGGTCCCTTAATAAGCCTTATTTTTTTTGTAGAAATTAAGTACTTTGGCAGTCCCTTCTTTTGTCTCCCATGTGGTTGTCCTTTTCTCTTTTTTTCAATAAAAGAACATCTTCTCTCAGTTTCCTGCCAGAATATCAAACATGGGCGATCTATAATATACTACAGCAAGGATTTTTTGTGTTTTTAGGCTCTCTGCGTCCCCGACCTTATATAACATGAACAAAATCGCAACTGTAAATATGGCAATAACAACACTTTTAAAGAAACGCATTTTAAAAATTAAAAAAGTTATTAAGCAACTTGCTTTTAGATTATTTTTTTACTAACAGAAGAATCTGCAAAATGATGGGCATGAAAAGGGTCATTCCCATTTAATTTCCCTTCAATGAGTAATAATATCGTCCCATTAAGTGTATCAATAATTATTATACTTAACCCGCGGAAAATTAGGCACTTCTTCCTATAACAACAGTTGATGAACGTCCAGGTTGTTATTATTTTCATTAGCAAATATCGACTTTCATACGAATATTTTTTTCGATTTATCCACATATATCTATAATATAAAAGAAAGTCGGGTTAGTGCGAACACTTATAACTCGAGATCGGCTGAACAAATTTTTATGATGCTTGGTTTATTAGATTCTTCTCCGCTCTGGATAACATAACTAAAAAAAAGATGGATAAGAAATAATATTAAAGTTAATTTAAAAGTAAAAACATTGCAAAAAAGTTATTCAAGGAATGGTTAATAAAGTGTGGATTTTTATAGGTATAGTTAGTTGTACTGTACAAGGCCTAGGCTGTGGATATCATAAATAAATAAATAAAAACACTGGCACGCAGATTATTGATAGAATTTCTTTCAAGCTTTCTTGAATATTTTTTTTAACATTCAAACAATATAATATATTTCAAACGTATTTTTGTATTAATTACAAATTCGAAATCCACATTCATAGTAAGGACTACAGGACAACGTCTGTCGGGAAGGTTGGTATAACAAATTAAAGTACCTACATAAATATGTTATTAATTATGAAACAATTAATCTCTCTGATAAAGCATTATGCTTGTGTTGATGAGTATGAAAATATGTGAGTATGAAAATATATGAGTTTAAAAAATATTTCCCGTAATTGGATTGGTTTTATCATATGTATGAAATATATTTCGCGTGGGCTTAGAGTATTTCAACGAAAATACCAAATATTAGATATCAACATCAACCCATGTTTTTTTTTTCAATAGTTACAAATATTTTTCTTCTCTTAAACATCTTGGTGGACTGTCACTCACAGAAGTTGTATTTAAACAAATTCCCAATACTGATGGGGACGTGAAAGAAGATGGAAGTTTTTTATCTCCCAGCCTGCCGCCAATAATCCCGCAACGTATGTAACCAGATACTATTTGTTTTGTACAGCCTCTCTGGCGATATCAATATCCTTTTCTCCATCAGCCCTATACCCTATACCAGTGCTCCGCAACCGGTGTGCTGTGAGTCGATCCCAAGTGTGTCGCCGTCAATTTTGATTATAAGAAACTAGCATAAACCCGTCATGCTTTACGTTTTTGATTCCGATTGTCAGGCTTGATCGGTAGGTAATTAAACAGGTTCTAGTCTAGCTTCCCATTGCTTAACAGACCTCTATAACTGACATAAGCACAGAAAAAGAAGAATGACACTTTTATAATTTTTGTTTTACCGACCTCATAATATTATACGAACCTACCGACATAATTTGCAAGTTTTCATAGAGAGAGAGAGCTCTGTGGTTTGAATCTTAGCTATATTCCCTACACTCTCCAATGTGTGATAGTTAATTAGGCATTCCACCCATAGAGGGTGATTTGTGCTATCTGTCAAACTTCAAAATGAAGGAATCATTTTGCAATTTTTTTCATTAAATCTTTATTTATTGGGAATAATGAGACTTGAATAACATTTATATGTATAACAAATCAATCTACAATTATTTTATTACATTTTTATACCGTAATACCAAGATTCCATTCAACGCTTACATGAGTAATTTTGATTCCAAAAGATGGCTTACTGTCTTTTTGAGAAATTTGTATGAAGGTCCTAAAAATATAGAGTTTTTTAAATAGCTCTAAATATATTAAAGTAGTAATGCAGCAAATTGTATTTAAGAACCTTCTCAAGCAGTTTGTACGGCTCTGCGCAGATTCATATCTGACATAGCATTTGTATTTTGAGCGTGATGTTCACATATACGATAGAAAGCAGACAAACATTTCTGAATTATTATGTAGATTGTACAAATTTTCAGTATTTTTCCACAATGTTGTCTATTTTTCAAGTCGAATGCTAATTTTCATTCGATATTAGATTATTTTCCATAAGTATGTTTTGTGGTGCATGTGATGCATTTGACATATTATAGATCAAGGGCGGATCCAGCATTGGCGCCAGGGGAGGGGGGGTCACGACATAGTAAAAAACGTCATTTCCAAAATTTGGTGTCTAGAAACTAAACATTTCCTAAAAAAAAGGGGTCATTTCCATGATCCAAGGGGGGGGTCATGAACCACAATAACTTGTAATTATAATAGAAAAGTAGGTAAAAGTAGGTTTTTTAATAAATGACCCCCCTGACCCCCCCCCCCCTCGATCCGCGCTTGTTATAGATACTTGCAGGGTTGTTGAACGTTATTTTCATGAATGGTAATTCATCATAATATAATAAAGAAATGTCAGCTTATTTAATAAATGTTGCTTCAAATTTCAGCTTTTGAAAAACCTTTTATGTAAGTATGTAAAGTTTGTAAAAGTATGTAAATAAGTATGTAAAAAATCGATCTCGGGGGTGATTTCGTTTAAGAGAAGTTTATTCCTACGTATGTAAGTTTACCCAAATCTAAATAATTTAGGTTTGCCATAGGTAAAAAAAAAAGGTTTCGGAGCACTGCCCTGCCGGAAGAAAACGTAATAATATTATTGCGTTTTAAAGGTGAGGGGGTAATTTTGAAAGCCTCCGTGTAATAATATTGATATATTCAGGTATGTATTTATTGATAAGGGTAGGTAGTTTAATAATACTGTTCACCTCATAACGTATTGTTTTATGGTTTATATGAGTATATTGTATTTCCATATTAAAACGGAATTGATTATACCTTTACCAATTTATGAAAATATAAATCATCCCTTATTTCAAAACGTTTGAAGAATCTATTCATTATTTGGAATATCTTGTGCCTACCAATGATTTACTCTGATGATGGTTTTTTTAAAGAGACTTAAGGAGATTTATATGTAGGTACACTTTTTTTTATTATTGCAATATAGACCTCGTTTCTAAAGCGAGAAGACGCTTATGTGAAACGGAAATAAAAAGATGAATGTAGTGAAAGTGTATGTTGGAAGAAAGTAGGGATGGATGGTATGATCAAGTACCTACTTGAACTTTGTATTGTAAAGTGGCTAGTAGCAGGTTGGGCGGTGCACCAAGATCTACTATTAGAATCCAACGTCTTACTACAAGCTAAATATTAAGTGCATAATGCAATCCTGTTACGTTTACTTAATAATGTATGGATGTGTAGTCACTATATAAAATATGTTTCATCATTATTTATTTATTTATTTTTATTTCAACCCGTAGGTCCTTTGCAGGACACTTGGGATCATCATATACATACAATATAAATAACAAATATTGTTTTTCAGTATTAGAAAATTGTAAAAGGTCTTTCTAGTACCATGTCAAGAGTAAGAGGCAGGTAGTAACAAGAACGTGTCAAGACTAACAGAACTACACGAACAACTAGAGTTATACTTGGTTATTAAAACATAACTTGTAATAACATAACAAATTTTGTATGTTAATAAAAAATAGAGGTCAGTTATGAGTTAGTTGAGTAGTAGTATTAATATAAAAGAAAGTCGGGTTATCGGCAGAACAGATTTTTATGATTGGATTCTTCTCCGCTCCAGATAACAGAACACTTATTATAAATTCGGAAAAATGATAGCAAATAGTATAAAATATAATATTAAAGTAAGTATGGACGGATTTACTGACAATATCGCCATCCGTGAAAAATTCCATAACAACACATTTTAAACTAATTTTTGTATAAATGAGAAATTTGAAATCAATAAGGACAACGTCTGTTGGGAAAGCTAGTTATTTATATAGTACATAGCAATAATAATATACTCCATTAAAACCAAATTATTACGTCCTCTTTGAGCATAACGTTTTACTCACTACGGACAATACAATATATAAGTACAGATAAAGCCTAAACAATCTAAAGCAGAAGGTCCTTTTTATTGTAATTACATTGTAAATAGGGCCTATTTTATGCTGGCAATTTAATTAACCGAATATGTTGGTTCCTCTGTTTAACGAGGGTTAGAAATGTTTGTTTGGCTGTCCCGCGACTTTGTACGCTGCCCGACGTCAAATAATAACTACATTTCAGACGTTACATCTTGACTTCAACTGTTGTTTGTCTTGAACACGGCGCACAGTGGTCCCACAAAGAAATTTAGGGCGCCAAAATTCTGATTTTTGGTGTATGGGGGTTTTTCGAGGCGCTGAATCCGATTTTGGACTTTTTTTTTCGAAAAAAACCAAATGGGGTGCCAGGGGGAGGGGGGCAAATCTTAATATATTGAAATTTTTCGTGTGGGGTATCAAAATATATGTTTTTTGTATCGCTGAATCCGTTTTTGGACTTATTTTTTCGAAAAAACCAAATGGGGTGCCAGGGGGAGGGGGGCAAATCTTAATATATTGAAATTTTTCGTGTGGGGTATCAAAATATATGTTTTTTGTATCGCTGAGTCCATTTTTGGACTTATTTTTGCGAAAAAACCAAATTGGGTGACAAATTAGAAAGGATAGCACCCCTATTTATGATGGACGGTTTTTTAATAAAATTTGTATGGCGTTGCAAGTCTAAAATATTTCTGGGTGTGGGAAATAAGTTCCATTATCTATTAATTACATTTCCTGAGAAGTAAAATCAAAATACAAAGAATAATCAAATTATTCTTTTAGCAAGTTTTATTTAACTGAATTTATTGATTTATATAAGAGGCACCAACAGAGCACTGAACAATAAAAACAAAGAAACCATGAAAGAAAAACATATAATCTCCAGTGCTCCAATAACAGGTATCTCCCGCAAGGCTATTGTGCATAGTTAGGTAGGTACAGCCAACGTCTCCTGAGCATTCAAATTAAATTTCTATAATAAAAAACATGATTGCTTGAAGAACTAAAATTTACACAATAGTAATCACTAATTTAGTAGTATAAATCAAATTTTAAGGATTTGGGGGGAAAACGGGGGAAATGTAAGTGATGTAGGTGATAGTACTGGCTTTAAGGAGAAACTTTTATCTGAAAAGTTTTTATGGGAAAGGATGGGAAAATTTTGTAACACTACATATAGCCAGTTAAAAGTGACTAAAAAGTACTTACTTGAAATGCAAATTTCCAGAATACCGATTAAATTACAGTAATGAACGAGCACAGATTCGTATTCAGCGAGAAAAATTCAATAAAACACCATGTTTATTAATTTTAAAATACCGGAAGAAGGCACTGTAAAACGCACTTGAAAAACACACACAAATTGACAATACCAGTTGCTCTAGATAACCACCATCTTATGGCGTCTCCATAGCAACGAGACGTACCTCGAGCGAGTTGTCATATGTGGTACTAGAAGCCTTCAAGGTCACAGTACATCAGATCATAGCTAGTTTTTCTCTCTGGTACATTTCATTTTTTTAATTTTGGCGCCCTAAATTTCTTTGTGGGACCACTGTGCGGCGGCGTGTATATCGCCTACATACTCGTACTTGTTAGAACAAACGAGCAATAATTGACGGAACAAAATTTACAAACAGCTTTGCATCACATCAAATAAATCTTCTTAAATTTGAGTACTTAGGTATTTTCATTATTATAAGCATAATACTTTAGATATCATTCCTCAGAACGGATATTGTCGGATATCTCATAACTCAAACAATATGTACCTACTTACGTTTTTGTTCGAAGCCTCATTCTTCATTCCAGATTGGAATAAAAGCCTCTCTATTGGACTTTCGTATGATAGTAGGTAGGTACCTACATTTAAATTAATGGGCAAAACTTTATTTCATATTTCATATTTTTACATGCATTCTTTTTAACAAAAGCTGCAGCCCCACTAGACAAACTAGTCTGTGTTGAGGCTTACATGATATAACAATAAATTAAAATAAAATAACTACAAAAAAACAAAAAAATAAAACAAAAAAAATATAAAAAAAGAGACTATAAAAGTCTTAGAGAAAAAAAGGGAAATAGAGAGAACTGATAACAAAAATAAAAACAGTAAAACAAAAGATAATATAAGATAAGAATTTATAAAAAAAAGAAAATAAACCAAAGTAAAACAAAAGAAACGTATATCACGTATATCGTTAATGAATTAAAGCAAAAACAAATAGAGAAAAGAAAACCAAACAAGAAAACCAAACCAAACAAAACAAAAACTCGCGCGCATTTGGACAGGACACAGGGTTTACATCACAAACAAACCCAACACTCAATCAGTCCCAGAAAAAAAATAAAAATCACTACTACACACTCCGAGCCATCCTCCACACAATTTACTCACTTAATCCGTGTACATATATGCATCATGCCTAAACCATTATGCGGTTCAGGAGTCTCTCCGACTCGTCGACCCCTATCTCAAGCAGATATCGGATGACATTAGACAAGCTTCCCATGTCAACCTTCTTCCTCAAGGAATTAAACAATCTTGGTCCCAGAACCACATAAAACCTCTGTAAGAATAACGTCCTTGTCTGAGGAACACATAAATCGCCCAACTGTCGAGACAACCTGTCACTGTGTCGCGTCATTAATGCTGCCATACGCCTTCTGCCGTATATCTTCATCAATCCGCACATGTAAATCTGACGAACACTCAAAATACTTGTAGTCTTAAATAGTTCAACAGTTGGAAACCTGTAACCCAGTCCAAACATCACCTTTAGTATCAGCTTCTGAGCCTTGTACAAGGGATCTAGAATGGTTTTAGCTGCTCCACCCCAGGCCAAAATACAGTAGGTCAAGATCGAATGGCACAGCGCATAATATACTGTTCTGAGGTAAGACTCGGAAAGAATGTTCCTGAGCTCCCCAAAAACAAAGGCAAATTTAAAAACTACTAGAGCCAAAGCGCTAGTTCGGATCCGAGCGTATGCATAATGTATGTAGACTTGATAAAATTTTCATGAAGTCTCTAATATAAAAGAAAGTCGGGTTAGTGCAAACACTACTTATAACTCGAGATCGTCAGAACAGATTTTTATGATGCTTGGTATTGGATTCTTCTCCGCTCCGGATAACAGAATAATTAGGTATTAAAAATTTGAGAAATGGATAGCAAACAATATAAAATATAATTTGAATAAATGTTTTTTCTATAACTTTATGATTTTTCTCCATATTTTTAGAATGAATTTTAATAAAACGAACTTTTCCAATATCCAAATCACTTAAATTTTAGTTATATCAGCAAAGTTCGTTTTATTAAAATTCATATAAAATATAATATTAAAGATAGCATGAAACAGATTTACTGACAATAACGTCACCTGTGAAAAGTCTATAGAAACACAATTTTTATTTACCTGATAACCATTGACATTAAAAATGTTTGAAGGCAAATTTTTAATGGATTTTGTTTAAAAAAAGAAACAAATTGTTTGAAAACAATCTTTGGACATGAAATAAAGTAATCAATAATGGAAAAAAAGATTTATTAACACAATTATATAATGGATGTTCACTCCAAAACAGAATGGATGTAATTTATCTTCGGAAAAATAAAAAGATTATTCAGCATGATGAAGCACTTTTTGTTTGCAAAGTGTGAAATGCTACATCAAAATTCTTAGTACCTTCTAACGTGGGAACACCCGATTTCAAACAAGTCTTAATTTTGAAATGATTTAAGTAAAAGGCTAACAAATTTAAGGGATGGAAGTGAAAACCCAAGGTTTGTCACGAAATGCATGTGAACAACATGCACCTCGAAAGACAAAAAGGGATAATCAGCTTTTCACAGGAAACAATATGAAGATGGAAGGTTTACTCCTTTACGCTGTGATGAATTCGGCAGAGACTGCGCTACTGCACTTGCATAGTGCGGTAGCACAGTCTCTGCCGAATTCATCACAGCGTAAAGGAGTAAACCTTCCCATCTTCAAATTTAAGGGATTTTTGAAAATCATATAAGCTTGGCAAGCGGATTTCAAAAGACAAAGAGTATATTATTATTTAATTCTGGTAATCCCTAAACCTGACATAAAATTTAAATTATAAGGATGAATTTACATCAAAATAACATAACTGTAAGTAAAGTAATAATATATTTGGCAATTCTCCTCGATAGCGTGCCAAATGCCCTATATTTTTTTGATCGTTGATATGGACACTAATCTGTCATCGCTCATTATAAGTAGTTCTTGCTTGTTATTGCTTCCATGGTGTCCACTCTTCAATATCAACCATAAAAGAAAGTTTTTTTTTTGTAAGGTTTGTGTATTTACTTACGTAGTGAAAGTTGATTTTTATGAATTTAAACAAGCATTTTCTCGATTATTTTTTGATGGGTAAAAAAAACTCAGGATTTTTTAAACATACTAAGTAATAGGTATTATATTTTCTTATGTACCAATATTGTACCACGACTTCAGTTTTGTTTAAAATTTTAGTCTCTTGATAATGTCAACTTAAGTTAGACGAAAGCGCTCGAGTCTCAATGTAAAAAAATCGGGAATGTTCAACTGTGTTTTTTTTAAATTCAACATAAAAGAATATATGCTCTCTTTCTAGATTCGCCTCTATGTTTGTTTCCAGTTATAAACGTTCCCTAAAGCTACGGCTACACTATGGCCCATGCTGGTCCAGGATGGCCAAATAGTGGCTCTGGCCAAGCATTGGCAATGAGCAACATTTGGCAAATATACTTGTACACCTGGCTACACTATTGGCCCAACTCTGACAGCTGGCACGAGGCTAGACTGCTACACAATGTTTCTATCACTGATTTATTGATTAATTCTTGCTTTTATTCATCACTAACCTTCAATTTTTATTGATGTTTATTGTTTTGCAATAGGTATATATTTACCTAGCTCTTACAGGTTGATTTGGACTATAACATTAATGAAAATAAAAGATATTGATAAAAAAAAAAGAATCATGGGTACATTACATATATACTCGAGTGGTTTAAAGCATCAACCACCGTCTTTGCCGTTTGCGTTTTTCATTATTTTTAATAACAGAAAAGCAGATGCCGTATGTATCACTGTATAGGATGCTGCAATTAATGCCATAATATGATATTATCATTGTCAACTTCCATTATTTTTTCAGGATTATAAAAAAAAATTACAAAACACTATGAAAATAACAACATGAAAGACATGACAGCTGTCAACATTGTTCCAATATTGGTGAATACTTGCGGACTCGATCGACAAGTAAACAAGTAACGGCCAATGTCTAATATTTGGCGATATTGGTCATTGGTGGTGCGGCCACACTATTTGCCCATGATGGGCCAGAGCCTCTATTTGGCCAGCATGGCCCATAGTCTAGCCGTGGCTTAAAATGAGTTTACACAAAACGAATGTTGAGTCAGAGCCGGAAAATAGAGTATATTTTCATGATCGTTGATATTGGACACCATAGAAAATACAAAGACCAAGAACTAATTAATGGACGATGACAATTATTCTTTCTCGTTGTTATTTTCTTGGTGACCATATTTTCAACGTTTAAGAAAATACTATACTCTATTATAGAGCGCTGACTCTTTGTTCGTTTGGTACAAATGCACCCTAATAATATATAACATGATTTTTATAATTTATTTTGTTGGCTCGATGATTTTTTTAATATATTTTTGAAGAATTAGGTACGTTTAAAAGCAGTCTAGTATTATTAAAACTGCCAAACAGTTTGCAAAAAATATAACTTTAGTTGAGTGACTCTAAAAATAACTGACCGGACATAAAAAAACAACTGGCGTTTTAGACAATTCAGCTTTAACGCCTAGAGAGGTGACGGATTTACTAAAAAAAAATAACGAATAAAAAAAATCCTTATTAATTATTGTGTTGTGCTGTCAGATCGACAAAAAGCTATTGGGGCAAATATATTGTGTCCAGGGCTTAAAAGCTCTTCTCCCCGAATCACATCTATTTAATAAATTGTATTTCCTCCCATGTAGGTACGTATTATATAAGTAGCCCTGAAAGCTTTCTCGCTATAAGCTATTATTGATGTTTAAGTATCCATTATTGTGTTGTCCATTTTTATATCCAGCTCGAAATTAATATACCTACTATGCATTCTGTTTATCACTGGATAGGCTTCAATAAAAATAATAACAATATGTGACCAACATGAAAAAAAAAACTTCAACAGTCAATTATCCACAAAATTTTGGTTTTTCACATTTTTAAACATAGGCCTCCCCCAATAGTCGCCATCTCTCTCTCTCGTTTGTACCTTCCTCATCCAGCCGAAACATCCTAGGAACATTATACCTACTCGAACGAACATATTATAATATCAACTAATGACTCTATAACCACAGCGCAATAATACGTTCCCAATTGAATGAGTCGCCAGTAATCTAGAAAAAAATATCTAATGACTAAAAAAATTCAGTATATAAATAAATATTCGATTTGAAATGGTATGAAAAATTACCACGGGCTTGATCGTCTTCTGCTGTTATTTCCAATGCAAGTTTAGTGTGATTACTTTACGTTAACATCGTTCGCCATTTGGTACCTAATGTTCAAATCCCCGAAACTCTTAATCACAATGTACTTTAGTACCTACTGGTAAACAATCAAAAATCATCATAATACACAAGTACAAATAGATGATTATTGACGACATGCATTTTTTTTTTAAACTTTTTCCAAAATATATTTTTATAAACCTATAGGTTTTCTTTTCTGGCCTCAATCTAGGATTGCTTGGAAGGAATTTTAACTACTGTGTCTCCATGCTTAGCTCTATCTGATCTCATTTTTAGGTACCTATTTGAAAAGATTAAATTTTTTCCAATGTATTGCAAAACAATACCTATCGACAGACAATGAGTCTATCATATTTTGGACAACAGAGCTGTGAGCTTACAACAGCTAATGTTTCCCAGGAATAGAAAGCGATTTAACCTGGCATGTGGTTGGAAGCCCACAGCTCTGTTGTCCAAGATCTGATAGACTCATTGATGTCTGTTGAGATTGTTTCCCAATACATTGGTTTGATTACCGATTTTACTAGGAAAAATCCAGTCTTCAGACTGTTATTCTGAAATGAAAAACAGACGATTGAGTTGCGTCGTATCTGGATGACTTCTTCTAAAGGTCGATGTGGTGAAACGAAAAGATGGCGTTATTGAAAGAACACGGAACTTTATTTAGACAAGAAAAAATATGTGTGTGCACAAGTCGGGCGACACGTAGAGAATGAAAACATAGACAACAACATTATCTATCAATGCCTCTATAGAAGCTTTATATTAGGCTACTGCAGGTGGCGGCCACCGCCAAATGCCACGTGACCTTGCACGGACCGTCTGCGGGAGGCTTCTGTCTCCTCATCCTTCAAAGTTTGTAATTATTATTGGGGAGCTCGAATCCACCAAATAAATCTATCCATACTCCCCCCTTGGGAAATGCATTTTTCCAATGGAAAACAGAGCCACCCGCATCAGGTTGGCAAGAAGGAAAATTAAACTCATATACTGGCTAGACCAGTTCTAAACTACTAACTTAAATATTTTCAAATGTCATTGGTTAGGCCAATGTTACTTATGTATTTCATGCAGTGCAACTTAAGATAAACTAATTACAATTCAGCATTATATTTGAAAACTTAACTAAAATGTTGCATCTTTTTTGTCAAGCAACATTATTACAAAATAAATGTCAAGTCCTTTCCGAAGTTGGTTGTCTTCCATCAAGTCAGTTCGCCAGTAATGTAGTGAAGTTCTGAACCTATTCTTGAATGTTTCCTTTGTTTTATTTCAATCCAACTGCAGCATTCTGATTGTCCAAAGATGATTAATTTTCCCTTTATTATTATTTAAAGCATTTTTATATTAAATAACAAGTTCTTAAATTGCATGCAAATGTTCACTTTTTTTTCTTTAAAAATCTTATTATTATTCATAATTTATATTGATAGTTCAATTTTCTTTCTTGATTTCATTTAAATTCAATTTTATTTTAATTTATGTTCTTGATGATAAACAATTTTAAACTTTATACCAATTGATTTAAGCTCTTGATGTCAAATTATTATTCAAATTCTGTATTTAATTATTAAATCATATTAAACCTTTTTTTATTCATAAACGTTATATGTTTCAAATTTAGTCTTGATTTGGTAATGGTGCCAGGCTGGTAATATGTCTTGTGTAGATCCCCCTTGAAGTCCGGATTCTTACACTCCTCACAGCTCCGTCTGATGATGGAAGCAGTTGTATCACTCGTGCCAAAGTCCAGTATAATGGAGGTGTGCCGTCTTCCTTCACAAGTACCAGTTGACCCTCTTTTATGTTCTGCTCCATTGTCAGCCATTTGCCTCTCGCCTGGAGTCCCGTGATGTAGTTCACTCGCCATCGATCCCAGAAAGAAGAAAATACAGATCTTAGTTTATTGTAATGAGATAATTGAGACGCTGGTAGTTTGCTTACACCAGGGTCCGGCAAGGTCTGAAGGTTCTGGGAGACCAAAAAATGGCCAGGAGTCAATGCTTCTAGGTCTGATGGATCACTGGACATGGGAGAGAGAGGACGGGAATTCAATATTGCTTCTATTTGCACCAAGACGGTACAGGTGTCTTCATAAGTAAGAACCTGTGACATTAAAGCTTTTTTAAGCAGGGTTTTAACTTGCTTAATCTGTGATTCGTAAATGCCCCCCACGTGTGGTGAGACAGGAGTTATAAACTTCCATTCTATTCTACTTTCAGCTAATTTACTAGTTATGTAATCCCCATTTTTACTCAAAAAATCAAACAAAAAATTGAGCTCAGCAGACGCTCCCTTAAAAGTTGCAGCATTATCACAAAATATCTTTGTCGGCATAGACCGTCTAGAAATAAAGCGCCTTAGTGCTCCCAGAAAAGTTTCAGTAGTGAGATTACTAACTAATTCTAAGTGAATGGCCTTTGTAGCCAAGCATACAAAAAGACAAATGTAAGATTTTACCTGTTTGGCATTTCGCAAATTACTACATTTCACATATATTGGGCCAGCAAAATCACATCCCACACCAGTAAATGGGCGTACCCCTTGTAAACGTTCCTTAGGTAAGTCAGCCATTAACTGTGTACCCATTGTAGGTTTGTATCTGAAACAGACTATACATTTCCTGAAAACTTTCTTAATCAAAACCAATCCTGATGTTATCCAATATCGTGTGCGTACGATTCCAAGTAATGTGCGTGGTCCACAATGTAAATTTATAAGATGATAGTGTCTCACAATAAGTTCTGATAACTTGTGGCTCGCTGATAACAAAATTGGATGTTTAGTGGAGAAATCCAGATCTGATTTCTTTATTCTGCCTCCTACACGTAGAACATCGTCCTGTAAGAAAGGATTCAAACTGATTATTTTGCTCTTTCTAGAAATCTGATTGTTCCTGCCCAATGATTGTATTTCTTCTTGAAATGATTCCTCTTGTGCTTTCCTTATTAATACGTTGTGAGCTTCATCGAGCTCAAACGCCTGTAGTGGCCCAAATCTTCTTGAGTTGGGATTCCTTACATTAAAATAAAATCTTTTAATATATGTGGTTATTCTTAACAGTTTAACAAATGATGAGTACCTTTCAAAGATTCCAAAGTCACCTGTGGGGTCCGATGATATGAGTACTACCTTACTTCTGGTTTCTGGTGGTTCAATGTTGTCGTTTACAACGTCCTGAGGCCAACTGCCCTGGTCTTTTGTTAGCCATGCAGGTCCATTCCACCATAACACTTTATTCAACAACTGTTGAGCTGTGGTTCCTCTTGAGGCGACGTCGGCTGGGTTGTCTCCAGAAGATACATGATTCCATTTATAATCTGGTCCTATACTATGTATTTCCTTGACTCTATTTCCAACGAAGATGTTCCATCGATTTGGATCTCCTCGCAGCCAGCAAAGAACTATCGTGGAATCTGTAAAAAGAAAAGCTTCCTCCTCCTCCATGTTTAAAGCTGTCCGAACTTGCTGCATCAGCTTGGTAAGTAGTAGAGCGCCACACAACTCAAGTCGTGGAATTGTCAATTCCTTGATCGGAGCTACTTTGGTCTTTGAACAGATAAGATGTACAAAGTGCTCACCTGTGCCAGTTGACGACCTCATGTAAACCGCTGCACCGTAAGCCCTCTCAGAAGCATCACAAAATCCAACGAGCATGGTCCTTGTTGAGTTTTTCGCCTTTATACATCTTGGTATCCTCATGCTGTTTGCCTCCAATATATCCTGCTGAAAAGATTTCCATCGTTCAACGATGTCACTGGAAGGCACCTCGTCCCAACCAACCTGATCTTTCCAGAGTCCTTGCATCATTAATTTTGCATTAATGACAATTGGAGATAACAAGCCTAAAGGATCATAAATCTTACTTATATTTGATAAAATATTCCTCTTCGTACAAATGTTTGGATTTGATATTTCATTCACCTTGTACGTCAAAATGTCATCACAATTGTTCCAATTGAGACCTAAAATTTTACAACTTTCATTTTCATTAACTGGTAATAAGTAATCACTTTTACCTGTTTCATCATTCAGTTCTGTAACATTTGACTTCCATTTCCTCAGCTTTAGTTCAGCTGTGTCCAAAATAAAAATTAATTGCTCTTTGAGCTCCTTCAATATTTGCATATCATCATGTCCAGTAAGTAAGTCATCTACATAGAAATCCTTTTCAATTGCCTTTGCTGCAAGAGGAAAATCATTTTGAAAAATTCTACCTAGTTCAAGAAGACATCTTGTCGCCAGAAACGCGCTGGACCGAAGTCCATAGGTCACCGTTGTCAGCTTGTAGTGTGTAACCTCAACGTCCTGAGATGGTCTCCATACTATGCGCTGGTAGTCCTGATCGTCTTCATGAACTGCTATCCCTCTATACATTTTTTCTATGTCACTCACTAACACATGTTGATGCAACCTGAAATTTATTAAAATATTAAATATATCCCTTTGTACTGTAGGACCTTTTAACTGTCTATCGTTTATAGACAGTCCTGTACTTGCCTTTGACGACCCGTCAAAGACAACTCTTATTTTAGATTCCTTGAAGACAGCGTGGTGCGGCAGATAGAACACCTCGTTGCCATCGTTTGGGTCACACCTTTTCATGTGGCCCAATCTTTCATACTCTCGCATGAAATCTATATATTGATTTTTCAAATCAATATTCCTGTTGAATACCTTTTCCATATGATTCAATCTTCTTAGAGCAGTTGACAAAGAAGGTCCAATATTCGGGTCCTCCCCCCATGGAATACTAACAATAAATTTACCTGACTGTGATCTTGATACATTCTTCAGAAAGTGGGACTCGCACACCTCATCATATTGATCGATAGGTGGCACATCCTCAATCTTCCAAAACTTTTCTATCTGTAAATTTAAATCGTTAGTTGCCAACATACTACTCAGTTTTACTTTGCTCTCATTTTGAGAGCAATCTAATTCTCCGCCGAGAATCCAACCCAACAACGTTTTTTGCAAGGTTGGTCTCTGCGGTCCTAATGAAATCTGTTCTAACTGGAGTATCTGCCAGAACACTCCAGCTCCTATAAGCATATCCACCGGTGCACTCTCATCGAAGTGTGGGTCTGCCAGCTGCAAGCCCTCTGGTATGCGCAAAGATGCTCTGTTGATTGTGCACTGCGGTAAGTCCTGCGTTATGCTTTCTAAAACTAAACAAGTTATTTTTTCATTAAAGTTTGAATTTAATGATGTTATGCTGACCTGTGTGGCTCTTTTAATGTCTATGACTTTATTGTGTATACCCGACACAGGCGCATTCATGTTACATTGTGATAACCTCAAAATATCACATGCTCTTTTTGTAATAAAATTACTTTGACTGCCGCTGTCTAATATTGCCCTTAATTTGAAAACCTTGTTCCCAATCCTTATGCCTACAACAGCAGTCGACAGCAAAACCTGTATGTTTTGCGAAAATGTTGCATGAACTGCAACCGTGTTGCTGGGTTCATGTCTTACATTACTAGCCTGAGCCAGTTCTTCAACACCCACATGCATATATGTATGGTGTTGTCCTTTACATGTTGAGCAACTTATTTTGCTCCTACAATTTTTCTTTATGTGATTTGACTTTAGACATTTACCACAAATTCCCGCTTTCCTGACCAATCTCCACTTTTCTGCGCTACTGAGCAGCCTAAAAGTGTGACAATTGTCTAATCTATGAGCCCCCTTGCACGACAAGCATCTATCCGTTTTGGATTCAGTTACAAGGTGTGCTTGCGTAACTTTTGGTGAGTTCCCTTTGTTTGTTGTTGCTTCGAGTATACGCGCTCTGCCGTTTAAGAAATTTGTCAATTCTTCTAAAGTAGGCACCTCCTTTGCAATAGGTGTACTTTCCCATATATTTCTAGTGTGAGGATCTAACTTTGCTAGCATTATGTGTATAATTAAAATGTCCCAATGTTCTACATTGTAACCCAAGCCCTTCAACGCTCTCAAATGCAACTGGGTTTCATCTGATAATTGCCTTATTTTATAAAATGACTCTACCTTAAATGACGGCAAATTAAAAATAGCATTTACATGGTGATCGATTATTACTCTTTTATTATGATATCTCCCTTGCAGGAGTTCCCACGCGATTTTATAATTTGGTTCACTGATTGCAAGAGATGAAATTAATTTTAACGCGTCCCCTTTTAAAGAATTAATTAAATAATGAAACTTTTGTATGGGAGATAATTGCGCATTGTTATCTATTAAAGATTTAAAAGCATCTTCAAACTGTAGCCACGTGGCATATTCGCCGGTAAAAATCGGCACATGAATTGCTTGCAACTTTAATTCTGGAGTGAATTTGAGCGATTCTTTGCAGATATTTCTGGCCTTCCCGATGGCAGTAAAATAAGCAAGTTCTACCGATTCACGATCTTGTGTTTCGGTATCATTCAAATGTTCTATTAAAGCTTGAATTTCATTATAATTATTAAACACTGTAGCTATTATTTCCACGCGCGCCTCTAATTCTGATTTATTAACATTTATATTGTCGACAAATTTACAAAATCTAGTGATTTGGCCCTTAATAATTCCCCTTTTAAAAACTAATTTCTTTAATTCCTCACTTTCTGACATGATTAAATTACACTGTATTATATCTCGAAGCAAAAACTCCTGATTCCCCACGCGCGCACAAACAAAACACAATTTAGAAAAAAATATGAAATTAAATACAAAAATATTAATAATCTTGGTTAAATAAAAACAATATGAATAGAAAGATGGATAATACGACCTGACGGTTCCCTGGATTCGGCTCCAAAAAATGGATGACTTCTTCTAAAGGTCGATGTGGTGAAACGAAAAGATGGCGTTATTGAAAGAACACGGAACTTTATTTAGACAAGAAAAAATATGTGTGTGCACAAGTCGGGCGACACGTAGAGAATGAAAACATAGACAACAACATTATCTATCAATGCCTCTATAGAAGCTTTATATTAGGCTACTGCAGGTGGCGGCCACCGCCAAATGCCACGTGACCTTGCACGGACCGTCTGCGGGAGGCTTCTGTCTCCTCATCCTTCAAAGTTTGTAATTATTATTGGGGAGCTCGAATCCACCAAATAAATCTATCCAGTATCCTCTCTCCCTCTCATGAAGCTTTGGTTTAATTTGACTTGAATGTTTTATCCACCGACGGTCATCAGACGTGGAACCAGGGTGACCCAACTAACTAGGGCTATATCCGCTGTCGTTGATCTGTGTTGACCAACTATCGGATCAGCAATGAGCCTGGATACTCATTTGAAATGGTGTGTGCGACTAGTATCCGAATATGTCGAGTTGCCAGCACACACCATTTGTGAGCCGCCACTAACATGTGGGACAGACGCTCACGTGTTACTAGGTATCCGTGTCACGCTGCGTCGTATCCAATTTTTATTTATTAGACTTTTGACATTTCTCTATTCTGAAAATGTTTTATCCAATACATTAGATGCGTAACTACTGGCAACCGATTAAGTTCTAAGCAAGAGCTTCTTGCGTTGAGTTGCAACGTGAATTTGAGAATACCAGTCTCAATCCGCGAAGATATAAACAAGATATTAAAATTTTTCACAAGTTTACCGATTAAAGACACGTCCCTCACATACTATATACCTACTTAATTCAAAAGTAGGTGTGTAAGAATTCAGATTACAACCATTGCACTCAAAAGATTTTCAAAATCATGCAGTTGGCTAACCGATTCATCCAAAATAATTCAGCTCGAACGAGCAGACAAAAATAATAAAATGCATTATCATCAGAGTGCAGGAATTGGTGTGGGTTTCCCGTTGGATCCAGTCCAATATTATTATTTTCTTCTAAGCAAACTACCTACTAACATGAATTCTCTTTAGTTGTCTGCATTTATTAAGCTGCACGTGCAGGTTGGTTAGGTCAAGTAGACAAGACAAGGTTTCTGAGTTGAAACAACCAATTTATTTCATACGTGTGTTGTCTTATATTTTATTCAAAACCCGTGTCAATGAACAAATAATTAATCGCGATACTCTCTGCATTATCTTTTAGTTACACAATAAAACAACATATGTTTCCAACATTTCCATCACATATTATGATATAGGGAGGTATGGAATTACATTTCATCATAAAGATACAGTTTATTTTCATGTGCCTACAAATAACATACCTTTTTTGACCCCACTTAGGGGCAAAGGATGTAACAGGAGCCCTTCACCATGCAAAATCTGCGGCGATTTAATGACCTCCTTCCACAACATGTCCATGTCCAAGTCCCTCGGCTCTGCTTCTGTGTAAAAGGGTCTTTCTCACCTTCGGGACCCTGATGGAACGCAGAACAGCACTCAGTCATTTGGCATCCTTAACACTTGTGCCAGCCAAGTTTAGCTCTCCATAATGGTAGAAGTGACAAGTCGGTTAAAGAAGGCTGTTCTCAAAATTGACATTTTTTTACTAGAATAATCAGAGTATATTTTTAATTACATAGGTAGGTACATACTTACTGAAAATTTTTACTAAAGTTGCTATCACGATGATTAAGAGATTCCCGATTAAAAAAATGTTGATTATTTTCACGTTGGTAAAGAGTTTATCATTTAAATTTTATCGCGAATTTTTTTTCGTTGGCTTTGATGTTTAAATTAATTACTAAAAATAAATTTTGGACGTGATGAGATAATGAGAACGCAAAAAGAATATTAACCTAACTCGTTTATTTTATATATTTACCTCTCTTAAATGATTGCTTTGTATTTCGATTTGAAGGGCATTGCGAGGGTAAAAACTTTTCAGTCTGTAGATTGAGAGAAAGTTTGATGTTCTGTTTTAGAAAGTTAAGTTAGTAGTTTCTTTCAAAAAACATGGGAAAGTTTATCATAACCGTTCAACAAGCAATTAGGTATAGCAAGAATCCTATCAAATTTAATTCAATCAATGAAAAATGGATTGCTGTCAATTCACACACTCAATAAAATATTATTTTGTTTTTAAGATTTTTTTTTCTTTTCTTCATAATGTACACTTATAACAAAGTTATTTTCGTCGGGTCGGTAAGTCTCGTCTCTGCTTGAGGCGTATAGGGATGCGAGTTCGAAGGAGTATATTCTTCGTCTTCTTCTTCCTATAGCCTTGCCTCCACTGCTGGATGTAAACCTCTTCCATTTCTCTCCACTTCTCTCTATCCTGGACTTTTTCAACCCATATAATATCGTCGGCCCATCTCTTCTATGGTTGACCGACATCATTTTTATTTTCCCCACGGTCTCCACTTTAAGACTCTGGGAGTCCATCTCGAATTTGGCTGTCTGGCAACGAGTTCTGCTCATTGCCATTTTAATTTTGCGATCCGATCATATTATGTTTCCCATTTTTGATCATTTGGTATTTCGGGTATTTCGATCAATTGGACCATGTAAATAGTGACCACACTAAAGCGTTGGGTTCCTAGGGAGCGGCCGTATACGGCAGCTTAGCAAAGATCTGTGCCCGTTTCTATCCATTTTTTTTTTCAATAAAAAAAATCTATCAAAAAAATTATCTTCACTTCTCAAGATGCAGTTGGAACTCATTTTGTGCGTAGCCCAACAAAGAAACTAAAAGAAAGAATAGATAGTTTAATAAATAAAACAATTCAGTGCTATCAATGAAAGCGTTCACGAATCATCTGACACTGACAAGACGGCGGCCGTTTTTGAAAATAACGACAGCGTTTTTTAACTACGGTAACAAAATAAACAACGTTCTACTGACGCCGTTCAAACCAGTCTTCAAACAGCAGTAGAAGACGGTCGTAAAACGTACAAAATTAATTTTTCCAAAAAATTGTACTTAATAAAATCAAACTTTTGGTTCGGTAAAATTTAATAATATTGTCAAACACTCTAGTTTAACAAATATGCATGTAACAACTAATGACTCTAACAATTCGATGTTCGATTTTTAAATAGAACAAACCACTACGGGCTTACGATGGTCCTCCACTGTTATTTCGAAGGCTGGCTTAGTGCGATCACTTTACGTTAACAACGTTCGCCATTAGGTGGTAATGTTTAAGATTCTGAAACTCTTAATCGTGAGAAATCTCGACATTGTGAAAAATCTCATGTATACAACAAGTAGATATTTAATAATTAATGAAATAAGTATAGAGATAAAAGTTGGAAATTATTGAGAACAAGAGAGCAAACAAATTTGAAGACTGCGACTGCTGTCATGTAGTTGGCGCCAGGATATAAATATATAAGCATTTTTGTTCATACCTCATATTTATTGCAGCAAACTACAGGCAGTGTTATTTTCTTCAAAAGTCAAAATATTAACAAAACAAAAGGAGTTCTACATGAGAAGGTTTTGTGATTATTCCCCAACCAAACAAGAACATCAAAAGTCGGTCCTTGAATAAATTGTCTAGAATCCTTTGGATTATCCGTTCGATTAAAAACTTGCCAAGTTATCCCGGGACCCCCGCCATCAGCTGCGTTCCTAATCTGACCTTGATTAAGGATAACAGAGGCGGCTGCTAAATCCTAGATTTATACATTCCCTCATCCCTTCTAAATTGTCAAATAAATAAAGATTAGTTCGGTCTATAAACAAACCATTTACATAATCATTGTTATGATTTCCCATAGATAAAACAGTATGGGTTTCAATTAATTATCTTTAGTGGATACGAATAATATGTTCTAAAAATACTTTTGTATTCATTTTGGTTTGATATATAAAAATAATGGCTTTTTGATTATTTTAACCCTTTCCTATAAAAATATAGAGCATTCATTTGATTATTCTGGGTTGATTACAATAATTTTAGTTTTCCTTTCTATGTTGGCTGTATGAAGTCTTTTGTATGTTCGAATCTTGAATCCTTTTTCTTATTTTCTAGGATTTTAATTCTATGTTCGTAGTTATGACCTGCATTAATGTATTCCTGAGTCAGATTTCAATCATTTCTTGGACGGGGATTTTTTGAATATCGAAGTGAAATTAAAAAAAAATGCAAATACCAAATTCTCTCATTCAATACTCTACTATTCGCAGAAGATTTCGTCAAAGATAAAGACGTAGAAAAGGTTCATCTTCGCAAAAGAAAGTATCTGCTTTGAAGATGTCATCAAGGTTTGGAAAAATAACGTAGGTACCTAGATGATAAAAAAAGATTATAGATCTAGATTCGGCCATTAGTTGGTCAACTGCAACAATAGTTCTCATATTCATGACCCTGCTGATGTTCCCATCAAGAAATGAAGGATAGCATCTTCTAATATGGATAGCGGAAAGTCCTTGGGAACACATAAAGATTGCTGGCACTGGCGCAAACCCATTGCAACAGATCAATGTGCCAATACCTCGTTTAGTTCATAGCACTACATAATGAAATTTCCGAAAAAAAAACTTCCTTACAACTGACGACTATCGGTCTAAAAATAATTTTATATTTTTTTAATAAACCTTTTTTACAAGAAATATATCGTTTCACTTACATAATTACTTTTCGGCCACAAACTGGGCACACCATAACTCGTTAGGTGACATCCCATAAAGGCTATCATATTTTCAAGTAAACCAATGAGATATTATGTGTGTTGTTTTTATAGCTACCTGTAAAAACTCGATGTTATGAATTTCCTAATTTTTAGAATGAAGGTTAATTTTATTACGATTTTCCAACTTGTCTGTAACATCTAAATGCTTCTCTCCTTTTTAAAATGTGGTTTTAAAGTGCAATACTTAAGTATATCTACAACATCAAAAATATAATAATATGAATAAATTTGATTGTTTTTTTTTTATTTTATTAAATCAATATCGACCCCGTTTCTAAAGCGAAAAGACCCTTGTGTGAAACAGGGTTTTGAATCATAATATATTTTGTCTGGTCCTCGGTAACAGTGACCTACCTCCCTAAAAACTTTGAAGGTTAAAATATGGTAGTCTCAACAATGCCAACCAAAACAATAACAGGAATGTCAACGGATCATCAAAATGGAAAATCACGTCTAGGAATCATAACACGCAGAGGGAGCAAAGCTGGGGATATCCCAACAATAATGGTATGGAGATTATAATAATGTCACACGTGGGATTGATAAGGAGCTCTGGAACTACCCCTAGAAACGGAGGGTAGTTTCGGGATAATTGTTAATTATTATTTTCTCCCTTGAGGGTGAGCCTTGATGTAATAACTAACTATCATAGAAAATGTAATTATTATGTAGGTATACCTCCTTGAAAAAAAAAACAAATTTTTATTGTTGGTTTAATTATATGTAGATCTTTGAGCGAATTTCATGTGAATATGGATCACTGTTAAATTGAAGAAGAAGAAAAATAACGTAGTTTTATTTTTGTATCTATATTTTTTTACTAATAATCTGGGTTCACCCAATAAGAACACACCTATTATTGTACTCTTAACATCTTTAACATTTCTGTGTGGTGAAAATCAATTCTTGCAATCGGGAGATGGGAATCTTGTAAACTACTCTTTCGGGGGTTTCAAAAAGATGATTAAGGAGACTTCTTAAAGAGGGCAGAAACCGGGAAGAGGCACTGTCACTATATACAAGAGGCCTTTGGAGGCGGGGCGTAATAAGAGGCAGTGCTCCAAGAATGTCACAATAGATCTAATTTGGTCACAAATGGCACAATATAGTCCCTTGACCTTCTATAAAAATATTCATAGTTTCATATTATATTCATATAAAATTATTATTATTTTAAATAAAACTCTGTTTTTTTTTCACTTTTTTATTGGCAGAGGCCTTTCGGTCACACGACCATCTTCAGTGTCAAAAATACTAGAACTAAAACAAAAGAAGCGAATGTCATAGAAAAAAGAAAATAAAAAAATAGACACGTAATTATCAAGAGAATCATAGACAAATAAAGTAATATTTATTTAAAATAAGTCATAGACAAAAGAAAGTTGTATAAATAGACAAAAAGAAGTTGTTATTATTAAACATGTCATAGACAAAAGAATGTTGGATACAAAAACAAAAAAAAAAAATTTTAAGCATAATAATAATAATTTTATAATAAGTACACACATTCAACATGGGATTTCACAAAGTTACCGCCGAAAACATCAATAATTTTTTTTTCAACTATATTAAAATTACACAAACTCATGTTTACCCAACGTTTACCCACGCGCATATATTGGAATATGTTAAGCCATGAATTCGAAGGCTTTATCAAGGACTTCATTATTAAGGAAAATTCATTAGTGACACCCTTAATAATACCTAGGTCCTTTCTACCAGGAATTACTTTAAGTACCCATGTTCCTATAGGTAGTATAATACCAATCCTCTTCAAATTATTTACTCCATATTTTCAATTTACAAAGATATTTGATTAAGTACGTAGAAATACATTAATTTAATTATTTATCATCTAATTCTTTAGGGAACTATTTATACATACATACAATTATAATCCTCTGTAATTTGGCTACCCTTTTGTCCTTCGCAATTTAACGGAAAACCACAATAATGTTATAATAATAATAAACAGTTCTCTAAGCAAATCCTTAACTAACACTTAATAAGGATCCTTACAAAAAAAGTTTATTTTGGGTGTTTTTTTTATAAATTAATTCCTCCTATAGGACCTCATATTTTATTTTGACACATGGAAATATTTTGTATTTTGCATAAGGAAAAACACCATCTGCAGCATGTGCAACACGGAGGACATCGTCAAATAGGGAAGGCAACACTGTAACGACCGTGTAAATAGAATGTCAGACGACAGAACTCCTCTGTTGCCCTTTAAGGCAACCCTAGCTACTCCATAGCTACTCTAGCCGTAGGACTAGAGGCGAGTATCGCGGAGGACAGGAAATATTGGAGTCGTTTCGTACACTCAATCATACATCCATCACAGATCAGCCCTCCGAACTTATGAAAATTTGGATCAATAACAAAAACGTGGCCTTTTTAAAAGTGCGTATAACAATGATACCTAATAATAATATAACACTTTTCTATACAAAGGTGTCAGTATAGCCGGCGGAACTTATTGCCTAAGGCAATTTTTTCTAGTCAACCGGTCCCGTCCAATCTGAGACAGGCCAACCCCGGGTAGAAATTTCAAGTTAAAAAACACTTAGAAAAACTCTGACTCGACCGGGAATCGAACCCGGGACCTCGGATCTAAAGTCCATGCTAGTACAACTAGGCTACCGAGGTCGGGAAAAATGTTTGATCTTTTTAGACTTTTTACTTTGGACAAATGAAAATGCATGAAGTTTGGTGCAAATTATTTAGTTAAATAAAAATATGGCACAATAAACCATAATGAAATTTTTTAATCTTATTATGAAATTCGATGTACCGATCAAATTCATTGTTCTCAAAAGCATTTTACTAATAATATTTTAAGACTTTTGTTAAACTTACATATTATTTACTATCAACTGTTCAAAGATCAAAATTCACCATCCGTCTGGCCAATTAATGGAACATATTATTTAAATAGCAGGTTCCACATATTATCTAAAAGATAAATTCCGTACAATTAATCCTTCTCAAAATGACATATTTTCATAATGAGGCATATATGTTTACACTTGATTAATTAATAAACATAAATGCCGTTTTTTATGTTATACTACAGTCTTACAACATTATGTCTTGTAATAATTACAGAAGAAAAAGATAAATAATAATTATCAAAATCCTACCTTTTTCTTCTTCTTCATTCTGAAGCCCTCCAAATTATTCCTCATCCATGTTGTCTTTTGGACTGACTACTATCATCGTCTTCCATTTAACTTAAATTTAAGGCTGTTATCTGTATATTCAATAAGACTTGTTTTATACAGAGAATATTGGGTGTAAGGTGGTACCAACGAATCACGAACGACGCTTTACGCCTGGCGGCGCACCCAACGTGAGCCCATCACTTCTACCATTATGGAGAGGAGATGGACATGGCTGGAGCATGTGTTAAGGATGCCGAATGACAGTTGACCGAGGAGAGCGCTGTTCTTCCTTCCTTGTTCTTAGAAGACGAGGAAGATACTGTGTTCCGCTCCTACGAAGCAGAGCTGATGAATCTGATCATGGTGTGGAATGAGGTCATTAACATTACGCAGGATCGAGCACAATGGCGAGCTCTTGTTGCCTCCCTATGCCCCTAAGTGGGGCGTAAAGGGAGTTCGGATTGGAATAGTAGAAGACGGTAGTGGTTTGTTTATAAGTGAATTGTCAGTCTTTGGTTGTTGTTATATTATTATATTCCACGTCAGAATTGATTTATAGGACAGGTAAACAATAAATAACTCGTTTCTGTACCTCTCTTCCGACAGGTTTTGCTGCTAACAATTTTATTATTAAGAGAAGACGTCAGTGAGTATGTTTTGTACCTAACTGTTTTTGTTTCTCTTTGTAATCTGAGGCAGCATCTGACGCTAAATTATCAAAGCTTAATGCCAACATAATACGTATTACTCTCTAGAAGCCTTTCAGTAGCACGTGCAATGTTTTCCATAATAAAGTGAGGTGCTTTTCAAGACATATTCGGTGTCATTTAGGGATTGCAATCCGGTCTCATTTTGAATCCGGCCGGATCCAACCGGATTTTCGTCAATCCGGCCGGATCCGATCGGATCCGACCGGATTGAAATGACCTTGATTAATTGACATTTTTAACAATAATGAAGGCTAAAAATAAAACAGCACATATACGAAAGTAATTTTATAAGGGTATGACTACTAAATTGTAAAAACTGACTATTAAATGGTAAAAACTATAAAAAAATAGTTTCAAAAGAAAAAAAATTACTAATAAGATTACGTATTATGAAAGTAAAATTCAAATTTAACGAAAATATTTATTATAACCTGCTTGATTGATCATGATTTGAAAAGAAAGATTCTCAGAGAACCGACACCACGGCAAAGAAAGATTCTTGAAAACTCTCCAACCCATTGTGGAATAAACCATTCGAGGTAGAGTTAGAAACTCCGAATTCGGAGCTTCTGCGATATCGAGAACGGCAGGCAATGAGGTAGCAAAGCAATAGAAGGCGTTACTGGAATGATCACGTCAACAAAACGGATCCGGTGATTCTGGTAATTATAAGAGGATGAAATCACATCAACCAAAATACCCTTGGACGAGCACTAAAGAGATGGATGTGCAGTTAGACATCCGCGTCCTAGAAGTAATACCTATAACCGGAAATATTCAGAGACACTCCTATATCGAGAATAAATGTTTGAGAAATTATTTCAGTTTTATCCTTGAATATACCTAACTGCACACACAATCTAATTTATACCAGATAACAATCATAATAGTTTTGCTTTTAAATAGGTTAATATATTTTTTGTTGGTTAATTATTGCTTCATACTCACGCCATTTTTCTGCGAGATGACTTTTCATCGGATTGTCAATGCTATCAATACGATCAGTCAACATTCCTAACCCCACTTTGGGCACAGGGAGGCAAAAACAGCATTACACTGCGCTCAGTGTGACGCATTTGCCTCCTCTTCTCTTATTACCTTTATAGGTACCTAGAACAATCCTGTGGAATTGCTAGGGATACGGATTCGAGTCCGGCCTGTGTCGAAAAATCCCTTAATATGATAAACCGGATCCGATCTCCGGATCCGTCAATTTTTGGCGGATCCGATATGAGCATTTTGATGCCGGATCCGCCGGAATACCGGATCCGTTTTTCCGGATTGCAATCCCTAGTGTCATTGTTTGAGTAGTCTTAGTCCAAAGTACGAGCACGCTGTCAGCGTTGAAGCTCTTGATGAGAATGCGCATAATAATTAGTGTAATTCTAAGAGTAGAGAGCACACGAGGGAATTATTTTTATGACACAAAGCATGGATAAACTTTGAATATTACATACTGTTAATATGCATATTCAACGTTTTTTCATGCGACGCGTCATATTATATTGATACCTACTACAATATTTATTTACTTATTTTATTTTTATTTACTCATTTTGACAAAATACATTACAGAGGACAACTATACATACCTTCATAAAAAGTAGAAACAATATAAATTTATGGCCTTAAACTAAGCTGACCTCCATTGAGATGTGTCACATGTTCCATAGTATACCTATTATTGATTTAAACAGGTACGAGATGTTCAAGAGAGAGAAAAAAACTATCAAAAGGAAAACTTTTAGTATTAGTGAAATATGAAAACAGCTAAAAATAAACTCAAACACAAATGGAGAGTGCAAGAAGAATGGAAGGAAAAGAAAAGAAGGGAGGAAGGGGTGTGGGAAAAAATAATCAACAAGCTATCGCGAATTAGTAGAATTGCTTAGAAGAGCAATGGAAATCTGTTTCTTGAAGACATGACATTATTATTACGTCTTGACCTTATTTTTCCAAACATGAAGTACGGAGTAGTGAAGAATGGATTCATTTGTTTTTCCAATAATTTGTAATCCCACCCTCTTAAAGTGATGTAGGTATGTATGAAATTATTATTTCTAACAACACAAACAAAAAAAATCATGAAATAAAAACATAGAATCTCCAGTGCTCCAATAACATATCTCCAGCATAGCTATTAGGTGGGTATAATCAGTTGGTGTGACTTACAGAATGTGCCCTGCAAACATCGTTTAAAACAGATGTATCAATTGACATTATATTGATTTACTTAATTAATTGATCATTATACAAATTCGGATTCAATATTAATTATTCATATTAAGGACAGGAAACAACGTCTATCTGCAGCAGTATTCTCGTAGCGCTTGAATTGCAATCTTACCTTAATTGATATCTTAAAGGGCGGCTCGGAAAGGATCGGACCAATCAGAGAGAAAGAGGGAGTGTCTACAATCGATGTAGCCAATCGTGGAACGATCATGACACTCCCCCTTTCTCTCTGATTGGTCCGATCCTTTCCGAGCCGCTCTTTAAGATATCAATCAAGATAAGATTGCAATTCAAGCGCTACGAGAATAACCCTGCTGAAAGCCTAATTTTATACAAAACTAGCCTTACTATGAATACTGATTTCTATGTGTAATTTATACAAAAATACGTTTAAAAATGTTTGTATGTTAAAAAATTATTACTGATGGCCGAAAAAGATTCATCAAAAATCTGGGAAGTAAGTACCAATGTTTTGAAACTCAATAAATTGTTAAGTAAATAAAAATTGTGTTGTTATAGAAATTTTCACAGATGGCGTTGTTTTCAGTAGGAAATCCGTTCCATACTTACTTTGATATTATATTTTATATTCCAATCCAATCCAAACTCCCTTTAGACCCCACTTAGGGGCATAGGGAGGCAACAAGAGCTCTCCATTGCGCTCGATCTTGCGCAACGGTGATGACCTCCTCCCACACCATGTCCATGTCCCTCAGCTCTGCTTCGAAGGAGCGGAACACAGTGTGAGAGGGTCTTCCTCGTCTTCGGGACCCTGATGGGAGGAAGAACAGCGCTCTCCTCGGCCAACTGTCATTCGGCATCCTTAACACATGTCCCAGCCAAGTCCATCTCCTCCCCACAATGGTGGAGGTGATGGGCTCACGCTGGGTGCGCCGGCGTATAGCGTCGTTCGTGATGCGGTGGTACCATCTTACGCCCAGAATTCTCCTTAGGCACTTCATCTCAAAGGCTGAGACTTTTTGTGCCTGGGCCAGAGTCAGGTGCCAGGACTCACACCCATAAAGGAGAATGGGCAACACACACGCATCAAACAGTTTACATTTCGTCTCGACGCTAAACGCCGACGCTTTCCATATCTTGGTCATGTTGTTGAAGGCGCCACTTGCCATACCGATACGAATCGGGAGCTCAGCCCCGAGGTCACCAGCGGTGGTAATGGTTGCTCCCAGGTACTTAAATTTATCCACCCGGGAGACCTGGTGACCATCGATGGTTATCGGTTGCTGTTTATCGGGGCAGGCATTATTCGCCATGAGCTCCGTCTTACTGGCATTGACTCGAAGGCCGAGGCGTGCTGTTTCGTTGCAGAGTCTTGAAACACTGCGCTGTAATTCCTCCACTGTCGTACTGAACAACGCTAGGTCGTCCGCGTACTCCAGATCGCACAGTTCGCCCATTAGACCATCTCTCTGTGTTATCGGTATACCTCTTGCTCCTTGCATGGACTTTCTCAACAGGAAATCCATGACTATTATAAATATAAAGGGAGCTAGTACGCAGCCCTGTCTGACTCCCGTGGTGATCCTAAAAGCTTCAGTAGGACCACCTGGCGTTTTCACGCTACACTCAGAGTCTTCATACAGGGACTGCACCATTTTAACTATTTTCGGAGGTATACCATACAGAGCAAGTATTTTCCATATTGATGGTCTATGTGGGCTGTCGAAGGCCTTTTCAAAATCTATAAAGCAACAAGCGACTGGAGAGTTAAACTCCTTGCACTGCTGAAAGATGCACCTGGCACAGAAAATTGGATCCGTGCAGGACCTTCCAGGTACAAAGCCGCATTGTTGCTCTCTCAGGACAGCCATGACAGGCCCCCGAATGCGGTGTAGTAATATCTGAGATAATACCTTACCGGGAACACTCAGTAGAGTAATTCCACGGTAGTTTCCGCATTCAAGGGGGTCCCCCTTTTTAAATATTGCGACGATGGATCCATTCCGCCAATCTTTTGGGCACCTCTCCTCTTCCCACGCCATTTTAAATATATCTAATAGTGATTGGCCAAGGGTGTCTATGCCTTGTTTGAGGAGCTCTGCGTGAATTCCATCGTCTCCTGGCGCTTTGTTGTTCTTAAGTCTCATCACGGCCAGCACCATCTCACTGTATGTCGGCGGTTCCTCACATATCCCAGTTGCCTGAGGTATATTCAGACCAGCCAACTCCTCCTCAAAGTTGTAAGGTGAGGAGGGCTCGGGACGGTTTAATATTGACTCAAAGTACTCCCTCCATCTCCCTTTAATCAGTTCGGGGGCAGTGACAGTGGCTCCACGAGAGTCTCGTATTGCCGTCACGGGTCTTTTTTGACCCCTGCCCCCGACCTCCCGGGTGATTTCGAAAAGTGTCCTTGAGTCATTTCCGAGTGCAGCAGATTGCGCTCGCCGTATCTGAGAGTCCAGGTGTCTTCTTTTATCTGTTCGTACAGAGTGCTTCACCTTGCGGCTCAGCTCCCTGTACTCAGACACCAAAGCAGCCAGTTTTTGAGGGTCTTTTTCGCTGTCTCTGAGGGTCTTAGCCTTCTGGCGATCTTCGATGAGGCTCCAGGACCCATCGGACATCCATATTGGCCTCTTTTTGCTCTTATAGCCGACAGAAGAACGTGCGGATTCCATAACGGCGTCACGGAAGCTATTCCAAGCTGTCTCAATTGGAACAGCTCCGTGTGAATCCTGCAAGGGGGCAAACCTGGTGCGTAACTCAGCCTCGTACGAATGACGACACTGAGCACTCTCTAACCTGCGTATGTCCAGCGGGCGAGAGGCAGACGGTCCCTGCTGGAAATGGGTAAATCTGAATTTCAACGAACCCACAAGGAGTTCGTGATCAGTGTCCATGTCTGCCCCTCGGTAGGTGCGGACATCTCGCAGGTCAGTTCGGTTGCTGGTCCTTACCAGAAGATGGTCAATCTGGTTTTTTGTTCTCCTGTCAGGCGAGGTCCAAGTATATTTATGGATATCCTTGTGGGGGAACAGAGTTCCCCCTATTAAGAGTCCGTGGAGTGTGGCGAAACCAATCAGACGGCTTCCATTATCATTTATCACTCCCATGCCATGCCTACCCATGACGCCTGGTCCATACTGGGGGTCACTGCCAACCTTGGCATTAAAATCCCCCAGTACAATTAAGCGGTGGCGCCTTGGGACATGGGACACAACTGCATCCAGACTGTCATAAAAAATATTATTAAAGTGTATTTTATATTAGGTATTTCTTATTTGCTGATTTTCCGAGCATCCTGTAAGAGGCAGGAAATCGAAAAATCAGATCGGGACCGTGAGGTTGAACACCTCACGTCCTTGAACCTCAACCGGTCAGAAAAGGCACCATAAGCCTCGGACGCCTTTGAGCGCAATGGAGAGCTCTTGGTGCCTCCCTTTGCCCCTAAGTGGGGTTTAGGCCTCCTGCGTTGCGGGTTGGTTTGGGGGGGTATATGCGGCGGGCTCGATTTGTGTGGGATCGGCTTTTTGGTTTGATTGCTTCGATCGAACTAGAGGGCTGGTTTTGTGCGGATTGGGTTTGCTGCGGATTTGTCTCCTCCGGGCTGGCTTGCGGTGTGCTGGGGGCCTTAAAGGGAGAATGTATGTATGTATGTATTTCTTATTCAAATTTTTAGTATTTATTCTGTTATCCGGAGCGGGGAAGAATCCAATAACTCAATATCGGAAGAATCTGTTCAGCCGATCTCGAGCTATAAAGTGTTCGTACTAACCCGACTTTCATTTTTATTATAAGATTTCATCTAATGCGTACCTTGCCTAAATCACTAAATGATGAGTGGAAGGCTAATAAAAAAGCGTACCTACCTATTTATAAAAAAACATAAACTTTTTGAACCAAGCTTTGGTGGAATATATTTTTTTAGTAGATATTAGTTGGATGTAGGTATGTAAGTTTTTAACTTAGTGAATTATTTCAACAACATTTCACACAAGGGTGAATCTGCAACACAAAGCGACGTCATCCAGTTATTATATTTACGGGGGCTGCACTGCTCGGGGAAATTAATTGAGTTGGAAGCCTTCCAAATGCGCGAAACCATAGTCCGCTCAGTAACCAAAACGCTCCGTATCTCGCAAAGGGAGAAAAGTAGGTGAAACGCAGTTACACCATTCTTTCGTAATATTATGAAAAAAAATGTGCATACAGGATAATATTTTTATAAAATAATAGTCCTGTGTAATGTAACGTAACATAATGTAAGGTATAAAAAATGTAAAAGAAAATATTATGTTTAACCGTGGTTTTTGATTCTCGGAGAAATATTTTATGAGGTGACAGTGGGTTAAATTTAAACACCTCACTCAACCAGTCTAAATTTAATAAAACAACTTGTTTTTTTTATTCATATTTTTGTAGTTTTTAGTATTATACGGAGAGTATGAAGTTTACATAGATAGAAATAATAAAATCTTTCGTAAATCTTGGATCACTCTCGGCGACAAAACAGCGCGTCTTGCATAGTTTTCGAGTTAATTCCAATTATAAAGATCTCATGTCAATAATTAACACCTGCCTCAAAAAAGAGTTTTATCAATAACAATCGATAGTCACCAGTTTCCCGGGTGAACTAATTCAAATATCGGCCACCACTGATCACCTCGGAACTAAGCTTTTGATACGTATTCTTTAACAACATGACGAAAGTTGTGGAAAGCGTCAGCGTTTAAAGTCGAGACGTAATATTTAAACTAATGCGTGTATGCTGCCTATTCTTCTTTATGAGTCTGAGTCTAGGCGCTTGAGCAAAGTTCATAAAAAAGTCTCCGCCTTGGAAAAGAAGTACCACGTGTAGAAGAATATTTGGCATTAGATTGTACCACCGTATCACCATCGACCCAAGCCCGACACCTTTTATTGTGAGAACGATACGGTTGGGCTATGTCCCTATATACCTTAGGGTGTTGAAGGTGCCGAATGACGGTTGTTCTAGGAGAGGTCGTTCTTCTTCCACCAGGGTCTTGAAGATGAGGGAAACTCTGTCATACCGTATTCCGTTTCTTGGGAAAAGTCCCGAGGAATGTGGATATAAAAGATCGTTGAAACTGCGCTATATCCAGCGTAGTGGTAAGCTTGCGTTGATCCCCTATGCACTAATGAGAGTATACCTAGATAGATAGGTTTTTGGATTTTTATTAGTAGTATTTTCGTACTAAATTATGAAAAACAAACGAAGAAGAGATCAATTAATTAATAATGTAGGTATGAAAATATGAAACCGAGCGCGCAGAAAAATGTAAGTAAGTATATTTTGTTTCTAATTGCAAACGAAAAAAGATTTAAAAAAAACTTATAATAAAATACGAAATTGCGAGGTAAAAAATAATATGATTTCTGTAATAGACATAAAAAATTAACGATCAACAATAAAACTTTGATATTAATGTAATAATCTAATAATATTTGCCTTTGTACTGGGGAGAGAATAGTAATTATTTAATGGAGATGGATTGTATCTAATTAATAATATGTTAATTTTCTAATGCCAGCTACAGTGTTATCCCAGTTATTTGCAAGGCAGCATCTGGTTTAATAGCAATTATCTTTATGATTGTACAATGAAATATTGTCATTATAAGACCAAAATTAAGTACGTGCCATTTTATTTTTCAGTTTATGAAATGAATAATAATTGTTATGTCAAATTCACCCGACAGGTCCGTCCGTTTGAAAAATTTGTCCTATTGTGAATTTGAATAATTTTTCTTTAGAGTGTTTTTAATGGTGCAAATGGAAATTGCTCAGAATTAATTACTCATCAATGTGCTGTTGAAGGAAAAACATTTAAATTAGTAAGTTCATTCTTAATGCCAAACCACCAACCAGAGTAATTTTATATGACAGATTTACAAACAGTTATGATGGAAAAACTATTACAATTATTTTAATAAAACAAAATATTTAGTTTTTGCCACAATTTTATTCAGCTAACCGGTTTTCGAAGACCGTACGTCTTCTTCGTCAGGCTAGTAGATGTTAACTAGTAGATGTCAGGCTAGTAGTTGAATAAAATTGTGGAAAAAACTAAATATTTTGTTTCTTTAAAATAAGTTCGAAGTATGTTCCACCAAGTAGCCACGGTCGAAAAGATAAATTATATTACAATTATTATAATATACTAGTAGAAATAATGGATAACAAAATCACCAGTAAAATATACAGGTTCGCAAACATTAAAAGCAAGAAATGAAAAATTTAAGACAGATAAACAAAATATGCTAGCTGGGGTAAAGGGATGAAGACTAAAGAAAAGGGAGTGTAACTAGGGACATGCATCAAGGAAAAATAATAAAGAGTAAATAATTTATTTGACTTCAGGTGTATCATTTAATTCATATTTTAGTATTTTGAAATGTTTTTGATACTCTATTTGATCCTTTACACGAGTAATTATTCTTTTTCATGGAGGGTATGAATAGAATATTTAATATTCTTTCTAGTTTTTAAGAAAATAGTGAGGTTTAGGACAAATATTATGTAAAATTGTATAATTTCAAAGATAAATATATTTTGCTTGATTATTAATGGGTGAGTTTTAGTTCAATAATTGTATTAAAAAATATATCCATAGATCGGCGCAAAAATAAATTTTGATCCATTTGACCTGTTAATCACACTTTAAGCCACCTCTGTTTATGCACAAATAACACATGAAACACACTCAACGAACTCTTAACGAAGATAAAAAGAAGGACGGAAAGTCAATGTTTATAAAACATGGCGTGCTTTCAAGTCTCGATAATTAAAAAATGTCAAACGCATCATTATCGTCTGTTAATGCAGAGGGCTGCTCCTCTTGAGATGCTGAATACCAACTAGGTACTAGTCTATCAGCTTTACGAGCTCTTCCACGTGGGCGAATCCTACAAGACTGACGGTCTAATTCGATATAAAGGAATATGGCTACCTTAAAATATCTGAAGCCTCATGTCATTCATAAGAAATTGAAAATACGTTTAATTAATAATCCATTATAATATTATGGAAAGGAGTGAAAAATTTCGCTGTGAGCAGAATACAAAAACGCCAAGCCCCGAGGGAACTTTTGAGACACTAAGTAGACCACATTTTATGAGCTCTGTTTGACCCTAGAGTAAAGTAATCATAAAATATCGTCTTTGTGTAAGCATTTCCAAAAAAGAGCATAAAAGAAAATTAATATTTAATTTGTAAATTCTGCCTCAGAATAAATAAAGTATTCATTACTTTTTTTCTTATTCACCCGAGTCCGTATTTGGAGAATGATATTTCGTTTTCTGTTATTATTGTTTTACACTTTGAGAACCATTACGTAGAATTTTTAATTAGAAAAATGTTTTTTTCGACGACTAAGTTTATTTTTTGGTTGTTAAAATTCTGATAGATTCAACAATTTACTCATACATTCCAAAATAGGTAGGTGAAATATTTTCTTTCTGAAAAAATATTATATACATTATACATCTTTTTTTGTTTATAATTTTTGGGTGATGAATAAATATTTCAACATGGTTAGGTACTTCTATCTACATCTACTACTTTTTTATGCAAACGTTACATTTCTTTTTTAGTGGTTAGATACTTACTTTGTTTTACTAGAATTTGAAGCCATCTTCTTTTCCTGATTAGAGATTAGTATTTAGTAACGACTTCTAGGTGCTTTTATTTCAAATAAAAACACCATCAATATGAACATACTCGATATTATAATATTTTGTTTTATTCCAGTAATTAAACCTGTATTTTAATTCCTGTAAAAATTCTCATATCTCTCTTCTATCCTGCAGAATATAACTAAATACTTATGAATTATTCTTTTCAACTTTAAACTTTATCATCAATGTCATCTTACTTCCGAACGAGCTCTACAGATGGCGGTGGCAGTCTCATTTGAGTGGTTTTTATTTTTCTACATACAATTATTCTTGTGTAGTTTTTATGAATTGAAAATATTGAAACTGCAATATTACTATTCTCTTTCGGGACAATGGAATACCCTGCGATTCTGAATAGATATTCGTTTACTAAAGAGTGTGTAATTCTATAATCACTGCATCTATATCAAAAATAATTTACAAATAATCATTTCAAATTTGTATTTGAAATCCGATAAAAACGCTTGATTTGACCCTTTCATTCCGTTCATTTAAAAAATAATTGTATTCACGATCGATGTAACGTGTAATTAAATAATTAGCGTAGGGTTAAACGAACACGTATGTTCAATTAAATATCCCGTCCGATCTCAATTAACTGCCCGTCCAAGCGTTTAATTACGAGTGATCTCGAAATCCTTTCAATTTTTAGTCCTTATTTCGATATCAATGAGAATGCCCTCTCATTAAAATCATTACTCGGCTTGATTAAAAATATTATTTATCTCAAAATTTCTTTTTATCGTCTCTTTTTCAATTTGCGCTTTTACCTTTCCCTCGTTCTCTGGCGTGTTTCGTACTTCTCATAGAATCATGATCGAACAAAGTAATTTAGAATATCAGTCATTCTTCTGCGGTCTCAATCCTATAGATTGGTTTGCAGCAAAGATCTGCATCTAATTTTCCATTTCGTCCAGTCCTCCACAGCCCTCTTCAACTCTACATATGTAGGGTGCGCATCCCATGTCCTCATATAATAATTGTTCGAGGTACTCTTGACTCGAACGCCTCCTAGCATTCGTACCCTCAGTCATGTTCTCTATTATCAGTATCGGACTTAATTATTTACATACGTAAAACAACTGGTAAAGAAGCTACCTAGACAATTTAATGGAGGGGAGAAGGACTTGACTGGGACATAATAATTGTTTTAAGGAAAGGTACGTAGGAATGACAGTCCGAGGAGAAGGATGTTCTTCCTCTCATCAGGGTCCCGAAGTCGAGGTAGACCCTCTCACACCGTGTTCCGTTCTATTGAAGCAGGGCTAAGGGATTTGGACATGGTGTGGGAGGAGGTCATTCAAGCCGCGTAAGATAGAGCGCGGTGGAGGGTTCTTATTGCCTCCATATGCCCCTGAGTGCGCTCAGACAGGGAGTATTAATAGATTGAGATAATATTATAATATTCTAGAGATCAACAACTGAAAAAGGTCCCCAAGATAGATTTATACGGCTGAAATTGTGTTTTTTACTTAAACTTCTAACCGGAATGGTAATAGTAGATTAAATTAGTTGATGTCTTAAATCTGTCAAAGCTGTTAAGTTTTTTATAGTTTTAGAACATGTCCAGAATAGTTGAACATGTCGAGAATTCTCATGATTAGGAGTTTCGGAGACTTAAACAATACCACCTAATGGCGAACGTTGTTAACGTAAAGTGATCACACTAAGCAAGCCTTCGAAATAACAGTTGAATAATTATGAATTAAAACAAACACAGTTGCACTTTCACGATATTTTATTGAGGCTCGAGCGCTTTCGTCTATCTCATGTAGAAAGTGCAACTGTGTTTGTTTTAATTCATTATAATGAACTTTCACTACGTAAATACACAAAAAACCTCACAAAATATAAGTTGAATAATTGTTAGTCATTAGTTGTTACATACCTATTTGTTAGTTTAAGGTACCTAGTTTATAAAGATGCGATTCACTTGACTTCTAGTGTAAATCAAGTTTTAGACTCTAACGACGTCACTAAAATAACATTAATATTGTTATTAAGTAGGTATGCTTAAACATACAAGATATTACATTTGTTACAGACAACAAGCAAAGGTGAATTTTAAAAGGTTTCCTCGTGTATTTACATTACATGAAACTGACAAACAAACATTCTTACTCCATCGTTTTTCCCCGTTTCGCCATCTCATAATATTTCGAGCCGCCATTACTATTTTTATTTATTTACATAGGCCGCCACCGAATCATTTCTTATTTATTTTATTTGGTTGCGCGGATGAAATGTATTCCGTTCCGTCGGTCGCAGAAGACAGGTTTATGACTTTTTATCGTATCTTTCACTACCCTTACTACATCCCTCAACTCCCAATTCCCTCTTCAATATTCTTCATTATAAATAAAAATAAATAGGGATGCGTGTACTGTACTTACGTATAAACAAAATCTTACTAAAGTGATATGAAAATACTCAGTAGGGGAAAAAACAAAATAACCTAACCTACCCAAGATTACAATTGGAAAAAATATCCATTTCTCTCATTTATATACCTAATGTTTCGGCATATTTTTTATACTTGGTTTGTTTAATATCCCAAAGGAATGAAACAGACTTTGATTTAAATCGATGTAAGGTTTAATTTTCCAGTCGTTGATTCGTGATTTTGAGTTGCAATGGCACGTTCTTTCGCGTGTAGGCAACACATTTTTAAGTACCTACTTTACTTAAAACAACATTAAAACAAAATTTTCAAAATAGGCATTAGGTATATCGCAATTTCATTTTTGAGGTACGAAGTTGAATGGACGACGATGGGAAGCAATAATAGTGAAAACGTCAAAAAATCATAACGATTATTTCTTAATTAGAAATATTGACTGTGCTAGAGAAGTACTCTTTCGTTGCGAATACGAGTTAATTATTTATTCGAGGAGGAGTCAAATTTATTTGAACGGTTTTTTAACCTTCTTCTGTCTCTTTCCATCTTATTATTTTTAATGATTGTTCGAAGCGAGATTAGTAAAACAATTATATTAGTATTTTTACTTTTTAAAAGTTAGGTAACTCTATTAAATAAATAAAAAAAGACAAGATTGATTTAAAAATTCCCCTATTGAACGAGGACCATTATTATAAGGATGACGTGCAGTCAAGATTAATTAATTACCTCGTTTTATGAAGAGATACCGCGTCTAGTGCATATGTACTACATGATAGCTCAATAGATCAATGACGTTTACTCTTACATCAACATTTTAGTAGAATAAGCAACATCTTTGTAATATTATTAATACAATAATTATTATTATAACTAACATTATTTGAATTTGCTTGCTTTCACTAATAGGTTTTTTTTATTGTTGTTTCAGCACCCTTGGGGGGTTCCTTCCGGATCAACCCCCTGTCGCACGCAGCTTCCCTCAGTCATCTGGATGTGTCCACTCAGGTATCAACCCTTTACAATCTATATATAATATTAATACGTGAAGAAAAAACTTTCTGATTATTTTTACGGAAAATGCGCGAACGGAAGAGTACACACTTATCTACTATATAAATTAAAGTCGGGTTAGTGCGAACACTTATAACTCGAGATCGGCTCAACAGAATCTTCTGATGTTTGATTTATCGGATTCTTCTCCGTTCCGGATAACAGAATAACTAATAAAATGTTTAAAAACTGGATAGTAAATAATGTAAAATACAATATTTTATTTATAAGTTTGTATGGATCGGTTACCTATGACGCTATGACGATGTAGTTCCCTCTCATTCTCGCATACGCTCTTACAGTAGCCCATCCCACTTACTCCACCAACGCACCGATTCGAGCGTTAGAAAATTTTCACACAAGGTCGGGCACATTCGTGTTGGCAATAGGCGAGGTAGGCTGTGTGCGCGAGCACATTGTTCTCAAGTTCTTCCCGCCAGAGCTTTGAATACGAATGAAATATGGATGTTTCAGAAATAGTTTAATGTTATTATTTTATTTGCTTAACTCAATCGAATTAATTTTGTATTGTTTTACGGGGGCGCAGTGCACATTATGTACATATTAACGGGCCACTTCGGGCTAGAACCACAAGACAACGTCTGTCGGGAAAGCTAGTAGTTTATATAGAAGAGCGATGGCGAATTAGGCGAATGCTAATATTTTATTAAAATTATGATTGAGAATATATTAAATCAATAAAAAAACCTTACATACACTTATGTAATGTTATGTATTTGATACTCACAAACACTTTCACAGAATATTTATAAAGATGATCAACTTCATAAAATTTCAACATTGAAAATATGACGTATCCATCCATGTCATTATAAAATAGCACTCGCTCAGTCTAATGTTCGAACTTATAATCTATACTAGCTTTCCCTTGGACCCTGTAGTCCTAACCAGAGGTGGCCCGTTCATATGTGCATAATATGCACTGCGCCTCCAGAAACAAAAATAAACTAATAAAACAATAACATTAAAATATGTATTTCTAAAACGTCCATATTTCATTCGTATTCAAAGCTCGGACGGGAAGAACGCGAGAATATGCGCACAATTGTGTTTACTTTGTATGAAAAAAACTAAAACGCCCGAAACGGTGCAGGTGCAGTAGACAGTAATTTTGTTGATAGATTTTTTCATAAATGGCGTCGTAGGACATCCATTCCATACTAACTTTTATGTCATATTTTATTTAATGTTTTATGCATTTTTCAACATTTTGTTAGTTATTCTGTTATCCGGAGCGGAGAAGAATTCAATAAATCAAACATCGAAAGAATTTGATCAGCCGATCTCGAGTTATAAGTGTTCGCACTAACCCGACTTTCATTTATATTATAGATTAGTTATTGTCCGACCTCGGTAGCCTAGTTGTACTAGCGTGGACTTCAGATCCGAGGTCCCGGGTTCGATTCCCGGTCTGGTCAGAGTTTTTCTAAGTGTTTTTTCACTTGAAATTTCTACCCGGGATTGGCCTGTCTCAGATTGGACGGGACCGGTTGACTGGAAAAAAATGCCTCAGGCAATAAGTTCCGCCGGCTATACTGACACCTTTGTATAGAAAAGTGTTATATTATTATTATTATTATTGTCGAATTTCGAGCACTGGTCGACCACTAGTTCTTATTAATAGAAATGATATATAATTTGTTGTTCTATATCACACAAAACATTGTTTTCAGTCTTATCGACTACTCGTACTATCTATTATTTCCTCTTTAAATCTACTTCACTTGTAAAAATATAAAATGTATTCAATTTCAAGGTGCATTATATTTTTATATTTCCCACATCATCACGAATCACTTAGTAGATAGATCCCTGTCTCGCTTTGCACGATCTCGCCGTGCTTAGGTCTGATATAAAATACTGGGAAGCTTTCTGCACTTAGATGATAAATGGCTTTTTAAGAAATACCTACCATAAAATTATTATTTTTGTTCCACCGAGAAAATGTCATATTGATAAATGGCGCTACAAAGGGTATCAATGTTACCACAATGTTTCTTTTACATCTAAAAGAGTTGCAACCGTAAACTATGCTGAACTGGATCTAATTTCAAATTCATAACCTGTTACATGGACATAGTGTACCCAAACAAGAAGTAAATCATGATTGGAAAAATTATTGAAATCATATTTGGTAATGTTTGCAAATAAGAGGCATGGGTCAGTGTCAAGATGTTTATTGCACGGCGTTGAAGCTGCAAAAGAGAATGAAAGAACTCAAAAAAGGTATAGGCATCACTCCCTATCTAAAGAGATGCTTAATTCCATCTTTGTCCCGCCGATAGTCAATGCAGTCCCACTTGTCAAACAACTATTGTTGACAGCACCCAAAATTTAATCCGATATTCTGTCTTCGATGCTACCTGGTGTAACTGTGAAGATCAATCTGCGACAGACAGATCCTCCCGCATTTCGGACGGGGAAACTTCGCGCCAAGAGTTCATCCACGCCACCTATCGCCCTGTGCCTCGAGATTCTACCAAGAGTTCCCTTTTTGCAACGACATTCAGGCTGATTAACCTTAAACCTCTTGCGCGGTCTTCCATGTTTCTTGTCTTTCTTTGAAAGTTTGCTATAGAGCAGATTTTTTAGGAGACTATTATCGCCCAACCGCCCAGCTCTGGCTGTAACACGATTTCGGAACAAAGCCAAATATTACCTACGCATTTCTATCAGATATATATTATTCGAATAGCAGAGAACACTGAATGACCGACAAGTTGACTAATGCCGCCAGCCAGATACCGTAATCCACATCTGGCTCTATAAACACATTGATTGATTGATTGATTCTCCCTTTAAGGCTCTCCGCACACCGCAAGCCAGCCCGGAGGAGACAAATCCGCAGCAAACCCGACCTGCACGTAACCAACCCTCTAGTTCGATCGAAGCAATCAAACCAAAAAGCCTGCCCCACACAAATCAAGCCCACCGCAGACCCCCCCCCCCCCCCAAACTAACCCGCAAAGCGGGTGGCCTAAACCCCACTTAGGGGCATAGGGAGGCACCAAGAGCTCTTCATTTCGCTTGAAGGCGTCCGAGGCCTATGGTGCCTTTTCTGACCGGTTGAGGTTTAAGGACGTGAGGTGGTCAACCTTACGGTCCTATATCTAAACACATATCTAGACAAATACCGCGTCATTTCTGTTTTTTTTTTATTTTCAGTTTAGTGTAAACAATAACTTTATTGGTTGCAAAATTAAACTTTATGAAGTATAATTTTGCAACCGTAAAAAAAGTATAGGTACGAAGTTATTCACATGAAGACGAGTGCTTCTATTTGTATGTAGGTACATAAAGGTACAATACGTTTATACGTTTATAGAATTCTAATTATCATCCTGAAAGTCTTACTTTTCAGAATAATTCTGTTTCCTCTCCAAATTCTCAAAACTTCTACCCACACGCAAACTCGCAGTTAAAATATATTGCGTAAGTATGGTTACATAATCTAATTGTAAGCCATTCAAGTACGGGCATTTAGTAAATGTTCCCAGATAAAATGTCTATTATTTTGGGCAATAATGAGACACCATAGATAAGATAAGTACCAACCATAAATTCTCCTAAACAAAAATAATATCAGTAGGTAGGTGGGTGTATCTGGGGAACATAAGACCTTTTGTTCAATACTATCTATTCCATCTGATATTAAGGTCGGTTCACTCGAGCATCAATTACAGGGGTAATGGCTAAAGGCTCTATCACATGGTGATTTCTCTGTAATATAATATATTATGTACTATATAGGCTCCTTTTTTTTCTTTTAAATGTATAATAATTTATGTTGTATCTATTACATTACAAAAATCCACAAATTCAATCTTCTTTTGGTTAAATTTTGTTTTCACTTTACTAGTATTTTTTTTTCAGTATTAAGGACAGCTGATGCTGCCACCATGACATTAGCTGATTGTTTGAAAAATTCCAACAGTAATTTGTTAGTCCCTATAACATTTTTTTTATTTATCAATCAATCAGAAACAGTTATATTTCAGATAAACCTTCTTCTTCTTCTTAATTAAGGACTTGTGGCTTGTAACTCAAGAGGTGAGGTTGGCCTCTTGCGTGGTCGATTCCCAGCTATCCTATCAGGAGGCGTCTTCCATGGGGTTGGCCATGTGAGGGAGTCTGATTGAGTTCATTCTCCTCACATTTGCATAACAGAATCTTCTTCGTTGCCTTCTCCGTCTGATGTCATCGACCTCACATATTTCTCGCTCATGTTCTTTAAAGTTTTCATTTCTGAAATATATCTTTAATGCAGTTGTTTTTATCTTAATAAAGTTTAATGCAGTTGTTTTTATTTATTTTTATCAAATTGACAAGTAATTTAAATGACTTAACGGGTTCCGCTTATTTGTTACACTGTTTCTGTGTTATATATTATATTGTGTAAATAAGTTTCTTATTGTATCTTTCTGTTTGCTTGTGTATATTTGTTTATTTAATAAAGTAATTTAAAAAAAAAAAAATAAGTGCACCTTTCCATAGCTCTCTATATAGGTACCTATCATATCAGTTAACTCAACGTTCTATAAAACATCCTGTATAATGCTGAAACAGTTGAGATGTATATAACATACTAAAATTACATGTATTTAGAATCCGAGCACAAAGACCTTTCGGATCCTCTGTTTCTTTTCTGTACAAGAATAAAGAAAGTATTGAGGAAGCGCATCCACCTCGAATCCGCCCGTACGAGACAGCTGCCGGAGCAATGATTTATCACTGAACGGCACACCACACGGTCCGGCGTACAGGGTTTTACTCGCCATTAACCCGGATAATCCTGCCATCAAGACAGTGGTGGCGGAAAAGGGGGAGAACAGAACAATACACGGGGATGATATAAACAACAATAAAAATCATCCCTCTGCGAAACATGCATACCTTGTATGTTTCGCAAGGTCAAAAGTTTCAGTTCGAAGTTTAGAAATCTCTCCTGTAACCTTGAGTTTCCAAAATACACAAGAAAAAGTATAAAACGCATGTCTTCCCGGAAAATGTTCTAAGAATAAGTCGAAGGATTGCCGTGATTGCCGATTCTAGACATCTCCAGGTGAGCAACACATTGATGTTGATTTTTTTTCTGTCGTAAGAAACAAAATGTTTACTTACAATACTATCGTTCTTGTCAATGCTTCTTGGCTAAAGGTATACAAAAACCCACGACCTCCAACAAAACGGTAGTCAGACCAATCACTTCATGCCCAGGCTCTACCTCTACACATCAACGATATGAAAATGATAAAATGGGCTTGTGGTGTGCAAAAAATGTCAATATCCTTGGTAATTTTAAGAATTACAATTCTTCAATTAAAACATTGATTTCGCAATTCAAAACATTTAATACAATCATAATTCTTCTGCTTCTTCTTCTTCCTTACAACGCGGCAATTCACTCTCGAGAGAGTGATCTATACAATCATAATTAATCTTGAAAAATTATTAATAATATAATAATAATTATATAACACTATTCTATACAAAGATGTCGGTATAGCCGGCGGAACTTATTATATTAACTTTATTAACCGGTCCCGTACAATCTGAGACAGGCCAACCCCGGGTAGAAAATTCAAGTGGATAAACACTTAGAAAAACTCTGACCCGATCGGGAATCGAACCAGGGACCTCGGGTCTGAAGTCTACGCTAGTACAACTAGGCTGCCGAAGTCGGTAGCCGAAATTAAAGTATTAAATAGCAAAATTCTATTTTTATTTTAAACAAAATTATAGCATGGACCACCGCGTCGTAAAAAAACACGATGGTAAAAAAAACATGCATAAAGCGACCGTTGATTTTGTTTGTTCCAGGCGGACATAGTTCATCTGGCGACCAACTACGAATCAGAAGACGAGAACATGGGAAGGCGTCATCAGCGGGGAGCCGGAGGGTCCCTGGGAGGTGGCTCTTTGGGAGGCTCCGGGAGGAGAGGAACGCCGACAACGATGTACTCCAAACAGGAGTTCAGGGAGCAGTACTGCATCACCAGCAAGCAGTTGGATCTCTTTGAATTGGAAAGATCGAGGAAAGAGAAGTTCTTCGGCTGCCTCTCCCACTACAACATAGAGAGTCCTTGCTCAAGGAGTGCTAGCAGGTTTGTAAATCCAAACAATAAAGTGGTTAAAATGTGTCAATTCTTTTTCTGTGTGTGCCCTAGATCATAGGTCAACGCGACGTGGGTAATCATCAGGCAGAAAACCTCACGGCCTCAGGCTTCCTTGACCAGGCTATCGACTCGGCTTATATGCAACAGGAGCTGTCTTCTAGCTCCGACTATCTTATTATTATTACCTATATTATATAAATCTTTGGGTGTCACTAACTCATTCCATGGCATATCAAGCATTCTTTTGTGTAACCGCATATCTTCTTCAAAAATAGGGTTTTTAATGGATATTAATAATTTGCGTTCTTGGTCAATATACTCTTATTTCCTCATTTTTAAGATCTCTTCTTTAGAATAAGTTTGTGTCAACCCATGATTCACTCACTCTCTGTTCGTTTACGTATATCTCTTCAGACCACTCCATGTACGTATTCACAAATGTGCAAGAGCGTGTTCTCAACTAATATTATAGTATTTTTCCTGAAGTTTTGGCGACCTTTCCAAATAGTTTCCAGTCAGTATCAAATAATGAGATCTCATGTCTAAAAATAACATAATTTTTATTAGTTTATGGAATCAATTCTTCAAAAATGTGGGAATCGTAATTATGGACTCTTAAAGGCTTTACAAAAACTCAGGGCTAAAATTTTACTCTTTTAATGAAGATGTTACAAAAAAATAACACCCAACGAACAAGAACATATTCAGGCCCCACACTTTGAACTCTACGTTTGTCCTGTAGAACGTTAAAACATGATTTTTACGTCCTTCCGAAAAAAAAATAAAAGTTTGACAGGGTATAAAAAAGACAAGTTATTACAAGCCACCGATATTCAGAAAGATTCAAGCTTATGTTTGTTTAAAGAATGTCTCTGATTAGTGCAACAACAACTAACTATACACTCAACTAAGTAGATACATAGATACTTCAAATCACGTCTTGTTTAAAACTCCTTTGTCTTCGTAAAGTTTGAACCAGGATTAAGTATGAAGGTACAACAAGTTCAGTGAAGAATGGAAAGGTGCACTAAAGAACTCAACCGAAAAGAAATTAGGATGAGAAAAGTAGATTTTAGTTAAGATATTATATAGTTTCAAACTTAAAATACAATTATATTCTTCAGCGATGTTTTTATTGATTGTGCAGTATTTGCAAATCACTCAACAACTCGTCGAAAAAATGGAATACTTACAGTATTTATAAGAGGACCTTCTTCGTCTTCAACCTTGATAGGAAGAAAAACAAATTTTCACGTTCGACTATCATTTTTAGCATTTTTAACACTAACCTCCTCTTTTATAGATAATATGATGGATGGTTCTGTGTGGGTGCGAAGGAAAATAAAATATACTTTAATAATTTATTACATCACAATCGAAACTATTGAAGTAATGGAGGTTGGTAGCCCAGTGGTATCAGTGGACGGCTTTCATACGTACAGCGCACTGAAGATCGTGGGTTCGAATCTCGGTGTCGACCATTTCCACTTTCACAACACAAGCTTTGCTTTATGTGAAAGATGTTGAATGTGTATTTGGGTTCACTTTAGGTGAAAACAACGCTATACGCTGGCGCACCCGGCAAGGGCCCATCACCTCTAGCATAGTAGGAGATGGGCATGGCTGGGGCATGTGTTAAGAATGCCGAGTGACCGTTGGCCGAGACCATAGACCTCCGTCCCGAAGACCCTCTCACACTGTGTTCCGCTCCATCGAAGCAGAGCTGAGGGATTTGGACATGGTTTGGGAGGAGGTCATAAACATTGCGCACGATCGAGCGCAATGGAGAGCTATTTTGCCTCCCTATATTCCTGAGTGGAGTGTAAAAGGAAGAGTATGTATGTATGGTATTATGTGAGCCCGTTTTATTTTAAAAAAAAAAAACTGGGTATCAATTCTGATAATTCTTTTTTTTTCCAAAAATAATCTGTGCTCACTCCAAGTGAACACAAATACACTTTCAACATATTTCACACTAAGCAAAGGCTCAGGTCGTGAAAGCTGAAATGGTCGGCACGGTTGGGATTCGAACATGCGACCTCCAATATGCTATACGTACGAAAGCCGCTGATTGATACCACTGGACTACCGACCATCTCAACATAATGATAATAATTATAAAAAGAAAAAAAAAGTTTTTTTTTTCATAAAAATACCTCCTCCCATAAACTTTCGGGTTGAGACTCGAAGCTCGTATGCAATATTTCACAATATACAGATATTTACATAATTCATTCCGTTGATAAGTAGGTACGTTTGAGATTGAAAAGTTTTGTGGCATACATCACCTTGTTGAAGCGAAAAAGTTTTGAAAACTGGAGCAGGTACCCAATGCATCTTGCGCATATTGTGTCATCACGATAGATGCTGTGCGATAGATAATGGAAGGCGACACAATGCCACAATGAATTACACATAGACTGAATATTTTAATACGAAATGTTCATAAATAATAGCAGAAACTTTTTGGTTCTGCCTTGCGAAAACATCTTATTAAAAAACTGAAGTTTTTTCAGATTTGCACAAATTTCAGGGCCGATGCGCGAGTAGAAGTTGTCAACCGATTTTGATACTTCTTTTTTTCTTTTAATAAATCTCTATGATTTTCAACTTTTCCGTGCTATTTCTACTCCGAAATAACACAATGGGGTATTTCGGCCTACCCTGGCCGTCTCAAACAGAGAAGCTAGCCACTTGGCCTACTGAACACCTTCCCACTACGTGCATAACAACCTACATAATGAAAAAATAACAACTAATGATTAACAATTATTCATTGCTAATGTTCGATTTTTAAATGGAACAACCGCTACGGGATTACGACCGTCTTCTACTGTTATTTCGAAGGCGTTAGTTAGTTAGGCGTTAGAATTAGTGTGATCACTTTACGTTAACAACGTTCGCCATTAGGGGTGGTAATGTTTGTCTCCGAAACTCCTACCTACATAATATTATAAAGCAGAGGTTCCCAATCTTTTTCTGCAAACGGCGCCCTTAGAGTTTTAATATTTTATCACGGCGCCCTTCTTTAGTAAGTGGAGATGGTTTGGGCATGTATAAAAATTGGATGCAAACAGGACGACAAAGAAAATAATAAAGCTGGAAGAAAAGGTGTAAGAAAGTTAGTCTTCCTCTTTCACGACACATGCTTTAAGTAGCTTACTGTGAAAGAGTCAAAGAGTGTATTTGCGTTCACTTTGAGTGAGCACAGATTCATTTTTATTAAAAAAAACAACATGGCCGGCTAAGAATGGCGTAGATCGAACACATCGATTCTATTCTCAAAGAAGGTCAGGTTAGAAGTAAAATAAAAAGGAGAGGTTGTACAAGAAATGTTATGTCGGTGGAAGTAGCGAAAGAAATTTTGTGTGCTTGGATAGAAAAGAATGGAGGTCCGTTCACCGTGTCTACGCCTTACGAGACACGGCGTGATGGGTAAAAAAAATGTTCGTCTATCGAGTAGGTAGTCACCCTGGAAGTGGTCAATCTTCTGCTTTTTCTTTCAACTCTTTCTGGATATGCCTACTATCTTTCTCCCTCTATGCATTCTCTAAAGCTAAAGAAATTCTTATAATGAGCAGTTCTATTCCATCACAATTTAAATGAAAAAATATTCTCTTTTTAAACATTTTTTTTACTTTCTTATTAATTGTGTATTTTGTTTGTTAAATTTGTTAAGAGTTAAACGTTTGTTTTGCAAAAGACTCAAAAGTTCGTGGGTGAATGAATAAATTTTACATTATTTTCATTCACCTTCTGGTAGCAAAATCAATTTGCATCTCATTACAATTCACACTCTTTTTTAATACATTTCTAACCCTTTTTGGTTTCTCTTCAATAATTACCGCCTCTTTCTCCGGGAGCGCAATTCTTCGGGAAACCAATTAATATTTTTATGAAAAATAAATAGAGCATTGTCATGTTTATCAGATTGAAGTTGAACAAATTGTACTAGTGCTTTTGGATGTTTATTATATACTTATAAAACTAAAATAAAAAATTTAATAAGAATACATAATATTTGAATACTTTCTCTAATGATTATAACATACTTTTTTACTCTTTTTAGATAGGTACCATAATTTAATATGTTGTACGTAACTTGTTGCCTCCCTATGCCTCTGAGTGGGGTGGAAAAGGGAGAATTGATTGATTGATTTTACGTAACTACTTGCTTTTGGAATTTTATTTTATTTTTTGGTGACATATAATATTGTCATTTTTGTGACTATCATAGCTGTTTTATAACTTTTGTAATATAATAAATAAATAAATAACATTCTTCTATATATAGCCGGCGGAACTTAAGGCAGCTTGAAGCATTTTCTACCAGTCAACCGATCCCGTCCAATCTGAGACAGTATTCCAACCCCCAGTAGAAATTTCATGTGAAAAACACATTGAATATTTCTGACCCGACCGGGAATAGAAACCGGGACCTCTTGATCTGAAGTCGAAGCCTAATATAATGTTGTTACTGAAATTAATGTTTTTGTTAACATCATACAACTTGTTAGGTGTTCTTGAATAATAGGATTTCATAGTGATTAATTTTATCAAACAAACATTAATTATTCGTCGTAAAAAAATCCCTCCAAAATTTGAGAAAACACTTGAGGTAAAATGTTGTTATTTTGTTAACATAAGTACTTCAGAAATTTCTAAACAATGCTCGTAGAAAATATTTTACATTTTTTATATTATTATATTTTTCATGAGTATAGGTATAGATAAGTTTATCTACCTTTTTGCTTGAAATATTTCGAAACATGTAAATAAAATAACATAAAGTTTCTAAGCGTCCAAAATACTTGGATCGTAAACGCAACTAAATTAGAAATTCCAAAATGTTTACAATTCATAGATTCCGTTAATTAAATTTTCTTTTATAAACTCTCATAAAAATAATTTTAGCCTACAAACAAAGAAAAAATAATAAACCGACCCAATTTAGGTACTTCTATAAAAACTTTAGAGAGTCAATTTTCGAAATACTTAGGTGCCTATCAGAATCTGAGGAAAAAAGAAATAATTATTTTGTATTCTATCCGTTCGTGTTAAGAATGTTCATATTTATGGAGCAATTATTTTTCGAGTGTCTACGTTTATCTCTTACCCAACAACACTCCCTCTCTATTCCTTTTTTTATTATGGAGAAGAAAGCAAAATCTCGAAAATTGCGATTATACCTATCTCAATAATATTATATTACTTAACCCTACTTTACTGACACAACTAGAGAAATTAAAAAATTGCAGGATTTATGTTCACAATAGCTCTCCCGACAGACGTTGTCCTGTGCTATGAATATTGATTTCAAAATTAGGTTGGGGAAAAAGTCTTTTCGCATTATAGTATGTATGAACATGTAATAAAATCTCTTTGGCTGTAGTATTTGTATCTGGCTGGTTTTGGTATCATTGAAAGTTAAAATTTTAAAGAACATAATTCCAAATTCAAATTAGGCAAATGTGTGATTTTCATTTGTTTTTCGTACTGTCAAGATGAGTGAATCTAATGAAGAAATTCGATACATTTTAAAATTTTACTACAAAAAAGGTAAAAATGCAACGCAAGCCGCGAAAAAAATTTGCGATGTTTATGGACCTAGTGCAGTGTCTGTGAGAGTAGCACAAATTTGGTTTAAGCGTTTTCAATCCGGAAATTTTGATGTCAAAGATGCACCTCGCTCTGGTCGCCCTATTACGGATAAAATGGTTGCCATTTTTGAAAAAGTGGAGCAAGATCGACATATCAGTAGTTACGACGTAGCTGAAGAACTGGGAATTGATCACAAAACAGTTTTGGCGCATTTGAAAAAAGCTGGGTACAAAAAAAAGCTGAGAGAAAGCGGCTGGAATTGATCAACAGAAGAGGTGTGGTGTTTCATCATGATAACGCTAGACCTCACACATCTATAGCCACTCAGCAAAAATTAAGAGAGTTTGGCTGGGAGGTGTTAATGCATCCGCCGTATAGTCCTGACCTTGCACCTTCAGATTTCCACCTGTTTCGGTCTCTTCAGAATTCTTTAGGCAATGTTAGGTTAACATCACGAGAGGACTGCCAAATCCACTTGTCGCGGTATTGAGATGAGAAGTCCCAAATTTTTTATTCCAATGGGATCATGTCCCTACCTACAGGATGGCGAAAGGTTATCGAACAAAATGGTACATACCTATATACTTTAGTTAAATTTAAATAAACTATATTAAAAAATGTTTTGAATTTTCTTAAAAAATGTGAAGAAACTTTTTCCCCAACCTGACAAAAATACGATGTTTGATTGTTAAAAAAATATATCTGAAAGCTAGAAAGAAATTTTATCAAAAATCTTCGTACCTACCTATGTTTTGAAACTCGATGGATCTCAAGTAAATAAAAATGGATTTTTTCACAGATGGCGTTGTTGTCAATAAATCTTTTTCATACTAACTTTAATATAATATTTTAGGTAGTTATACATATATTATTTGCTATCCATTTTTCGATGTTTTATTAATTATTATTCTATTTTCAGGTAAACAATTACTTTGTTGTTATAGAAATTTTTATAGATTGCGTTGGCGTCGCAGGAAATCCGTTCCATACTAACTTTAATAAAATATTTTATATCATTTCTCGTGCATTTTTTCAACATTCTAATAATCTGTTATCCGGAGCGGAGAAGAATCCAATAAATCAAACATCGGAACAATCTGTTCAGCAGATCTCGAGTTAAGTTTTCGCACAAACCCGACTTTCTTTTATATTATAGATTTAGATAATGGTTTTAAACCGTCTTCGCCTAATTACCTTTCTAATGAAACCGGATTGGAGTAGGTTGGATGGTTTCTGATTCTATAACGGATTGGTCTAGTCTAGGATTTCTGTCGCAAATATGTATTGCAAAGAGTTGGTGCTCTCTACTAGAAGGTCTATCCCTTCATTTTCCTCGTCAACTTACCTAGTTCAAAATGAGATGCCACGTTACCAACTTATTGATACACTAATAATGTTCGATTTTTTCGTGGTAAATAATTAAGGCTGCTAACGGGCTTACAATCGTCATCTGTGCTTTAAAAGCTGACAGATTGGCTAAATTGGCTAAAACTCGACCTTATATGTACCTATCTGAAAGGATGTTATTATTTATTTGTTTGACATACAATTTACAATCAGAAGAAAAAAAATGCAGTAGTTATGCATCACAGTAAAGAAAAATAAGTAGATACTCGTATCTCGAAGAATTTAAAGAGCCAAGCGGTACCTATACTTTAGCATTTTTAAGCCCCCCCCCCTAAGTAACCTTTGCATTGGTGTGTTGAAAGAATAGTTTGTGACACTGTTTGCTAATCTAAAGGTCTGTATAGTACGCGTGCTCCTGGAAGGGACATGAAGCTCCACCATAGTCAAGTCCACGAGAGGAATCAATCTGGCCGCTATGACTATAATTGTTACTTAATTATGATTTTTACTTTGTTAAAACTATAAATATGGAATGGCATATTTCTATTCATATTATTATAATATATCTACGTTTGTATATCCAACAACATACCCTTTTAACCCTTCACTGTATTCACAAAAAATGGCTATAAAGCTATTTGGTAAAACAAAAAACAATTCAGGTAAAAATCTGTTTATACATAATTCGACAGTTTTTTTATACTTTGAAAAACGAATTACATTTATTTTTCTGTTGATTCTGACTTTAAGGGTAGAAAGCCCCAGGAGAAATAATTCAGGTTTGGCGGACCTGCCTAATCAAAAACTGAAGCGTAAAACGAGGAAAGAAAAACCCTTTTTTTATTTTGTGTTTTTGTTTTCCTACCCACAACAATATATCACTCAATTTCTTTTCATTCACTGTAAAATAAACGAATTGTTTTTTTATTTTTTTTTATATTTTAACAATTTGCTCACAAAAGTAATTAAAATGTTATATGGATGTATAGAGAGATTATACCTACATATATGTATAATACGTACTATGCTGGATTCACAACATTATTATTCGAATAAAAAATACTTTCTGATACTAAAAATACATAATATATTGCTATCGTATTATTTATATTGTACTGGCTTAAAAATATTTACCTGCATATAGGCATGTTTTTCCTGTTATTATTTATAGCTGTTTACGGAACTTTAAGGTTTATTAGTAGGTAACAGTAACAAATAATAATATTTATTTTTAAGAAATGCTGAGCTTTTGTCACCTTGATTTAGGTAGGCAATGTGTAAATACTGGCACAAACCACCAATCTCGAACATTCTCGATCCATTTTGATGGTAATACTGACTATTCCGCGCATTTTACCGTTGATTCTTAACTACCAACTTTTATTTCCTCTTTAGATTGTAAACGAAAAGAAGATTTTGATCCATCACCATTGATGAACAATTAATTATTAATAGATATCGCAAAATCCTTTTTTAAACGTAATCTAATAATAAAATAAACTGTAGGCGTAATTTCAAACCAAGACGCTACCTACCGGAATAATAATAGGTGCTTTGTGCGAGGGTCATATTAAGAATAATTGACTTAGGTGGTTAAAAATTATATAAAAAATTAAATTCTGAAATTATAAAAATCAAATCCGCAAAGCTAAAATAATTTTTTTATAATATAATAATCAATCTATCCTGAGCTATTCTAGTAAAAAAAAAGGTTTCAGTTAAGAAAAAAAAAAGTTGTCGGGAAATTCACGTCCATCAAAAATCGATTGGAATAAAAAATTATCAAAACTGCTGGACAAACAAAAAAAATATTTAATGAGGTTGAAGAAATCGTAGTAAAATGCAGGAATCGGCATTCTTGCTAGCTTTCTCGTAAAAAGTGTTTGCTGTTACAACGTATTTAAGTGCTAGATAAACAGTGCTAGATAAAATACAATAATATAATATATGGAGTACTTTCATATATGTTACAAAATGAAACAACTAAACATCACATTAGGAATACCATAATACATGATAGATTTACCGTAAAAATATATACGAGTTTAAAATATCATTATAGGTAGGTATTAAAATCCCATTCCAAATCATTTAAAATTAACAGAAGTTTTTATTACTAAGACGCTGTTCCTTTCAAGCCTAAAACGTCTCTATTTACAAACACCACCGCTGTATAATAATTTATGGTTTTAATAAACGTGTATGGAGATTTTATTTTGTTTAACAGATTTCCAGGTTTGAGGGTAGGCACCATCAATTCAATAAAATACAATTCTATTTTATCTATAACGTGAATAATAATATTACGTTGTGTTTTTCAATTTGTTTTTGAGTTTTCATCAGTGACGATGTTTAAACAAACGATGTAACTATATGTACAGTAATTTTATAATCATTTTCATATAGGTTGATCTTTTTTTTAGTTTAAAAATACTAATAATTATATTATTATGCATATCTTTTTCACTGCCAGCAGTAAAATAATGAATGTGCGAAAGAGACAGTGTAAACCGTATTTGTAGCATCATTGCGCGTAGTTTGGATACCGCAGTTAACAAGTCCCTCACTAAAATAAAATGCATAATCAAGTAAAAATCACTTAGGATTTCTATATCAAATTCTTTTTGTATGCCTTTTGTATCTATAGTATAAAAAATGTATATAGTATACGCCGTTTCGCTAGGTGCGCGCGCATTACTCATTAGCGATCGCAATAATTTTATATTCGTTGAAAATATTAACAATGATAAAGGAAGCTGTCAATAGGCCCCCACTATTGTCACAGAGGAAACTCAGAAGCAATATAAAACCTTACGATTCTCAGACAGATACGACATCGTGGATTCTCTTTCTCATCCCATCCACGGTGACAAAATGTGTACCTACATCCCATTGTCTCCTGCTGCCACAACGATAGCAGATAATAATAATATGATGAACCATCTATCAATCTTTCTAAACGCTACGTGCTCAAAATACAGAACCTTAGAAACAGTTGAAATTAAAAGTCCTGATTCTTTTGTCAAAGTTTTGAATCCATAGGCAGTCACAGTCACGTTATCGATATTACAAAAGCAAGTAATGTAGGTAAAAATTAAAGAAGATTTTTTTTTCGTAAATCTATATAAGAATAACCCAGAACCCTAAAGCCACGGCTAGATTATGGGCCATGCTGCCAAATAGAGTCTCTGGCCCATCATGGGCAAATAGTGTGGCCGCTCCACCAATGACCAATATCGCCAAATATTTGACATTGGCCGTTACTTGTTTACTTGTCGATCGAGTTCGCAAGTATTCACCAATATTGGAACAATGTTGACAGCTGTCATGTCTTCCATGTTGTTATTTTCATAGTGTTTTGTAAATTTTTTTTTAATCCTGATAAAATAATGGAAGTTGAAAATGATAATATCATATTATGGCATTAATTGCAGCATCCTAGTGACACATGCGGTATCTGCTTTTCTGTTATTAAAAACTAGCTTATACCCGTCTTGCTTTACGTTTTTGATTCCGAATGTCAGGCTTGATCGGTAGGTAATTAAACAGGTTCTAGTCTAGCTTCCCATTGCTTTGCAGACCTCTATAACTGACATAAGCACAGAAAAAGAAGAATGAAACTTTCACAATTCATAAAAAGAGAGAAGAATGACACTTTTAATGTTTATTAAAATTTTGTATGAAGATCCTAAAAAATAGAGTTTTTTAAATAGCTCTAAATATATTAAAGTTAATGCAGCAAATTGTATTAAAGAACCTTCTCCGGCATTTTGCACGGCTCTGTGCAGATTCATATCTGACGTAGCATTTGTATTTTGAGCGTGATGCTATGACATACGGTAAAAAGCAAATAAAAAAAACATTTCTGAATTATTATGTAGATAGAGGAGGGGCTAATGCGAGTTTTATTTAATTTCCCAATTTACCACGCAACTTTCTTAATTTTTTCTTTCATAAGAACCTTCTCCTGATAAAAGCCAACACGACAAAAAAAGAATTAGTGAAATCGGTTCAGCCGTTTAGGCGTGATGCGATGACATACGGTAAAAAGCAAATAAAAAAACATTTCTGAATTATTATGTAGATTTTCCACGCAACTTTCTTAATTTTTTCTCTCATAAGAACCTTCTACTGATAAAAGCCAACACGACAAAAAAAGAATTAGTGAAATCGGTTCAGCCGTTTAGGCGTGATGCTATGACATACGGTAAAAAGCAAATAAAAAACATGTCTGAATTATTTTCTAGATAAAATGCAATTTACGATGTAAAAACTTAATTATTTTTAGCTAATAATTTATTGATTATGTTATAGTTATCGTTGATCGGGTGAAGGATGACGTTCGATGGGACATAAGCTTGAAATCAAAACAATTCCTCTATAATTGATTTACTTTTTAAAAAATTCAATAGATGGCGGTGTAGTAGGAAGTACATAACATGTGATGTATGTTTGCCTATTGTATAGATACATCGAAAGAATTCACCAATTTAAACCAATTTTTCTGAATTATTATGTTAAGATAAGATAATGAAAAACGCAAACGGCAAAGACGGTGGCTGATGCTTTCTTTAAACCACTCGAGTATGTATGTAATATACCCATGATTCTTGTTTTTTTTATCAATAAATTTTATTTTCATTTATGTTATCAACCTGTAAGAGCTAGGTAAATATAATAATATAGCTATTGCAAAACAATAAACATCAATAAAAATTGAAGCTTAGGTTTTTATTGTGTACCTAGGTATATTTGTGAATTGGAAATTATATTAAAATATCCTTTTCGCCCAGGGAGATAAACTCTCTAGAAATTCCCCACTCAGATAGGAGTATACAGTAGAGTGGAACGGTTTTTTTTTGTCTAATTTCGATTTGGAATAGTTGTTTTATCTTGCCTATTAGCATCAACAACCTACATAAAAAATATAAAAATTCTCATACAACGGTAAGAGCCCCGCCGAGATGTCGAAAATTTACAAAAACGACAATTTAGGGGCTGTTTGCGAGGTCTACAAAATATTACAGAATTAACTTAAATAGGTTTATTTTATTCAAAATCTAATTCCAATATAGTTGACTAGATGTTGCAATCACTATTTCATCATTTTAATAGTCTTTGGCCCTATGAGAGAGGAGCAAAGTGCAAGACAAAGCGGGGCCGACACGAGCCGATTTATAAATTTCAGTGTTTTGTTTCAAATTTTAGTTTCATCAAGTTCAGTGGATAATTATTGTCTCAAAGTAAGACAATAAGAAAAGGTTTCACAAAATCCAAATTAGTATCTCGAAAGCTCATGCTCATGCAAAAATATGAGAAATTCATTAAAAAATGACGTTATTCATAGCGACACAACTTTTTGAACCTGTATTTACTTTTGAATTGAATGTTTCTTTTTACTAAAATATACTTTAATGTAATCATTTACATGCATATATTTTGTATTTACAAATTATTTGATTTATTGGGTGTACTTTACAAAATGCCCATAAAAACATAAAATATGAAATTTGAAGTTCATGGTGGAACCTCTAGATGTCGAGCTAGAACATCCAAATTTAGGGGTGTTATTAACAACTATAAAAAGCAACTTTTGCCTGGTATTCCAATTACAAATTCGTAAAAAAAAATCATACAAAAGTGTTCCACTCTAGTATACAGTGAATAATTGGAGATTAGAATGTAAAATGATGAATAAAAGCAAGAAGTAATCAATAAATCAGTGATAGAAACATTGTGTAGCAGTCTAGCCTCGTGCCAGCTCTCAGAGTTGGGCCAATAGTGTAACCAGGTGTACAAGTATATTTGCCAAATGTTGCTACTTGCCAATGCTTGGCCAGAGCCACTATTTGGCCATCCTGGACCAGCATGGGCCATAGTGTAGCCGTAGCTTAATCGATTAACGCCGAATACCCGATACGATAACACATATATGGTGTAGTTCGTAATTTCTGTTGTTTGAAACATGCGGATACATAATATACAACCCAAAGAGGATATGCATCAGTTCTTTTGTCAAATTTTCTTTGACAAGCGCTTTTGGCTTCATTTGCCATAGTGTGCGTGCCTATAATAAATTACCGCAACCCTTTAAGTCCATGGATGACGATACCTTTAAGAGAGAGATAAAAGAGTATCTGGTTGAACAAAGCTATTATTCTATTGACGAGATGTTAAATCAAACTTAGCCTATTTTATATTATTACAGGGTTTGACTACTTTTGTTTGCGACTGGGCTTGCCCTTGAACTTTCCGTTTATCCATTAGTCCACATTGAATTCTCGTTGGGACGGCCCCTTGGTGGAGTGCTCTCATTTTGTTGTCAGTCAACCAAACTTTTTAATCTCAGTGACTCTCCACGCTATTATAGTATATTTTTATTGTTGATTGTGTTTTTTTTACTACATTTACTGACAGGAGACTGAAAGGCTCTTTACACCTTCTCAGCCTCGACCACATATGTATTTTTTCTATTTATATGCATTTTTCTGTATTATAAAAAATATCACCCTTTTGAGATTTTCAAGATGTTTATATATACCTATTTATTTTTAATTACATTTGCTGACAGGAGACTGAGAGGGCCATTTACACCTTTTCAGCCTCGCCTTCATTTTCATTTGTTTATTTTTTTGTGTACTTTTGAAGATTGTTTCATATGCAATTTTTGTTTTTTTTTTGTGTGTATGCTTTTTGTTTAAATTCATTATGTAACATTTTGTATAATTTTGACAACTCCAAGTGCCTGAAAAGGCCTAGGGATGAGAATGATAAATAAAAAAAATAAAAATGGTAGATACCTGTAGTCATAATTGTATGCGTCTAAAATGCGCGACCGTAAATACGGACTACGAAGTCCGTCACATATTGTGGGGCGGCCCCTCGTATTTGAATAAAAATGATGTAATACTTATCGCTTTTTTTTATTAAACTTTTATAAAAGAATTTAAATTACAAAGTATGTGATTTATTCAAATCACATCCTTAAAAAGCGATTGTGTTTTATTCGTAAATAAAGAAAATGACTAACTTTTGTATTGGTTCTTTGTATTTTAAATTTTTCTCAAGACCGATATTTTCATCTTTGTTATGTTCCAATAAAACCGATATTTCGATATCCTTCGATCTTTGTTCTATATCTATAAAGAAAATTACATACAAAAGTGTCCGATCCCAGGTGCAGACCATCTTCCTCTTTTACGACACAAGCTTTAAATAGATTACTATGAAAGAGTCAAAGAGTGTATTTGTGTTCATTTTGAGTGAACAAAGATTCATTAAAAAAAATATTGTATATATTATAGGGTATTTGTGAAAAAATATTGATATTAATGATCGCTTTACATTATGCTATATATCTATTAGGTACCTTCTTTATCTACAAGTAATAATTATGATATTTTTTAGTTCTCTCAAAAATTAAGATTAACGTTTGTACCTATACGTTTTATATACTATATAATATAACCTTATGTTTTGTATTTTGAGAAAAACACGAGTAGATTAGAGTCTTCGGTGTCTTGGCCAAGATGATGTATCTACTGAAATATTCACGAGGAGATTAGAACAGAATGTAGATACTAAAACTTCTTAGTTTAACTTAATAACATCGCAGAAAATGTTCTAAAGAGATTCATCCATGTACCTACTCAGTGAGTACAATATCTACATACTTACTACCTTTCAACAGAACAAAATAAATTACCTATTTTCTTTCAAATTCATAAGTAAGCATATCTTTTGCTTGGCTCATCAGTAACTAAAAAAATTTAATAGGTTAGTTTTTCGAAATAATATAGGTTTATATTTTTTACTTTTTTTATGCAAATACATTCATTGCAAGTGTACACATTTAAATGAGAGATTACATCTGTCAAACTGTATCTAATTTCCTGTCCCACGCCTCTTCTACCCTCTGTTTTACCCTTCAAATTCAGGTGCAGTAGCTCGTACTTCTCTCCCCTAAGCACATGTGCCAGGACATCTTCCGAACTTTGATGTCAGTCAGCAACTGTCTTTCAACTCTTGCGCTCTGAAACACATTTGCATTGCTGACCATGCCCGTCCATGGGATGGGATGCGGAGCATTCGTTATACAACACTTACCATTGTTTACTTTCACACTTATCATTATTTACATTCCAAGATTTTTTTCCGAAGTTTCGAACTTCGGCCCCCCGAATGCCGTACTCTTGATGAATAATTATTGTACTGATGATGTATTGATCGCGATGAAAATTCCGGCTGCCAAAAAATGTGATAAACATTTCTTCTTTTTTTATAATGCCTATCTTCCTGTTCTGTTGAAGTTCCTCTTGAGAAATGGAATCTCAGCTGTCACCATATTTTGGAAGACTGTCCAGCACTTTTTCTATTTGAATAACACACCTACTAGTTTCTTTCATAAATTTCACAGTTTTTATACCTTCTACATGTAGCGCATTTGAAAAAAACTAGAAAGATTTTAAAAGAATATCAGATAAAACTTGGTAAGCCTTCTATCGTAGAAGTTATAAAGGCGTAATATAGTTCTACATACCTAATAAACATCAAAAACACTTCATCGTATGTTTGCAGTGGGAATGTCTTGTGGCGTGTCCCAAACGGGATCCTAATTCGAATATTATGTTCGTCCAAATGTGTATTTTATCGTGAGAAATAATTTACACCCTTTGATGTGGGAACATACCCAAATTCTCTCCAGAATCCAGCATTACTTCTCAGCGCTAGAGATTCTACACAGATAATATCAGAGAAATGTGGATATGAAAGATCTTGCAGAGGGTGCCTAGTAATAATTTATTTCTATTACATGTATTTTGAGTTTATGTATGTTTGACTCCGAATTCTGGACTATCCATATCAACCTTGACGAAGATGGCAACATGAAATTGGAAATATGCGAATTCTCAGGTAGGTATTCAGGGGGAGTAGTACTCCCTCTGAAAGAAGGAGATCCAAGAAAGACTGGATAATGCAATGCAACAAGATTCTGTAGAGAACGACATAATGGAAAAATTAAAAAAAAAAAAAAAATAAATAAAAAACATACCTCCGCTCAAGCATTAAGTTGCTTATGGAGGAATACTGTGTCTTGTGTTGTTAATTAATAAAAAATATACCCAGAACCGTAGATTTTATGATCTTAGGATGGCATAAGTGTTTTACTATAAGTAATAAAGACAACGATGTCTAGCTATACATCTTTCGCTTGCACATTCAAAAGTACAATTCCTCCTCTCTCTCTGCAATAACTGAGAAGACTCTTATAAGTAAATTCATTAATAATTAATTAATACCTACTTTTTCGTGCAAAGATGTCAGTATAGCCGCCAGAACTTATCGAGTCAATTTTATCCATTCAACCGGTCCCTTCCAATCTGCGACAGGCCAACTCCGACTAAAAATTTCAAGTTAAAAAACACTTAAAAACTCTGACCCTACCGGTAATTAAACCCGGGACCTCTTGATTTGATGTCCATTCCACTAGGCTGAGGTCGGTTTTTATACCTATAGGATATGAAACAGAATGATGAAAAACAGGCGATGTCGAAGTTCTGTTATGCAAATGTTAGTATAATGGACTAATCCAGACTTCCTCCCATTATAGACCAACCCCGCCAAAGAGGTGGAAGAACAGCTTGCAATTGCAGTAGATCTTACAAATAACTTTTAAGTCTAGGCGTTAAGCTTCTATAATATCTAAAGTCTATGATTCTAAGATTTGTATTATAAAATTTACTTCTGACGTTAATATGTTGTACATAGTCACTTCCGAGAAGTTGCTTACGCGATAAGGAAATCAGCGGTATTTATCACAGTTTGCCAAGCCTGAAGTCGGAATGAATATTTAACGCATGATTCCACTACATAGTGGAGTTGAAAATATACTACGTTAGCTAACTAGGTATACCTTTCATAGGGTATACATACATAGCTGTGTCATACACATAGGTACCTATTTCTTCTTCTTCTTCTTCAGCCCTCTCTAGTCCACTGCTGGACATAGGCCTCTTCGATTTTCTTCCACTCTTCCCTGTCATTTGCCAGTCTCATCCACTGTTTTCCACCCACAGCTGCAATGTCATCGGCCCATCTCTTCTGAGGCCTGCCGACACTTCTCCGATTCTCCCATGGTCTCCATTTAGCACTCTTTGAGTCCATCTGTTATCGTCCTGTCTTGCTACATGACCCGCCCATTGCCACTTAAGGCTAGCAACCCGATCCATGACGTCAGTTAATTTTTTTTCTGCGTCTGAGTTCTTCATTTCTTATTTTATCTCGAAGACTGACGCCGAGAATATTTCTCTCCATGGATCGTTGCGTGACTCTCAGCTTGTCTGTGTTTTTTCTAGTGAGGGTCATTGTTTCCAGGCCGCACGTCATTACTGGCAGTATGCAGGACTCAAAGACGTTTCTTCTTAAACTAGTCGGGATCTCTCTGTTCTCAAAAACATGTCTTAGCTTTCCAAACGCTGCCCAGCTTAACCCTATTCTTCTCGGCACTTCTGCAGTCTGATTCTCCTTTCCAAGTTTAATTTTGTGTCCCAGGTATATATTATACTCCTCCACTTCTTCTATGCTTTTATTGTTGATATATATGTTCTTATTTAGAGGACTGATAATTTTAGTTTTTCCAATATTCATTTCTAAACCTATTTTGTTGGACGCCTCGTGAAGTTCTATGATTATGTTTTTTAGTTCGTCAATATCTTCACTTATAACAACAATATCATCAGCGAATCTCAGATGGCTTAAATATATGCAATTTATTTTAACACCTTTAACACCTTTTAACACCTAGGTACCTAGTATTATTTAGCAATTTTGAACATCGGTTGTCTCGAAAAAATAATGCTTTTTTCTAGGTTTTTGTTTTGAGTATATTGGAACGAATTGACTGTAGGTACTGATATGAGTCGAAAATGAGATGAGGAAAACAAAAATTTCGAAGGATGTTGGTAGATACAAGCGAAATTCCACAGTTTAAATTAGGGACCTACCTGAATCGGGGACAAACTTTTTAATGCGCACTTGCCTTCAAATGGAAATAAACTTGCTGTAGAAACTTACGTGGTGTATTGAGCGGTAGGATTATGAATACGAGAAACTTGGTCTGTGGACTAGTTTGCTCCCTATAAAATTACTACCGTTCTACATGCACACAATATGACAGTACGATTACGTAACGAAAAGGTACTGAAGACGACGTGTTTGAAAGACCTTTGACGTTGCTGGTAGATTTTTTTTGTGCGAGATGGAAGTGGATATTGATTTATCAATTTGTCTCTTGAAAATTCTACTCTGGGCTCGGATTGGACGAGAGTGGTTCGGAAATTGGCAACTAGAGTACCTATATAATTTTAATAATCATGCTTAGTATGAATAATAAAATGATCATTATCAACCTCAGTAGCCTTGATGTATAGGAGTGAACTTCAGATCATAGGGTTCGATTCCCGGTCGGGTCACAGTTTTTCTATGTGTTTTTTCACATGAAATATCTACCCTAAAAAATTTCCTCAGGAAATATGTAAGTTCCGCCGGCTATACTGACACCTTTGTATAGAAAAGTGTTAATTTATTTTATTTTATCATTGATAATTCCTAGTGTTATAGATCTGTTAAAATATTGAAAAACAATTTATATAAAGTGGAACAATTTATGAAAATTCTTGGAAATGGAAAATGAAAAAAAAAAAATAATTGCTCAGTAAAAACTGAATAAGAAAAAAATAATATTATACCTAGAATCAATATATTTTTTATCAAAAAATATCTTTCAATTTGCTCGCGTTTTCATAATGTTAGATCTGCCATTGTGAATAAATTACTTCTAGGATGATTAAAAAAACATTTTTTGCTACATTAACCGTAGGACATGCTCGATAAAAACATTTTTTTAGGTTATGTATTACCGTCTATAACACTAAATAACTATACTTACCTTAGTTCTTAAATTCAAAGAAACTGTCTGATAATATTAAGCCTTAATCCTCAGGACTTTTCAACAAAGTTCAATAAAATTAACATTATGAAATTCCGATCGGAATTCTGAGATTTGAAGGTCGTTCCAAGGTTGATATTATACCCTTCTCCCGATTGTGTATAAATCGGTATTGAAATGGTGAAAAGACGTAACTAAATTAACATGGTTCGTCTGTTTTAAAGAGCTGTATGTATATACAAAATACCTTAGAATAAAATGTACCCTGGAACCCTGTACCATCGGGCATAAAGGAGTGCAAAGCCACGGCCAACTTTAAAAATAAAATTAAAGGTTACATACCTACATAGAAAAGTTGGCTGGCTGATCTGATTTGCCGGAGGGTCCGGACTTTTAACCGTGTGCGAACACTTAGGTATTACTCAAAATTTGCTCAACAGATTATTCCGATGTGTAATTTATTGGATTCTCCTCCGCTCCGGATAACAGAATAACTAATAAAAAGTTGAAAAATGGATAAGAAATAATATAAAATATAATATTAGTATGGAACGAATTTCATGCGACGCCATGTTTGAAAAAATCTAACAACAAAATTATTGTCTTCTGCACCTGCACCCTCTCATTCTCGCATACGTAATCGCCACTCTTACAGCAGCCCATTTCGCTTACTCCACCGTTTCGGGTGTTTTAGAAATTTTTCATACAAAGTCAACCAAATTGCGCGCATATATTCTCGCGTTGATCCCATCTGAGCTTTGAATACGAATGAAATATGGACGTTTTAGAATTAATATTTTAATGTTATTCAGCTAGTTTGTAATAAATGATTGAATTGAAATAATATTTACCAACAGATAGGGTTTTTTTTTCAACAGACTCAAGAAAATACAAATAATAAGGGTTTGTTATAATTTGCTATCCCGCTCGTCATACTAATTTTAATCAACATGATGGAAAGAGACGAAAAAACATAGCTTCGCCGTATTATTTCATATCATAAAATATATTGATTGTGTGTTCCAAATTCCGCTTGCACCTACATAAAATTTAATGTACCTACTAAATTCATTTAAAATAAATCTGATCAATTCGCTGTAAATCGAGTTATACCGTTTTCCAATTCGACTGTGGATAGAGAGAGACTGCTTGAAAGTGATTTCATTAAATAATGTATGTAAGAAGGTTAGTCATACCGTCATTGATATAAATAACGGGCTGAAAGAACTTGGAAGGGAAGAAAAGGATCTCCCGTTGAATTGAATTTGTTTATAAAGGACTTTTCGAGTACTCAGAATGTTCATTGTTCCCAGTTTTGGTTCAATCGAACACAGCCGATCCCACAATAATAATATAAGAATGAACGTAGGTACCTACATAAAAAGACTCTTATGAACAACGTGTGTGTTCATATAAATAAATCTTAGTAAGTATATAAAAATATCTCAAAATACTCTGTCTGCTCGACTAACGCCGCCTACCCGCACGTGCCACAAAAACACGCGCAGATGGCGTTATCTGTATAGTGGTTCGAGAGCTATGTATGTTGTTTGAAACGGGTGGATACACACAAAAGTGCATCACTTATGTTTACAACTTTGGACAAACAACAATTTTTCATTATTTTATTGTTCAACAGTAAAACGGGCGACGAAGTCCGTCACATGGTAACGGGTGAATCCTACTAATAATGTTACACTACTTATTCGTGAGTTTGGATTTTTTTATCGTTCAAAGTTTTGTAAATGCGACCCTTTTCATGACGTGTGTTTACATTATAGTGTACAAACATGTTTTCAATATTTTTTCCACGTTGACTTTGCGGTATGTTTATTGAGAAGGGTTACAGAGATTTTTTTTTAAGAATTAAGTTCAGAAATATTATTTTAATTCTGACTTTGTCTTCCTCAAAATAAAACAAAGAGAACTGGGAGAAGGGGAAGAAGGCGGAATGGATAAATCTAAGCAAAATCAAAAAAGGGAAATCCCCTTGAAAACGTAGTCTATCCTGGAATCAATAAGGCACAGCATTCTCAATTCTTCGATAATATGTCATAGCTGTTTAAAGAAAGCAATAATACTGCTTAGTAACTATCAGTGGGGCTAGTACGAATTTCATCGAAAGTTATAAACTTATTAGCGTGCAAATAGTGTTCTTAAATCAAACGATCGAATCATTCGATCATTTTAGTATGAAAATTTTTCGAAACTCTTTCGATGATCGTTTCGATATTCGATCATCGAAAACTTATACTAGAGCTACAGGTTCTGCTAGGATCCAAAATTCTGTATCAAGTACAACTTCTTCAACGTTCAAAGAGTTATATTTTCAGTCGATTAGAGCTCCACAAATTTCGAAAAACTTTCAATAATCCGCGAGCCCACTCACACAATGTTTGTTTTGGAGGAGACTAGTTGTTGTAATGTGTACAATACATGGATCAATTATTTACAAGTCTGCTCTGATTGTTTGGGCCGAAGGTGCTTGGTGGTAATTCATTAGGCTTATTAAAAATACATTTTAACGGTAAATGAAAACTGTATTGCAAATTTAGACTCGCATTTTCATTCTAATAGCACGTCTTCTTGTTGCCGTCTTTTCGTAGGTCTTGTAGGTAGACTGCAAACTGCCGACAGGCTGCGGAAGACAGGCAGGATTTGTCATTTTTTTTTAAAACCCACCTTTCAAGAATTTCATAGATATAATTTTTTCTTTTGTACCCTATATATTATCATGATCTGGAGGGACCCATACAAGAATTATTATTTTATTAAGTTTCATATTTCTGTAGGTAGGTATACCTACAACTTTGCTTTAATACAAACATCACCTAATTTTGTATGATTTATTTGGTCCCATGTTAATACGAAATCTAATTTATTCACAGAATACATAGAAGAACCTTTTTAATCAATTTATTATCACTCCCTGTAACTATATTATACACATGCCTGGATATAACATAGGTAGTTATGTATCTCAATATATTTATCAAAAGATAAATAAAAAAGAAACTCGGGTTAGTTCGAACACTGCTTATAACTCGAGATTGGATGAAGATATCTTGATCATTTTTGGTGTATTGGATTTTTCTCCGCTCCGGATTGCAGAATAACTAATAAATAGAGACTGGAAAATAGTGGTGTTATTTTTTGTGAATTTCGGTGTTATTTTTGGAGAAATTCGGTGTTATTTTTGCTCTAAAACACGGAAATTCGCGTTATTTTTTCAACATTAATTTATTCAAAATAAATCTAGATGTTATAGCAAAACAAAAAAAAAATAGCAATTTTTAGAAATTGTAGTATAATTAACAATATTTTATATACATACATTGCCAAATAAATGAAAAAATCCAATACTACAGAAAATTATACAATAATTGAAACTACGTTCAGAAATAATACTAAAAAAATATTGTTTTGTTGAAAGATTGTCATGGTTAAGGTTTTTCCTTCGATTTGTTAACGCAAATCATGGGCATTTGAGTCTGACAAGCAGGAAAATTTTCTCTGCGCTCCAATCCTTTTTACTGCATTTTACTACATACAAAAATGTATTTTTCTTATCGATTTTATTATAATCTTTTGATTAACTGGCCAAACGCTAAATAAATCAATATTATTTTTACAAAATCACATTATTTCTGTAAAATAGGCATGAAATTCGCATTTTTTTCTCCAAAAATCACATTATTCGTGCTTTTTGCGCAAAAACTTCGAAATTCGCGTTATTTGCACAAAAACCTCAAATTTCGCGAAAAAAATTCGTTTTATCGCGATCGCGAAATTTTCCAGTCTCTACTAATAAAAAATAATTTAAAATAATATAACTATAATATTAAAGTAAGTATGGAACGAATTTCGATACAACAACGCCATCAGTGAAATATTTCAATCTATAACTACAATATATCGGTTATTGTGTAGAAATCTGTGATAGAAACACAATTTTTATTTACCTGACAACCATTAAGATTAAAAATATTTGCACGCAGATTTTAAGCTTTTTTCTAATCTGTAGGGCTATTCTCGTAATCAATCGCTTTCAAAAATCACTTAACGATAAGATTAAGACACGATCGCAAGCAATCGTATTCACAAAACTATCGGAATCTAATCTTAAATCATATCTTGAACTGAATCATTTTCATACTGATATTTCAAACATAACGAATTTTTAAGATATCTACTAGATATCTTGTTTTGTGAATACCTATCCGCCATTTTATGATTGTCAATCAAGATAAGAGCGTTATGAGAATAAGGGTACTGTTAATATTGAAGAGCATTTTTTATAACTAAAACGTGAAAATTTAATAAATCTAATTTTGAAATCAAATTATCGTTTGACAAATACTGACAGTAGTTTGATGGTTGGAGTGATTTAAAGGATTCGAATGGAAAATATGTGGTTTAAAACAGATACATCAGTCGGGATGACATTGGTTAAAAAGTCATTTTTATCATTCTATTAAATTCTAATTCAATTATTTTCATAGTTAGTAATATCACAGGACAACGTCTGTCAAAACGATTAAAAACAACTAGAATTATTTGAAATAATTATCGCATCACAATCTAAAAGTTCACCAGCTCATTCTGTCACTAGTTTGACGAATAGCTAGTAAACAATGACAGTTTTGAGTTCGAAAGTCACAAAATATTTTGGAATAGGTACCAATAAGACAAGGGCCACCAGCACACGTAACCAAAACTAAAAGTATAAAACTTATAATAATTATTAAAATTTTCACACTTGAAGCTTATGAGCGTCATCTACTGCTGTTTTTGATTATTTATTTTCTACGTAAAGAAAGTGTTTGTTTAAAAAGTATATTGTATATTTTCTACGTTAACCTCTAGTAGATACCTTCTATAAAACTTAACAATCAACTTAAGAAAGTTGTTTATCCTTGATCTATTGTTTTTATTACGATTGTGAATTTCTTATTGTGTTTCGAATGCCTACTATTAATTAGGTAGTCTTACTAATTCTTGTAACTTGAAAAAAAAACATCAATTTACTAGTCAAGTTAGTGAAAACAGTCTTAGAGATTTTTTCTTGTATATTAGTAGCATGTTGAAGGATGAGTTTAGAAAAAGGCTCACATGAAAGCGTTCGATATGTTTTCATTTTGTCATCATAATATAGAGAGTTCATATTAATAATTAATTAATAAATAAATAACACTCTTCTATACAAAGATGTCACTATAGCCGGCGGAGCTCAATGCTTGAAGCATTCTCTACCAGTCAACCGGTCCAATCTGGGACAGGATTCCAACCCCATACATAATATAGTGATATTGGTGGTAGGCATTTTGACTCATTCCCCAATAAAATCGATAATAAATACATACCTACATACTTTTTCCAATCTAATGCCATAATATTTGCAGTAGTTATAATTATCTTGCGAATATCTAAAGATAACTAATTTCCGCTTATATACCGTGCTATCCATCTTTTCAGTTAAAATTATTTAGTGACTTCAAAAGTCGATGTTATAATTAGGAACATCATTTTACTTGCACTAATTTTTGTTCAAAATTTTTATGACAATAGATAAAGATATGTAAAAATTATAAAACTTTGGTGGTTGAAAACCACTGACATTAGACCCCTGGTTATTGGGAACAAAATTATTGCAACTTAGTTACAGTATGAGGTCATTATTTTGTAACAATAATTAATTTGAATTTTAAACTAAGACAAAGGATGATAAAATGTTATGTCTGGTCAATATTGTTATACAGCTCCGAAGCATGGACCCTAAAGGTCAACACGATGAGTAGAATAGAAGCCTTCGAAATGTGGATTCACAGGCGAATGCTAGATATATCGTGGACAGAGAGAGTTACAAACTCGGAGGTCCTCCGCAGAGCCGGAGTTGACCGTGAGCTACTCATGACAATTAAAACGCGTAAGATCTCACATCTGGGTCATGTGCTGAGGGGTGATTAATACACCTTACCCCAGCTAATTATGAAGGGGAAGATTGAGGGGAGCAGAGGGCTTGGGAGAAGACAGATGTCTTGGCTACGAAATGTTCGAGACTGGACCGGAATAAGAAGCGTGGAGGAGTTGTTCCGGATAGCGCAAGACAGACAAAACTTTCGCCGAAGTGATCGCCAACGTCGGGGTGACCTGATACGGCACACGAAGAAGAAGTTATACTATACAACCTGTTTCAAGTAACAGGTTGAATCACAACACTGTGTATGAGGATATCAATGATGTAGATGAGATGGAGTTGGCTTGGGCTTTTGTAAAGGATGCCGAATGACAGTTGGCCGAGGAGAGCGCTGTTTTTATTCCCATCAGGGTCCCGAAGATGAGGAAGACCCTGTCACACTGTGTTCCCCTCCTTCAAAGCAGAGCTGAGGGATTTGTACATGGTGTGGAAGGAGGTCATAAACATTGCGCAAGATCGAGAGCAGTGGAGAGCTCTTGTTGCCTCCCTATGCTCCTGATTGGGGTGTAAAAGGGAGAATCGATTGATTGATGAGGATATCTCAAAAGAATATAATTTTTAATTGTGAAGAGACTTTTCATAAAAAAGATAACAAGGGACAAAGAGATTACATGTAAGGAAAAATTTTAAGAAATCGATGAACCAAGGGAAATCCCTAATTCACGACTTTGCCAGCGTCAGACCTGTCAGCGACTAAGTACTCGGAGCTTTCAATTTATAGACTATGAAGTTATGAATATTACTTATTCCCGTATTTTCTATCTAAATGCGGGAACCTGCAATACGAACACACAGATAGGTAGTTTAATGACATTTTACGGGATTTCCCGGATTTTGATGACAGCTTCTGGAATATTGCAGTATTATTATTACTTACTTTTATGTGTTTCTCATAATATTATCACCAGTTAGGTATGTATACCTACCGATACTTATTTTAGCTTGGCAAGATAAATTCAGATTTTTATTCAGGGATCTTCAAACCCCCTTTAATCCCATAGATTGATTTTTTCCTTAATTTCTACGTCTACAGGACAAAGACCCTCGTACTAGGGATAAAGACTCTCCAGTCTCCATTGCAGGAACAACACTCGGGAGAGAGTAATGTTCAAGATATTGTGCGACGGGGTAGATCTAAAAGACGTTTCTGGAGAGATCATGTAGAGAGAGCACAGCCTGGAGCCTTATTCCCGTAATCAATCGCATTTAAAAATCACTTAACGATAAGATTAAGACGTGATCGCAATCAGGTCGCCCTTGAATTTGACATTTGTAAGATAGTTACGGGAATGCCGATTACATAGAATTTCATACTAATATATCAAACATAACGAATTTTTAAGATATCTGCTAGATATCTTGTTTTGTGAATACCAATCCGCCATTTTAATATATTGTCAATCAAGATAGGAGCGTATTAAGACCGCTACGAGAATAACCCTACTGAATAGATTATAAAAATAGCAGCTGAAAATGCTGATCCGACAGGGTGCACTCCTAATATGTAGAAGTAGAAGAAGAAAAACTAGACCTTATAGTTGTCCCACAATTTTAAGTTTTACTAAAATATTAGTTTATATAGTTGCAAAACATCAAATTGCAATGTCAAAATAGCGTCTTGGTTTGGAAAGGTATTGTTAAATATATTTTTCTTTTTGAAGGCCTTGTGGCTTGACAGTTTTGCTATTTTTATTCTAAAAAAAGCGATGATACCTATTGCAGAAAAATAACTTCGCAAAATGATACCATGTTTAATCTCCTCCGATCCCAAAAACATTAAACCACTGAAACAAGTATCTTTATCCGTGGAGGTTGGAGAATACCGCTTGACGCCACCTTAGTTTCGGATATTTTAATTTAAGACGTAGGTACTACGGAACCCACCTGCATGCAGACTTTGGATTTTCATCATAAACTTTATTCCGCTGCCACTATTCCACATTTGTTTCCCTCTACGCTTTCCGGGTTTAAGACTCTACGGTTGTTTTCATTGCAACATTTCATCCAATATAATACTACTTAACATGAACGATTTAAAATATTGTTATAACTGCAGCATGCATACTGTAATTATCAATGTTGTTTGTTATTTGGATACTCTTATACATACTCGTATGAAGACCGTATCAATTGATTGAAAACAATTTCTCTCCTTGTGTCGGTTTTGCATCAAGTAATGGAGCAAACATTCAATGGGGTATCCAATATTACCAATAATTGATAATCAAAGATTCCACTCTAGAGAACTTCAATCCAGGCAGAAACTCTTCCATGTTATCGTATCCGTTCAGTAGGTATCTAACGTACATATCTATATAACGGTACCTACCTAACTCAAACAGTACTGATGACTCTGAGCTAAAATACCCATTAAATTGATTGTCAATCAAAATGGGACGTTTTTATACCTACTATAACTTATGATAGGCCTTGGACACTTGTGGCCGTATTCTGAACATGGCTTGCTCACCTAGGTGCCTACCTCGCATTGAAGAGGTTTCACTACATTTTGAGCAAACATAAAATTTTGTTGTGAAATGGAAATCCAAAGACTCAACTTTGCTAAAACGTTCGCTAGAAACCATTTCCAAACGCGGTCAGTGGTAAACGCAATTTTCGTATAGGTAGGTGTAATAATGGCAACATTGTTCATATTGTATCTATGCAAAAGTGTTAATTTATGCGATTTTGGGGCTAGAGTGCTGTAGGTTTAATAGAGTGGAAATGCGTCAGACGAATTGTTATATTGCAGTCAAATACAATGTCAGTTGATTTAGTTTAATTCTAATTCATGAAGAAGCAAGGCTACGAGATTGTTGAGATGAGAGTCAATACATAGTCAACCCTCAGTGGAGATGCAGATCAACCGATTACGTGGAAATCTTTGATTGGTTTTTGATGTCGTCATCCATTCGTTATTTGCTGGGAAGTACCATGTGCACTACCCTTTCTCTCCTGCAGAAACAGGGTTGCTGCACTTACATTCAAAAGTCAAAGTATGGGAATTACGAGGTGCTTAGAAAGGTATTTATTCCTTTTTAAATAGTGTTGTCTATTTTTGAAATAGAAAATGAATATTTTTAGATACTTAGGTATAACAAAAGAAAAAATAATAAAACGTCTATGAATGTATAAGGAAACATAATGGTCTAATTAAAGAGAGTGGTCTTCAAGTAGCAAAGATGTATATAGAAAAATGGTTGATAGGTTGTGAGAGATTGATTCGTCTTCGGCTGATAAATGAAACAAGTATCTACGGGTACTGTCTTTAAGAATGTATTCATTATCTTGAGTAAACTGTGAATCAAAAGAGAAAGCTAAAGCTCACAGGGTGACCATACTTTATAAACTTCTTTGTAAAGAATGGTCTTATAATAATATAAAAAGGGGTTTAAGTTTGGGTCAAACATAATACAATTTATTTTCTCTGATGAGTAATCATTATCAGTGGTACTAATAGAAACTGCGTTATAACACCGTTATGACGGGAATAGTGTTGTTATAGCATAAATCGCTAGTGAGTGTACATCGCAGTACCAAACATAGACCATCGATACATCGACGATCCACGCCCGGCACCGCGATACAATCAGTGCGTATTATATGAATTAAATCATGATAAAAAACTTAATTATAGCCAAAAGAAAAGAAAAATACCTATATATATATATTTTAAATATGGATATTTCCAAAGGTCGATTCGATTCATTGACAGCTCAAACTTGTTAAAGAGAGTGCAGTGGTAGTCTGTCTCATTAATCGTCGCTATTACTTCTTTATACCTGGGGGTAGCCAGGAATAAAGTTGGCATGGAAATTATTCTTATTATAGCTAGAAGAAAAACGTTCTATAAGTACGGCTGTGTATTGTTAAGTTTTTATTACCCCTAAATTGGAATAATCTTCTACGGATATGCGACCAGTGTGTGATACAGGAGAGGTGGGGTCTGATAAAAGATATTTTGTTTTTCCCTGATTAACAATCAGGCCAACTTCTCTGGCCGCTCTTTCTAGTCTCAAGAAAGTGTATCTTAGAGTATCTTGTGACAATTTCAATGTCTTCCGCATACGCCAGCAGTTGAACCAACCCGCAGAATATGGTGTATGCATTGATAAAACCCGAGTCTCTGGTAGCTTTTTCGAATGCTATGTTGAAAAGAGGCAGTCAAGGACATCTACCTGACGAAGGCCATTATAATATAATGGTACATATTATGTACCAAATGGGTCAGACAAATCCATCTGCACTCTTACCTGACACTCTACGTAGACATGGACACATCCGTCATCCAAAAAGTTTGTCAGGGATGTTGACTAAAGCTGTTGCTATAATTATGTGCTATCACTATATTAATATGTCACAATAATAATTAATGATGTCACAAGCAACATTTTTATTTAACATTTTGAATGAAATAAAAATACCGTTATAATACATACATTTTGTATTACTGAAAGCTTTACAATACATAAACTGCCTTACCGTCTAAGTAACATCTATGAGTACATAAATTTCATCAAAACGGCTTGAATATTCCCCCGATAATTCCTATACTTTGTACAATCAATGCATCGACGGGGAATCCCCCTACATCACGTACCCTGCCTTGTTCGCTTTTTAATAGAAAACCTGTAGTAACGGTCTCTTTGTGTTTTTCTTTCAGATCTTCCCTATTGTCCGTCTGCGTTCGGAGAAGAGTGCCTTCAGACGAGAACCTCAATACGGATTACGCCCCGATACAGCGCTATCCTAGGTGAGTACCTCCATCATTTACCAGTTCACGGTCTATAAAGACTGATTCTATGGGCAAAAAATATATCAGTCAGTTTTTTTTTAGTTTTTGTCCATCGAATCGTGCATTTTAGCAATTATGGGTTTTAATGTCTTACTTACTTTTCGTTTAGCATTTTTTTCGTTTTTTTCCAGTCCTTGTTTACCATGACCACAAAGCCAGGTTATTTCCAATCTATTTGCATTGTCCTGGTCAGTGTGTCTCTTGCAGCTTTATCAAACCCACCATACACGATCCCATATTTTGTTCTACCCACCCAGAAGTAGAACAAACATTATTTACGTTTTGCCTGCGTCCAGGGCTGTTCGATATTTCAAAATTCTGGCAACACACATTGATATTTTTAACGTAACTTCCACCGAATTTACAAAGTGTGTTGGCGTGTTGGCACATTTGCTTGTTTAGGTGTTATTTTATTCTTTCTGGCTTTTCTTTATGTTTATTGTACTATAATTGATTTTTATTTGTTTTTCGTTTGTTTGTGTCTGTACTCTGATTGGCGTAAAGGTAATTGTATACTGTAATGCCAATTAGAGATATTATATTAGTTAATAAAAAAAAATATATCGTTCATGATTCTGGACAATACCTTGGACTTTGAGCCGGTCAGTCCTTAATTTTTTTTTTCCATTTTAAAAAGTTTGCCTGCTTATTGCATTTTGTCTATTGTTCTGGACAGTTAAAATCAATGCACACTAAAAAATCATCTAGTCTAAAAAAATAATACAACCTCTTCAAAGTAAAGTAATGGATTGATCAAAATATAAGTATGTACGTGTTGTAAAATAATTATAATGAAGGCTTTTTAACCGAAACGCGGAATCATTATTGATTGATCGAGTTGAGATTGTGACTTATTTTGAAATTCGGCACATCTCCCACCTACATAATCCTATACTATAATTGGTAAGTTCAGCCATAATTCGATATTTTCGTTGAACCACTATTGATTATCCCCACGCGATATTTTATTTGTTTTACATACATATGACAAAACCAATCCTACTACGAGAAATATTTTTCATACTCATATTATTCGTATGTAAGTCGATATTCATTGCTATGGCAATGAGGTGTCCGCTAAAAACATTATATCGACGAAATATGTGAAAACTTGCCTACATTATACTGTTGCAGAAAGAAACATAAAACAATCCCCATATCCAACATGGTAAAGTAAAATTATTATTGAGAACATTTTTAAGAACGATACAACAGCTGATTTATAGGACAGCAAGAAATTAGTGAATCTTTTCTGTGCTCGACAGATTTGCTGCTTGTTTAGTGTTTTTTAAGAATTATTTTTTTAACAATAGCATTTGTCTGCAAAAATGCATCATGTCGTTGAGAATTTCATTTTCTTTCTTCTTTTGTATTTAAAGAGGTGAGGTAAGCCTCTCTCGACAGTCGTGTCTCAAGCTCCTCTCACATTTCCTTTTGTTCTTTTGAAGCAGAATTGAGAAATGTGAGCTTGCTGTCTGTTCAAGGATGTGAAAGAGTTAGCGCATTAACAATTCATTCAACATCCTTAACAAAATAACATGCCAGCTATTTTCACATCTTTTTTTGGTTGCATTGTCGGATGAGCTGGCCCATAGAGTCGTAAGTACATAATACGACTACCACTATTTTATGCCCTATTCTCTATTTTCTGAAATACCTTGTTTGATAAGCGTGGTTTGTTGTGACTGGGTTTTGTATATATAGGTTAACTCTTATCCATACAAAAGTATTGGCAGATATTTATAAGTAAGGAACGAGTTTACTTCTTCTTGTGGTGCATGACAGGTAGTTCCAAGGTTGGCGTTCACTGTGTTCTTTGTCTTGGACCGCTTGAAAAAATTGTTCCACAACGCGGAAATCTACGATGAATGCAAAGGAACGAGTAAAAAAATACATTGTTCAAGCATCTGAATATATGTGCTGTGCCTATTTTTCAACTGTTTACACTTATCGTAAAATATTTGTACAAAAAAAAACCAATGCCTGAAAAATAGGTAGGTAACTGATTTTGACAATTTATTCAGATGAATAGGTAATCTGCGTATGTCATGGAAAGTTTCCAAGTTCTTTGTAAAATCACTTTATAAGTTAGGCAATACTAAATTAAAAATGTTTAGATATTCATACATACCTATACTTAGGTACCTCAAAATAAAATATTCATTTTAGTGAAATATCGGGGAAACAGTCTTAACAGCTTCAAAAGGCCTTCGCGTCTATCACACTGTCAAGAAAACAGAAAAAAGTTACAAACAAAGAAAAAGAACTTAAAATAATAAGTAGGTACAGTGTAAAACAAAAATAACATAATTTTTCTTAATTTAATTTTATGCTGAGATACATTGACATAAATTCTTTCATAATAATCATATTTTTGTTTTCATATTCTCAATTAAAAATAAATGCAGTCATTCCGCTTAATCGGGACACCGCTTAATTGCGACAGCCGCTTATTGGGGACAAATCTCAAAGAACAGAAACCAAAGCAAGAATCTAATAGTAAATATATATGTTTAATTGGGACAACATTCCGCTTAATTGGCACATTCAATTTAAGATTCCTACTTTTCTAGATAATTTTTGTGCTATTGACATTTACATAATGCTGATAAAACCGGCCTCTATTATCATGCTACGCCAGATGGTTCCTTATGCTATAAACACATTGCACTGTCTGGTTATAAAAAGGTGATGGACCGCATTACTGTATTATGCTGTACAAATATGTCAGGTACCTACTGACAAAAGCTAATGATCATAGGAAAAAGTGCTAGACCTCGATGCTTTAAGGGGTTAAGAATGGAGGGTTTACCAGTGGAGCACCATGCAAACAAAAATGCATGTATAACTTCTGAAATTTTGCGACATTAACAACTTACTAGTTGGGACCAAAATTTACAACATAAACAATGATAAAAATTGATAATTTTGACAGTTGTACGGCACACCCTCATTTAAGACAATCTACAAAATATACAGCTAGAATTTCTTCCTCTTAATACCACATCGTAAGTGCAACCAAACAAAATATGAAATTCGCTTGATTGGGACAGCCGCGTAATTGCCCAAGTCCTGATGTGTCCCAATTAAGCGGAATCGACTGTACCTACCTAATTAACCTTTTTCACTAAATCTTACTAAAAATTCAATATAACACAAAGTTCTACACTTATTAGGTATACGACTAGATTATTCTACATAATAAAAATACCGGAAAAAGGACAAAAAATCTTCTAAATTATACACCAACGAACAATTTTATTCCAATTTAAATGAAAAAATCAGCGACTTTTTTTCAGTTCGTTTCAAAAGATTTCGCGGCTTTTAAGAAGCTCGAAAATTTAAGAACGATTAAGCCATGATTTATGAAAAACTTTCGATTCGAAATACGTTAAACCCCCATTTCTCAAACTTTTTGAATGAAGCTTTATTCGGGCTGAAGGCGAATCTCAATTTGTAACTTTACGACGAGAAATTATGCAAACTTTGAATATTAAATTTTAACCCCTGATCGTTTTATATATTGTTGTGTTTTTCAAACTCAATTAGTACATAAAATACCACTAAATTAAATTATATCATTTACATATTATTTTTATGTATCTAACATAATTAAGTAATTAAAAGTATATCAATTAGGTAAGTTTGGTATAATGTATGGTTATTAATTTAAATCCAAGTTATGTTCTAAATTATTAAGTACCTAATGATTTGGTGGCATAGAAGTCACACTTCTGAACATAAGGTCTCTTCTTTGGAATCTAGTCAATCTCAAATCAAGTTCTTGTTTCAAGTTGTCTCTTCCAGTGCAAATATTTTTATTTATATCTAAGATTGCCTACTTTTGGGAACGAAATTAATGTGACTGATCTACGTAATTCTGGGTCAACAGTATCCTCTCTCACCATTTCTTTCAGCTTTACAATTTCTTCCATACAGTTTTATCACCCATTTAAAAAAACATGATATACACCGTTCTCTATCCAATGGAAGTGAAAACTAAACTAACTCTAAAAACAACTATCAGAGAACTGACAGTTTGCGTCAAACGGCAATTTAAAAAAAAAGCGCTTCAATGTTAACGAATTAGAAAAAAAATCCAAAAAAAATCTGCATGCCAATATTTTTAATGTCAATGGTTGTCTTCTTCTTCGCCCTCGCCTTTGTCCCATTATTTGGGGTCGGCTCTCCTTGTCCTGTTGCGCCAAGATTTTCTGTCTAACGCCATCTCTGGCTCCACTTCGGAGTCTTTTAAGTCCCTATTTATGGTCGACAACCATGTGGCGGGTGGTCTGCCTGGTCTCCTGGTTGGAGTTTCAATGTCCATGGCTCTCTGGATCATGTTGTCTTGTGGTCGTCTCATAACATGCCCATACCATCTAAGCCTGTTTTCCGTTATCTTTTCGGTTATGGGTGCGACCTTGAAACTTCCTCGGACATAGACATTTTTAACTCTATCGAGTCTGGTTACTCCTCCAGCCCATCTGAGCATCTTCATCTCTGCAGTATGCATGCTTTGTTGGTGTTTCTGTTTTAATGCCCAACATTCAGAGCCATATGTTATTGCGGGTCTTACTGCGGTCTTGTATACTTGACCCTTTACTCTCACTGGCATTTTTGTATCACACAGTACTCCAGAGAGGGACCTCCATTTTAGCCATCCTGTGTTAATGCGCTGGGTGACATCTTCATCTGCGTCACATTGAGGTGTTATTACGCCGCCCAGCCCCCGTAGACAAATTCAAACTGGCGTTCGACTACAAATGAAGATTTCGCCAATGTACAGTGGGAAAAAATTATCTGTCCACTGGAACAAGTAAACAATTTTTTGAACTAAGCAATGACACTGATATAAAAAAATATAAAAAGTAGACAGTTAATTTTCTTCCTACTCTACATTGTCGAAGAATTCGTTTGTCCCCCAGGTATTTAAATGGTGTTCTTTGGGGTAATGGTGTGTTTTGGAGGTAAATACGTTGTCCTGTGTCTGTTAAGTTATTGGAGAAATAGCATGGCAAATGTTCTGTTTTTGTACGACTTATTCTCAACCTGTTGTCCTCTAAAGCTCTTCGCCGAAACAGAAGAGAGCTCAGCAGAAACACAATTTTAGACAGATGGCGTTGTTGTATCGAAATTCGTTCCATACTAACTTTTATTATTCGCTATCCATTTTTCGATGTTTTATTAGTTATTCGGTTATCCGGAGCGGAGAAGAGTCCAATAAACCAATGATGATAAAAATCTGTTTAGTCAATCTCGAGTTATAAGCGTTCGAACCAACCCGAGTTTCTTTCACATATTTAGATGAATCTAGACTCACCTAAATTAAATAAATATACACTCGAAACTCTTAATAGAAATCAAAGTTTGTGTTGTGAAAATGTTACCTTCAGTAAGTAATAAACCTTTGGCGAACCAATCGTCACAGTTTGTTACTCTTTCGACAATGCCAAGCACTCCGGTTAGTCTCATTTCGATTTTCTCTTAAACTAATCCCTGATAGTCTTATTTCGGTATTGAATGAAATTAATCCCTAGAATGGCACGTTTCACTGTGTTCTTTGGACCATCTTCATCCCCACTGCATTTTTTTACAGTTAAGGTCAATCGATCAATCAATCAATACTCCCTTTCACACCCCACTCAGGAGCATAGAGCGACAACAAGAGCGCTTCATTGCGCACGATCTGTTTATTACCTCATCCCATACCATTTCCAAATCCCTCAACTCGGATTCTAAAGAGCGGAACACTGTGTGAGAGGCTTTTCCTCGTCTTCGGGACCCTGATGGGAGAAAGAACAGCGCTCTCCTCGGCCAACTGTCATTCGGCATCCTTAACAAATGCCCCCAACCAATTTCATCTCCTCTCCACAACGGTGGTACAATCTTATACCCAAAATTCTTCTGATGTACTTACTTCATTTCAAATGTAGAGATTTTTTACATTTAAGGTAATTGTCATAAATCCATAAGTTTGAACTAGTACTTAATTCGCAGCTATCAAAAATCCTTCTTTCTCTTTGATTAGGCCTGTTGTTTCTGTTGCATTATCCTTTTGGAAAACTCACTGCTACTATTCTTCCTGGAAGTCGAGTTCCTTTCGGTATCTTAATAGGCTCTGGCAACTTTTGTGGTTCTTGGATCCCTGGGGATTTGGGGTTTTTGATTGTTTCTGAAATCAACATCTTTTGTATGGTCATCATGATGTAATAATAGTAGTTCTTATCAATATAAATTTGACGCATGCTGTATCATTGTAACCTGTGTAAAGTTTTCTAAACCGTTTCTGGCAAGACTCTCCTCTTCTCTTTGAAGGTTTCCACCGGCCCAGACCCCCGACGAGCTCTATCAGTACGACGAAGACCTGGAGTGTTCGTATTTTAGACGGAGACCTAAATCAGTTTGTAGCCAACCGGACCCAAAGAAGTATACTTGGATGCCAGAGGACGAGGACTCTTCGAGAATGGAAAGACCAAGGTATTTCATTAACACCAACATTTTGATGTTTTTTTTTGTCTGTGTCTACATGTCAAATGTCCTTGTCCTCATAGAAACATTAACATTAATAGTTGTAAAGAATCGACCCACATATGTCAACATTCCTCTAACAAATTTTGTGTCGTCATTATAAACCAAAATACTGTACAGGCAAATAATGTATTCCTTCATTGGGTTCGGTATAGCGCAAATTACTGATCTTCGCGGCTTCCACTTATGTATTTGTTCATGTCTTTAATCGTAAGATTCGTAAGTAAGTATGTTTCATATACAAAAACAAAAATATGGATATCAATGACGAAGAGTGAAAGTTATCTTTGTAAACTAAGCAATTATGTAGGTAAACTAAGCATGTTTTACAAATAAAAAGTGTCGAAGTGTTTAAAAGTTTAAATTGTTTCTTCAATTGTTTTTGTTAGATACTTTTATTTTTGCATTGGTTGAGTAAAGAGGAATCCGCTTATGTGGAAGCTTTTCCATTTAAATAGATTCTCAATCAGATACCTAATTCAAATGAAATAATTTTACTTGTACGAATAAGTTAATATGAATATATATTATTTTGACTGAAATTAATACCTACTATCCATTTGATTTACTAAACACACTTTTGGTAACAACAGAAAATCACCTTCATATTTTTTTGTTTAGAAATCGTGCTTATTTTATTTATTTTTTATTTTATTTTTCAACATCTCCCGTAGGTCCTTAACAGAATGCTTGAGTTCATCGTTCTGATTAACAATTGTACATATATAAAACTAGGAATGAAGTTATGAACGCACAGTAGGTATACAATAAAAACAAAAAATCCACAACAAAAACAATCAAAATTTTTGGAAATTATGGTACAGCGAAGACAATCTGTTTGATAATGGATAATGGAAACTTCTGGAAATAAGAAAAAATGGAATGTTTCTGTTCTAACAGATGATTGTGGTTTTTACTTACCCCTGTTCATACTATCTTTCTTTACGTGTCCGGTTTACCCACCAGTAAGCAGCGACAGTCATCGCTAGGATAAGGTCTATTGCAGATTGCAACTTTCCCCAATCAATGGGCGTGTCAGGAGCTGGTCGTCGTCTTGGAGCTCACCACACTCATATTCAGTCTCATCTGCAGAGAGGTAGCCCCATCTATGTAGGTTTTTCTCACACATGGTGACACCAACCCTTAGTCTATTAAGTTCATACCCCTGTTCTTGATATTAGTTTGTCATCTACAGTACCTACACAGTAACATTTATATATATCTATAAATACTCCCTCGGGCATAGTCATGTCAAGCAATACCTTCAGAGGTTTTTGGACATCTAAATTTGAAAACATTTTCAACAAAGGTGTGAGTTATTTAGTCACACAACTCACATAACAGTTCATCAAACTTTAATAAATAACCAGGCATTCCGTGTGTGCATTAGTTCTGTTGAATTAAGCACGACACTCACGAACCCCGCGCAACATTTGTTTGCTCAAACGTGTTGTGCGGTCGGCCTGCGGTGAGTGCATCAAAGTCCCCGTACAAAACTACTATCGTGGAATTATTCATAAAATCTGTTTCCTGCGGTGAAGCGAATTTCAACCAACATCGGATTGTACCTAAAGTACCCATCGAGTTAATTTTGAGAAACTGTTAAAGAATAACTATAGAATCCAGAGCTTATAAAATAAATTTTAAAAAGTTTTGCAATGGTGCAAAAGATATCTTTGACAAATCTGGGAAACAATTTCCTCCTTCTTTTTAAAACTACTATCAGTGTTCATACCAAAGTAACACAACAACATTCAATGAATTTGTATAGGTATATAAAATTTCAGACCAATAAAAGCGCGCGTTTCACAAATACTACTGCACTAAGTGGAATCTATAATGTAAAAGAAAGTCGGGTTAATGTGAACACTTATATCTCGAGATCGGCTGAACAGATTTTTATGATGCTTGGTTTATTGGATTGTTCACCACTCCGGATGACATATTATTAACTAATAAAACATCGAAAAATGGATACCTAGATCATAATAAAAATATAATATTAATGTTAGAATGGAACGTATGTACCTACTGATAACAACGTCATCTGTGAAAAATTTCATAACAACACAATTTTTTTTTTGAGTTTCAAATCATTGGTACGCAGATTTTTTATTGAATTTCTTTCAAGCTTTCAAAAACAATTTTTTAACATTCAAACATATTTTAAACGTATGTATTTTTGTATAAATTACAACTTTTAAATCAATATTCACAGGACAACGTCTGTCGAGAAAGCTAGTATTGAATAAAAGCATGAACAAAATCGATTACCATGATTGTAGATTATGTAAGAGTGTTAGAACTGTAAATTTTATTAAAATACAGCTGTTGCATAATATATTCGGTGATTTTGCTTACAATATAAGGGAATCTACTGAATCGGTTTTGCTAGTCTGGTATAGAGATCTGAAAAAGTTCCGATTTGATCTGCAGACAAAACAACTCAACCCAATCATATTATATTGTTTGAATAGGCCTGTAGGGCTATTCTCGTAATTAATCGCTTTTACAAATCACTTAACGATAAGATTAAGACACGATCGCATGCAGTCGTTTTTCACAAAACTATCGGAATCTAATCTTAAATCCTGTCTTCTTGAACTGGATCATTTTCATACTGATATTTCAAACATAACGAATTTTTAAGATATCTACTATATATCTTGTTTTGTGAATACCAATCCGCCATTTTATGATTGTCAATCATGATAAGAGCGTATTAAGACCACTACGAGAATAAGGGCACTGATGGCTTGTTTAATTCTTTATTTCTATTAGCTGTTTTCCTCGCGTGACGTGAACTGCCAACTGTGCCGCAATCCTTTTCAACCTCCACCTAAGGGGGATATTTCAATTGTAATAAAATAGCCGCCAACGGTATCGATACGCAAATGACAGCTTTTTACGTTGTTACAGTGCATGGGAACACCGACCGACCGATACCACCGAGTACAAAAAACATTATCAGGGAACTTTTTTGGATGCGCAGAACCGAAAATTGGTTCCTTTATTCAACAGTCACGTGACTGAAGATAAATTATCAGTAATAATTCATTTTTACTTTCATCCACAAGCACAAGACAACACAACAAATCCCATAGGTACTTCTTTTAATTAATTACATGATTAAAACATAAAATTCCTAACGCTAAAACAAAAAAATCGAATGTCACACTTCCGACAAATGTCACAGTTTGTATAAGTTTAACAACAGTCACGTGGTACATGTTGGGACCATCACACTATCACATTATTTCTCTAGTATTAGGTATTTATTTTCTTCTCGAAGACCGATATTTAATGGTTGGCGGCCATTTTATTAGTTCGGCTCCCTACAGCCGTCCGGCACTTTGATAGTCTCTACTACAATAAGTTAGTTGGAAGTAAATTAAAATACCTTCTCCTTTTGTTTCAGACCTATAAGGATGGAAGACGAGTTCGATGGACGTCGCCCTTCTTCCAGGCAATCGACCATGAGCAGTGGATCTGGAATGCAGTACATGAGCTATAGTACGGAATACCTGAGCACTCCTCAGCATAGGTATGTACCTACATACATAATACATACCTACTTATCTTTATTTTTTAACATGACATGATGGGTGGTGAGCCTCAAAGCTGTACGTGAAATATCACGCAAAAAAAACTGTGTCTTGAGAAATCAAACTTGCTTCGCTGAATCCAATTCCTCTTATATATTATTTTTAAAGGTGATTTTTACGCTTATTATTTGAGTTTCTCCGTTTCTACATTCAAATTTACGTTTGATCCGAGGCTTAAATTTAATATTTTATGATGTATTTCTGAATGACAAATCCATCCTTCGGTTCGTCATCACCATTGTTTGTTGATCCGCAGAATATCCGACCTTTGAAGCTGTTTCATAAACATCTGTCAAAAGAAATTTCAGAATGTAAGGGATGAATATTCAAAGGTTAGATAGAAAGTAAGTGATGAAGCTTTATATTTTCTCATGGTATCCTTCACAATGGGCTTTCTGAAAATGTCAGACGAGATGATATTCCAAGAGTTTTTTTATTTGCGTAGAAATTTCTCCGTATTTCCAACCTTTTCTTGTGATGTTTCATCAGTCATAATTATTATTATTATTCAAGAAAACATCCTAAGTATATAATTATAATTGGTTAATTTCGTTCGTAACTCAGTTGGTATTTCGTTGAAACACTCAAACCCCACGCGAAATATTTTTTCAAAGTTATTTACCCATGCATGCAAGGAAAATATTATTCATACTTAAAAAAATATTCGTCCAAATTCGATAGTTACCATGGCAATAATAACGACTGTCCGCTAAAAATATTACATCGACAAAATATAAGATACATGATATTATAATATAACCGTTGATGTATACCTACGGGAAAAAATGTTAGAACAGAAGTTTTGATTTAATGAAATATTTTTCCAAGAAGAGTGTTATTCATCCTTCTATCACGGTTGCGAAGACAAGGAAAACACTTTTAAACTGTGGGGCTAGTACGAGTTTTATCGAAAGCTAATTGCACGCAAATAAGCGCTTATTAGCGTGCAAATGGTGTTCTTAAATCAAACGATCTATTCATTCGATCATTTTAATATGGAAATTTTTCGAAACTCTTTCGTTGATCGTTTCGATATTCGATCATCGAAAACTTATACTAGGGCTACTGTACTCCGTTCCTTTGAAACAATGTTAAAGAATTTGAACTAAGTGTGGTACGATGGCATTTAGTTATTTAACGCAAATTCTTTCGCAGATTAATCTGTATCCCGATGCCCTTCTATTTCGAAGGCTGGCTTAGTGTGATCACTTTACGTTAACAACGTTCGCCATTAGGTGGTAATGTTCAAATTCCCGAATATTATGAGAACTTTCAACATATTCAACATGTGGAAAAATCTCATGCCCCGGGCAGGATTCGAACCTGCGTCCTTCGTCGTACCGCGCCGAGACGGTAACCACTGGTCTTTTTTAAGACGTTTTTGAGACAAACGAGTAAATACTTTGCCATGACATGACAAAAATCTTTGTCATTTCTGTTCCCCCTACTAACGATTTTCATCTTATTATATTTTTTCTCGAAAATCATTTTCTCCTTCACAATCGTTAAAAATCGCACAGGTGTGAGTCGGTTCCTAAGAAAATAATATTATTTGTTGTCGCTAGAGGTAAAACGAAATGTGAGCAACTTTGGGCTTTTAATACGGTCCGATTTAGTTGATGTAAAAATCAAAGAATTTGCATTATGATTTGTTTAAGGTCGGTTGGTTTTTCGAAAAATCAGATCGGGACCGTGAGGTTGACCACCTGTCAACCGGTCAAAAAAGTCATAATAAGCCTCGGACGCCTTCGAGCGCAATGTATGATGCCTCCCTATGGTTCTAAGAGGAGCTTAGGCCCCCGCATTGCGGATTGGTTTGGGGAGGATCCGCGGCGGGCTTGATTTGTGTGGGGCCGGCTTTTTGGTTTGATTGCTTCGATCGAGATAAACGGGTTTGCTGCGGATTAGTCTCCTCCGGGCTGGCTTGCGGTGTGCGGGGGGCCTTAAAGGGAGAATGTATGTAGGTATGTATGTATTCATGATTTTTATCAAATTGTATTAAATTGGTACTTACTTACTTAATCCATGTTCGCTCGCAGTGTGGAGCATGTGGACGCCACGAAGTTCCTCAATGTCTTGCGCCAGTTGCACAGCTTCATCCCAGCTTATTCCAGCATCTTGTAAAACCGCAGTTAATGCCCGCTTGATTGTTAATTTTGGCCTGCCTCGCCTTTTTGTCCCATTCATATTATAAAAAAGAAGTACCTACCTATTCACAATTCAAGATTCTCGGAGGACGTTGCCAAGCCATTTCAATATGCGATTCTGGATTACCGAGATGATGGGCTGATTGGTAAAGCCCCAATCAATAATATTTATTTGGCCAAAACTCTATTCTCCATGTTTCATGGTTCGGACTTTCATATATTTACTACACACCTTTCCAGCGAGAACCCATTTCTCATACATAGCAAAACCTGTTTTCTAACATCTTGCCTAGAGTATATTATCTTTATTATACAATACCAAATCATCTGAACTAAGGTGCACAACGTTCTAATTATGTCTAGATTCTTGTGACCATTTTTCAGGACTAGATCTTAAAGAATATGTAACAACTAATGACTCTAACAATTCATTGCTGATGTTCGATTTTTAAATGGAACAAACCACTATGGGTTTACGACCGTCTTCTACTGTTATTTCGAAGGCTGGCTTAGTGTGATCACTTTACGTCAACAACGTTCGCCATTAGGTGGTAATGTCTCCGAAACTCCTAATCATGAGAATTCTCAACATGTTCAACATGTAGAAAAATCTCATGTATGCAACAAGTATATATTTAATAATTAATGAAATATAGACTTTTTAAGGTAACGAGAGAGAGAAAAAATATAGGAACGTTAGTTACCTACATTATTCTAAAGAACGCAATACCCGTCAGAACAATTTGATTCCTACCGATCAGATCGGTTCGTAAAAAAGCACCCTTATTCGTATAGCGAAAAAATCTTTAATAATACCGTGAAATCTGCTACACACTTAACAATAAATTTCATCACGCCATAACGTCATTAGTATTTTTGTACCTACAACGATTTTTTCATACTTCCACGCTCAACTTTTTTACAAAATAATATTTTTATACCGCATTCGTAGGATCATAACGAAAAGCAATCGCATAAAGTTTTCTTGGTACATACAAACTTAGGTTAAAATATCTCTACAAAAACACATTTTATATTTTGCACATGTTACGAAACATATTAGAAAATTGTTTTGTAATATTATTACGTTTACATAATATTTTCAGCTACACTACTTGTTTCTTTTCTAGTACCTACATACATACGGCAAAGTATCACATTATAAAGGTGGCAGTTATATTTTTTCCGCATTTTTAAACGCAACAAATCGAATATTTTTATTAGGTAGGACCTGATTTTATATTAAGTATAAATGCATATGTTAATTTATAAGCTACCAACTTAATTTTATAGAAGACTTTTAATTAGAAACTAGAAATCAAACCCCTTCGAGGATTCGACAGATTCGTTTAATGCTCTTTTTGGAAACTGTCTAAGTTTGTTTTTTTTTTACAACCTGCTTGAGAAGACCTAGCTACTTGAGGCGATCTACTTTATTTAAGAAAAGTAATTTTAATGAAAGTTCTTAAGAAGCTGTTGTTAACAGAAAAATTATGTGGTATGTATATTTTTGCAAATTGCGTCTGTTGATAGAACCAATGTGATAATAAAATGATTGTATATATTATTTCTTATATTACCTGTTTTTACCTAAACGAACACCACAAGCTTCAGCCTTATAATTTTAATTTAAAAAGCCTCCATCTTTGACTTCCATAATTTGTCATAAACGATTCTCTCGCAATGCAGACCCGCTGCTTGCTTTATGTCACTGCGCCTTCATATTTGGGACCTACCCACGCTTTTGTACCTTCTTTTAGACCTCCATTCCAGTACTTTTTTCTTCCATCTATCATCTGAAACTTTTGCCATATGAACTCGTACTGAAAAGTTTATATTTCGAGCCTTATCTGATATCTTGGTCTTTTCCCTCATCCATACATTCATTCGCGTATAAAAAAAATCCTTAAAACGTTTGAAAGTTGCCTGTTATTACCTACTTTTAACATAGCAACACAAACAGTATGTAGGTACCAAAGCATTGCTCAGAACATCTGAAATGAAGACTCTGCGCGCTATTCTGGGATGAAAATCCAGGGATAAAATTCGCAATACTGCCATCAAAGATACCTACAACACGGAGGACATTGTTGGATGAGTCAGGATAAGGAAACGCTTCTGGCGCGATCACACCAGATAACCTAACATGGTGATGAACAGCTTCCCATCCGGCAGTCGCCAACCCGGGAGATCTCCAAAAAATTAAAAGATTGTTCGACATTCAAGGAAAGTTCTTTGCGAAAAAAACAGATGCTTGGATCTGTTTCAAAACTAAAAAGAAGAAAACAGCTACACTATAAGTTTCATAGTGTGTGAACTGGATGATTTTTTCCTTTTAATTTAATTTGAAAATCCTGGTATAGGTAAACTCTTTGTAAATTTTGTTCGTCTAGTTTTTTAGTTTTGTTTTCAATTCTCGTCCGACTTTTTTTTATTATTATTGTTCTTGCGTAGGTATTCTTTTGTGCCAAGACCACATTCGATTTGCCTCAAATCCAATCCAACTTGGAAAAACTTTGTGCGACAAAACACATCGAGCTGTTCATCGACTCAATCTTATCAAACAATACAGCGAGTTAGTTCATAAAACTTTCCAACTATTTTCATTCGCAAAGAAAAGCCAACTCAATAAACACGTTTTCAAAGTCGTAAAGTTATTTACCTACTTATAATATTTATTTCAGATCTATAAGGTAGATAAATTATCATTACTAAACTATCGCCAAAGTAAATTATTGGCGAACTAGGTAATAAACCATTTTTATGACTTTACAATATTTACAAAAAAAGCATAGTCGAGTAGTATAATGGAGTGGTATAGTGTTTAGAATCGAGTAGTATAGTGGATAAAATTCGGGTATTATCCATACATGTTTCCAACCTTATTTATTTATGGATCTTTAGGAATGACAACTTTACAGAGACGAAGAGATGATTATCTCTGTAGACATTTTTACAAGCTGCTTCATGGAATTATTGATAATCCCGACATCCTTCGCGAAATTAAATTTTATGTAGGTACCGGACTCTTACAAAAGATCACGTCAACATAAACTTTTTTACCCGCTTGTTGACAAAACAAATCTTATTTACTGTTTACAGTGGCATTTTTTTTAACAATAAATAATTTACATCCATTGAAAAGAGATTGAGGTCCATTAAAATGTATGACACATATATACTATTTATTCCAAGTGCTGGTTATCTGGGACATGTGTTAAAGATGCTGAATGACAGTTTTACTAGGATAGATCTTCTTCTTCCTCCTTCCACAGCAGTTTTATTGTCGGACCGTCATTTTGTGGTCTTCTGACGCCTGTGTTGTTTTCCGAAGGTCTTCATCTCGTCATTTTAGGAATATGTACATCTTGTGCTAACAATAATATTCTATGGAAATATATATTGATCAAGTATGAAGACCATAATAGCAGCGGATAAAATTCGAAAAAAATCGAAATCTATAGTCGGGCTAGTGCGAATACCTACTTATAACTCGAGATCGGCTCAACAGATTCTTTTGATGTTTGATTTATTGAATTCTTCACCGCTCCGGATAACAGAATAACTAATAAAATGTTGAAATATGCATAAAACATAAAATAATATATGACATTAAAGTTAGTATGGAATGGATGTCCTACGACGCCATCTATGAAAAAATCTAACTACAAAATCATTATCCACCTCACCTGCACCGTTTCGGGCGTTTTAGATAATGTTCATACAAATCAACAAAATTGTGCGCATAATCTCGCGTTCTTCCTGCCTGAGCTTTGAATACGAATGAAATATGGACGTTTTAGAAATACATATATATTTCAAGGTTATTGTTTTATTAGTTTATTTTTGTTTCTGGAGGCGTAGTGCACATTATGCTGATATGAACGAGCCGCCCTTGGTTAGGATCACAGGGTCCACAGGACAACGTCTGTCGGGAAAGCTAGTTAAATAATAAAAAACACGTTTTCTACTCTTTATTAAATATAATTAATTTGAACCATCCTCGAATTAACATTTCGAAATTTCATTACAATCAGTCCTGAACAATTTCAATAACTTACACATGCATGAACGGAAGAAATTTATACATTGAGATTATATTCTAAGCCGATATGTAACCTCACAGAAGGAAAAACTACTCAAGTATCTTAAGCAACGAAATGGCCATAGAAACATGGATAAACAAAGAAAAAGAAAAAAATATGTTTAGTTGACTCAAGGAGTTTTATGAGGACTGAAGTTGTAAAATCCGAGATTCATACAATAAAGAACAATATTGTTTTCTAGGTTTTTATTATTCCCCAAACAGTTAAGACTCAAATTTATATTGAATATAATATTTTAAGAAAATTTTATAAGGGTATGAAATGGTAACATTATTTATAAAGTTTATGTAGGTACGGTACTGTGTTCTAATAGTTAGAAAAAATAAAAACTCACACCCACCTGCATATTTATTTTAACGAACTATTTTTCTTAAATGTTTCACTGAAACTAGCCTTGGTGTTATTTGAAATTGATATTGTTTTTTCTTTTTTTTTAATACAATCATAAAAGTAGTAAAAATTTTTATGGCGTTACATTTTTTGTCATTTCCAATAAGGTAACCAGCTAAGGTTTTGCATATCATGCAAAGGCTATAAAAATAATAAAAGATGAAACTATTTTTATAATGATTTATATTGGTCTAATTAGAAACTCACCACAAAATATTATAAAAAGACCAAAAAATCACGTGTAATTAAATAGGTAGGTACTCACTTATTGATTTTCCTGACTAGTTTTTTCTTAAGTAGGTACACTTCATTATTTGGATATGTGCCATGTGCATTAGTATAATATGTACCTACTTATTTTGGTCAAGTATAACTTTTTAATTAGGTATGTTTAATTTTTTATGAAACCTCATCAAAATCGACAAAAAAAAAGTGCCATATCGAACAGAATAATATGATGAAACAAATTTGGTTAAAACAGAGAATGCTAATGGTGGACCCTTGTTGCCTTCCAGTATTATTCCTATCTAGAGCCTAAAATTGAGTCAAAATTGACAGAGTATGTAAGTTTATCTGGATTGTATCTGATTAAAGAAAATTCCATTAAGTACCTACCATTCGATATGCCGTTAAAAAAGTAGATATTGCCGTGATATTTTCTTATTGGTTAAAAATATATATGCCGTGATACTTTCTTATAGATAAATAAAAATTTTGCATATTGCAGAGAATTACCTACTGACAAAAAAAAATACATCAACCTTTTTCCCTAGAAAGAAATAAGAAAAATAACAAGAAAAAAAGACGGCAAAAAATTATGTAAATGAATAGTACGCGGCGTTGAAACAGCGATACGTAAAATATATATTATTGTATTATGTACATAAAGGGCAGACGAAAGAAAAACTTAAATCAAAGTTTTTCTTTCGGTATTGCGAAACCTTTTCTTCCCATGGAGCCTTTTACCGTGTAGGGGAGAGTTTCCGTAAACCGGATATTTACTTAAACGCCCCAGAGTTAAATTTATTAGTTAGCATTTTACAGACACTTAAAAATGACATTGAATTATTTGTAGTTTTTGTATTTTGTTATTATTTATGTATCTTAAACTTCAAAGAAGATTTATTTCTGATGAGTTATGCTGCATCTTTTTTTAAGGCGATCTACTCTTTTCCGTTCTCTTTCGCCGATAGGTACACCAAATTTCACATCCATAAAGTAAAATACTCATACATAGGTCTACACAATAGTCGACTATTTCGGTAAAATGAGGTTTAAAATCATAAACAAAAGCAGAAATACGAACGAGTGTCCGTTTTATGGAACGATCGTTACAAATGGCTATTCTCCCTTTTGCGTAACAAAGCCATGTACCTACTATCATCCATATTATGGATGAAAAAAATATGTATGTGGGTATAGAGATCTTATTCTTTATATTTTCATTGAATGATTTTTTGAATAGATGATAAAACATACAACAGGATTGGTGGCTTACAATATATTTTATGCTATCATATTATACATACATACATACATACTCCCTTTAAGGCCCCCCGCACACTGCAAGCCAGCCCGGAGGAGACAAATCCGCAACAAACCCGACCCGCACGAAACCAACCCCCCAGCTCGATCGAAGCAATCAAACCAGAAAGCCAGCCCCACACAAATCAAGCCCGCCGCGGATCCCCCCCAAACCAATTCGCAATGCGAGGGGCCTAAACCCCACTTAGGGGCATAGGGAGGCATCAAGAGCTCTCCATTGCGCTCGAAGGCGTCCTTGGCTCATTGTGCCTTTTCTGAACGATTGAGGTTTAAGGACGTGAGGTGGTCAACCTCACGATCCCGATCTGATTTTTCGATTTCCTGCCTCTTACAGGATGCTCAGGGTCATATTATACCTAATATTAATAAACTTTATCAGTGCTTAAAGTAGTGTAGTACTGAGTTATATTCGATTTTCAGTGGTCAATTTTTCAATTTGACCACCAAGGGCTTTCGACCGTCTTTAATTGCAATATGGGATACTGATTAAGCGTGAACTGAACTTGTCACGCCTGGTCAGTTTGTAATTTTCATATATATTCATTTTGTTTTTTTTTTATATAAAATTTCTACCCCATATCTCAGATTTCACATTACCATTAAATTACAGGACTTAGGCAAACGCTATCTGTAGAAAAAAAATGCTAATTGATTTATGCATCTACTCATTCTCTATGAAATTTTTGATGCCTTTGAATTAGGTACCTACCTACCATCAATATTTTTTTGTAGAAATGTTTTCAAAGTTGATTATATACTTACTTCATAAGTTTGTTACATTTCTAATGTAGTTTTTCTTCTATTTCCAGAATGTATCAATGCCCCGCCCACCCGGACGTACCTCCCCCGCCACCGCCCCCTCCCCCCGCTTTAGTACAAGATGGTGCACCGCACAGGTAAGCTCAAATTATAGTACGTACACCCTATGTTTCTCAAATTATGAAACAGTTTCCAAACTTATGTTTATTAGACCGAATAAAGTATCTACCTACATTAAAACTACACCAATCAATAATATAACTCAAGCTCTCGTTGAGAAGGGAGCAAAAAGTTTGTGGCTCGTAAACTCTCGAAAAAAAATATTTAGCTTTTTCCTGTCGAAAGTTAAAAGGAACAGGGTAATATATTTCATACACAGACCCCCTACCCCGCGCGTACATCAGATATGTAGGTACGCTAAAGTTTCGAGCAGTTACCGGTATTTAGCGCCTTCTAGAGAACCGTCTCCACTTTTTGTTTCAATTGAAAAATGTGTTATTTTGTAAGGAAATGGAGCAAAGTTAGGCAAAAAAGAACACGAATTCAATATCCGAGACTTAAACAATAAATTGAACATCTTTTTCATTTAAAAGGCGTCAATAAATTCATTGTTCCGGTATTCATTGAGCCATCCGCTATGGACAAATTTACTGTGCCGGTATTTGTTGAGTCACCTTCCATAGACAAATTCACTGTGCCAGTATTGACTAAGCTAAGCTATCTGCAATGGTGAGTTAATTGTAGCGGTATTCGATGAACTATTCGCTATGAACAAACGCACGACTACCGGAAATAGAAAAAATAAATATTACATATACCTTCTTACTTTAAAACTGATGCGATCAAGACGACCATTGACCATAGCTTTGTGAAGACAAACTGTAGGTATGGAAAACAGCGAAGGAAGCCATCCTGAGAAAGACAGTAACGGATAGAATCCAGATGGGACAGAATATGGAGACGCTTTTGCACGATCAGAATATTTTATCGGGCAGTCGACGACCCAGAAGACCTCAAAAACTTGGAAGAAAAACTGGATCAGTATTCTGGAAATTCTAATGAGAAACATAAGCATGAATCTGTATGAAGATTAGGATGAATGCTTCTTCTCCTTGCCCCTTCCCAGTTTATCTGGGGTCGGCCCTCCTGGTAAGCAGTCTCCACGTCTTCCAATCCTGTGCCATCTCACTGGTCCTCTTTAATTGTATTTCGATATTTCTCCACCATGTGGGTTCTAGTCCTGGCTGGTGTAGGGATGAAATTAGTATCTATAAAAATGCTAATTTAAAAATATTACCAATCAGCCTAGAGTAAAAAAATTACATTAACTATTCAAGATTGAGAAAATTTTCAAATAGACCATACCTTATAATTTTTTTAATTACCAGTCACACTGAACTCTTAGTCAAGACAGTGAGAACGGCTCTTAACTGCTGAAATGTTTAACTTTCTAGAAAACTTTGGTAATAAATTTATATTTTGCAATATGATTATAGGCACGCGTAGGTCCAATTATTATTTTTATGGTCTCCGGGTAAGTTAAAAACCATTAAATTACCGCTTGTCTCGACGTCCAGCAGCGCAAAAGCCTTTTTGTCTAACAATTTAATAAACCTACATAAAATATTAAATCACACAAATGTATAAGAATAAGCCTAAATGAGATTTTTTAACCGTAATATGTGGCCAAATTATGCGGCTTTACGTGTCTTGGTAAAGTTCATGAGCTCTCTTTCCTTTTACATCATGCCCATCAGGACTCTCTCATTAGACGCCCTATCAACCATATGGGCAGCATTCTTTTACATAACCATAAATCTCTGATGCCTGCTTAGCATTGAATTTTTGACAGTCCGACCTTCCACTCTACATAACAACACAAATCTCCATCAAGTTCATATTGTTATTGCATAGTAGTTTTTGCATCTTGTAGAAGGTGGACATTTCAATTTTGGTTTTTATATTTGAGTCTACCATTCATCGTTCAGCCAGCATCTCAAGTATTTAAAACGCCGCACTTTATTGTTCTGTTAAACATGACGACACACAAAATAACATGGAAATAAAAGAACCAATTACGTTAGCGAATAATTGAAATGGTTTGTTTTTTTATTATAATTTTTAATCGATAATGATTAATATATTGTTGGTACCTATGTTTATCATTGTTTCAATTATTATTGTTTCAATACTCAATTAACGTCATCACTAAAGGAATAAGGAGGCAAAGCGATTCCTTCATTGCGTTCATTATGACACAACATCGATCGCTCACCAAATACATATCATTTAATTCTGCTTCGAAAGCACGGAGCACAATATTTTGATAACCTTCCTTGCTCTCGGTAACCTGATAGGAGAAAACCTTACTTATCTCACCGTCTTCCTCAAAGCGAAGGCAGAGAGAATGGACCACCACTCTTTTCTATCCACGCACACTTCTTTAGCATCTTCCACCGACATACCATTTCTCATACAACCTCTCCTATTCCTCTTACATACTTCTGATAGTTCTAATTTGAATAAAATAAAAAATTCAGTATTTACCGTTTATGAATTTTGGGAATTATTTTTTCTAAAGAACTTTATTCGGAATAACAGCTGACATCCTCTTGAGGATAGTCGGATGAAAAAGGAATCTGTATTTTTTCCAATTCCTGTAGTTTGAACAAAACAAATTATCTTAAAATACGCTTATTTAAATGTAACGAAAAATACAATGTCCATATTCAAGTGTACCGTGGAGATTCGACTAACATAAAAATGCCAAACAAGCAACCTTGATTTTTATGTATAGAGATGAATCTATGCTTACGAAAATCTATAATATAAAATAAAGCCGGGTTAGTGCGAACACTTATAACTCGAGATCAGCTAAACAGATTCTTCCGATGTTTAATTTATTGGATTCTTCCCCGCTCTTGATAACAGAATAAATATTAAAAATTTGAAAAACGCATAAGAAATAATGCAAAATATAATATTAAAGTTAGTATGGAGTGCAACACCAACGCCATCTATGAAAAATTCTATAACAACAAAATTATTGTTTATCTGACAACCATTGACATGAAAAATATTGGTACGCAGATTCTTGATGTATTTTTTATCGAGCATTCAGAAATATTTTATTTTAACATTCAAACATATTATAATTTCAAACGTATTTTTGCATAAATTACAAATTTGATCAATATTCATACTAAAGGACAAAGTCTGTCGGGAAAGCTAGTTGTTTATTAAAATATATTTGCTTTTTCTTTCCCAGAACAAAGCACGTCAGCTTCGCACGCTCTCACACTCTCACTTCATTCGAAGACGCAGCAGCTGCCAACATCTCCGCCCAACGCCGCATCAGGATCAGGGATGGGACAGAACGCCTGTTGGATGGTAGGAAAAGACCAGAAGGACAGCAGCCTATTCCTGGCGCGACCATGCAGCAAGTTGTTATGCCCCTCCCTCAGCAGCCTTTCGCCCCTACGTATCAGCCTGTTCTGCCTCAGATAGGACAGCCTTTTCCTTCTCAGATTCCAGTTTCACATTTCCCTCCCCAGGTAAGAGACAATCTTTACATTTAAACTTTAACATAAACGAAATAGGCTTTCATAACCTCTGGACTCGGGGGACACACACGCCAGTATAACCTTTTTCCACACGGGACTGCAAATTTCTTGATCGGATGGTTTCGTTCACCAAATCGAATCAGCTTCCGTTCAATCGAATAAGTAACAGGATTTGTCTGTAAGGATTTTTTCCGTGTTTAGACAATTATTATAGTGTGTGTTCCATATTTAGACAATTATTATAAATGCTGAATTTGTTAAATCAAAATCACACATAAGCATTTGAATTGGATGATTTTTATTTTTAACATCGAAACTTAATGCAGTCTTGTTTGATATGAAATTACCGAAAATATCGATTGTACTGAAAAGCTTAGAATTATCTATTGATTCATTGAACATTTCGTCTTAAAATATGAAAGTTTAACCATTTATTAAAGAAAAAAAAAGGCATTACGTTATTACGACCTGACATGTGGTTTTTTTTTTCAGTTATATGGGTATGAGTGAAAATATGTCTTACGGGTTCTATGAATCTGTTTAAGGTTTTCCCATGAGAGATATAATATCTTTCAAATTTTTCCTTTTTACCCTAAATACTCGATATATTTTTCCCCTATGGGGACTATCAATCTCTTACGTTCAATCCACTTAAAGTTTCTAGAAAGGAATATTTTTTTTCTTTTTGTGTAGAACCACGTGTATCCGCTGAACGGTCCAGTTCCAGTCCATGGCCAGATTCTTCCCACCATAGTAGGACCCTTCACTCCGCAGCACGTCGTCTCCATGCATGCCCAGCACCACGTTCCTGCCTCGCAACCGATGCCTGTGAAACAAGAAGATTCAACCAAGGTCGTCGTTTTGGGTAAGTGACTTTACATCTTTTTTACCATAGCCTTTAGATTCCTGTTATTCTGTAAATTGGTAATATGCATAATATATAGAAAAAATTTAAGACATAATGTCGTGTTAGAAAGGTAAGGATAAATGTATGGAAACACCTAGCGTCAGAGCAATAGCTTCCTCTTTCTTCTTCCAAATCCCTTAGGTACTCCTGTCCCACGCCCTTAGCCTTCATCCCTTTACCACATCAGAGTAAATATTATTATTGCCTACATTTTTCTGTTATTAGTTTGATTTTTATTTTTCACTTACTGATATTTTTAAAAATAAGCCATATTTCAACAGTACAGTCAGTGTTGCCACCTGTCCGGGTTTGACCTAGACTGTCCAGGAATCGCGACTTGCGTTTAGGTATCCGGGCGATACCTTAAATGTCCGGATCGTAACTTTACTCAATGGGGTTTTTTAGTAAAATTTTATCTTCCCGGATACCAAATTCTCGAAATGACCTTTTTCAGCGAACTTTCACCTTTATGGATACCAAATTTTCGGAACACGTTTGTGTTCGGGTCAAAAATTTACGAAGATGGCAACACTGATTAGACTCATGTTTAAATGAAGCTCAAAAAAGTATTACCTACTCCCCCAAACATATTAAAAATCATTATAGGCATCTACATTATTGAAATATTTTTATTTCACAATAATTAAGAAGGTGTCCATAATATTGATTTATTTTAATATCAAGAGATTGACGGTAAATACTTGAGAAATTATTATGTGAGAAGTTTAGGACACCCAAAAAATTAATTTGGAAAACAACGGATTATCGAGACGCGATTCTCAAAGTTTCTCAAGAAATATTGGAAAACTTTTCGATCACCGAATATCGAATATTTTGATATTCTTTAATATTGTTTTTCAATAGCCTAACCGTTGAATCTATTTAAATGATAATGAAAATGTTTATATCAAATACAAAATTACTAATATTTTTTTAACGATTTCTTTCAAATATTTCCAACTTTCATCCTAGCATTCATTATGGTCTGCTAGCAAGTTCTTACGTAATTCCTGTAACGCCTGAATATACGCAAAAGCTATAACATATGGGATCGTCTGAAACAGTCGATCAGGTGGAGGCAAAAATCGAAATTCTTGAGATATATACGTTCTACTTAAAGCTCTTCGTCCAAAATCGTAGGGTCTCAACGATATTGTATCTAATAATGTCAATCCCGAACACCAATTTATTAGACAAATCTAATCCAATACACCCTTTTTGACTCCACTTAGGAGCTTAGGGAAGCAACAAGAGCCATCCACAGCGTTCGAACGGCTTCAATGAAGTCCTCCCATACCATGCCTAAGCCCCTCAGTTCTTCTTCGAAGGAACGGAACACGGTGTGAGAGGGTCTTCGGAACCCTGATGGGAGGAAGAACAACATTCTCCTCGGCCAACTGTCGTTCAGCATCATTATCACGCACCCAAGCCAAGTCTCTCTCCTCTCCATAATAATTGAAGAAGTTAAGGGCCTCCGCCGGGTGCACCGGCTTATAGCGTCATACCCAAAATAATCTGGAGTCTGGAGGATCTTCGTTTTAAACACAGACATTTTTATGCCTGGATTTAGATCCGATGCAAGAACTCACACCCGTCATTCATAAATATACGCATCAAACAGTTTACATTTTTCTTCTCGACACTAAACGCCGACGCTTTCCATTTTTGGTAATGTTAAAAGCGCCACTTGCCTTACCAATTCGTCTCCCCCCCCTTCGAGGTTAGTAGAGGTGGTAATGGTCGCTCTTGAAAATGTGCCTATTGATAATAATTATAATAATTATTATTTAACCAGATAATAATAAGCTCCATACGAAACTACCTCCAACGCTCAACTTTATGATCCTTCTTTTAGTCACAGCTTCGAGTTTTTTTTTCTTTTACAAACTTGAAATATTCTCTACAATTCATAGGCCAATATTATTTTTATTAAAGTTGAGGTATAAAAAAATAATTCCATTGAAATCTGGTAGAGAATGGATCGAAAATCTATTATTATTTATTACCTTACAGAATGTTCAATCGAGTATGAAAAGTTTTATTGCACTTAAACTTTCTTTAGTCTCTATCATAACTACGAAATAAAATTAAAAGATTCCAAGACTTGAACTCGAATCTCTATTATTATATTTTTTATTATTATTATTGAATGAGTAGATGAATTGTTTTCTGATGTTTTCCTCTTGTTAAGATTCAGTAAATAAGTGTGCGACTTACCTTTAGTACTTCTCACTTACACACATAGAAAACTTTCTCCATCACCTGGTGGTAAACATGGTGGACCGGAATGTACGACTAAGCAGAAATCCAGACCTAGAACACCTTTAGGGCTATTAAAAACCTCAACATATAAAAATTTAAGCTATTTTTCATAGTTGTTGAGCTGTATTTTTTTTATATTTTTTTGCCAAACCCTGACGTACAGGATATAAATAAATGGTTACATCAGAGACACCAATTTTAGATACTCATCAGTGTACCCACACTTTTTTTTTTAGAATAGTTGAATAGTACCTACCTACCTATACCTAGCAGGTAGGTACAAAAACAATTAGGGGCATATCTGATAACTACCAATAAAATCTATCTCTTGTAGGTAGTTAACATTTTAAATAATATTTGCCTTGAACACTGACTCACTGACTGACTGACTGACTGATGTCATTAACGCCGCTAGATGGCGTGCCACTCGCAACTAAAGTAAAATTTTGTTCTACTAACATGCGGCTGACAGTAACATAATAATATTATTATTCCTGGTGGCTGAGCACTTTTTTTAAAGGTCTTGACGTAGAGAAAAACAATTTTTCGGGTTATTTAAAAACATACATGCGAAGTCAGTAATAAGAAAGAAGGTGTACTAAATTAGGAAACTTTTACGCACAGCCGGATTTCAAAGCGAAGAAAAGCCTCACTAATGCAATGTGTGCAATAAAAAGTTTGCAGACTCAAGAATCACACGCAAACTCATAGCGGAGAAAAGCCATACGAATGCAACAATTGCGATAAAAAGATTAATCAATCAAATAATAACTCATGATAAAAGCCATTTGAATGCAAAGTTTGTTATAAAAAGTTCAGGTTTTTTTTTTTAATTTTCCTATTACCAAGTGCTAATAGCGGAGAAAAGCCATACGAATGCAATGTTTGCAATAAATTATTTTTTTAAAGATTCTCATGTGAATTAATAACGTAGAGAAGCCATACAATTGCAAAGTTTGCATGAAAAAGTTTACCAAATCAGAAAACTAACGCACACACGCGATCAAATAGTTAAATACCCACATATACTAAAAGCTATTTGAATGGAAAGTTTGTAATTAAAAGTTTAAGTTGTTTTTTGAGTTTTTATAAAGAGTTAAAACAACCAAGTATTTTGAAGTCTCACATGTGAATGCTCACAGCTCTGCTATGAGAAAGCAATGTTTGCAGGAAAAGACCATAGGTGGGCGCCACGGGCGTCTTTAAAAAACTAGTTTGACAATATGTATAAACTTTTATATTTTTTATGTTAATTATTGGCGTTTGATGTACTGTCAGTTGATTGGGTACGATTGGTCAGAATAAGCCCTGTAAATATGGTTTTAAACCGTCCATCGTTCGTATAATTACATTGTAAACAGGTAGTTACTTTAATATTACGATGAACTCTTCAGAGTAGCGCAGGATCGAGTGGCTTTTGCAGAGGTGGTCGCCAATGTCGCGTCGGGGGGACCTGACAGGGCACCCAAAGAAGAAGAAGATTCATATTTAGGTCAGGACAACGTCTGTCGGGAAACTTAGTCAATAATAAAAATAAAACACCTACCAATTTTAATAATGTAAGCAAACAGATTTTTGTAAGAGACTTGGCCTCAAACACTGTAAGGTCCTTAGACTTATTATATTAAGATGATATGTTAAGAGACGCTTTGTGTAACGCGATACACTTGATTGAATAATTTACGTTATAATTCGATAGAGCTTCCACTTCCTATATACCTACGGTAATGAATGGAATTGATTTAGTATTATATTGACGAGTGTGCTAAGCCATTATTAGAACCTATTAGGTAGGTAGGTACCTACTTCAAATCTAATTTAGACTTATAATACATATATCATTACAAAATCTAGTTAGTCTGAATTATTAACTGCGTGTATCTACCTAATCAAATAATTTGAATATTCTAACAGGAACATGAGGATCCCAAAAATGTGTGGCTTGCGTATTCTTTCGTACAAAGAACTAAAAGTCATAGGTTCGAATCCAGAAGTCGAGTATATTTGTCGAGTGGCGAGTAATTAAGTAACAAAAAGTGTCTGAACACCTAAAATTTAGTCATGTTCTCAAGGAATCCGATCAGACGAACACGCGTATGCACTAGAAAATTTTGTAAAAAAGGTATCATACATAAATTACTCTCTACTCGACTTAATTACTCTACCAAAGTGAACTAGGCTTCACCGTGCACAGCTGGTATAGAAACCGCGTAGGTACACACTATGATTTTTAAAGGGTTCGGTTACAGCTCGTTATAATTTATTTATTTATTTTATTTATTCATATAAAGAAATACCTACAATCATATTTTTATACAGCATATCAGATTACCCAACTAGGTGAGACCTGTTCTAGGGTAATCCTATAATACAGTTTCTGTATGAATACAATCCAAAATACGAAAAAAAGATCATTTATAAGGCAATCCTACACATTTGAAAGATACAAGTCAAACTTATAACTTTTTTTTTTTTAAATAGTAGGTATTTAATTTATTCGTAATAATTAGGTATTTTGCAAGATAACTGATCTTTATTTAATTATGAGTATAAGGCGGAGCTATGTTTACTCTTTTTTTTTTTTTTTTTTAAAATAATAAAACATAATAAACAATAAGATACATAATACACACAGAATAAAGAAATATACAACTATACATAGAGAACAACAATTGCAGCAAGTGAAATGGGAAAAATTATATTAATATCATTAAGAAAACAAAAGAAAAAGAAAACAAAAGAAAATACCTCCAATCAATACTACTCACACAACGCATACTACTCACAGACACAAATAGGTACACAATATACATATAAAATTCATAAATTTATTTTATAATGTCAATATTGTTGTTTTTCTTCTAATGAAAGATATTTAATAGACACATAGGTATTTAATTTAAAAATTATGTTTTTTTTTTCATTAAAATTTTTTTATTTTACTAAATAAATGAGATTTACAAATTTCTATCCGTTACAAAACTAAGAAACAATATTTTCTTGCTTTCAGAAAAACTAAAAAGAGGACCGATGAAAACTCAAGCAACGCAAACAGAAGTCTGCTTAGGTAGAAAACCATTACCGCCAAATTATTTATCGTTAAGTCCAAGAACCGCAAAAAGGGTGAGTTTATTTTCTAAGAAATAATTCTTGTACATCACAAATTTTATGATCTATTGACCTCTCTTGCATGAAGAGAGGGAGAATTTGAGATGCAAAACTCTTCGGAAAAACATAAAATTTAATATATTATCTTTATTCCCTGCTTTTAGGTAAAAATGGTAGCACAGGGTGTTCAAACAAACGGAGGGTTGAATGGCAACGGGAAGAAACTGCTGAAAAGTTTCTCCGAGATGGGAAGTGGGAAGTTCGAGCAGATCACTTGCCAAGTGTCACCCGTCAGTTCTGTAGCCTATCAACACCAATCGTCCTTCAGCTTCAGCGAAAGGTAAGAGGGAATAATAATTATACGTAGGAGGGCCTTAGACTGGCCAAGACTCCCGCAACAAGTCTTCGATACGAGGGTTCAAACATGTCTTGTGAATTGTAACAAACTTTAATACACCTTCCCTTATTGTTTGGATAAATTTGTGAACTCTAACGGGCTGAATAAAACGCCGGTTAGCCAATCGAACTTAAATCTAACGGATAAAATGCATTTCAAATCTTTCTGACAGCCCTATTCCTTAGTTAAAGTTATAGATACTTTATCCAGTGATATAGGTTCGATATAATGTCAAAATTCGTTTATATGTGCGTTTTTTTTTTAGAATGATGAAAAAATTCAATGATCAAATCGACAATGATATCGTATTTTTACACAACTCGATCAAAATTTGTACATTTTAATTTAGTCATTTTCCAAAATATTAGTACAATACACCTAGAAGGGAATCAAACTTGGGACCTCGTGTTCAGAAGTCAATAATCTAAATATTACTACGTTCGTAATTACTGGAAAAGCGAATATTTAATCAACAAATGTATATACTTAGTAAAACAATTATTTTTATAATTGTCAAGCCTTCGGCGAGCCCTTCAATTGCTTCCTTTACAATTCCAAGTACTGTATTTTAATTTGAATTCGGTCTCACTGGTGAATTATTTTTAAAAACAAAGTTTGTGCTCTCCGTCTTGTTTAAAATAAAATGTTTCTAAACAATTGAATTCATTAAATTGCTTCTTTGTTTTGTTTTCAAAACAAAATACAAAACCAATTCCAGTTTGATCAATTTTATAAACTGAATATAAAATAATCCGTTCTAAGAAGCTTGATAATAAAAAGTAATACAATAGATCTACTAGTTTAACAACAAAATGAAGGTAACATTCCAGAGAACTTTTGCGAGATTTTAGATTTATAATTTAGTTGCATATTACCTTCTATCAATAAAGTTTCTTTTTAAATTGTTTACAGTGAAATGGAACACGAAAGACTTCAAAGAACGCAATCCGAAGAACCAAGATCGCCAAGATGTTTGGTCACACCTCCTCGAAGCATCGCAACTCCGCCTCCAGTTCGCTCCATGTCCACTCCGCCACCACGAACTATAGCCACTCCGCCAGAAACCACCCCTAAAAAACAAGTAACTCTAGTAGAAGAACCAATTATACAATACCCCACAATATCAACCTTACCGAGAAACTCGTCGCAACAGCGTTCCGAGTTTCCGAGAAGACAGTCAACGCCAAATATGGACATCACAAGACTGTCGAGGGACCAAAGTCAGGAATATTTCAGACAAAACTTTCAATTCATCCACACAGACGACCGAGATGACACGATAGACGAGGCATCAATAGCTGAAGACATGCAGAAGATTCAAGAGAGTATGGAGTTGAACCAGAAAAATCTAGACTATCTACAACAAAAAATAGCGCAACAGCATCTGATGAAAACAGACCAAGTTCCTATACTAAAAACCTCTCCTAGCACAACGCATCCTTCTCCAGGACCAAACGCCTTGACGTCCGGACAATTATCCAAGACTTCCACATTGCAGTCGGAGAACTCAGTATCGACGGAAACATCCATCACAACTACAACAACGACCACGACAGACACGGAAAAGTTGGAGAAAGAAATCTTCATTGACTTTGAACCGCAGGTGGATGCAGATTCTCCCCTTGTTTTGAGGAAAGCCAAAAAGCGACTTCTACAGAAGACTCTATCGGAAGGAGAAATTTTGCTAGACAGGTGCGCTTAAATGAGTGATTAATATTTACTCAAAATAAATTTTCCTTTTTGCAACAACTCAAATACTTTTTGTGTACTTCATACTAGAAAAGGCATATCTTTCTAAAAAGTGGTGATGAGTATGAGGACCATTGAACACCCTTGCAACGTCTGTGTTCAGTAAATCATATTCATAGCTAAGTATTTCAAAAGTCTATTGAAAGTATTTTCTATCTTGCTTATAACAATCCTTTCAATAACAAGATGGAAAGAAACAGGAAATCATTAGGAAAAATATGACCCCACCTTATTACTTTCGCTATGAAAGGGCACTTACCAAGCTAATTTATTTTAACTAATAATTAGTACTACAAATGTGATGATTTTTGTGCACTCATTAGTTCTCTTGAAGTTTTGCAATTCAAGAGATGGGGTTGGCCTGTTACGAGGTCGATTCCCAGCAAATCTTTCGCCTTTTTTGGTGGTCTGGTCTTTTAATTTTGAGATTTTTGTTTCGGTGCCGCATCTAGACGCGTACCAACATAGGTGTAATGATTGTCTAGAAAACATATGTAGGTTACCTGCCTACCTATAGTTTTAGAAAATTATTTGATTCTTTTTAAGACTTTTTTTAACTTCCTCCTTAATAAGGACTGTTTTAATGAGATATATATATTTAGGCGAAGACAGGAAATAATAAAGAGCTCAATGGATAAAGACAATGTGAAGGACGCTCCTCTAGTGATGTCCACGAGCCATGAGAACGTCAAGACGACCAGTGAGTATGAATTCGGGAACCACTACGACTATTACCAGCACACCCCCATCAAGGACGAGGATGTCTTCAAGCAGCCACTGAATGGGAATGGAATTTACAGGTTGGTCGAATCTTATTTTACTCTCGAATCTGGAAAATGTTCATAAATTTCCTAGAATATCTTCAATGGTAAAGATTTCTTTGGCTAATTTCTATCGTCTTTCGATTTCGAAAACATCTTCTTTAGTATATTCTTACTTATGTACCTAAAATTATTTTAGAAATGTTCGCTCATTTTTCATTAAATAGTTAGTACTTTATGATTGATTTCTTGTTTCATATAAATACGGGTTGGTATGTCCAAATCTGCGTGTACAATAGTTGTACAATTATTATTGTATCCATATTAGAGTATTTCGAAACATTAAACTTTTATACACCCATTATTGATACCAATATAGTTAGTTCTGTCCGTTTATTTGGATTAAAAATTGGTTTCAAGTTATTCTAAAAGATTAGTTTCAGCATGCGTTCATTATAATTTAGTCTTCCATGCGTTTTTTATAACATAAAATAGGATTACTCCACAATATTTTGAAAATAAATTAATCAGAAACACTGTTATGCCGGGAACGAACCCATTTACGAAATCTAGTGTGTGTAAACAGTCCACAACTTATACTCTACAAAATAATTGTTCTTCTATTCTTACACTTTATAGAAAACATTTTTGATTATTGACATGTAATTTTAGTTAAAAAAAATCTCCAAATCTCTCAACTAGCTGGGAATTACTGTACTTACGTATAAAGTGAAAAACTTTGTTATTGATTTTGATAAGTATCCGTTTTATTTCTACTCCGGATATATATGATATGCCAAAAAATTAAAAAAAAAAAAAAAAATATACTTATTATTAGTATTATTATTATTTCTATTGCCTGAGGGTTGAATTAATTTTAATTAACAGTGATTAAAATCGTTAGTTACATGATTAACCGCCCCTTTACTTACCCTATGCAAAAAACAAAATACCTACTTGAAAAAGGAATTTACAAATTTATTCCGTCTTGAATTATTATTGGCAAATAAACAAATCTTACCTACCAGTATTGATTTTCAATTTTAAACACCGTTTGATTAAAAAAAAACATTTTTGATTTTCAACTCAATGCAGACTTTCTTTGAATAAACACATTTTTCCCGCGAGGATTCTTAACGAGTGAGAATCATCACTAAACAACTGAACACCCATTCTGAGTTTATATTTTTTTAGCCTTCCAATAACTTCACGGGTTTCTCACTATTTTACCCATTTTTTTTATAGAATCGTTATGATAATAATAATATGGTTAATCGCAAACGATTGTATTTTAAAAACACCAACAGAACTCACATAAAAAACCTTACTTACACATGTACCGACCTTGAATATTTCAATTAACTTAGCCTTTCTCATGGCAGGTCTTAAAAATTCCAAAAAATGCTTGTAACTTGTGAACAATTTGTAGCGTTTTCTATAATTATCGTCATAGTTGTATACAATATCGCCTTTAAAAGATGAATCTGTTAAAAAAGTTAATGTAAATAATATAATATGTACCTAGGTACATACACTTTTCTAGTCGTCCAATATATTAAACTTTGTTATACCTCTTTTCTACATAAAATTTTATTTTCCAAATTTAAGGTTCAATAGAACCAGAATTTTTTTTTCCACGAAAATAAACCATTTCAAAATTCTTTTTTATAGAAGTTTTACCACTAAAATTTTATAAACACGATTCAATAGTAGATCGTTAGAAGTAGGTAGGTACCTAGTAATGTGACTGCATTTTTTCGTATGGGTGGCATTCTATAGAAACTTTCATACACGATCATGGCTACCATCGTAGAGATAGATGTGTGAAATATTAACATTCACTGTTAAAAAAAAAATGTGTGGAAATCACAAATGATGCTATTTCACAGTTCCACTGGTGCTCTTCCCACTCAAGAGTCAATAGACGAAGAGTTCCATGAGAACATGGTCTGTTATAAAAAGGGGATGTTCAGGAAACGGAGCATAAGCCTTGAAGAGGGCAGCTCGGCGGCATGTAGCGATGGGCAGGAAAATGGCCTTCATGAGGGACGGTATGGCTATTGTTTTTAAACCGATCGACACGTTCGAATAAAAATCGACGAAGTTTGACCGAAAAAAAGAATTCGGTCATTTTCGGTAGAACTGATCAATTTAAGCTTATATTATATACTCATGCCTGACGCATATTTGTTAAAATATAGATTTTTTTACGCAAAACTCTTTGACGATTTTTCAAGAATGTGTCGATTTTTCAATGTGGTTTTGATGTTGCGTGCCAGCTTAACCCAAGTCTTAATAATTATCTGAAGTTTTATTATTTTTCTTTCAATAGCTTTTCACAAAGAATAATGGATCAATGGCTTAACTGTCAAAATATTCAAAAATATGATTCGATATCAATGGTCGGCTTTGTTCAGTCATCCATATAAAATCAAAGATTTTGTTTTTATTTTTGATCCATTATTTTCTCTTCTACGAGTACAAAATGGCAAGCTTTTTATATTTCTCCTCTATATGTAATCTATCCCAATCTCTTGCATTCACTCCCTTTTCATAACTGCCAATCACCCGTCACTCTTTGATTTTGTTTTATATCCTTAATACTTTAGACTTTTCTGTTTTTTTTTTCTCTCGATGTTGTACTTATTTTTTTTATTATAAGGTGTGTTAATTAAGCATAGTTCTGTCGATCTTAATTTTTCAAATAGTAATCTACCTAGCTTTTTTGATATTATCAACAATAGTTGTACCAGCTTTTAGGTTAGTTTCAGCTCTTTTGGCTTGATTTTATATGCAATTTTAAGCAATGCAACGACACTTTGAATGCGTCCTTCCACGTCTGTCCATGGGTCATAGATCAAAAACGAATAAATACATTTTGGACCCTCTTTCGCATTAAGAAATAGCGGTTTTGAAAGAGGAAACGGTCGACTCCGGGGTTCCAACCCACGTCCTTTATTTCTCAAAGTAGGTACAAAAGTCAGCGACGGAATAACAAAAATCCACTTCGTCATCTCAATTGATCATAATTTTTTCAAATCAAAATGTTCACCAGTGTACCTACTGAACTCGGTAACCTAGTTGTATAGGCGTGGACTTCAAATCACGAGGTCCTAGGTTCGATTCCCAGTCCAGACAGATTTTTTTCTAACTGTTTTATCTCATGAAATTTCTACCCGGGGTTGGCCTGTCTCAAATTGGACGGGACCGGTTGACTGGGAAAAAATCCTCAGGCAATAAGTTCCGCCGCCAATACTGACAACTTTTTATAGAAACGTGTTAGTTTATTATGCACGGTACTCATTTTCTCCACAAATTTGTTACGCAAGTGTGTACCGGACCTTCGGACCGGGTCTTCTTCAACGATTTGGACCATTTTGGATACTTTTTATACCGGTTGTGAGATCGAATACTTTTCTTCAATTCAATTTACCGACCAAAAAACACATCTGAAAATTTCAAAATTTTTCATCTTAATTGACTTGTGTCCCATAAGATAAGAACTCAGGTGATTCTGTATTGTAGCTAGGCACAAACAGGTTTAATATTTTTGGAATGTTTCGTGGAACGGGAACATGTGCTATATCTACCATTATACCAAAGACCAATACAGAATCAACAACAAACGGGACCATGTGCTATACCATTATACCAAAGACCAATACAGAATCAACAACAAACGGGAACATGTGCTATACCATTATACCAAAGACCAATACAGAATCAACAACAAACGGGAACATGTGCTATACCATTATACCAAAGACCAATACAGAATCAACAACAAACGGGAACATGTGCTATACCATTATACCAAAGACCAATACAGAATCAACAACAAACGGGAACATGTGCTATACCATTATACCAAAGACCAATACAGAATCAACAACAAACGGGAACATGTGCTATACCATTATACCAAAGACCAATACAGAATCAACAACAAACGGGACCATGTGCTATACCATTATACCAAAGACCAATACAGAATCAACAACAAACGGGAACATGTGCTATACCATTATACCAAAGACCAATACAGAATCAACAACAAACGGGAACATGTGCTATACCATTATACCAAAGACCAATACAGAATCAACAACAAACGGGAACATGTGCTATACCATTATACCAAAGACCAATACAGAATCAACAACAAACGGGAACATGTGCTATACCATTATACCAAAGACCAATACAGAATCAACAACAAACGATTTTCTCCTTCACACTCGGTCCTTAAGAGGTAGACAGAGATAAAGATAAAGAAACAATGTTGTGTATATACAAAACTCGCATTCTTTGCTTCTTATAAACACTCACTACCTGCCATTTCTCGTCTTTCTAATCAGTATCTATAAAAGTCAAAAAATGTTTCTACGTCAGTTACAGACTCGGAAACCATCCATCTGATGTGCTCCAAATCTATTTCATTCGATAGGTTATAAAGCCAAGTTGGCTTGAAAGAACTAGGTATCCATGTAGGTATATAAACACACAAAAAAATGTTTCTACCAATGTCCAACTGTGGCATCATCCAATTGACGCACATAAGTAATAATAAAAAATTGCTTTTAAACGACTAAAACTTAGTTTGGCCGCGTTTTTTGTCTCATGACACAAAAACACTTATTTATTATTCCCACCAAAAAAAAATATGTGGTAATTGCGTCGATTATGTCAAACAATCGTAATATCATAGCTGGGTAATTGATTCAGTACTCACTCACTCTCTTTGATATTTTTCACTGTTCATAAACAGTTTTGTGAAATAAATCTTCGTAAAATACCTAAAACAACAATTACTTAAATTCGAGCATTAAGATAGCTTGGTATCATCTAATTTCGAGATAAATGACCCGAAGTTTGGCAGCCATGTGACGCCCTTAACTCCGATATGGATCTACATTTGATGAAGATTGATGATTTTAAGTGCCTTATGAATACAGCAAATTTGAATTTCATTTACCTACCTACATACTTCAATATTCCGATAAATATACGATACTATAATTTAATGGTTTGCTGTTTTTCCGGTTCTAGTCTATAGCCATTTTCATACATATCTATATCAATCAATCAATCAATCAAAGGGAACTTGACTGCGAAGCTTAGGGACTAGCCGGTAGGCAACTATCCAATATCCATCCGTCTACTCGACACAATCTTAACGCATGTTAAATTTGCTCTCGCGGATATTAGTTTCAAATTGCATGATACTCAGATACAGAAGGCAGAACAGTTCATGTCACCATTGTATCGATAACTAGCCTTCCCGACAGACGTTGTCCTGTAGTACTTTCTATGAATATTCATTTCAAATTTGTAATTTATACAACGTTTAAAATAATATATTGTTTGAATGTTAAAAATATATTTCTGAAAGCTTGAAAGAAACTCTGCGTACCAATGTTTTAAAACTCAATGGTTATCAAATAAATAAAAATTGTGATGTTATGGAATTTTTCACATATGGCGTTGTTGTCAGTATAAATCCGTCCCATACTAAATTTAATATTATATTTTATATTATTTACTATCCATTTTTCGAATTTTTAATAATTCTTCTGTTATCCGGAGCGGAGAAGAATCCAATAAACTGAGCATCATAAAAATCTGTTCAGCCGTTCTCGAGTTGTAAGTGTTCGCATTTACCCAACTTTCTTTTATAATTATAATAATAACTTTATTCAATAAAAACAACACAATAATTTAAAAAATACAATTTGATGACTCCCTCCACTAGGCAATGCCTGTCTTGGAGAGGAGGTTGAAGAGCAATTTTATTTTTTATTTTTATTTTATTTGTTGCCACCATAGACCCAATCTGGACACTTAGGGACGTCAGATAAGTTTTAAATTATATTTTGAGCTTATGTATCTAAACTTTACAGATCTCGACATATAAAATGCACAAGAGAAATACAAAAAACATCATAATCCTTAATTATAAATTACAAATAAAGAATCATAAAATTATCATAGTAAATTTAATGTTTTGAGTCATGGCGGGTGTAAAGGGCCCTACCATTCTCTTGTCAGGTCACAATAGATACATGGAATTTAGTCCTAAAAGTACACAGTCTTAGTCACGTCTAGTTAGTATTAGGTATATTTTAATTATCAATGCTAAATGGAACAATAAAATTAAATATCTACATTTAACACAATAATAAAAATTATAGCCAATCAATGGAGCCCAAAAAACAATGACATCAATGTAGATCATAAAAATGTTATAATACCAGCAATAATCAATAAAAATAAAACATTTAAAAAAAAAATCAAAAAGGTAAAAACTGGTTTTAATAAAACACCTGTAACCTAATGAATTAGTAATATTTTTTTTAAAATTAAACAGTAAAGATACATAAAATTAAATCATAGTCATAAAGTAAATAAATATATTATCAATAGATTATTGATATTTACGGTTCACCGTGTTTATAACGATATACACACATTTATTTATTTTTATTTATTTATTTATTTAACCAAACATGTTCTCCAGAATTTATTAGTGTTAAATATCTACCTACGATGTTTTTTCCGCTTTGAGGTAAATGAAGGTTATTTTTTTTTCGTCTTTTCTAAACATATTATTATCTTTATACTCAAGGGGCATTAGTTTCATAAAGCATGCATTATTTTATCATTCTCTCGTAGCCAGTGGTGGTTACCACTGCTGATTGTTGTGGCAGGTACCGGCTCTAAGCTGTTGTCTACGAAAAAGTAACAACTAAAATGACGCGTTAGCTGATGTGTGCAGTCAGGGTGTAAATAATTAAAACAATAGCGTTTTGTATGCGCATCAGATTATAATATATGAATTAAAAGATATTTGAGGTTTATTTCAATTTTATTATAAGGCAGATTATATGACTTTACGTTCAATTAAAAAAAAATCTTACTTTAAACTATCTATTAATAAAGGGTATGTTTTAAAACGAGCATTTAATTCCATAAAATTAAACCACGTCTTTGAACTAACCCGAAGGCTTAAATGAAAATATTTCCATGCTTTTTTTTCTTTTTCTTGTTTCTAATTAGTGCCTCAGCCTGTAATGAAAAACTTAATTATAAGCACACTGTACATAACTAAAGCACACCAACCCCTAGAAATTAATTAAGGTGAGTGAGTAAGCTGGTATTCGAGAGTCGTATAGCTCAGTAGTTTGCACTCCTTTAATCAATCCATCCCTTTTCACCCCCGGTATTTCAGGTAGGAGTTAATTGCACTCCTATCTGAATTCCCTTGTCTTGGAATAATTCTCCAACGCAGAGATAGGTATGTATTTACGGAAACATCCCTCTACGAATCGTTGATGTATGAAACCCTTATTTCGTATAGGCAACATTATAGCTGATGCAATCATTATGTTCGATTTTAAGACGTAAATTTTAGATATAAGGTAGGTTACAATACTTTATAGAGTAATAAATAAATGGATATATTATGTTATATCCAAGCGCCATCTACCTACTCAGTTGCTGATTAATTTGGTAGCTAAAAGTGCTCTCATCACTTTCCAACAGATAGCTCTGCATTCAGTTAATTATTAAGAATATAATAATATTCTATCTTCAGTGTTTTGTCAACATATAGGGTATTGTCTTCGGGTTTGTTGGTCCAAAGGCCAGCCTCTCTGCTTGAGACCGATACTCGAGTGGTTTTTGCCGTTTGCGTTTTTCATTATTTTTAATAACAGAAAAGCAGATGCCGCATGTATCACTGTAATTAATGCCATAATATGATATTATCATTGTCAACTTCCATTATTTTATCAGGATTGTAAAAAAATGTACAAAACACTATGAAAATAACAACATGGAAGACATGACAGCTGTCAACATTGTTCCAATATTGGTGAATACTTGCGAACTCGATCGACAAGCAAACAAGTAACGGCTAATGTCAAATATTTGGCGATATTGGTCATTGGCGGAGCGGCCACACTATTTGCCCATGATGGGCCAGAGCCTCTATTTGGCCAGCATGGCCCATAGTCTAGCCGTGGCTATAATAAAAAATCAAAGTCTATCTACATATATCTATACTTATTGACCCCACTTAGGGGCATAGGGAGGCAACAAGAGCTCTCTAATGCGCTCAATCTTGCGCATTGATGAACAAAATAAGGAAATTAAATTTACACAATTCGAATATAGCAAAAAAATCTATATTTAGAAAAGAAAATAACTTTTTTAGTTAAAGGTAGGAACAGTATATTAGGCTACTTTTATGGATTATTTCCACACATTTTCTTACAATATTAGTTTCTAGTAAGTTGTTATAAATACCTACATGCAAACGAGCGCCGATTTAATGGTTCTTAAAGAGAACGAAAGAGTAGCTTAAAAAAATAATTATGGCGTTCATTTGGCTCATTTGTTTTCCTTTTTTCAGAGCAAAATCAACTCCCACATCTCCGCAGTCTGACAATGACAAAGGGCATCAACAGAAAAGGAGCAAAAAAGGGCCGAGCAATAACGACGAGGGCGATTCTGTTGTACCAACTTCCTGCCTTATTCCTGATCAGAAAGTTTCACCATTCGCCTCCAGCGATTCTCTCACAGCGGACCTAACGAGGTAGGTGCCTTATTGCCATCATAAAAATACGGGAATAATAATAATATTATTAATTTTGTTATGAAACTTTTAAATTATAAAACTCGAAGAACCCACGTATTCTTACAGCATAAGCGTAAACCATCTTTTAAAATATTTACTTTAATAATGTTTTAATATTATCAAACAGAGCTCACCACTTAATATTATCATATAAAAATACTTTTTCTATTTTTACATACCTAGATGTCGTTGATGAAGGATTTAAACTCGCATATGAAATTTATTTGAGTACCCTGTTGATTTCATTGTTAAATAATATTGAATAAAAGTTGGTTTTCGTTTTTGTTATTATTCAAAACCACATAAATGTTGTGTTTGCTTGATTTTTTGTCACAACTCATCACATTATATGGGTATTTTAGTTTAATTAGATTTCATAATAGGTTTTAGCTCAATGTTAAATCCACCATAAAATAGTTCACCCTTTAAAATAGAAATAATCGAGGCGATTCCGTTTTAACACAAAATGCTAATTTATAAAACAACATTTTGGTATTTTTTATGACTAAATTTTGTATTCAGTTTCGGTAGGAACCCCGTCATTATTAAAATGCGGATATATAAAATTCTTGGGTTATCCCAAAGGCTCGTCATATCCTTGGGTTTTTAAGTAGTGCTTTATATGTATGTATGAACAATCGATAATCGAAGTTATATAACCTTTCGTCACCTTAAAAAATGTGCCAATACATGCAAAAGCCCTTGTTTATGCATCCATGTGGCGCGTTCGAAATACTAACAAAAACCATAAAACCCTCAGATAGCTTACGATGGAAAATGCAAAAGGGAAAGATAGTCATTTTATACAATCTATAAAATACGCAATGTTCCAATAACTCAAGGCATTCCAGAATTAGAATAACTTTGAAATGACGAGATGCAGGGTGGTCTGAAATACTTATATATTTTTTTTACGTACAAGGGTTGAAAGCCGTAGGTACTTCGGGTTTCTGAGATCATTTTGTTGCTTTCTTCCTGTTTCGCGACACGAGCTTTAAGTCATTTTTTATTAGAAAAAAATCTCTCTCTGAAATTCCCACTTTAGCTTTTGGGTAATTTTGTGTTCAAATTAGTTTTATAGATCTAGGCTTGTAGACAATTTGAATTGTGCGAACGACTACAAACGAATTTTTTGACAGTGTAGATTAGGGAGAAAAAAAATTAACTGTAAACTTTTTTATATTTAACTAGCTTTCCCAACAGACGTTGTCCTGCGTTCCTAACTATGAATATTGAATTCGAATTTGTATTGTGATTAATTAATTATCATTTGACCAATATAATTCCGACAGATGCGTCTGTTTTAAACCATGTATATTCCATGCGCATTCTGTCAATCGCACCAACTATCTAACGACTGGTAGTCCCTGTCAAAAATTCAAATTAAAATAAAAATATATGGTAAAAAGTACTAATAAGTTTGCCTATGTGGAGTTTTCTTTGATTTTCAAATTTTCCACGCAACTTTCTTAATATTTACCTTCATAAAAACCATGTCCTGACAAAAGCAAACACGGCAAAAAAGAATTTGCGAAATCGGTTCAGCCTTTTAGGCGTGATGCGATGACCACGGAAAATAGCTCTCCATTTTTATATATAAGATTATGAGTTTCTTTGTATCGTTGTTTATAATTATAATGTTCCCGAGCAGTGGATAGTTCATTTTTTTCGCACCCTACATTGACGAAATCTTCGTTTGCAGTCGTTCCCAAATTCAAATTGTCTTCGGGGGCTTGATATTGGTGTTCTGCCGGTCTAGACAAATTCAAATTGGCGTTCGACTACAAACGAAGATTTCGTACCTACCTATAGTGCGAAAAAATGAACTGTCCACTCAAACATATAAGCAATTATTTAAACCAAACAAAGACACTGTATAAAAATATAAAAAATGGACAATTAATTTTCTTTCTACTCTACATTGTCGAAGAATTCGTTTGTAGTCGATCGCCAAATGCAATTTGTCTAGGCCTACCGGTCGTTTTACTTATTGCCACATCCACTTAAATGTTTCTGAAAGAACCTATGAGGAAATGAATAATTGCAATAATATTTGCAAGAACTTTGTGCAATAAACGATTTCAAAATGAGTGTCAAGAAAACAAAGTGTTTGGTCTCAGAATGCGATGAAGCAAGAACGACTGCCTTTAGCAAGTGAACTAGTGGATATTAAATTATATCAATTTTGGAAGTAGGTAGTAGGAAAGTATGTGATGTGATGGGATGGAAAGTGTGAAAAAATCGAATGTACAAGTGCGGATGGTGGGCGTAGCACTAAGACCTTTTATGAGAAACAATCACATATCACTAGGTATAATAAGCTAAAAACTAGTGTAAAACGCAACCCTCTACTATCAATGGATGTGAAACTTGAACAAACCTAGAAAAAAATAGAAAAATGGATAACAAATGTAGTACAGATGAGAGCTAAACGAAGAATATGTAGAAAGACTCTGTGGAACACGAAAAGAAATGAATGTATGTAGGTATGTGAGGACAGAATAACAAAAAGATATTAAGGCTGAAATAAAAGAAGAAGAAAATGAGTGGAATACATCGACAAAATCCTCAAGAAATGCCAAGTCAGAAGCAAAAGAAATAGGAAAGGATGTATTAGGAACGTATGATCAGTGGAAGAAGCAAAAAAGGTGTACGAGGATATAAAATATTGGACATCCGTTCTCCCTGCCTACCCCTTAATGAAAAAGGCGGAAAAAAATAAATAAAAACATTTTGGAGAAAAATGTACCCAAGCATTACTCTATTACGTTCATTTCCAGTACTATCAAGCATCCTTTTGAAAAAAATCGGGTTGTAAATTTGCGAAATTTCCGGTATTTCTAGGATCAATCGTTCCATAATTATTTTAATGCCGCCGTTCCCGAAGATCTGAATAATTAATCAACCCCCACCAGCAAATAAGTACATAATTCAAAACGGGAGGAAGGAATCCGGGATCACTCAAAAATTCTGTCACTGGCATTCATCACTGTAGATATTCATTCAATGATTACTAACCTTGAACACAGAAACAGCCTAAAACCTTTGAATACCATAAAATGCGTACTATTATAGAGTATAATTTTAATAAGTAATATATTATGATAGCCGTGGGGTTGCCGGCTAAGAATAGCACCTATGCTCTTTTTGCTGGTTTTTCGAGCATCCTGTATGAGGAAGGAATTCGAAAAATCAGATCGGAACCGTGAGGTTGAACACCTCACGTCCTGAAACCTAAATCGGTCAGAAAAGTCATCATAAGCCTCGGTCTCCTTCGAGTGCAGTGGAGAGCTCTTGATGCCTCCCTATGCTCCCAAGTGGGGTTTGGGCCCCTCGTATTGCGGATTGGTTTGGGGGGGATCCACTGCAGACTTGATTTCTGTGGGGCCGGTTTTTTGGTTTGATTGCTTTGATTGAACTGGAGGGTCAGTTTCATGCGGGACGGGTTTACTTCGGATTTAGCGGTGTGCGGAGGGCCCCAAAGGGAGAATGAATGAATTATTATGATACTATTGAATGATAAAAAAATTTGAAATTGTTATTTCAAATTTTCGATTATTCTACAGTTTCAAAATTATAAAAATTCTTCTAATGTTGCTAGCTCGCGGCAAATTTTCCCAGTTTCATATTAGGTAGGTGGCTTTTATCTCGATTGAAATTCATCCCCAACAATTAGTCTGAGGTTAACGCTACTAGTGAATCTCGTAAAACGGGCTGTTTATCATTAGGAATTGGGCTAAATCTTGGGATTATTCAAATGGATGCGGTCAGTCTGGAAGTTTCTCTTTTCACTTCGGTTCCGCGAACTTTCATTTAGAATTCCTCAAATCTTGTAAATCTAGATGTTTCATTTACATACATAATATCCTTAACATATGTTGTTTCCTTGTACAATTAGGCAAAGAACCTTAATATCCACTTAAAACCATTCACACTCATCAAACTCACTAATTTCTCACTACATTCTTTATGTTCCACTGTCTTTCACTTATTGTACTTGTCAGTGTAATTTAATGTTCCTTGTGTTGTCGATTTAATCCAATTTTGTAACTTTGTGATTTAAACAATCCCCCAAAATCTAAATTGTGATCTGTCTTTCCTGTCCTTTGATCCGATGCATGGCTTTAGTCGATGTTTGTTGTCAACCAATTAATGTTGTGTTTCAGTCCCCGTTGCTCAAACGAGGATTCATATTTTTCTTGCAGAGACCACTCGGATGGTATCTGGAATGAGTCGCAAGCCACAGTTCTCCAGGTTGATTCGGGAACTGAAAATGGCACTGCAGTCAGGTACTCTTCCAAATGTCTCTTTCTTTCTATTCTACTTTTTCTTAAACCATATACTTACACCACACTCACATAATATCAAGATTATATGATAAAACCTTCAAATTGACTGTCAATTCTATCTCTAATGAAAATTGTTCAATGCTTTCTAGCACATCTGAAATGAGTTCGTTGACAGCAAGTCCAGGCAATTTGTCGCTCCTAACGCCAAACTCAAGAAGAAAGCACTTATTGCTTCTTCAACATCAACAACGAAGTTCTATGGACACAGATGCGCTAGACGAGGAATTAGATTATAATCAAGCACAATCACCTTCATCACCACGAATGAAATTAGAAGCTTTTCAGAGTCATCAAGCAGTACAAAAACAACAGCTGGTATCTCCGATTAGCTCAGCAAACAAAACCATTTCTTCATCGGCTGTAACGAAACAACCAGCCCCATCGATCCTTAAACAATCGCCAAATAGAAATATTCATACTCCATCAATTGCCATCACAAAATACGACCAAAGTATAGACTTACCAGATAGTGCCTTAAAACGCAATATCTGTGGGAGTGTAACGAAAAGAAGAGAAAGAGCATTGAGTCCCTCGAGAAGAAGGGAATTACAAAGAAAAAGTCCAACAAATGAGAAAAAGACTCCAGATTTAACCCCAAGTCACACTCCTCACAGATCTTTAGATTCTCCAGAAAATGGTGCATCAAAGGGATCCAATTCGGTAGTTCCGGATCTCTTGTTAGCAAGAACTGATTCTGGAAAAACAAATATGACTGATGTTTCAGAAAGTACAACTACTACTACAACTGACGAATATATAACAGCCAACTCTGACAGTTCCAAGAAAAGTGGAAGCTGCAAAACAACTAACCAAGGTAGTTTTCAATTGAAAAGTTTTTTGTTTTCATTTACAGCTATGTACTTTTTGTTTTGATATGTTTTATTTTAATTCCAGCCCCAGAATATAAAAGTCACGATGGCTCATCATTTGAAAGCGCTTCTAGTATTTATTCTTTAGCTAGAGTAGAGGCAATACAAGAAGACATGATAGTACCATCCTTCTCTCCGCCCCTTTCTGCTCATACTCGACACATAGAGAGAGTGACAAATAGCATGAATAATATCTTTCCAAATAATTGTCCGACAGTAGTTCCAGTTGAAGTATCCGTTACCCGTCCACCCCAAGCAACTCCACCACCCGAAGACATTTCGATCAAAAGCGAACGGTCGAAGAAAAAACCGATGTGTCCAAGTCCAAGTAGTTCAAAGGTAGGCATATGAAATATTTCAAACTCCTTTTCAATTAATAGAGGATCCTTAAATCCAATACGTAAATTTATAACTTTAGCCCCAAGTACCTGCACAACCACCTTCACCGACCGGAAGCAGCAGTTCTTCTGGTAGTTACAGTTTGAAAGGGAGTACACCAGGAAATAAGAGTTCATCCAAGTCAGAAAGTAAAAGTAAAAAGAAGGAGAAAGAAGAAGACACTGAAATAGAAGTCGTTTCAAGACCCCCTGTTGAATGCCCTACTCCTGAACAAACAGTTCCGACTATAAAGGTACTTGTATGTACTATTCCTGACCCATCCTTTTCATCCAATAGTATTTGGACATAATATGATTGATTGATTTTAAAACATTGTTCATTAATTTTAGGGGGAGTCAAATTCTGATGACGAAAGCGCACACTATTCATCTTCTGGATATTACGAAAGTCCTGTGGATGATGACGAAGATGATGGTGGACTAAGTAAGTTTTTTTCCGATATTATTCAACGAATCGTATTTTTATTGCTGTTGAGTTCTTACAATTTTATATTTTAAATACAGATGCTGTTGTTTCAGCGTACAAACACTCGACCAAATACAGGAGTTCGAACAGACCATGGACAGCGGATGAGAGAAGAAGAAAGAGAAAAAACTTTACCTTAGATTTTAACCGACAACAAACGGATGATGTTTCCCAAACACAGGAAAATTGGGGAAGAAGGTCATCATTAATAAGCGATAATGTAGGGCATTCAAAAAGTCCCATGTGTCAAGATAAAATCTTTGAAGAGAAAACAACACCAATAGGTTTTAACAAGAAAGCTTTTGGAGAAAAATCTAAAACAATATCTTCGCCAAAGGACAACGAAAAATCCAGAGAACGAGATTTCGAAACCAAAAGAGCAGCTGAAAGAGAAAGATTTATGAAGAAAAAATCAAAAAGTCGCAGTCCCGTGCAAAATAAAGGAAAGGATCTTACCCCAAGTCATTTACGGAGTCAAGGTTTATTAGTTGATACTTTAAGAAGACAAGACGCCAACTCAAAAAATGGGAAAATACAGCTTAACGTATTAACTAGTGATGATTCCAGTGAACATTATCGAGCAGAAGGTATGAAAAATAATAAGATTTTGGTTCAAATTAAAACATACTATTTTGACAGTGGTAATGTAAATTTGTGTTTCTCCAACTATTTTTACAGCCAATGGAACAAACGGAAGTGTTTCACCAAGAAGGCACAGAAGACTTAGGGAAAGTCCTAGAAGAAAGACTGGAAATAATGCCAAATCGCCTACTTCAGCTTTTTGTACGGGAGCATCATCACATAGGTTAGTTGACAGAGATGTGCTTGCAAATCTTTATCTTACATCCATGTCATTATTCAAGTTTGAATGTTCTTAAACATCTAATTCTATAGGATAAGAAAGAAGAGTGGTTCTAATGAAAGTGTATCTTTGCCTGGAAGCTTACCGAGGAGGCGATCATCAATCCAGCCTAATAAAATTATTAGTTCACTAGAAGCGGAAGATATAGGTAAGAATTTATTTAGCCAATGATTTTGACAAACGTAAGAGTGTATTTTCAAATGAAAAATTAATTACAGAAACATCTTTGACGTCAGCTGGATATAGATTGAGTCCTTTGAATTATATCAAACCGAACGGAGATAATTCAGGTCGGCAAAGGGTCCACAAAAAAGGTACGGCTCAAAAGTTTTGCAATCTTCAATCTTTCAATTTACTCTTTTCTGTTGCTTTTAGAAGCTTCGTTTTAGACTAAGGCCTGTTTCCCTTTGATTAAGTAGCGTTTCTTTAAGTACTGCTTTGCCTGCGTTTGTAGGTATTTTTGGGTTTGTAATTTTTCGGATCGTTTTCTTCATTGCTATTTCAGTTAATGCAGATAGTAATAAACCTAAAGCGATGTCCGCAGAATCACTGAGATCTGTAAGTCCCGGAAGCGATAGCGTATTCTACAGCGAAGCTGCGGATTTGAGTGGAACTGGAGCAACATCTTCGGGTGGTCCCAGTGCCACTCAGGAGCAGAGGAGTGTTCACTGCCATCATTGTGGTAAACAAGTCGACATCATCACAGCTGAAGACGCTTCTAGTCCACATTATAAGGTAAAAATATCCCCAGCAGACTGTTGCTGAAACCGATCTCAGTATCAAAAACTATTTGCTCATCCCAAAATTCTTTCAATAGGGGACGTTTAGAGACGAGCAACCAGATATAGTTCAACCTCCAGCGGGATTCGCGGATTCCCCAAACGGGGTGCGCCCTCTAGCTAAGCATCCTGGCGGCAGACTTTATAAAAAATTGGAAAAGAGATTTCGTTCCGAAGAAAGACAGCATGCGGAAAGAAGACATCATATAAGATATAGAAATGATGTAAGAGCCAAGGTATAACAATTTGTTTTGTCTATAAATCAAAGAGGTTATTGCCAAAAATATCGCAGACTATTTTATTTCTTTTTAACTTTTTTTAGTCTGAAGAAAGGGGCAAAGAAGAACATGACCAGGATATGAAGGCTATTGCGAGGGCTGCAGGAAATAGCTTGGACCGTCTTCGAGCAGCTGAATCGAGCCCCAACATGGATGTGGATGGTAATGTAGATTTTATTGATGGATATTTAGATATTTATTATTTAAGAATTTTCTATTCAATTATACAGTTATTTTAATCCTGTCAGAAATATAATAAAATGGCTATTTGAATTATTTAGACTATTATTTTAATTATTAGGTTTGATTTTCCAATTGTTAATGTAGGAATACAAGGGCTTACGACCGTCTTTTGCGGTAAAACAGCAGTTCATGACGACGGTTAGCCTGCAGTCGCTAAAATTTATAATTAAACATTTTTATTTATTATTTATCTTATTGATTAACAATAAATACCTAATAGCATAACAGCTTGCGCCTTTTTACCACTAGGTCTCAAAATTATTAATACATCTAGCCATTAATATTATATAATGTAATATAATTAATGTCGTAAATCAAACGGTTGGTTATAAATCTGCAAATTTAAAGTAAGATGTTTGAATCTTTGGAACTAGAAATTAATAGTTATCATTACCAAGATGTTTTTTTCTATTGTTAAAGCCTATTTCTATGTTTGAACAACTTTTTTTTGCCTTAAATTAAGAGATCAAGTTAGCCTTCTGCGAGGTCTACTCCCAGCTGTCCCATCACCTCTTTGGTGATCTGCCTCGGAGCTATCTTCCATGGTATTAGCCGAAAATCTGGATGAATCCATTATTCTCACATGTGCATAGCGGTCGGAGTCAAGTAAATAAAATGGCCACCAACGGCATCGTTCAATCGGCATTCCCAAAGTCTCTCAGAAAAAAGCTGTCGATTGTCTATGGGAACACCAACTAAACGATACCATTGGCAGCCATGTTAATGTACTTGACTTCAGCTCCAGAACCTTCATCGTTACCTTCCCATCTCACTATGTCTTCGACCCATCGTTTATTTCATTTCTAAATCTATATCTGATGGCCTTGTAATATATTGAGTGTACTTATTTCAGACGTGGATGATCCTGAGAGCGATTACGGAGTTTACACTGATTCTTACAGAGGGAACGTTTGGATTTACATCGGAGACAATGAGGAAATGACCGCTTGGCAGAGACCTGATAGGGAAGGTTAGTCATGTTATTATTTATGCTGATGTTATGTGCAAGAAATTATTTTAAATAAAATACTCGGTCTGCGTCATGGATTATTTTACAACTCGAGACGTTGGAGAAAGAAATGACAGTTCATTTGTCAAGAGCTTGAACTTGACAACGGTCCACAAAGTAGCGAGCTCTTAAATATAAATGTGATATTTTTATTCAAACCGTCATTATGTTGTTTTTCTTGTTGCTCACTGTTATGAATCGGGTCAAAAGAATCTATGCAACGTCATTATTATTGTTTACATACATAGTCAATCTAAACTAGTCCATAGTTCCCGAATCCAAATTCAATATAACGATTTTTTTTTACTGAAATTTTGCGAGTGCGTTTACACCAAATGAGCCGAATCTAGAGAAAGAGCATAAGTACTTTCTTTTATGGTTGATATTGGACACCATGGAAGCAATAACAAACAAGAACTAATCCATATATTGGCGATGACATATTAGTGTCCACTGTCCATATCAGCGATCAAGAAAATATAAACTCACTTTCTTTGGTTTAAACGCATCCTTATCACAGCCCAGAATACTGAATGATTGAATGAGCCAGTAACACACACTCAAATAATATCAGATATCTAGTGATGCGTGAGCTATGTTGTACACACATTATAAGTGTATCAGTTTTGTATAGACAACGCTCTGGTGGTAGAAAGTAAACTACATAATACAAACAATTTGAATTAATAATCCTTTGCAAAAATACCACCACACTTAATTTGTGTTTATTTATTTTTTATTTATAATTTTTGAGACACCAACAGAACACTGGTTTGGAATAGATACGCCACATACAAAATTCAACAGTGTTCCAATAAAAGGTATCCGCAACTTCCAAAGAAGGATTCCTTTCCATGACAAGAATTATTTACGGTATAGTTTCGTGTCGAATAGAAATAATTGCGTTACATTATGACGGGTCACACCTCGTAAACTATTCGTTTAACTATGTTTGGTGTTGTTATAATAACTTCATGCACGTTGTTATTTCTTTGTTATTATTTATTTATTTATTTATTATAACACATACGGCCTCTAGGCCAATTACAGTCAATCGACAATATTACAAAATGTAAGTACCTACCCACATTACAAAAATCTCAGATAGACAACATATATAATAATTTATAAAAAATGGATAAAAGCTCGCTATAAGCATGCGTAACGAGCAAACATGAAAAATAAAAGCAAATGAATATAAAATATTCTAATAAGCAATAACAATAATAATACAAACATAAATAAATTATGGCTAGAAGCTCGGAATAAACATGCGTAGCGAGAAGACATGAAAAATAAAAGAAAATGGATATAATACATTCTAATAAGTAAAAACTATAATAAAATTAATAATAATAATGAAAAATAAAAGCAAACGAATGTAATATATTCTAATAAATAATAATAATAAAAATATATAAAATTTGGATAGAAGCTCGCAATAAACATGCATAGCGAGTAGGCATGAAAAATAAAAGAATATGAGTATAATACATTCTAATAAGTAATAATAATAATAAATTAACAATAATCTGTAATAATAAAAGTTTATAAAATATGGATAAAAGTTCCAAGAAGCATGCGCAGTGAGCAGACATGAAAAATGAAAGCAAATGAATATATATTCTAATAAGTACCCAATAATAATACTAAAAATTTACAAAATATGGATTATTATATTATCCTTTATACAATATTCCTCACTTTCAGATGACAGGAGTCAAGAAGGCGAGGATAAGGAAATCAGGAGAGACTCCACAGAATCAGAACACGAGTTCAGAAAGAAGTACCAGGCCATCACACACAGGATGGTGCACAGAAAGTCCTGTATTGAAATGTACAGGAGGCAATCTTCAAATGCTTTTGGTAAGTAACTACCTTCTTATTTTCTTGTGCTCAATCCTGAAATTTTCAAATCACCAACCAACATTTGAGATTTGTTCCTGTAGAAATATTCTTGAAAAACCTTGGACAGAATATAACACAATCAACGAAGAAATTTTCTGTTGAATCAGCAAATAAGGCATCTACTCTGCGTTATTCTATATCTATGCTGTATCTCCGTTTCATACTAAATCTCCGTTTCATACTAATAGTGAAGAGATAGGTGGAACAAATTAATGGGAAACCTGAAACCAGTGTCCAGCAATTTCAAGACTCAGGTCCGATTTTCTAAACATCCATCTCTTTTATTTGATTCTTCATAATCGGCCCTTATACTTATTTGATCAGTCACCCTAGTACGACACACCGCCAACCCTTCTACCAGCCAGTTTCCTTCTTTCAATTTCCTTTTCACACCTTCATCTCTTAAATTTTCTCTTTCAAAAACAAACAATAAGACAAAGGTGCTTGTTTTTGAAAGAGAAAATTTAAGAACGCAATGTAGTGTGAAAGTGAATGATGAGAACTTGGAACAAGTGGATGAGTATGTCTATTTAGGTAGTTTATTTAGCAGAGATGGAAGGTGTGAAAAGGAAATTGAAAGAAGGAAACTGGCTGGTAGAAGGGTTGGCGGTGCACTAAGACCTCTAATGAGAAATAAGAATGTATCTCTTAAATCCAAACAATTGATGCACAATGCAATCCTGATTCCATCAATGATGTATGGGAGTGAAGCATGGACATGGACGAAAAATCTGGAAGTTGGAATAAATGCTGTAGAAATGAGATCACTGCGTAGGATATGCGGAAAGAGACTGATTGATAAGGTGAGGAATGATAGTATTAGAAAGGAATGTGGAGTGGATGTTAGTGTAGTGACTAGAATGAAAGTGAATAAATTAAGGTGGTTTGGGCATGTAGAGAGAATGAACGAAGATAGAATGACTAAAAGGATATATAAATCTGAAAGAATGGGTGCACGCAGACGAGGCCGACCTCGAATGACATGGTCCGATCATATCTGTGCCGTCTTAGAGGAGGGCCAAGTAAAAGGAATAGAAGAGCATGTATGCGGAATGTTATGCGTTTGGAAGAAGCGAAAGAGGTTTGTTTGGATAGGAAAGAGTGGAAATCCGTACTCTCTGCCTACCCCCTTCGTAAACGGCGTGTTGGGTAAAAAAAAAAAAAAAAAAACCCTATTACGAGATTTGGGTTTGACAAATTACTCTTGCAACTAAACGCTTTATTAGGTATTCTATTTTTAAATAAATGCTGTTATCGAATCATTTTCTGTGGAGATATGTGGCTTTCATAAGCGATTCGACGAGAATCAACCATTACTTATGTTGATGGACTATTGAATCGATGATGGAGAATCTCATACAAAAGCCCGCCATTCACAACCACTCCAAATGGATGTCATCCATTAATGTGACAGATTTGTGACAAACTTGAGTTGTTCTTTTTTTTTTAGCTAGTACAAGGTACCTATATATATTTTTTTTAATTGAATAAAATAATATATAATACACAATAAGATACATGATGAGGTGGTTGGTAGACCAGCGGTTACGACGCCGGCTTTCGCACTGTTTCGTGCGGAGGTCGTGGGTTCGAATCCCGGCCGTGTCGAGCATTTTCCGCTTTCACGGCACAACCCTTTGGTTAGTGTGAAAGATGTCAAAAGTGTATTTGTGTTCACTTCGAGTGAACAACTATTGCAGCAAGTGAAATGGGCCCCATTAAGCCATTTAAACGGCTTGTCAATAGACAATTGTTGACAATTTAATTTAATTTAACTTCAATCATTATAACTAAATTCCCTACGTATTAACCTAGCGTGTATTAACACGCATTTTGCCATTATCTCTAATATAAATGAAAGTCGGGTTAGTGCGAACACTTCTTATAACTCGAGATCGGCTGAACAGATTCTTCCAGTGTTTGATTTATTGGATTCTTCTCCGCTCCGGATAACAGAATAACTAATAAAAAGCTGAAAAATAGATAACAAATAATATAAAAAATAATATTTAAGTTAGTATGGAATGGATGTTCTGTGGGGACATTACCGCCATCTATTGGGGGTAATGTCTGGCAGAATGATATTTTGGTAGAAAGATTCTATAGATCAATGTTTTCCCTATGTTTCCACAGATGGCGGTAATGTGACCAGTGTGACCACCATTGAATTTAAAAATATTGATACGTACGAACATTTTTGATGGTACTTTTTTCAAGCTTTTTTACAATCTGTTAACATCTAGCTATAATATAAAAGGAAATAGGATTAGTGCGAACACTCATAACTCGAGATCGGTTGAACAGATTTTTATCGTGTTTGTAGTAGTCATGTATATGTTAGCTATCTTAATATGTTACCCAGCAATATTTTATTGACTTTAAGGCGGAACGAAGTTCGATGGGTCAGCTAGTTAAATATAAAACTTCAACACGCGTGTACCCTGGTGAAAAGGATGATGACAAAATGAGACGAATTTGTGCCAAGTTTTTAACAATGCCCATTAAATGAGGCGATGACTTGGACCACACCCGTCAAGTTTCCCCATTGACGAGCCATTGGAGCTATGGAGGAATGGCTTGATGGGATAGGATATTGGACTGATTGGATATATTCTAACTCATCCTATCACTCCACATCATCCATTTGCTTTTCCCCACTCACGGTAATATTTTGGAGTGCATCGCTTCATTTGGACGAATGGAGTGATCGCGGACAATGCACTGGGTTCCTAGGGAACGGTCCGTCGTCTGACAAAATTATATGATAATAGTTTTTGTAACTACAGTAACAATTATGACAATGTTCTCACCTGATATATTAATATTCTCCGCTGTTTATAGAAGCGCCGTATTCATAGGAAAACAGACCATAACGGGCTTAAGAGTACAGTAACATAGAGATGAGAAGTAGGTACCTACTTAACTTTTAAATCGTACTTATAATATGTTTCGATGTAGCAAATTTTCCAATTAAGATTTCTACCGCTTTATTTGTGATACAAAGTACAAAGGTATTCCTATGTGTCTGTTTTATGCGTGTGCCGTGTCAATACATTAAATAAATCACTTGTAAACACAATTATTACGGTTTATCTTCAAATGTAAAGTCTAGTTCAGACTGCTTCAGTGAAATTTAAGGTGGTTGATAATATGAGGTGCTTAACTCCACCATTTCAAAAAATAGTACCTAATCAAACAGTGCAAAAAGATGCAGTACCTACAATCTTGACGTGTAGAATGTCAATTAGCGTAGCTTGGATACAGCAGTAAATTAAATTCTTTTGCAATAGGTATTAGTTAGTAATATTGAAAACTAAATTTTTCTTTGTATAACGGCTATTAAATTGGGGATACGCTTTTCTAAAAAACCATTGCATTAGATACAGACTGCAAGAATTATTAAATTTCTACTTGTTGCATACATGAGATTTTTCGACATGTTGAACATGTTGAGAATTCTCATGATTAGGAGTTTCGGAGACTTAAATATTACCACCTAATGGCGAACGTTGTTAACGTAAAGTGATCACACTAAGCCAGCCTTCGAAATAACAGTAGAAGACGGTCGTAAGCCCGTAGTGGTTTGTTCCATTTAAAAATCGAACATTAGTAATGAATTTTTAGAGTCATTAGTTGTTATTTTTTCTTTAAAATACAGACTGTCTTAAAAGCAGTGATTAAGATCAGGGGTTCAGAAAAAGGTTTCCAACTTTGAGTAATTAATATCTACTCATACTAAAATTTGGTAACTTGAATTTTCTCTCGTATGTTAAATTTTCTCATATAGTTACCTACGTATTTCGAACGTACCTACTGATTGTCGTCGGGTCGATTGGCCAAATGGCTAGCGTCACTCCTTGAAACTTGTCTCTATTAAACATATCTAAGACTTATATGATATGGAGTTCGGTTACTATGATGAATTTGACCACTAAATAGCAATCATTGTTAACGTAGTGATGACACTGAGCCAGCCTTCGAAGCAGCAGAACAAGATGGTCGAAAGCCCTTAGTTTTTCAAATTTCTAAAAATTGAACACTAATAAGTGATTCAATGATTGCAATAGTTGGTGCTATATCCAACGTAGTTATATGCACATCTAATTCGTATTCAGGTTCCTTAAAATAAGACTTTCGATTAGGCGAGTTACTTAACTGTTTTTTTTTTCTCTATTCTATTCAAACAAGTTTATTTGTTAAATAAAGTTCCCACATACTGTTTAACTAAAGTTGTAGCACAGTCTGAACTGTCTCTGCAAGCAATTTAGTAAGAGCGTCTGACCATTTGTTCGTCGCAATCGATATCCAAGCGTGCTATATTTGTGAATCAGTTCAGAACCGAACAGATGGCTTATATCTGGAACATCTCTGGAAGTTATTCGTTACATCTCATTTCAAAGCATTGGGACGCCATACTCAATTCGTATCCACAAAAACCAAATTAATCATCGATGATTACCTACGATCAAAATCTGTTTCGTTGTTGATTGTTGAATTTCGTTTGTAGCGTTTGGTTTTCCAATTACTATGAACTTGATTTGGGCCAAAATTATTCAAATCCGTTGGTTTATGTTACCATAAATTGGTCCAAAATTTTATGTTTCTACTCGTTTTTCGATATTATGAAAATCCTTTTAATATTTCAGCCAAATGTTTTTATTAAATTTAACTGACATCAGTTAGAGCATCGTTTATCCAAAAGTAACTTAAACTATGAGCATTGCATCTTTCTCTTTTGACTAAGAGAGAAAGAAACAACAAAAGGTTTATCTGTCCATGTATAAGGCGTTGCTGTAACTTTCGTTTCTTTTGAAATCAATGAAGAAATCTATAAAACCTACATGTCATAGTACTAACATTCATCTTTTAAAAAATATTATATTGAGAAAGGTGTGTATTTATTTACGTAGTGAAAGTTCATTATTATATATTTAAACAAACACAGTTGCACTTTCACGATTATTTTATTGAAACTTCAGCGCTTTCGTCTATCTCAAGTCTCAAGACTAGTCGAGACGTTATCAACTCTTGATAATGTCTACTTGAGTTGGACGAAAGTGCTCGATTCTCAATAAAAAAAAAATCGTTAAAGTGCATCTGTTTTTGTATAAATTCATAATATTATATTGAATTAATTTAAATTGACGATCAAAAATGTATATAAAATAAACAAAACGAATCACGCCTAACAAGTAGGTACTCGACAAACTAACAGCGCCTAAAATTTCCTCCATAAACATAAAAAAATCTAGGCAGGTTTATTTTTAGCACACCCCTAATTATTGTGTATAACTCCATAGTTATAGGTAGATGCATAAAAAGAAATGGTGATTCCTAATAACAATAATGGAACTTGCGGAATGTGTAATGTTTTATTTCTTAATGGAAGTTAATTGGGTTACGGTCAGTTGGATATTATTTATACTCAATCAGTTGCTTTTGTACAATATTAGGTCAAGACTTTTGGAAGCATATTAGGTTCCATTTTCTTAGAAAATCTGGACAAATTCTTAATCTCTCATCAGATGCATTCATCTAAAATCTTTTGAATTGGAACTTTAAGACGGTCGGCATCTAGGATCAAACCTACTACCTTCACTAAGCAAGTTGACTAAGCTACCAACCACTTCAAAACTCATTAATTTAAAATCCTCAGACCTTTATCTTACCACTACAAGAAGGTACTCCATTTACTCCCACAAGTGTATGTAATATGGGAAATTATACCATCACCTATACAAAAGAAACTTGTTTAACTTTCTTCAAATTAATTAGCAACATTCTCTTAAGTGGCAATAAAACTTCATACATTACACTTGCAACTTGTTTATACACACATTACTTTAAATGGTTACGGGTTAGCGATCGTCTTCTAGTGTTTCCATTACTAAATAATTTATTAAGTACCAACCTACTCAATGTGGCCGAAATTTCTACATAACAAGCTTTCCCGACAGAAGTTGTCCTGATGTAGTCTGAGTGTAGTCCTTACTATGAATATTGATTTCAAATTTGTAATTTATACAAAAATACGTTTAAAATATTATGTTTGAATGTTAAAAAAAATATTTCTGAAAGCAATATTTTTAAACTCAATGATTGTCAAGTAAATACAAATTGTGTTGTTGATGGCGTTGTTGTCATCAGTAATCCTTTCCATACAAACTTAAATATTATATTGCTATCCATTTTTCGAAATTTTAATAATTATTCCGTTAACCGGAACGGAGAAGAATCCAATAAACCAAGCATAATAAAAATCTATTCAGCCGATCTCGAGTTATAAGTATTCGCAATAACATTTTGTCTATACTAACGAACTTTGAGTACGTGGACGACCTAATGTTTTTCAAGACGACAATGGTAAAATTAAATGTTTAAATAATGATTCATTGAGTAGGTAGTGTTTCAAAAAAATCTGCGACGAAATGGACGATTCGAGTCGATGCCAGTAAGACGGAGCTCATGGCGAATAATGCCTAACCCGGTTGGATAAATCCAAGTACCTATCTGTGGTGGTTAGCCATCACTGGTGACCTCGGGGCTGAATTACCGATACTTATTGTATATCGGTATGTCGGTTCAACAACATGAGCATGTTTTCTATTTTTATTTGGGGATTTTAGGGTTCCTACCTACATAAATCCTACAACTTTTTGCTATTTTTACATCCCTTAAGGGATTTAGTCGTGTCAAAGACCCGAATTTTTGTTATTCTTTTTTATTATCATTTTTATTATATGTGAACATGGCTAATTAACAAAAAATGTGACAAATATTTTTTTTCTATTCTATTTATTGAGCATGATATGAAAAACATCGGCTGGGTAAATGTTTGGTGCGTGTGTTTTGCCCTTTTTCTATACATGGGAGTGAGAGTCCAGTTACCTGACTAAATCCCATCAGGGACAAGAATTCAACTGCCTTCGAAATCAAGACCAGAAAAAATATAAGACGCTATACTTACGCCGACGCACGCATTGAGGATGCTGAATTTTAAATGCCACTCTTCCTTCCATCATGGTTTCCCGAAGACCCTCACACATCGTGTTCCGTTACTTCGAAAAGCTGAGGACAAGCTGTGGGTAAAGTATCTTTTTGCCACCGTTTACTCCTAGTAGGGTGAAAAAAGGGAAGACTGATTAAACAAGTTTGTTACAAAAATGTAAAAGCTTTAGATGTTGGATGGAAGGAGCTCGCCAAGATCCCGACTCATAAAACCGACATGAAATGAATTGGTTTGTAATTATTTGGGTAATTTGGGTCAGCGGTGTTGTTATTTTGTTTAGAATTTCATTCAGACGACATCTCGCGCTAATATCTTTATATCCTCAGTCACCTTGACGCGCGCAATAACATACACAAACGATAATTGCTAAAATATAATTTGCTTCAATCGACATTTTAAATCTACTCATAATTATTTTGGGCAATACAATTGGGGCTTGTTAGCCGGGCGCACTCATGAATAGATTTAAGATTTCATATTGCGGTCTTCAATTCAATCGTGAATTTATGAAGTCCTGCTTTAGAGATATTATAAGGTTTTCATTGAATAAGACCCTCCACCACCCGAGTCAAACAAGAATTTTGAAATTACTTTTTATTCGAATTATACAAAGCCAAGACAGGACTCCGAAAACGCCATACGGATCCAACATTACAATGAATCCCGGCCGATATTTCGTTATTTTATATATCTCACAATTAGGATCTTTTTTATGCTTATCATAACATAATGCTTCGTGAAATCACTTCATATTGGCAATCAGCATAGCGAAGGCCATATCCTCCCCGCCTTGACCAAAGTGGTTTGGCAAAGTTATATCTGATGGATTACTATACGAGTATAATATACTAGCAGTTGTGTTCTGTTTTCTTGGTGATCATTATTTGAAAAAGTCTTGTCTTAAATTCTTTCGTGTTTTACATATTTTACTTTTCATTCTTCTTCGTCCATATAGGCTGCATGGAAACAAGCACCTATATAATATCTTGGCTCCAATATTGTAAGCAACCACCGTTTCGATTCTCTCCTGGAAGTGAATAATCTGGAATCTCTCTCCTCAACCGCATGCTTCACCGTCTGAACAGCTGTATAATCGTTTTGGGGTTATACCTTTTCTCCTAGAATATTGGCTGTAAGATCTATGATATTCTCGTTTATTTGCATCGATTGTCACGACTTCCCCATATTGCCCAGAGTGAGAACGCAAATACATGACAGCAGTCGCAGTCTTTAAATTTGGTCGCTCTCTTGTTCTCAATAATTTTCAACTTTTATCTCTATATCTCATTAACTATTAAATATTTACTTGTTGTATACATGGGATTTTTTGACATGATGAACAAGTCGAGAATTCTCATGATTAGGAGTTTCGGAGACTTAAATATTACCACCTAATTAAAAGCGTTGTTAATGTAAAGTGATCGCACTAAGCCAGCCTTCGAAAAAACTGTATAAAAGATTATCGTTAGCCTGCAGTGGTTTGTTCTATTTAAAAATCTAATATCAGTAATAAATTGTTAGAGTCATTACTTGATACATATTCGTTAAGAACGCAAATAATAATTATTGAAAGTGCAAACCGACGTTTCATGGCAATTTATACCTTTATTTAAGTAATAGTGACCCTATCGACCTTACACATTAGAATTAGAAGATGAATCTCATTGTATCGTATCTCTACTGGCCCCTCGACCTTAAAATTTTGCTATTACAATTATATGGAACTCTTAGGATGTGCAAATGACAGTATGCCACCTACATACATACTAAGAATCTTCTCTAATCGAACGCCTCATTATCACACTGGTGAGTAATGTTATAAATATGTGCGTACTGCGTATGTGTCTATTTCACACTCCTTGGTGACTGTAATGGGAGCCGTCACATTGTGCGGAGTTGGGCGACATTGTGCGTGTCTTTCAGACCGTGGATCCACGAAGTGCGTATAATTAGAGCGTACGTTTTGTGTTATTAAAAGAGAATCGGTCATGTTCACTATTCAACCGGTTGGTTATTCTCAAACTTTATTTTTATTTTACTTATGTACTCTTTCCTTAGACTGAGATATTGGGTCAAATTAACAAAGCTGCTGCAGTCTCAGGGTGCCTGCGAAACTCTATTTGAAGAAACCCTGATATGAGAACTAGCTGCAAAATAAAAATGTATAAGTATCAGACCCATAATGACGTACGGAATCGAGTTAAAAAGTGCAAAAATGCGTTGAGAGTTTCAGAAGTGAAAACTCTCAGAAGCACAGTCGGGAAGATCCTCATAGATAGAGTTATACAGGAATACGAGGATGCGGGAAATATGCAAGGCATAGGGCACAGTGAGGTGGGGAAGGCAACGAAGAAGGTTCTGGTATGCCCATATGAGGAGTATGGACTCATCTTTCTTTTGTAATTTTTGATGCAGTTGAAGCAATCTAAAAAAAAAAGCAATTTAAAAAAATAATTTATGTAGTTAAATAAAATTAATTCATGATCAAAATGTTTAATCGATGAGATTTGATTGATTGATTGATTGAAGTATAAAGTCTTTTTGAAGCTGTTAAGTCTATTTCGAGGGCGTCAGAGCTATATATAAATCGAGGGCGTCAGAGCTCGGGGTCGGGCTCCGATATGATGGAGCGACCAGGTCAAAAAGGCAACGGGTGGGACACTATGGGAGGCCCTACAAATGGCGTTGGACCGGGGACTTTGGGGTCGGCTGGTTGGGATGGTCACAATCCTCAGCAGTGAGGGAACGACGAGGTATAAGTCTATGTCACTTATCTTTCACTAAATAAATGAATAAAATAAATAAATATAGAGATAGGCACGGAATATAATGTCTTGTGAAAATATTTTTATCCGACGGAAAGCAACACACATTTAATATTTACCTATTCCAAGTCAGGAGCAAAAGGAATAGAAGAGCATGTATGCGGAATGTTATGCGTTTGGAAGAAGCATAAGAGGTTTGTTTGGATAGGAAAGAATGAAAGTCCGTTCTCTCTGCCTACCCCCTTCGGGAAACGGCATGATGGGTAAAAAAAATACTTATCTGATACCTATCTGATTGTGAATGATCCAAAACGGTTGCATTTTTTAAACGATTCGAATCACTTAAAGTGAAAAGTTTTTCTTGACGCATCTTATGTCATGTTACCGGTGTCACTAGGACGCCATTTTCGCTAGCGGCTCGACGCTCAAAAGTATCGTTGTTCGTTTCAGTCCACCGTCGCGACGCTGTCACTTCGGTTAACGATAGCGGTCGATAAGAATGTACCGGGATGTTACGTGAAGCTAACCAACGAACGGCCGCTAAAATAACGATATAAATTATTGTGTGTTTAAATCAAACGACATTATTTATTTAAAAATATTTTTTTGTTATGTGAAATTAGAAAAAAAAATTAAAACGATAAAAATGGTGATAGGTAATGAAAATATTTTTGTTCTATAAAAAGTGAACCGTGAAAAATTGGAGTGTATTTTGGTTCAATGTTTAATTAGCAGTGATAGATTTATAAATCATCTCTACATATGCATTTAATATTTGTCGATTTATTTTTAACCAAATGTTTACATCATTACAAATATGTTTATATTTGTTTTTTTTTTTCATTTATTGGAGAAATTAATCTTGATTTATTTTATCCGAATTAAACATACCTAGTCAAAAAGATATAACATATTTTTCAGTAAGAAAAACTTGTTTCCTGATTGAAAAATATTATGGTCTATACCGGGACTCGAACTCACTAGATTTAGGGCGCCATACCGACCACTTCACACCATAGTCAACAATCTTTGCTAAAAATTTATTTTCATCCGCTTTATATTATGATTTTAAATGTCGGTGAGCTCAACATAATATATTATTTATTCTGACATTTATTCGAATCAAATATTTTTTTAAATATTACCTGCAATGATGTGAACACATGGAATAAATATTATATTCAATAGTGTTTGTGTATTTATAAAGTGATATTAATTATTGTTATTGATTTTAACAACGTAGTTACACTTTCACCATTAAATTTATAGACAACTAGCTGATCCTGCAACCTTTGTTCTGCCATACAAATATTTTCATTAGTGTTATTATTACTTTACACATGGCGAGATTTAAGAGGCGCATGTCTCGACACTCTCTAAACTGTAAACATCAGTGACAGTAATAATTGGCATTGCGCTTCGTGTGTGTTTTTTTTTTCGTAATGGCAGTCGCACAAACTATCAAACAACTGACAGTTATGTTAAACACCGATTAAAATTCAAAAATAGAATCTTTTCTATAAGTATTTCAAAAATACTAAGAAACCTACCTACTTACTTTACGTTTTGTTAAATTTCAAAATGTGCCGCGCAAATGTTTCAATTTAACTTCTTCGATAATAGCACACACAACAATCATTGCCCAAGGGCACTCAACTCAAGAGTTGGAACTTTTTCCACAAAACGACGCCTTACAAGTAACAGAAAAAGACATGGTGTTTTTTTTTTTATAAAAATTATTCTGTAAACACAACATGACCAAAAGCGTCGGCGTTTAGTGCCGAGACGAAATGAAAACTGTTTGATGCGTGTGTGTTGCCCATTTTCCTCTATGGGTGTGAGTCCTGGCACCTGACCAAAGCCCAGGCACAAAAAGTCTCAGCTTTTGAAATGAACTGCCTAAGGAGAAGTCTGGGCGTAAGATGGTACCACCGCATCACGAACGACGCTATACGCCGGTGCACCCAGCGTGAGCCCATCACCTCTACCATTGTGGGGAGGAGATGGACTTGGCTGGGACATGTGTTAAGGATGCCGAATGACAGTTGGCCAAGGAGAGCGCTGTTCTTCCTCCCATCAGGGTCCCGAAGACGAGGAAGACCCTCTCACACTATGTTCCGCTCCTTCGAAGCAGAGCTGAGGGACATGGACATGGTGTGGGAGGAGGTCATAAACATTGCGCAAGATCAAGCGCAATGGAGAGCTCTTGTTGCCTCCCTATGCCCCTGAGTGGGGTGTAAAAGGGAGTGTGTGTGTGTGTGTGAAACACAAATACACTTCTTGACTCTTTCATAGTAAACAACTATTTAAAGCTTATGTCGAACCCATGACTTTCAAGTAAGAAACTGTAGGAAAGTCGGCGACTACCCAACCACTCAGAATTTGCTTCAGCCGTTAACGCGTGATGCCGTACTTAAGCAAAATAAAAAGGGAACAATTTTTATATATAGAGATAGATAGATGTAGAGGGTTTGAATTCATAATCGTGAAAGTGGAACTGTGTTGCTAAAATCTATTTTTTTTTTTGTGTTAAATTCAAATTGTGTTATAAATATTAAAACAAAAGCCACGAAGGAATATAACAATGCGAGTAACCCGCAGCAGTTATCCTTAAGGAAGAGTCTGGAGGAGATCTTCAGGCTGATGTTGATGGTTTGGTGTAGGGAGAGCCAAGCCGTCAAAATTATCTCAACAGAACCCTGTGGTAATTTCTTCTTTTTTATGTTTCTTTCTACTAGTCGATGCAAGGCACTATAAAAACTATAAAATTTCGTATTATTTTTACCGTTTGTTAGTTAAGTAGGTAGGTATCGATTTTTGCGATAAAATAATATTATTAGATAATATGGGGAGGGGGGGGGGGTTATAAAGTCCTAGCCCTTTTAGACACCATTCAATTTTTAAAAAAAAATTTTAGAGAATCGCTTCAACTAAATCTGTATCGATTACAATTTTTTTTACGGTTCCGCACATATCTGTAATCATAAAGCAACGAAATAAATAAATGTATCTTATTCTATGTTATTAATCTCAATTTTATGCCAGGCGATGCTAGAGATTAACCATAACATATTAAGTGATTCGCAAAAAAATATTTTGTTACAATTGATCACAAGCTTGGTTTTATCCTCGTTGATTTTCAAGACCATTCTTTTGGCGCTCTCGTAGAGGCCCAAGAACGCTTCACTTCATATTATGCAAGTATTTGAAGATGTTGCCCGAAGTATATAGTAATTCTCGAGTCTCTCACGACTTTTTCTAGGGCTAAATTGAATAAATAGCAGGCCAGAGCATCTCCCTGGAGAAAGCCGATGCGGCTACAGATAGGCGTTGAGGGATTTTGTTCAACACGCACTCTCCTGCTTACATTGCTCATGGTAGCCGCAACGAGTCATACGAGCGGTATCCCAAATTCGACCATAGCTCCATGGAGTGCATCTCGTTTAATACAGTCATAGGCAGATCGAAAATCAACGAAGAGGTGGTACGTGTCAACATTGCGCTGGAGGCGATTTTTCAGTATCTGCTGGAGGCTGTGTATCAGGTATCTGCTACTTCCACTACGAAAGCCGCTTTGGTAATCTCACGATATTCTCTGCAAAAGGAGTCAGCCGCTCATATAGTACATTATTGTTCAAACATGAACCGGTTTTCAGAGACTATAGGTACCGTCTCCATTATCCAATGTTTAAGAATTTAATTTTCAGCAATTCTTTGTGGTTTCTGCGACCTGTTTTGGTCTTCCCTTCAGGGGTTCGTTTGTTTCATTTCTCATCTGATAATATCACATGCCTTTGTCTTTGTTGCGAAATTTACGCTAGATTACGTCAGGTGATTCCCCGAAACGACCACACACACACACACCGAGGGGCGTTTCGGATCGAATGCATCTCGACAGTATTGAACATGACCGTTCATATCAGCGATCAATAATAATTATTTAAAGCCAATCATACAAATTGTAATATTCAGAATATTATATCATTGTTGCGTCTGTCTGTGTGTTAGTATTGGTTCACGCAATAAACTAAACCCACTTGGGCTCGAGCCAAAGAATCAATACATTCATCTCTACAGTCAGTTCTGTTTTATCAGGAACATAATCCATACTATTTACAAAATTGATTCATTTTGAATTTACTATGTAAACAAGATACTTACCTACCTATTAATTATTTTTTTCGTTTTTTTGTTAACATGTGGAAAAACTTTATGGGATATGGAAAGGAATGAAAATATTAGGAAGGAATGTGGTATGGAAGTTAGCGTTGTGACAAAAATGAAAGTTAATAAAGAATGAAAGAATGGATGCAAACAGAATAACAAAGAGAATTTATCTACATAATAATTCAGAAATGTTTGTCTGCTTTCTATCGTATATGTGAACATCACGCTCAAAATACAAAAATGCTACGTCAGATATGAATCTGCGCAGAACGGTGCAGTTTGCTTAAGAAGGTTCTTAAATACAATTTGCTGCATTAACTTTAATATATTTAGAGCTATTTAAAAAACTCTATTTTTTAGGATCTTCATACAAATTTCTCAAAAAGACAGTAAGCCATCTTTTGGAAACAAAATTACTCATGTAAACGTTGAATGGAATCTTGGTATTACGGTATGAAAATGTAATAAAATTATTGTAGATTGATTTGTTATACATATAAATGTTATTCAAATCTTATTATTCTCAATAAATACAGATTTAATGAAAAAATTTGCAAAATGATTCCTCCATTTTGAAGTTTGACAGATAGCACAAATTAATCACCCTCTATGGGTGGAATGCCTAATTAATTATCACACATTAGGGAATGTAGCTAAGATTCAAACCACAGAGCTCTCTCTCTCTCTCTCTATATGAAAACTTGCAAATTATGCCGGTAGGTTCGTATAATATTATTATTATTACATAAATATGGCATTCCGTCCGGTATAAGCTAGTAATATATAAGGCTGATAGTAAAAGTGTAAGAAGGCGAGGTCGGCCGTGAACGACATGGCTCGAACACAATAGTGTTATTCAATCAAATATAAAAATATTAAATACAAAAATAGTTAAAATTATAAGTAGTGATATAAATCAAACGGAAATACATAGGTACTTGGCAAAATACTTTCAAATGTCACAAATTTTGTAAACCAATTCACACTTTTCTTTTTTTTCTTTAATAATGAATCTGGGCTCACCCAAAGTGAACACAAATACACTTTCGACATCGTTCACATAAAGCAAAGCTTGTGTTGTGAAAGTGGAAATGGTCGGCACCGGGATTCGAACCCACGACCTCCAATACGTTTTACGTACGAAAGTCGTCGACTGATACCACTGGTCTACCAACCGATTCTTTCAATCAAAATAATTATTAGGTATGCTTGTTTTTCCATACAAATTGTATCAAGCAGTCGTATATTATCGCAGCTTTATACTAAGAAAATTTCAACAGCTCAAAATACTCAGTGTGAATAAAACGTTACTGAGATTCATATTGAGATCAAACTCCATTGACACCCCTCTCCTGGCTACGGTTTTGCCCTTTAGTACCTATAGCTTCTTTCAGCAAAATGTTTGAATAGGTATTAACTATTATGAGTCAAATGTTATAAGCCAGTTAATAAGCAAGTTACTGTACATCAGAAAAGCAGATTTTTTTGTCATTCGGTAAAGGGAACTGTATTGGATAGGACTATAGATTCTAGTTGGTATTTTTACACGGTCAGCTGTTGAATTAACATTCATGTAGCTTGAATAAATTTATAAATATACGCAGATATCTAGTGTATTGTCTTGCAAAGATATTTTTATAACCAGTAGGTAAGTATAAAAATTTGCAAAGGAGTTCACCAACGTTGAGAAGACCGGTCAAGGCATTTATTATTATTTGAGGTACCTACCTATGTATTATTGGTAATGTTGGGGTCTTCACTGGTCCATAATCTGTTTCTTTATTTATTGATTTATATGTATTGTCATGACTGTCTGACCTCTCAAAAATTGTAAAAATAAATAAATAAAATAAAGGCAATTAATGGGCAGTGAAAATGCAAGAAAAAAACAACTATTATCTATAAAATTTTGTCAAATAATAATTGTTTGCAGCATGCGGTCATGTAATGAGTACAATAAAATTAGCTTACGTTAGTTGGTCTAAACTCTAATGACTCTAATGTATGAAAAATCAATATTTGTGATTCCATATCATTCGTTTTAGCAACGTATTTCTTTCACTTGCGTAAGGGTTTGGTAAAAAAAACAAAACAGCAAACGCCACAATGACATGTCACAATCTGGGCTCACACAAATACTTACAAAATAGTTTCAGAAAGCAAAGGTTGTGTTTTTAAAGTGGATTAGGTCCACACTGGGATTCGAACCCACGACGTTCAGTAGGTACCTACGCTGTAGCACGAAACCCGTCGGCTGAACCGCTGGGCTACCAACCACTTCTTTATAGATTTTTAGCCCTGCTCTAACTCTACATTCTTTGCTTGAACATGGCTGTCACTATGACTCTTTCACTCCTTTAGAATTAATAAATAAGGTGGGAACTAACCTTTATTTTTTCTACTACAACGACTCGACCGATCCCAGAGAATATTAAACTCATACTAATTGATTTAGAGTTGATTAACATTATAATATGCCGAAATTAAATGATTTTCTCCAAATGGAAACATTAGAGGGAGCATCAGGGTCTTCCAAGAACCAATAATTTCAATGGACTCCTCCCAGGCCATGTCCATAATATCTCCCCCTAACCGTCGTCCTAAAGAAACAAAACATGGTTTGGGAGGGTTGATTGTGGCAAATTACAGATCCATTAGGTATAAATACATAAGATTTTCATTTTAATGGAAACCTACTCCTTGTAAGTTAGGTATTATGTACTCCAGCTTGTGTCTATCAATTCGATGTATTGAGTACCATCAAGTAGTGCAAATAAAGATGTGAAGCAGTTTGTGAAATCATATTGTTTGATAGTCTTTAGAGATATCAATAGTTTAAAATAAAGCTACATAAAGGTGTCAAAATAGCCCATACATATTTATCTAAAGATGTTAGATGCGCAAATTAACCGGTTCCCTTCAACCTGACACTGGAAGCGAACTCCGCAAAGAAATTTCGTGCCCGAGCACATACTTAAATTGTAACCCCACTGAAAGTCAAATCTATGAACTCTTGAATCGGACGCCTTGAAAACTTCAAATTACCTTAATAATTTAAAGTCCCTAATATGATTAAAAGTATCGACCTTGATGGATAAACCGTATAAAAATATGTGTTTTTACCAATTTTTTACTACCTGCAATAAAATAACATTCAATATAGCACAGTACAACAAATCGTCGGGTCCGTAGAAAAAATGCCTATGTGACTTTTGTCCATTTTACAGGAGAGCAGTTTAAAGATTCCAATACACATTTTTTGAGATTCCTTCATAACTATTTGAGGTATATTCTTCAAACTTAAAATTTGTAATAGAAATAAAACTATTTAATATTAAGCATCTTAAAAAATTCCCTAACGTGTATACTTTTCTAGAAAAATCACATAGGCAGTTATTCTAGGGAAATTTTTCAGCCTATGTGAAGATGTTCCTTTTTTCTACGGACTTCGTCTCGTAAATCTCGTTCCTATGTTACGACGTACCTTTATTCTACGGAAATATTGGTTAATTTGTTCAGTCCTAAGTACAACAATCATCGTTTTCTTTAAAATAAACATAAAATATCGTACTTTCAATAATACTCACATTATGATTTGGTTATTTTTTATCAAACGCGCATATAAAATAGCAAAAAATATATATGTATTCAAATAAAATGATGCAACACATAATATACCATATCACTTTTATAAGCATGTTATTTTTTGAAAAATATCAGGTTTTAAATGTGTGTTAATTTTAGAAAAGTCTTCTTCTTCTTTTTTTGGAACCTGGTGATCTGTTGTTTTGTATAGATAACCCCTTCGCGGATATAGACTACCTAATAGATGGGTTTCTACATTTTCAAAAAGTAAAATATTATAAATAAATAAATATAAATTACTCAATTGTGAGTGGAATTGCAGAAATTAAAAAAAAATATAATAAAGTTAACACGAAAACCATTAAAGATAAAAACGTATTATAAATGGAGGTACTTTATTTCAAGTATATTTTCCTCGATGCTATCCAATGGATATGAATGGTGGAATACCAGTTATGGTACCAGTAATGCTTTCAGGATGTTAAACACAAGTTATTTTTTTATTAATATTACAATAAATAAATATATTGCATTAATTAGGGGCTTATTCCTGAATTATAAATGCTGGTGAGTTCTTTAAATTTATCTTTGAATTGCTGTATTAGCTGAGAACATGCATCAGATAAAGAAATTATAAAATAAAGTGTTTTTTTCGTGTATGGTTTTTTATGCTAATTTCAGATTTTAGGACATATTTTTTTTTTTTTTTTTTTTATTCAAACAAACTTACAGTCATTAAATAAAATATTACAAAGTTCATTGAATATGAATAATAGACCATTCATATTCATAATTACTTAATTTATGATTATGCCTGGGTTCAAAAAATGTTTCTAGCTATTATCGTTATATATACTTTCAAGTTAATTTAATTTTGTATTAATTTAATTTCCATATGTTTATGCATTTGTAACTGTTTGTTTTGTGTCTCTTGTTTGTGTTTAGTTTATTTTCTTTTGGTGTTTGCATCTTGGCATCACCTATTAATATATTTTTTTTAATGTCAAAATTGTTTGTAAAAGCAACCGCTGGTTGCGTAGACAATAAATAAATAAATAAATAAAAGTTGTAATTAATATTTTAAATGTATGGAATCTAATTATTCTCTTTCTGTTCATACAGTGTACATATTTGGTCCATTTTATAAGATTTTTTTTATTTCTGGTGTTATGTATCTACTTTATCTGCATATGATTCTGAAAAACATAGGTATTTATATTTAATTACTGAATTCACACCTTTTGCTTTTGGAAAGGGTGATTTGGCACACTGCTTTCAACAGGAATGAGGACTCATGGTGAAAACTATTACCTCATCGTTATGATATTGGAAGGAAAACAATAAAGTATATGACTTAAGTCATAACTCTTTGGAACCTTATTTACTAAAGAATCACGTCATATTAACATCAACAACACTCTAAATTACATACTTCTTGTTTCACAAAGCTTTTCCACATGAGTGTGTATTATGATGAATCCTTTTGCATGTTTACAAATTTTGTAAGTATTGTATGTTAACAGTAAGGTTTAAAGCTATGTTCGCGTAGATAGTTTACAATTGAGATGCAATATATTATCTAAGTACTCTTATTTAATCAGTGATGTGCTTAATTTAGATTTTCTCCTCCATAGGATATTTTTATTTTGGTGTTTCTGCACCATTTATGAAAGTTAGCATTTATATGGAAACTATTTTAGTGTTTAGATTTGAATTAATTCTAACGATTATTTGATTCATTAGTCACTGTACAAATTAAACATTTCCAGACTGCTAATACTTCTTATACTTATTCGAATAAAATATTATGTATTTTTTTTAATAAACTGTGTTTCCAACAGGATTTATGTATTTATAGGACCAGTTGTAATTTCACAATATACTCATATTATTTTTCTACTTCTGATGCATTTTCAAGCCCTAGTCTTAGGTATTGTTTATATTTCAAGCATTTTAAATAGATTTAGCTTTTCGTGGAATGTTTTAAGAAATATTTATTTTAAAATAACATATAAAAAAAAGAAATAAAACGTATAACATTAAATTTAATTAAAATTATTAAAGTAAGTGTCTTAAAAACTACCACGTATTCATACAAATTAACTTAGGCTTATGTTAGTACCTTTTTATGAACCGTATATATATTCAAATGTATTTAGTAGCTTAATGGCACATATTTACGAAATTTTAGTTGCAGCATCATACGAGTGATTTGTTTCATAAAATATTGTATATAAATTATAAAATATATTAAATGCGTTTGAATTTGTAAAAAAAAGTTTATCTCAATGAAACACCCCACCAATATACAAGTTTTAATATAAAAACATTCTTAAAAATATATATAATAACGGAAATAGTTAGTAGAAAAAAGGTGTATGTTAAAATGTGTCCGTAGAAAAAAGGTCGTTATGAAGATAGGACTATGAAAATGGAAAACAATTCCGTAGAACAAAGGAACATCTACACATTGGGTAGTGGGGTATCCCTAGAAAAACGGGTCATCTGCACTTAGGACATAAAAATTGCAAAAAATATATAATTCTCCAGCGGTAAAAATATTACGATATTTTCACTCGAAATAATGAATACAACTCAAAAAAGGTGGATAACGATGTTTTTAAAAAATACACATTTTAATCATCCTATGTGCACAACGGAAGTTTTTGAATGGAATATTGTTAAAATAAATTATAACTTCACAAATTTTGGTTAAATTTTAATTATTTTAAATAGTTTATAAAATAATGTTTAATTTCTACTTCTCCAATCAATTTTTAACTTGATTCTCATCTGAAGTTAATAATTATCAATACTTTAGTCGGTTTCGCTGAACCAATCCTTTGTACCAAAATACTATTCATAAGACATTTATAATACAAATTTTGTTTTCTTTTATATCTTAAAATATCGCAAGTGTAACTAACATTGTAAACTCTGATAAATATTTAAAAAAAAATGTGGATACAAAACAAGTTTGCGTTAAAAAGATTCATGAGAAATATATGAGCGTTCGCATCGTATAGACTCCGACGAACAAGTGCGCATGTGTACATGGGTCGTACAGTTATGCATCGTTGGTATGAATATGAGCACAGTAAAACTGCTTAAGTGCACATGTCACTTTTTTCTTCGGAGATTTTTTCACATAGGACGTTTTATAAAAAAATATCTCAGAAACTATTAGTGATAGAAAAAAACTAAAAATACAGTTTTGTAGAGCTTTTAATACTAAATTAAACTGCATTAAAAACTCATTTTCGACCTATAATCACATGGACCTTTTTTCTACGGGCACGGCGAAATATTTTGATCAATATTAAATCAATTATTCTTCTTTATGAGCCTTGACACTTAGGGGCTTGTGATGACAGCAAAATCTCTTCAAAGCCATCGATATTTTGTCAATGAACTGCAACACTATACCCAAAAATCGGAGGTCTGCATCGAATACACAAATTAGAGGCAATTCAATAATTATCTGTCTTGTTACGGTTTATATACATTTTTATGATTTGTTTGTATTCCTTCTATAATCATCTTTAAATCTTTTAGAATCTATCTCAAATCTTTTTCAATCTACTGCTACACACTCATTCACCACTTAACACCCCACTTCATAGCCCCTCGTCTTCTCCCCATTCTCTCTGCTCTCTTGAAGTACCGTTCCTCCAGGTGGTTGACCTACTTCCCACTGATGGAGGATGGAGGTATCCATCTCAGCGCCCCAATGTTACATCTATTTTAATTTGTTGCCAAATACAAGACCCCAGAACTCTCAAACTAGGCTATAAATGATAATGACGCCCTCATTATTTTAAATTAGTGCCGTGAACCAAATATAAAAGGACCTTGTATTGTGCCCTGGGGTACTCCAGGTTCGTTACGCGCGTAATGAACTTGTTCCACTTTTTTTAATTCTTTTGAATTCAGTATCCCTGGGTTGGCTGGCAGAGATCCTTCGGGATAAGTCCGCCCTTTCGACTGTCCTAATTACTGTCTCCACACTATATTTTGATATAATAAAGTTTTATTTATTTATTTATTATCCCTTTTATGAAAAAAACTGAAAGTACCTACCTTCATACATTCTCCCTTCATGGCCTACTTGAAGAAATATGGAGGCTAAATAATAAGATCACAACCGCGTTCAATAATGCGCAATGTCAGTGCTTGCTTCCAAATCCCCGAGCTTTGCTTATAAGGAATCAAACATAAATAGAGAATGTCTTTCTCTTATCAGGCTTCCTAATGAGAGGTAAAGAACTGTCTTCTCGAGTCTCGAGCCTTTCAGAATCCATAACACAATATGCCCCGGCCAAATATATGTATAGTAGATGTTATGGGCCCGCATCGGCATTTATGGTACATTTATGCCAAAATTCTGCTGAAGCATTTCAAAGTAAACACAAATTCACTTTCGACATTTTCACATAAAGCAAAGCATGCGTTTTGAAAGTGGAAATTGTAATGATGAATAATTATTAGGTACTAGCTGATACCCGTCTTGCTTTACGTTGTTGATTTGGCTAGTCAGACTTGAGCCGTAGGTTATTGAACAGGTTTTGTATGCAGCTTTCCCCTTCTCAGGACCAGTAGGCCTAGACAAAATGCATTTGGCAATCGACTACAAACGACTTCGACAATGTAGAGGAAGAAAATTAACTGTCCACTTTTTATATTTTATATTATAAGGATCATTGTTTGGTTTGAATAAATGTTTATATGTTACAGTGGACAGTTAATTTTTTCGCACTATACATTAGCGATATCTTTGTTTGTAGTCGAACGCCAATTTGAATTTGTCTACGACGGCAGGAGTATATATTTTATCTTAATAACTGAGTACACACGTAACGATTTATCTTTAAGATTTGACCGATAATCGCTCATTTTCAAAAAAAAATTTCGCTAAGATTTTAAAAATGAGCGATTATCGGTCAAATGTTATAGCTGATAATCTATCATTTTCAAAAATTTTCACGCCAAGATTTAGAATGTGTACCCAGCTAATGTTTCAAAAAAGGAAAAAATAAGAGTCACTGCTAAATATGCGAAAAATTTGAAAAACTAATGTCACTTTCAATATTTATAAAAAAATAGAAGATGAGGAAAAATTAATACTCACTGTTGAATACGCGAAAAAATTAAAAGAAGAATGTAGTTATACATAGGTACCTACCTATGTATAACCTAGTATTATAATACGTGTAGTTGTTCCTAATGAAAACCTGTGTGTAGATATAGGTACCTACCTACCTAGTATTAAGTTGACCTACTTATGACTGTAGTGATAAATTTAATGAGGTACCTTAGGAGAGAGAGGGTGCAAGCGAACGCTGCTTTACCGGCTTTAGTCATCTGTCATGGCGTACATATTTTATAAGAAGTTTCGGTGAAAATCTTTATAAAATAAGAATTAAAAGACTTCTACTTATATTTTTTGTATTTCAAATCAAACTTCGATCGATTTTGTACATTTTCATACCGTAATGCTACAGTTCTACACAAAATTTAGACGTATAATTTTACTTTTAAAACATGACTTTCTCATTTTTGTATGAAGATTTTAAATTTTTAGAAATTTGTAAATAATTTAAAATATATTTAACTAGCTGATACCCGTCTTGCTTTACGTTGTTGATTTGGCTAGTCAGACTTGAGCCGTAGGTTATTGAACAGGTTTTGTATGCAGCTTTCCCCTTCTCAGGACCAGTAGGCCTAGACAAAATGCATTTGGCAATCGACTACAAACGACTTCGACAATGTAGAGGAAGAAAATTAACTGTCCACTTTTTATATTTTATATTATAAGGATCATTGTTTGGTTTGAATAAATGTTTATATGTTACAGTGGACAGTTAATTTTTTCGCACTATACATTAGCGATATCTTTGTTTGTAGTCGAACGCCAATTTGAATTTGTCTACGACGGCAGGAGTATATATTTTATCTTAATAACTGAGTACACACGTAACGATTTATCTTTAAGATTTGACCGATAATCGCTCATTTTCAAAAAAAAATTTCGCTAAGATTTTAAAAATGAGCGATTATCGGTCAAATGTTATAGCTGATAATCTATCATTTTCAAAAATTTTCACGCCAAGATTTAGAATGTGTACCCAGCTAATGTTTCAAAAAAGGAAAAAATAAGAGTCACTGCTAAATATGCGAAAAATTTGAAAAACTAATGTCACTTTCAATATTTATAAAAAAATAGAAGATGAGGAAAAATTAATACTCACTGTTGAATACGCGAAAAAATTAAAAGAAGAATGTAGTTATACATAGGTACCTACCTATGTATAACCTAGTATTATAATACGTGTAGTTGTTCCTAATGAAAACCTGTGTGTAGATATAGGTACCTACCTACCTAGTATTAAGTTGACCTACTTATGACTGTAGTGATAAATTTAATGAGGTACCTTAGGAGAGAGAGGGTGCAAGCGAACGCTGCTTTACCGGCTTTAGTCATCTGTCATGGCGTACATATTTTATAAGAAGTTTCGGTGAAAATCTTTATAAAATAAGAATTAAAAGACTTCTACTTATATTTTTTGTATTTCAAATCAAACTTCGATCGATTTTGTACATTTTCATACCGTAATGCTACAGTTCTACACAAAATTTAGACGTATAATTTTACTTTTAAAACATGACTTTCTCATTTTTGTATGAAGATTTTAAATTTTTAGAAATTTGTAAATAATTTAAAATATATTTAACTAGCTGATACCCGTCTTGCTTTACGTTGTTGATTTGGCTAGTCAGACTTGAGCCGTAGGTTATTGAACAGGTTTTGTATGCAGCTTTCCCCTTCTCAGGACCAGTAGGCCTAGACAAAATGCATTTGGCAATCGACTACAAACGACTTCGACAATGTAGAGGAAGAAAATTAACTGTCCACTTTTTATATTTTATATTATAAGGATCATTGTTTGGTTTGAATAAATGTTTATATGTTACAGTGGACAGTTAATTTTTTCGCACTATACATTAGCGATATCTTTGTTTGTAGTCGAACGCCAATTTGAATTTGTCTACGACGGCAGGAGTATATATTTTATCTTAATAACTGAGTACACACGTAACGATTTATCTTTAAGATTTGACCGATAATCGCTCATTTTCAAAAAAAAATTTCGCTAAGATTTTAAAAATGAGCGATTATCGGTCAAATGTTATAGCTGATAATCTATCATTTTCAAAAATTTTCACGCCAAGATTTAGAATGTGTACCCAGCTAATGTTTCAAAAAAGGAAAAAATAAGAGTCACTGCTAAATATGCGAAAAATTTGAAAAACTAATGTCACTTTCAATATTTATAAAAAAATAGAAGATGAGGAAAAATTAATACTCACTGTTGAATACGCGAAAAAATTAAAAGAAGAATGTAGTTATACATAGGTACCTACCTATGTATAACCTAGTATTATAATACGTGTAGTTGTTCCTAATGAAAACCTGTGTGTAGATATAGGTACCTACCTACCTAGTATTAAGTTGACCTACTTATGACTGTAGTGATAAATTTAATGAGGTACCTTAGGAGAGAGAGGGTGCAAGCGAACGCTGCTTTACCGGCTTTAGTCATCTGTCATGGCGTACATATTTTATAAGAAGTTTCGGTGAAAATCTTTATAAAATAAGAATTAAAAGACTTCTACTTATATTTTTTGTATTTCAAATCAAACTTCGATCGATTTTGTACATTTTCATACCGTAATGCTACAGTTCTACACAAAATTTAGACGTATAATTTTACTTTTAAAACATGACTTTCTCATTTTTGTATGAAGATTTTAAATTTTTAGAAATTTGTAAATAATTTAAAATATATTTAATGAAATGTAAATATTTGTATCTCAGATTACCACAATTGTATTTGCGAAAAACTGCGAAGAAAAATATTCAACGCAGAACCTACGGTTTTAGCGTGATGCTCTTACATACAGTTGGAGTGAAACAAATAAATAAATAAATAAATATACATACATTACTGAATTATTATGTAGATGAAATGTAAATATTTGTATCTCAGATTACCACAATTGTATTTGCGAAAAACTGCGAAGAAAAATATTCAACGCAGAACCTACGGTTTTAGCGTGATGCTCTTACATACAGTTGGAGTGAAACAAATAAATAAATAAATAAATATACATACATTACTGAATTATTATGTAGATGTAGAAGATAACACTGGAGAAATGGGTCAGTTGTATTTGCCAAAAAATCATTCGAAGCTATGACCGGCACCCAACCTCTTTCTTGACCGTCGTCGTGTAGCGCGGAACAATAAATTACACGTTATTATTTAACAAGTTAAATAATAAAAACGCGGTTTATTTTTAAAAATACCTAACACATGTGCGTCATTCAAATAAATTTCTCCTCCTATACCTATTATTTCTTCCCATCCATGTGGGTATCACTTTTATTATCGGCGTTGCCGATCTGCCAAGGAATTTCAATATTCTTTTTTTTTTATCTTTGACACCTCGAAAATAAAGTTGCTAAGTATAATATTAAAATCATTAAGGTAGCTTTAAATGATTTTAAGAAAATTCCCTCTCTAAATACCGTAGGTAGTCATATTATTATCTAATATAAGGTTATTGAGGCAGCGCAAGATCGATCGCGGTGGAGGGCTCTTGTTGCATCCCTTTGTCCCCCAAGTGGGGTCTTGGAGGGAATATAATAGGTATATTTAACTACTAGCTGACGTGCCCGTCGAACTTCGACCTAACCCAGAATAAAAAAATACTTATTTCATAATTAGGTACATGAATACCTAATACAGTTTGCGACATAAAAACTTAATTCAATTTATTGCATCATGACGTAATAATTATTATGGATTCGAATGCAAGATAAAGTTCGACGGATTATAAGTTTGTAATTCCTCTATAGTTGCGTAACTTTAAAAAAGAATCAAGAGATGGCGGTGTAGTAGGTAATACCTATGTCACATGTGAAACATGTTATATTATTGCATATTATGCTGTCGCAAGATTAAACTACATTAACATCAAATTTTCCTGAATTATTATGGTAAGATATTAGGTAAAGAACCTAATTTAGTATACGGATTCGGGGAGTCTACTGGAAGCCTCCCCCATGAATTGGAGAAGCCCCAGAGGGGTGTTTTGACACGCTATGGTGATCGTCCCTTTAGTGTGACTGGGGACTGGGGCCAACCTTTGGAATGCTCTACCCCTGGCTGTCCGACAGGCACAGAGTTTGAGATTCAGAAGTGGCCTAAAGACTTATCTGTTTGCTTAATGCTACGGGTCTGGTCAGACATCGACATAGGATAAGAACTCCAAAGGCAATAAATTAATTAAATTAATCAAAATGTGTCAATTAAAATAAAAATAGTCTGCAAATGATATAGATAGTTTCTCAGCTGATATTATTTTATACGATTGCCTTTATGTAGGTATTACCGATTAAGAAGTTAAAGAAATACATAGGTAGGTTCAAATACATAGGTAGGTACCTAGTTATAAAATCACTTCGAAATAATGATTAGGTATGTTTATATAACGCATTAGGTAATCTCAGGTAATCTACGTAAGTAGGTATAGCGAACTCACGTTTCCTCGTTTCCTGTTAAATTCAAAGCTAATGATTCACGCCAGCGCGCGCGCACACACCACAGAACACAGAACTGTCATCGGGTGTTTACTTCCATCTGTCAACAATGTCAACATTAAACAAAAAAAAATGCTGAACTTTCGCAAACTACGTCGTGTATTTTAGCCGTTTAATGATTCTATAAATAAAAAGCTATTGAATTATTTTAATAATGTCACATGTGTATAGTCTGTTGAAACCAGTAAGCTATGTTTGCTGGAACATTTCAGTTACTTTTTTTATATAGTGCCAGTCTAAGAACTTCTCCAATGTTTTTTTGTTGTTATACGGAATGAGTCTAACAACCATACGTTCAAAAATGAAATACCTACTACCCTGCGACGTATTTCGAGATTGTGTGTAGGACCGCGTTCATACTTACGTGATCCATCAAGGTTAATATGAACATCTTGGATAGAGAGTAGGTATTGTACAGTCGCTCAAAATATCAATCACTTAATCGCAATTCAAGTCGTCAGCCTGCAAACAATAGTAAAAGATGCCAAAAACTTTCAACACAAAGTTAATTATAACTAGCCAAACATAACCCCGATCTATTTGAGACAAAATCTCAATGTTTGGTAGAAATTACAAAAGCAAGAACACACTGACACAACTGGGTATCCAACCCGAAAAATCATTCAGAAGTTTATGTCTACTCATTATGAACTATTCAAATATCTTACAAGCCCTTGGAATCATATGGTGGCACTGAAATTCCTCTATTGCACTTGATTCTACGCAATATCAGTGATCTTGCAAACCATGCCCATATCTTTCAGATCTGTGTAAAAGGGCAGACCACATTATGGCAGACCTCTCCCTTATAGAGATGATGCCCCTGCGCTGGTGTGTAAGAAGCATTTTTTGTGATATGGTATCGATCCATTTTTATAGTCCTTTTGAGTTTTGTGTCTAAACCACCAATAGTTTTTTTGTGGAGGTTTTATCAGTTTCCATGACTCACACCCGTACAGAAGAATGGATTACAGTCTTAAATATTTCCATGCGCTTTCTTTGGTCAAAGTACCGCTTCCACAAAATTAAAGTATGACATGTTTCTTGAAAGCTCTACATCAGCATTTTTCCAATTCCAGTGTACTTAATTAAAAAGATTTAATATGTTTATATTTGAATGTTGTTGCAGAGAGTGACAAGACTGTTATAGTAAGGAGAGAAAGTGGAGAGTTTGGCTTCAGGATACACGGGAGCAAGCCGGTGGTCGTATCAGCTATAGAGCCTGACACACCAGCCGAAACCTCCGGTCTGGAGATTGGTGATATTGTTATAGCTGTAAATGGTAAGTTGTATTTTTTATTACATACATGTGTGGGTCTCGACCTCTCTCCTCAAACTTATCCAGCCATCCTATCTGCTGCCACTTTGTGTCAGGTCTCCAACTCCCAAAAGCCCCAGGTCCCTCTCAGTGCCATCTAGCCATTGAAGCTTCAATCTTCCTATGCTCCTTCCTTCTGGTCTTGTGCAGAAAACTCTATGTAGCACTGAGTGTTTATCTGCTCACGATAAATATCCCAACCAACAAAGTGGGCCTAATATTTATGGTTTGACACTTTAACGAACATCCCCCAGCATGTACTTATTTGAATTCTGAGTTTTGACATGTTCATTGCCTATTACACAGGTCTGTGTTCTTCTTTTTGAAATATTTAAACCACAATTACCTAAATAATTAAATTTCACTCAAGCGTCTTTTCGCTTTAGAAACTGGGTCTATATATTATTGATTTAATAAAATAAAATACATATTTTGTTCTTTTGACGATGGCACTGTTGTCGAGTAATTTATGTATGTATGTGGATTTGTTAATAGAGTATTCGTGGGTAATTTCTAAAATACCTTTTTTTATTCTTCATTTTGATAATTTTTTAATACCTAAACTTTATTTTTTAAATGGCATTGAAATTGTTTAGAAAAAAAATTTCTTCCAAAACTCGGCAAAGAATAAATAAGATTTAGATATTTTGAAATTTAATAATATATAAATTTGTTTCTAGGAATAAATGTATTAGACAAATCACATTCGGAAGTAGTAAAAATAGCCCATGCAGGTTCGGACACTTTGGAATTAGAAGTAAGTATCTTCCTAATAGAATTTGTAAACACTGTTGTCTCAAATAAAAGATATTATAATTAATTTATAATTTACATAATATTGTTATAGTTTGTTCCTTGCTTTCAATATATAAAAGCTGAGATGTGAAAACATAATTTGTAAAACCACGAATTGTACCCAAATGGAAGCGAACCCTGTTGGGCACATTTCGTGTTCAAAGTTTGGGATATGATTGGAATTTTAATTTTAAGGATTTTGAGTGATAGAGAGTTTTTTAATGTTTGTGTTAAAAATAAAGGAAATTTGAGATGAAATATTGCATTGAGTATATTAAGATGATGTAAAAAAAAAAAAAACAGTAGTAAATCTTAACATAGGTAACCTTCTTAGTTCTTTTGACGATAAAATTTTTTGTAATCAAATTTAAATAAAAAACTTTCTAACTATTCCACAAATTTATTGAACCTGACATGTTTCGAAGGGGCACGCCCTTCATGCTCACAGGTTATTTGAAACTCAATTTGAAACTCAGTTTCAAATAACCTGTGAGCATGAAGGGCGTGTCCCTTCGAAACATGTCAGGTTCAATAAATTTGTGGAATAGTTAAAAAGTTTTTTATTTAAATTTGATTATTTAAATTACTTCCACCAAGAAAAATGCATGTTCAACAACTTATAAATTTTATTAAAAACTTTTGTATTTCGATTGACGTTTGACTTAAATGTTAGTTGTTTGAAAGTCGGTGTGATTGAGAGAATGCGGTTTGCAAATAACGTTTTATACAGATGAATTGGTTGTAATTATATTGGTTAAATAGGTAATGAAATTCAATATTCATAGTTCGGACAGGACAAAATCTGTCGGGATAGCTAGTAAGTTATATTTTAGGTGAACTATTTGTGATGTTGTATGACTTTTTGATTGCAGGTGGCCAGAACATGCGACGTAGTAGCATCATTAGCAGGAGACGCATGTGCCCCAGCCTTGTACTCGGGCTACTTGTGGAAGCAAGGAGGCCACGCCAGTGGGAGTCAGCAGGCGCCCTGGTCCAGGAGATGGTTCTGCTTGAAGCGGGATAACTGTCTCTACTATTATAAAAGTGACTCGGTTAGTGTGAAACCTCTTCTATTGATCTTTAATCATCCACAGCCTTCCTCCCATAGTATGCCCAGACTTTTCTGATCTAGACATAATTAATGTTTGTTGGCATTAAAACGCATACTTCCATATTAGCACATGGGTCTACACTATCTTAATAAGGGTAGTTTCCAGGAAAGATATTGATCTTATTTCAGGAAATTTGAACGGGTACAAATAAACCCCTGAGTTTGAGTACGATATGAATACTAAATAGTGAAGATTTCAAGTGGTTTGTAGAGCATTGGTAATAGTCGACGGGTTTCATACGTACAACGTATTGAAGGTCGAGGGCTTGAATCACAGTGCCAACCATTTCCACTTTCGCAAAACAAGCTTCGCTTTATGTGAAAGAGGTCGAAAGTGTATTTGTGTTCACTTTGGGTGAGCCCAGATTCATTTTAATTAAAAATAATAATAATAAGTTTGTTGAAATGAAATTCTTTTTGTAATAAGTTCAAGAGTGTATGAGAAAGCTGTCAAGAGTGTATTTATGTTTAATAATATGATCCCCTTTTCTCCGATGAAATTTATTATTTACTTATTTAACATTTCTACGGCTTTTAAAGCCATTCACATTGAATGCTTTAGTAAATTTAGAAAAAAAATAACAACACTTGACAATTAGTACGAAAAACAAAAACGTAACCTAAAACCCAATATGAAGTTTCTTTCTCACATTCATTTACAACATTCATAATTTTCAATAGTATGTGACACATACAAATACAAATATTATAAAAATAATATTGTGCGCACATCAAATTTCAACAGTAAGTATATTATTGTCTATGATCTAAATACATCACAAAAAAAAGCTAATTTAGCATCAAGGCGCCGAAAAGTGATGAATTATGAAACAATCTAGAGTTTTTAAATCTATTACCTTTATGAAGAATCCTACCTTTGTGCTAACATTCATCTAAATGTCGTATTTTTGTTTAAAAGTTTTCAACATTCACTATTAGGAGGTCAACCTTGATAATAAATCGCATTAAGGCTGCTTTCAAATCAATATTAAAAGATAATCATAAGCCCATAGTGGTCTAATTTTACCTTTAAATAAATTATTTGAAAATGATTAGTGTAAGGTTAGCATCATTAAAGTGGTAACTTGTCATTTGTATTTAATGACGTCAACCTTTATATGCCTGGAACACAATCTCGTTCAATTACTCCAATGTACTTAAACTATGCTCTGTGTTAGGATAAGTATTATCAATCCATTAAGTTACCAGATGCATCTTAATAATGAGATCTAAAAGATAGAGAAGAAGAGAGAGAAATTCAGGGAAAAAGAAAAAGAGGATGAATGTATAACAAACAATATTCTTTATTTTCTAGGATACTCAGCCGGTAGGAGCGTTAATGCTGATCAACTACAAGGTCACCAGAACAATATGTCCAGACCAAAGTAACAGGTCGTTTAGTTTTAGAGTAGCAAGAGACAATATTCCAGGACTGCATTTAGCAGGCGATACGGAGGAGGCCACTACGAGATGGATAGCTGTCATCAGTCATGCCATAGAAAAATGCTCTCAGGTATGCCAGTTTTTATCTAAGCAAGTCCTTGAAAAAATTCTAATCTAATCTAAGGTCCCTTTACGCCCCACTTAGGGGCATAGAGATACAACAAGAGTTCTCCAAAAAAATTACAAGAACATACATAATTTGTTGTTACGGAGTTTATCATCATTGAAAAAATTGCATCCTGTTTGGATAAAAAATGTGTACACCTACAACATATCTACAATACGTATCATTTTTGATGCAGCTTCTCTTTTTTCTCACCTAGCTTTCTTTAAGTGCAAAATCAATGAATCATTCTAGTTTATTCTCCTTCCAGCCATTAATCAAATGTTCAAATGTTAAAAGGCTCCAGGAGGCTGGGCTGAGCGACGAACTCTAGATGCAGGGCCAGTCACAAAAGTTTCATTATGGGACGCAGTGACAGCGACCTTCTTGGAGGCAGCAGGCCTTGTAATTACTTATAATGATAAAAGTAATAAAAGTAATTTTTTTACAAGTAAATGGCCTATTTTCTTCAAATTAATGAAATCATGAAAAGCTACCAATATAAAAATAGGCTAGAATTTATTGTGACATATCTTAGTTCTCAGTTTGGCTAATATTTTGATGTAATATAATGTTCCAGCGAGATAATTGGTTAGACGCAACTATCCGCAATATGAAGGTGACTCCGAGCCAGGTGCAGCGACCAGACTGCTTTGGGTATCTTATGAAACTAGGAAACAAATGGAAGTCATGGACCAAACGGTACTGTGTTCTGAAGGACGCTTGTTTGTACTTTTATCAAGACGGAAATAGCAAAAGCGCTTTTGGTAAGGAGTATTACCCACCATTATTATTTTGTTATGTTGTTGATAAATTTCTCGGACTCGTCTTCTTCATCTTTATTAAAGTGCTTCCACCGAGTAAATGTGCGTCAGGTATTATGGTCTCTTTCTCTCACGATAGTAAAGGAACTATTCTATTTTTTGTCAACAACCACTGACGCACCAACCGCAATGGACGGTCCTGGGACAAGGGACAGGATGGAAGAAGGGGTATAGAGGGGGTCACATGCACTTACTCGGTGAAAGCACTATAGTCAAATGTTGACTGTCACTTGGGACATAACCTCACTTGTCCTAGCATTGGGTGTGAGACCAAGTTTGGTGTGCTTATATCGAAACTTTGACACAAAAAAATGCATTAAAGTTATCAAACTCGTAATTAGTATTTGAAATTCCTTGATAGTTTTATTTTGAGAAGTGATTGGTAGACTAGCAGTTACGATACCGGCTTTCGCAGTGTTTCGTGCAGAGGTTGTGGGTTCGATCCCAGATGCTGACCATTTTCCTCTTTCACAACACAAGCTTTAACTAGCTTACTGTGAAAAAGTCATTTGTGTTTCTTCGAGTGAACACAAATTCATTTATAAAAAAAAAGATTAGTCATTTATGAACATCTAATAATATATCTACGCCATCTCGGTAAAATAGTTGTCATAGGTACTGAATTCTTTATGGAGCTCTGTTACCTTAACCGAAATTATTAGATATTTTCCAAAATAAAATTCTATCCTAATTTGATATGAAAGTTTCAACTAATTTTGTAAACTTACTTATTACATTTTGCTAAGTATAATTCACCCTCACTCAGATCTGTTCATAACATCCCTACTTCTGAACCAGAGTTTTCTGGATTTTTCAATTTTAATTTTGTTTAAAATTTTTAACCATATCTCTTCTCTTGTAGAAAACGCCTTTGGCTTATGATATTACACCAGCTATACCGACACCTGTGTGTAGAAAAATGTATTTATTTTACTTATTTGAAATAATGTCATGATTGTATATTGCAGGTATGGCATGCTTACATGGATACAGAGTACAGCAGTCCAATACTGGTGGTAAAAAGTATGCTTTTGAGATTATGCCACCCGAACCAAAACAGAGGCATTTTTATTTCCACACAGAGTCAGAAATGGATAAGAAAAGGTTTGTATATTTCAATTTTTAATTTGAATACAAAATTATTGTCATTACATCTCAAAAAGAATACCTAAGGGGCTGCCATGAACTGCATGTTCTCTATGTTTTAGTTAGTTTTGATTTGGATAAACTAGGAAAGACCAAAAATAAACATGGTATGATCATTAAGTGTTTCACCCTGCTATAATCCTGGATGTTTTAGGATCCTAAGTTTTCATTTCATCCAGACTTTATAAACAAAAAAAAAGAGTTTTTAAAAGTTGATAAAAAATTGCAGAAGTTTCTGGTAAATGTTGGATGTAATCCATTTGACACGCCAGTAAATAAAAGATCCTTACAAATTATTTGTTTAAGTGTTAACAAAAAACAATCTTCAGATTAAAATGACAACCATAATAAACACAGTTTAAGACACAAAAGATTTTCTCATAAAGAGCTGGAAATTTCATAATGAAAAACAAAAAACTAAACTTCTGATGTTTTTTTCCTCAGGTGGGTGGCCGCTCTGGAATACTCCATAGACAGGTGGATGAAAGCAGGGTGACGTACGGCCCCCTCTCCCACATCCTCCCCGAACCACAACAACATACACCCTTACTCCCAGTACCATCTATCCGACACGCTGCACCAACTGTCATCTGACTCGCCCAAGTCCACGCCAACTCCGCCCACCACTGCCAACGATAATGACAGCCGACATCATCAGAGATGGATTTAAAACAAGAACATTTTGACCAAACCAATCTTTCAATGCTTACTGTCATATTTTGGTATCCTTATGTCATAACTTTTGCTGAAATCACGTAGTTTAAAAGCAAATTACTTTATAACTTACTTATTGTCGTTGAGCATTCAATTTGGGTTGTAATTTAAAATATATAAAAAAAAAACTATACGGTGCCCTATTTCCCTCGGTTATCAAATCACGCGTGAACCAATTTTGTTTATTCTTGTGAAGAAGAGATATTTATGAAAAAAAATTAAGAACGTTGCGCGGAGCATTACAAAATTTAATAAAACTTGACATATTTCATATTTGTAAAAATATAGATAGTATTGATTGATTCGCCTCGTATTGTTGATGATAGAGGAGAAAAAAATAAACATTTTGTCGCGATAAATTCAATTTCTGTGAATATGTCATATGACCCATATTTAAATTGAATGCGCAACGACGCAACGATATTTTTTAAAATGAATCCTTATTCACTCGAAGTAAGCACAAATAGACTTTTGACATCTCTCACACTGAGCAAAATCCTGTGTCTTTAAGAGGAAGGTGGTCAGCTCGAACCCACGGTCTTCAGTTTGAAAGGTAGCGACCGAACCGCTAGGCTACCGAATTAAAAAATTTTGACAATGTGAAAATGCAACTATGTATGTACATTTTAAACAAAATAGTACTCTGCATTTTTATTTTATTCCAATCTTTATTTTGTTATTAACATTTGGATTTTTCATCTTAGGTTGTTCCATTTATCTGACGTTAGGCATAACGATTACATTTTTTTGCTTCACAATAATTCTAGATAAATCATTTACAAATGAAAAAAAGGAATTCCTAACTAATAATTTAAACTATTAAATACAAACTATTTTTTTTTTTACAACCAAATTATAATCTATATAATATGATTGAAACGAAATTCCATTGTTTTGACAAATTCATTGAAAATAATTAGTCAACCTATGATATTAGGTATATCAACTTGTAGTTTATCGCATCGTCGTATTAAAATTAAGTGAAAGAAGGTTCAATAAATACTAAATTCTAAACCATTAATAACTGTAAAAAAAATTAAATTACCCAAAAACGAAGCACAAAATATAGTTACTTAATATTATAATATTGTGTCTTTTTGTAATGTCTGTACTCGTAAGATACATTTGGAACTAATGTCATTACAAAATAAGTACATTTTAATATAAAGGTGCACAAGATGTAAATCACTATTTAATTAGTGATGTAAATAATTTATGTATTAAGATGTCTGAATGTATTTAAAATAATTAGGAATTACTCGGCGTTTTAAACTAATAATAACTTTTTTGTCGTGTATGTACGTAAATTTGCCTCTTACTATCAATATTCATAATCGAAAAATAATTCATCACATCTACAAGGTTTTTTTTCCTAAGTATTTTGCCCATTATCGACCATATAATTTTTTTTTTCTGCCTTTATTTTATACTTTTTACTGACCATCAATTTTATCTGAGCACTTGGCCCAAATCTTTGAGATTATAATATTATTATTCTGCCTGACGAGACAATGTTTATTTATTGACCATATCCGTCCACGAAAGACAGATAATTCTTCTACCATCTTTTGTACATCTCATTTTGATAATTTTGAGGTTCCATGGAGAGTATATTTGACCACCTTATATGATCAAGTCAAAGATCAAATAATTTTGTCAAGTAAAGCTCCTAAAACATCCTGAAAAATGCAGCATTTTGTCGCCATGTATAATATATGCTTATTTATACAAAAAAACATGAATTTGTAACAACTTTAAACTTAATATGTCATGAATCTAGACATGGTGTGGAAGGAGTAATCGAAACTGCTCAAGATTGAGCACAGGGGAGAGTTCTTGTTGACTCTCTATGCCCCTAGGTGGAATCAAAATACGAGAATTGATTGATTGATAATTCAAATGTGTGAGAATTTCAAATATTCAATCCATTACAAGTAATGTCAAACTCTTTTGTATAGTCTATACATATCTTACAAGTTTTACATGATATGTTTAATGAATCAATTTGAATTTATTTAAATAACTAAATCCCATATTGTGTCCAATTCGTTGAACATAATTTTTTTTTTATAAATGAATCTGTGCTCACTCAAAGTGAACACAAATACACTCCTTGACTCTTTCACAGTAAGCTACTTAAAGCTTGTGTCGTGAAAAAGGAAATGGCCGGCACCTGGGATCGAACCCGCGACCTCCGCACGAAAGGCGGCATTGTTACCGCTAGTCTACCAACCACTTTATTATATTTTGTTGAATTCTTATGTATTAAATTATTCAGTTTTTATACATACCTACTTACCATTATTTCTTACATCTTGCAGGATATACATAGAGAATAGACTTTCTAACAGATCCCATTTTACGTGATTTTTACAAACTTACATTCTTTGTCTCATTCTCAAGCTTTATTCATCATAGATTCTCGCATATTCCGTCAACTAAAAACACCTTCTAAGAATCAATAGTTTTTTTTTGTATTTTACAAATTAAGTAAGTATGTAAACAAACTCATTAATGATTTAACTATTAAAAAAATCCAGTCTTAAATGTTGTCTCATTGTTCATAAATTTAAAAAATTATATATGTAATCCAACCGATATAATTTTTTTTTAATATATAATATTTTATAGAAAAGTATAATATGAAAATGTGGATTTATTACATTCATACAATATTTCATTAATGTTTTATTAACTAAGTATTAAACATTCAAGAAATAGCATGGAATCGTACATAAATGTATTTATTAAATATTATCACAATTAAGTATTATTATGTCACAAAATAAAAATGCACACATTTTCATGTTGTTTTTAATCAATATATTATATTTTATTCATATTATTCAATTATATACAAATATTATTAAAAGTTATAATAATATATCCAACACCGCGATGTTCTTTATTTAATTATCTATTACTATTTATTTTTTTCAATATAAATATTAAATAACGTAAAATACGAAGCAGTATGTGTGATTATATTGTTAGAAAATAAAATATATATATATTAAAAAAATAAAAGATAGCTCAAATATGAATATCTTTAAAGTGTAAAAAAAAAATTAATGAAGACTTATAAAAAATATTATGAAACAATATTGAAAAGCTTAACGAATATTATATAAATTAATAAATAAATAAACTTTAAAAAGTTATTAACGGTAAAATAGATTTATTAAATTTTAAAAGAGAAATCTTAATGAAATAAATTTATAAGTAATAAAAAAAGTGTTTACGATATTTAATGAAATGAAAAAAAATGCAAAAAATGTATTTTTTGCGATATCCTAGTGAAAAGTCTGTGTTTTATATGTATTTAAATATTATATAAAAAAAAGAAACCCCGCCCTTTCCCACGTTATTGAAACTTATATTCATTATTATTCGTGTATTTAAATATATAATTACTGTTATGTCTACGTGTAGAATTTAAGAAAATGTAGAAATATCACGTACTTAATTAATTATCAAAATATATTGTTCATTTTTTTTTAAATGTTAATATTATTAATGCCAACTTTTTCCCGATTTTGAGATATCGTCACTATTTTCAATTTGTTTTAATCTATCTACTAAATTTAGGGTAGTTAATTTATAGTATGATTCAAGCCACTTTTGTTCAAATGTTTTCAGATTTAATTATTTACGTATCCTTAAAATTTGCAAGGAGGTCATAAAATTGCGCAAGATCGAGCGCAATGAATTGCTCTGATTGCCTCCCTATGCTGCTGAGTGGGGTGTAAAAGGCAGTACTGATTGATTAATCCTTAAAATTTAAGACAAAAATATAAGGCTGTCCTATGTTTCCATTCCCTGAAGGATAATATCTCTCCGCTTTGTCCTTTTAACTGTGTCCTATATCTTCTACCCCACATATCTCTCAGATTCTGTTCTTCAACGGGTTTCATCTGCTCGAACAAAATGATCTGAAGAAATCTGTCCATAGAAGACAAATAATGTTTACCTGGTAGTTCAACCTAAGTTATATAAAAATGGGTCATAGTTTGTGTGAAATTTGCGATATAACTTGATGGAACTGTAACATCTTTTCATGATGTCTCTTAATTTGGGAAATAAGATAAATATATTCTTAACATAAAATTTAATCTAGTCTATATTGGGTATTTCATATTAATAATTAAATAATTTATTACCTATTCCAAAAATGATATTGTCGTGAACAATGTATAAAATATTATAGAAATCAATTTCTAGATGAGAAAAATGTTAAAAACATTTTGTAAAAATATGATACCTAAATAGATTATTATATGTGCTATATATACACCAGTATTTTGACAGTGTTTTATTTTTTAACCCTTTCAATCACTACGTAGAAGAATCTCAAAATTATAGTTCTTCATCATTATAACAAAATTAAAATGGTTATGGCCACCTGTCGCTTTATTTCGTAAGTATCTTAATATTTAAATGGTTTGAATCGTGGCTTATTTAACTTAGTCATCTTTTTCAATAGATGGCTCACGCTGAGTAAACTTGCCTTATTCCTTTACAATTTATATTTTTAAAACTGAAAGCAATAATTATTTATCAAAACCTACGACCATTACTAGTGACCAGTTAGTACCTACTAGAAAAAGTGCTTAATTATAATAATGTTGATTATTTTAACATTTTTTTAAATCAATGTGTAAATACAGTAGCATAATAATATGATTCAAACTTCCTATACATACACTGAGATATATTAAGTGACGTGGTACGATTTAACTACTTTATCCTATCTACTTGGATACAAAAAATAATCAATCAAATCAGGAAGGAATTAATGAATTCGGTTTAACTATAATCTCTCTTAGCTGCCATATTTGTGATTACGATCAGCTATTTAATAAAAAATCCACACTATAAATCCTTTAAAAATCCTTGTTATCGCTTAATTTCGACCATCACTGCTACCAGTTACCATGCTATCTACTCATTTTGTTAACACGGATTAATTGACATATTGGACTGTTCCAATTTTCTCATGTTTATCAGCCACTAACACTTATCATACAAGCGTTTACTTATCAGATTTGTAATTAAGTAAGTGATTACCTATAACATAACTAGCAGCAAAACCTGTCGGACAGCAGGCGTAGAAAATGACCATTAACAATTAGGTGTTGCTCGATTCTCCTATAAATCAGCTGTTAAAGGGTTCCAATTTTACTTTACCATACGTTGGCGACTGTGGACATATTTTCTTCCTGTAGCAACAGTTATAAATAGACATATCTGAACGAGTAACTATACCTATCTCATTTTTCGTTGATATAGGTAGGTAGGTACTTAATAAATTTTGCGGACAATATTATTGTTCAAAAGTACCTACCTATGTACCTAATGTATTTATTTATTTTTTTGTCTGCCTGGCACAAATCATCTTTTTAGGATGGATTTACCTTTAATCTTCTTCTTTAGCCTTCTCGCGACCGTTTCTGAACATAGGCCTCAGAAAACCTTTAATAGTACCTAACGTAAATTTTAATACCTATCAGCAAGTATCTACAGCCGAATACTCATAAAAGTGGACCCTTTTTAGGTACTGATCCACCCTTTTCATAATATGCGAATTCACTGAACCCTTCTTAATTTGAAGAGGGGTTCAGTGATAAATTCTTAATATGAGTCGAGTGTGTGTCTTGACCGAACCCCTGGTTTTCGATCGAAACTAGATTAAGAACCACTGCCTTATAATAATTATGAAAAATATTCCGCATGGGATAAGTGTTTCAACCAACCAAGTGTTGAATTAGCACGAACTTACCAATTATTATATAAGATTACTCGGTTAAAAGCAATAGCCGATAAAAGAATATTATTTGTATCAGGATAGCAGAAAATGTTCCTAGGTATTGTAGAGAGGTAGGTAGGTACATAACATTGTTATCTTTTTCAAAAATCGAATCGTGTTTTCACGATTTTCCCCGAGTATTTTTGATTCGTCCAAGTATCCGGAAAACATAAAATGATAGGTTATGTTGAAAATCTGAGACAACGAACAAACATAGACAGAGAACCCCACCTGTGACAATACATCAGGGAAACATAATTCGAACGAGAAAATTTGATGAGGAAAAACAATGTGTCAATCTTCTTTTGTTCGTAAATATAGGTACTAAGGTTGCAGAAACTATAAAGGGTGACACACGACATGCAATAAAAAACATAGGTACAATCGATCCTCTTATAGCGTTACTATTTCGTTTTAGACTCTTCAAGTCTGTAATGCGATACATGCTGAGTAAAAATGTTTATCCTCCGAACATTAGAAGATAATCAATGAAAGGGCTCTAGCAGAATGAATGCTTATAAATCAGAGACATTAGTGAGTAAAAAAAAAATCTTTCTGCGTCACTATTTCCTCAAATTTAGGTACCTATTCTTTTCCTTTGCAATGTGCTAATCCACTCGAGAGCGTGATCCATGTCAAATAATTTACTCGTTATGATAGAATCTTCGGTGTAATCCCTTGTGTTAATGACTAGCTGGCCCGACAAAAAATGTCCTGTCATTACTCTTTACAATGCATATTGATTCGAATTTGTATACCTACTTAGTAATAAATTAATTACCCATTTGCCTAACCAATAAAGTCCGACCGATGCATTTGTTTTAAGCAATGTTTACAATCGCACCAACTTACAACATTTGACAGATGTCTAACGCCAATTAAAATAAAGTAATTTACAGTGGAATAACATATCAAATTTCTTTATTTAAATAATTCCACCAATAATGCACGTTCAATTCGTTGATTTTACCAATGAAAATAAAGAAATAGAAAAGTTTACATGACAGCAGTCGCAGTCTTTAAATTTGGTTGCTATCTTGTTCCCAATAATTTCCAACTTTTATCTCTAAGTATAGGTACCTACCTATTTCATTTATTATTAAATTTCTACTTGTTGCATGAGATTTTTGCGACATGTTGAACATGTTGAGAATTCTCATGATTAGGAGTTTCGGAGACAAACATTACCACCTAATGGCGAACGTTGTTAAGTGATCACACTAAGTCAGCCTTCGAAATAACAGTAGAAGACGGCCGTAAGCCCGTACTGGTGTGTCCCATGTAAAAATCGAACATACATACATACATACTCCCGTTAATGTCCCCCACTCTACGCAAGCCAGTCCGGAGGAGACCAATCGGCAGCAAACCCGACCCGCATGAACCGACTCCCAGCTCGATCAAAGTAACCAAACCGAAAAGCCGGCCCCACACAAATCAAGCCCGCCGCGGATCCCCCCCCCCCCCCCCCCAAACCAACCCACAATGCGGGAGGCCTAAGCCCCACTCAGGAGCATAGGGAGGCATCAAGAGCTCTCCATTGCGCTCGAAGGTGTTCGAGGCTGTGCCTTTTCTGACCAGTTGAGGTTTAAGGACGTGAGGTGGTCAACCTCACGGTCCCGATCTGATTTTTCGATTTCCTGCCTCTTACAGGATGCTCGAAAAACCAGCAAAAAGAGCAGAGGTGCTTTTCTTAGCCGGCAACCCCACGGCAAAAAATCGAACATCATTAATGAATTGTTAGAGTCATTATTTGTTACATAGGTATTCAATGTTTATATTGTCAAAAACACTCCGTTCTTTATTTAAGGTTATACCAACGTTCAGTTTTCTTAAAATTTCTATTGTTTCGTGTAACTTTCTTGATTCATTCTCTCATAAGAACCTTCTCTGGTCAATAGCAAACGCGAGAATCAGCGAAATTGGTCCAGCCGCCGTTCATGCAATAACTTTATTATAACTTCGTCTGTAATTAGATTTTTGTTACTTAGAAACCAAAGTTTAAATTAATAATGGAAACAATATGTCTACCTACGTAATTGCATCTGCTATTTTTGGATACCACCATCGTTAGTTCTGTTGTTATAAGAAGTTCCAGTGTGTTTTAGTGCTTACAGAGTACGGACCCTCCCAGAACGAACTGTCAGTGTATCAGGGAAGCAGAAATAAAGTGGAGCATCTAGGCGCCTATATATCTATAAGTGTATATTATTATTGAAAATTATATATAGATAGGTAAGTAGGTACGTACTGTATTATATTGTTATCGTCTTGATGATGATAGTAATTTTTGTTCTTAGGTAGGTAGCACTTGGATTGGAAAATCTATATATATCAATGCGTGAAGGAAAAACTTAGTGACTATTTTTACAAAAATTGCGCGGACGGAGTACCTACCTAGTATGAAATTTCGCACACTCATAGTTCATATACAGAAGAATTAGCGAATGCTAATATTTTTTTAAAACTAGGTAGGTATGCATAAAAATACATTAGATAAATTAATAAGACATTACAAACACTAATGTAATGTTACGTATTTGATACACACACTTCGATGTATTTTGACATTGACACAGACGTATATATTATTTTGTTTATCTGTGGTTAAATTGAGAATAGATTAATATTGTTTCTCTTTAATAATAATAGAAAAAACTTTGTACATCTCAAATTTGATGTATCCATGTCATTGTTTTTGAAGGAAAATTTTGAAATATAGCTCGTTCAGTCAATTGACAATCAAAATCCTAGAGATGTATTTTAGACATCAGAAGACAACATTATTGGCTTCATAAAGGTTGAATTTCTAAGCGACAACTGTAAAGACTTCAGCCACATGAACAAATATTGCATAAACACGTTCGAGATGTGGTGCTAGAGAAAGACCCATTTGCCTATATTTCTAGGCCATCTACGTTAGATGGGTTCTTCGATTCTTAGGGCACATTTGTAGGCAGACAGGACTACTTACAGAAGCCTTAAAAAATTGATTAGCAGCTAAATCTAGAGGAGACGGGATGGGAAAGGATCTCAATACTGATGAGTTAAGGCTGAACTGAGTTGATGCGACTGCCACAGTTCCGGGAAGGCCAGATTTCAGACCTTCATACATGAGGAGATCGACTTAGAAGAGGAAATAAAAGAAGATAGCCTCACATGGAATTTAGAGATTGGTAGGTAAGTGAAATAATCTGTGCGACTATGGATATTAGTTTAGATATAATTAGCTTTGCTTTATAAAATTTAGCAGAATAAATCCCATAAGTTGATAGGTAGAAGCCTGCACAAGTTATAACAGATATTTTCAAACCACAATATCGCTGTGCTAATGCAATATTCCAATAACAACATATTAATTAAAACTGATAATAAAAAATTGAGAAGAAGTTTTGGTACTCAGGATAGAGGTGGAGGACTCTGCCGCCTTGGATCCCCTCCTAATGCTGGACTTCCTGAAGCGTCTGGAATTAGCGGGGAAGCTCTAATTGGGTAACACCATTAGAGGTGGGCATTATAACGAAAGCTGATAAAAATATTCGATAAAAAAAATAACCTCTCTAACGTTATTCATATTAAACCTTTTTCGTTATTCGTAAGCTGTGAAAATAAGTCTTAACAAAAATAATTTCTAAAAAAAAAATTGTTTACACCTTCAAAATAATCGTCTAAAATATCACAATATTAATTTCCGCCTTTAAGTAACGTGACTGTTTAAAATATTCAACTATTATTTTGCACCTCTAGATATCCGCCTGTTAAAAATAATCCACTATTATTTTCCGCCTTTACGTTATTGGTCTAACCTCTAACGTGGCCGTTTAAAATATTCAAACTATTATTTTGCGCCTTTACGTTATTCCTAACGTAACTGTTTAATAATAGGTGTAGGTATATCACCGCCACTCTGTCGTGCCCTTGCCAGTTGCCACTGCACGTGTACAAAAGAAAGTGAGTGGGTATGTAGGTAGCTACCTATGTGTGTGTTCCTTGATTTACGTAGGTAATAATATAGTATTGCCTCGGCCTAACAGTTTTGTAATGTAACCCTCCTAAGTCCATTTTTTACACAAGGTTAAAACGGTTTATTTTCAATATAAAGTACAATTTTGATGATTGAACCAACATATTATAAAAATATTTATTTTATTAATCGTATTGAATTCTTCATTCTTAGTTGTGTGGTACTGAACCAGGATTTATGAACTTAATAAACTAATATTACAAAGTAATAAAAAATCAAAAAGGAAAAATTGTACGGTAGAAAATTTTACGTAAATATTGTTCATATTACATAATATAAATTATTGTTATTATTCTTTAATACTTTTTGTGCTGTGTAGATCGCGTGATTGTTTATCTTCAGGGGGTAAGTTGTTATTTTTTTATAACTAGGTATACCTACCTATTGTATATATGCTACGAAATAAATAAGCCTTTTAGTTTTTAAGCTTTTAAAAATAACGTTTTTTGAAATTAACGAAACAGCTATAACGTTTTTGAATTTAAGCCGTTATTCCCACCTCTAAACACCATGAGCAAGCAGGGGAAGCACAATAGACCACTTACAGGTAGGAGCGCAAACCCCCCCCCCCCTTAAAAAGTGTATGTACCTAATAGCTACGTAATGACATAATTATTATACTGAATTTTAAGTCAGAAGTTTAATCAGAATCCGATTCTCCTCAAATAAAACCTCAGCATAACTTTAGCATGGGCCGACTATATTGTTGCGGTCGCCGGGATAAAATGGGCTGAAGCGGCCCAGGATAGAGAGAAGTGGAGACACATGGAAGAGGCCTACATCCAGTAGTGGAGGGAAGGCTAGGAAGAAGAAGATAACTTTATATGTAATTGGTGGTTGGTAGACCGGTGGTATCAGTTGGCGGCTTTCGTACGTACAGCTTGCGCCGACCATTTCCACTTTCACAGCACAAGTTTTGCTGTATGTGAAATATATCGAAAGTCTATTTGTGTTCTCTTTGGGTGAACTCGAATTCATAAAAAAATTCATAAAAAAAATTAATCTAAATTTAAGGCATGTTTGCATTATGACAGCGATATTAATGCATGTTATCTGGCGTATCGCTAATCAGTCGGATTGCTCACTCCCAGTATTGACACAAAAGCAGCTAATGATGTATTCTGATCGATCATTACCATTAGCAATAACACGGAGATAGCGACTGTTTTGATGTCTAGGTAATCTAGGTATGCCTACTCACAGATTAGGTAGGTACTATGTAGAGAGCTTTTTGATTTGAGGCTTAATGAGGGGATTAACTAATTTACCGGATAATATCAACTAACTCATATTATTGCCCTAATATCTATGCATATAACCCACCTTGTATGTGATTACCCGTATTGAATCAATATGGTATATTATATGGTAATGCGCCGTAAGAATTGACGTAGATACTTGTCCATCAATTCTTTTTCTTTTTTCTTTTCGTAGACTCAAGAATCTGTTCGTTAAAGGAGGCTCTTCCTCCTCGTCGCTGTCTATTTGGAACACCATTCAATGCCAAATGTGGCATTATTGAATGTGGTAATTCTTTTGACGTGCTGTTACTAATATCGGCGACGCTGTCGCCCCCATCTGAGCATGCCACCAACCCCGCAGACTATCCGGATTATCGTGTTACGCACTAGGTCTCCCAGCAATTTACCGCAGCGTTCTTCCGATTCGTTCCGATCTCAGCATGCTTTTTGTTTTTACCATGCCTGCCCTTGCTCCGTTGCCAGTGAGGTAAGTGCCATAAAATGTTAATGTCAAAAAAAAATGAAAGAAGAAAATATATGTGCGATTAATTAAGAAATCAAACAAGAATAATATATCTACACGTACCTACCAAAAACCAGGTAGATGACAGGAACCCCATTTTTCGAGGATAGAGTCCCAGATCTGCGAGGTCGAATTGGTATAATAATGGAATCAAAACGTGGAAAGGATGAACAGAATAAGAATCTACTTAATGATCATCTAGCCCCGCGTGAATGAGCAGCACCACCGACAAGGCAGACCCCAAAACGACGGAAAGAGAGCTGGAATTCAGCATCTCAAGAGGACAACTCTGGTGTAAAAGACTTCTGAGTCTTCGGAAAGGGGAGAGTAAGAAGATAATGAGAAGGAGTTGAAATGTTTTTATGACGCGACTGAAAGATACAAGTATGATCCTATATGGACATGGAGTCAGAGAGGTTCGTATATTGTGGGAAAGAGCGACGATGGTGAGGTTTCTGCTTGCTTTGGTTGGAGAAATAGGTACACCAGGTACAATGGGTATAGGCCAGGGATGAAAGGAGAAACTTGGGCAAAGTATTTTTAAGAATTTAGGAATTGTTTAACTAAATGAATGTGAGCATATACTTATTAAGGTTTTTATTTTGGATATGCAACTTCCTTTATTGTTTTGATTGAATCCAGTTTTGTGAATGGATTTTTCTCCCTTCAGACAATATATTCAAAGCTAGAAGGCTAATAAAAAGAATAGCCCTCTTTGAAATTCATCCAAACAAAAATATTATTCTGCATTTTTTTTTGTGTCTTCTAACTTTGCCATGGTTTTTCACTTCTGCCTAAAATTTTCAAAAACAGCTTGTCAAGAAAACACTACTTCCGAAGAAATTTGAATAGCAATCGAACCATATATTGTATTGGACGTTACTCAATCAGGTAGAACATTCATAATATTGATGTTTTACCAAAATATGTACCTACTTACTCTATAAAGCTATCCCTAATGGGTGTGATAAGTGAGATGATTGCCCACTAACAGGTTGCGCATGGAGTAGTTCCTGTCGGTGATAAAACATGCTTGCTGGAGTGGAGTGGCACTTACTGCAATTAATGGAATCAGTCCGCAATCATGTTATTAGATCCCATTCCTCAGAGCATGTCATTTACCACATTCATGTCTGTTTGCTTACTCTGCTACCATTAGAAACTCTATTGCCATTTAAGTTATCTTTATCCATCAAAGCTGTTTCCAATGGAGTCAATTTCTTCTTTTCTTCAATGTGTCACTGTCTTGACTTCCAGTATTTGGTTTGCGCCATTGACCAGAATGTGTATTGTGTATGTCAGAACTTAATTTGAATTTGGGCCACTTGTTTATCTGCTGATGGTTGATGATTTGTATTATCTCGTGCGCACATTCTGGTAAGTATTATACCTGCCCGGAGTGCGACAAGGTCTGCTTATCAAAAATTGGAAAAAAAATTGGAGGTTGCATTGAAAGCAGCCACCATATTTCTTTATTTTTTGTATTACGGTAAGTCCATACATCCAGGTCAAAATTATTAGTATGTACGTTATTAAATTGTGTACCTACCTATCCTTACTATACTTAGCCGAATAACAGTTGGTCGAGGAGAACGCTTCTTCATCCCATCAGGGTAGCGAAGTCGAAAAAGACCCTCTCATACAGTGTTCCGCTCCTTCGAAGCTGAGCGATCTGGACATGGTGTGAGAGGAGGTCATAAACATTGCGCAAGATTGAGCGCAATGGAGAGCCTTTGTTGCCTCCCTATATGCCCCTTATTGGGGCGTGAAGGGAGTTTGGATTAGATCGGATGCCTCTTTATGTGGGGTATAAAGGAAATTTTGATTTTATAGACTTGATACTTACTACCAACTATTGGGTGCAATGTTCGATCGTTACATATTATGTACATTGACGATTGCATAATTGGATATTGGCAGAATATTGTCAACGATATTTCGCAGTTTGTTCATCAGGTAGGTGAACTGTACTACTTTTTGAAATGTGTATTTTCTAGGACCCCTTAAGAATATAAAAAAATAACGATTTGTGTATACTCCAACATAACATGTTCTCCTTCTTTATTTATTTATTTATTTATTTATTTATTTATTTATTTCTCATGGCACAACAAACAGACAAAACATATACATCTAGGCTATAAAGACAAACAAATGAAATGATAAATGTAATGCCCCACTTAAATGTGTGCACATATTAATAACAATGATTGATCTAAGAGTGTTTCAAAAGTCAAATATTAAAAAAAAAAATAAAATTAAACAACAATAATAGTCTAAAATAAGATCTCTCAATTAAAATAGTAATAATAATAATAATAGTCCAAAGTAAAATTTCTCAATATAAATAATAATAACTTAACCTATAAACAAAGTAAAAAAAACAATAAAAAAATAGAAAAAATACAAGGTTTAAATCAAATAAATAAACAAAGCATCAATCACAAAGAAGGGATAGAGGAAAGGAATGGGAGAGGAAGGGAAAAGGGTGACAATTAATTGATATTAAAATTGTAAAACTGATCATTCATCATGGAGTAGTACACTAAGAACAGAATTCCTAAAACTATGTGGTGTAGCCGCGAATATGTCAATGTCAGAATAATTTTCATTGTAGTTGCGCTTCATTCTATGCAGTGGATTCCTACAACCTGCATTAGTTAAGTGTCGGTTTATTTGGAACGGTCTAAAATACCGTCTCTGTGACGGCACGCACAGACCGACATCGGCCAACAATGTGGGCACGTCTACAACAGATGTACAAATCTTATGCAGCATACAAGCATCGATGAGTTCACGTCTCTTATAGGGGCTCATCAAACCTGTCGATACAAAGCCGCGAAATTTACGTTCGCCAATACGAACGAACTTACGCTGAAATTTTTCAATCATGGATACATATCTGTCATAAAATGGATTCCAAATTGGTGAACAGTATTCTAGTTTGGATCGGATAAGTGTAGTAAACAGCTGCACTAATGATTGGTAATTTTTGAAGTCAGAAGATGCTCTAAGGATAAATCCTAATGTCATGTTACAACTCTTCATCATTTCTTCAATATGTGCGTCAAAATGTAATTTGCTGTCAAAAATCACCCCCAGGTCCCTTATTTGGGACAAGTGTGTCAGCTTGTAGCCGTTTATAATGTATGTATGTTTAATGATGTTTTTATTTTTGGTGAATGTAATAGTGTTACATTTAGCCAAATTAAGTTCTAGTTTGTTTTTATTACAGTAATCGTAGAGTCTTGTCAGGTCTTCGTTAAGTTTAACCGCATCAGTCTCACTATTTATGCGACGGAAAATTTTTAAGTCGTCAGCAAAAAGTAAAAATTTAGAGTTAAGAAAGCAACTGTTTATGTCATTTATAAACACGGCGAACAACAGAGGACCAAGAACGGACCCCTGCGGCACTCCTGATGTTACCGTCACACAATCAGAATTATACCCATTTAATGCTACCGTCATTAGGCGATTAGTCAAGTAGGATTCAATCAGTCTTAAGAGGTCGCCATGGACTCCATGAAAGGCCATCTTGTGCAGCAGTATAGTGTGATCGACCTTATCGAAGGCTTTTTTAAAATCCGTATAAACGGAATCAACCTGCAGACGGGCGTCCATGGAGTCAAACAAAAAGTCAGAGTAGATCAACAGGTTTGTCAGAGTCGACTTACGTCTCATAAAGCCGTGCTGCTCGGGTAGGAAGTGTGGTTCCAAGAAGTGTAATAAGTGGTCTTTAAGTATTGCCTCGAACACCTTAGAGATAGGTGACAGTATGGAAATAGGTCGATAGTTGCTAATATCCGCCTTGCTACCACACTTGTGAATAGGCGTGATGTTAGCCGTCTTCCAAATGTTGGGAAAGCAGCCCTCCGAAACGCTTCTGTTAAAGATAATACGCAGTGGGTTTGCGAGATGGGCAGCACAACGCTTGAGGATCAGCGGTGACAACGCGTCGGGTCCAGTACCTTTGTTTACATCCAGATGATTAAGTTTGTTATATATTTCAAAACTCGTGATATTAACCGTGCACAATGAGGTAGAGGCACTGGACTGTGTATAGGCATCTGTTTCAAGGTTACTAGATGAATCTTTATTGAAAACCGATTGAAAAAAACTACTGAACATATCTGCAATTTTCTCGGGCTCGTTTGAATAAGTACCGTTATAGTGCATGTTTTTGGGATAGTTGTTAGAAGATTTAAGATTATTCACATAGGCAAAAAAAGGTTTAATATTTTTCTGGAGGGACTGTTCAATATTTTTTAAGTAAATACTATGGTCATTTTTTTGTGCTGTTTTTAGCTCAGCTCTACAAATTGAAAATACACCATAATCATGTGGATTCCTGAATTTCTTCCAAAGATTCCAATATTTGTTTTTCTTTTTCGCTAGTGCAATCGTCGGGTTCTTGTACCAAATTGGGAATTTACGAGTTTTTGTAATTTTTTTCGGTGTAAAATGATCTATGATGGATAAAAAGATACTATAGAATGTTTCTACCGCACTGTTCACATCCCCATTCATAAGAACAACGTTCCAATCTATTTCGCCGAGCTTTTTATTGATTTCGCTGAAGTTAGATTTAAAGTAATTATATTTCGGTTTATCATTTTTGTCAAGTTTCGTTTCTACTACAAGAGGGATGTCAACTAATAGGGAAGGATGATGTCCATCCTCCGGCACCAAGGGAAAGTCGCATCTGCTCACACAACAAAACAGATCAGACAGTACCATGTCCAAGATTGTATTTGTTTTGTTATGTATCAGGTTATATTGATTGAGGTTTAAAAACGCTATTGCCTCGGTAAAGGCTTGGGCAGTGACACCACTCTGCGATTCAATTTTACCAAACGGCATACTATCATGATTAGTCCATTTAATGGACGGAATGTTGTAATCGCCTATTATGCAAATATGACTATTTCGATTTGTTTGTATTAGTCTATCTGAGATTCTGTTTAGGTGTAGTTCATAGTCGCACACAGGGGACGATGGGGGAAAATATGCCACACAAAGAACAAGACTAATCTTACTATGCTTCCCAGAGGCCAAGGAGAGTGATATGAACAAGTCCTCACATGTCGTCTCCCACTGAGGCAAACGCAGGCAGTTAAATGTATGCGATACTGCAACCAGGACACCACCACCATCCCGTTTATTCGTCATTTCAAAATTCCTATCTTTACGGAAAACGACATAGTCGTCTCCGAACAACTCGGCGTCGTGAATACCGCAATTTAACCACGTTTCTGTAAGCACCACAATGTCGTAGCTGTTGACAGCCAGGCTTGATCTAAAAGCACCGGTTTTACTCTTAAGGCCTCTACAATTTTGGTAATATATCTTTAAAGCGCCCGTAATATATGAAAGACTATATTGTTGCAGCTATGGGTTGAGTATACAAACAAAAAAGGCATTCGCAGTCTTGCCTGCAATCTGTAGATTACTAAAATGACAAGTAAGTAATGGGAATAAAAGGGAATTGAAGGGTTAGGATATAGGTAGTTGGATTTGTGATTGATACTTACATGAACAGTTAAACAATTTTTAGGATGTCGTTTTTTGAACGAATTGCGAATGCAGGCTCGTTGACATCTTTGCGAACATATATCTTCATGTTTTTCACCCAGGTGAATTTCCAATTCCTTGATCTGGACATTGCGCGCGCCTCCCTGAAGAGCAACTTGTTCTTGAGTGTGAGATGTTCCTGTACATAGATCCGTCGACCCCCGTCCACTATTCCGATATCGTCTGTTGTAGTGCCTCGCTTCAACTGAGACGCAGCTAAAAAAGCGTCGCGAAGGCTCTGCTTCGTGAACTTGAGGATAATGTTTTTTGGGCGATTGTTCGCTGCTACCCCGTGTGAAATTCTATGAACAGTGGCTATATCTTCTTTGAGGAGTGGGACACCGATTTTATTGGCCAAGGCAGAAATTATGTTAACCAAATTCTCCCCTTTACGCTCTGTGACGTTTTGAATTTCCAAGTTCAGAATTCGGGCACGCTGTTCAGCATCTTCAACGTGATTTTCAAGGGAGCAGATACGTGACTGCAGGTTCTCATTTTCTTTTTTGAGGAGGTTAAAATCACTATTAACCTTCTTAATTAGCGTTTCGCACTCATCCACCCTTTTGGAACAAAAATTCATCGAATCAATTATGTCGCCATATTTTTCCTCCATTTTATTAAGCATTGCGTCGAATCTTGTTGTTAATTTGTCGAAAAATTGGGCAAGTCTCGATTCAATGTACCTAGTGACATCTTCACTTAAACCACACTCGTTAAGTGTAGTTGGTGGAACTGACGTCTTCTTGGGAATATCGTTGTCGGTGGTCAAATTATTGTCTATGGACAGAATTGTTGTTATTGGTGGAATATATGACATATCGTTTGAACTGTCATGGCGGCTGTTGTTTACATTATTTGTCTTCCTAGCAGAACCGGGAAGAGGGACATCGTCGTAGTTCAGAGAGATATCTTGTCGTTCACGACCCTCCCTGCACGGTGAACATCTCCATGTTGCAACGCGTCCTCTGGTCATATTGATGGAGTCCGATGTGTTGACACATACGCAATGATACTCGGTCTTGCAAGTTTTGCATGTCACCGAATCAACTGAGCTTGTTAGCTTGTTGCATCTAGCACATTTCATCTTGGCGGAGTAATTTGCGTTAGATAAATGTTATGAAGCAATATTATAGTTATGAGATGATTGACTGTGGTGGAATTATTCCAGTGATTAAGTAAATTTTCGTACCGTAATATTCTTCTTTGCAATGTGGCAATTCCACTCTCGAAAGAGTGATCTATGAACCTGACATGTTTCGGGATGAAAATTCAAGTCGGTAATGAGCCATTTAGTAGGTACCTGAAACTCATCTTAAATTAGTAGGTACAATATCTACATCAAATACCCTATACATAAACTCTCTCTAGAGGCTGTACTCTTTCTAGACACAACCTTCCACTGCATAATATGGCTTAAACATACATCAAACTTATTCATTCGGAGTATAAAATCTTATAATGCTATGCAGGCATTACTCAGATAGGTAATATGTATAATAATATATGGATGTGTATGTATAGTACGGCCTGAGTGAGTGTAGAGTTATACAGGTATGCGTGTGAGTATGGATATACCCGGTATATATACAGGAGCGCTCGCTGCCGGACGGCGGCAGTTCAGGGTAATACTACCGCGACTCTCCCACCACGGAGAGCCCTGAGACCGGTGACCGGACCTCTATATACACGATTAACTCAATGTGCCCCGTTGAACAAGACTCATACAAATCACCCTAGAGAATTGTTTATATCCTTTCGGATTGGAGACAGTCTTTTTCCTTACTATCTACATACATACATAGACATAACAAAAGGTCTTCCTATTCGAGACCTTGCTCTGTTGGTAGACTGATGGCGACTCTTACCAAGGATTCCTAACTTTTAGGTAGCTACTCGTATCTTAGAGCTACCTAAGTCAGTAAGGAACCTTTGGTGAAAGTGACCATTAGACGCGACGTAGCGTACGCGACCCTGCAAAGTACGCCCTGCAGAAGTCCCAAATTCATCTGGTTAGGGCCGAAGGTAAAAACCGAGTCCGAATTTGTAATACCTACCACTTTTATTTTAATTGTTATCATTAGCCGGTTTTCTAAGCCTACCGCTTTCTTTCTGGAGTAAGACTTGCCCCATCTGAGTCAGTTTTACTTCATCTGAGGAAGAAAGCGGTAGCTTTCGAAAACCGGTTATCTTATATATAAAAATGGAGAGCTATTTCCCGATGTCATCGCATCACGCCTAAACGGCTGGGCCGATTTCGCTGTAGGTTTTGATTTTTTTGTCGTGTAGGCTTTTATCACGAGAATGTCCTTTTAGAAGAAAAAAAAATACGAAAAATGCATGGAAAATTAGAAAATTAAAGAAAACTCTACATAGACAACCTTATAAGTACTTTTTACCTTATAATAATTTTTATTCAAATTTTGAAATTTTGAAAGAAATTGTCAATTGGTGCGATTGACAGAATGCGGATGAAATATACATGGTTTACAACAGACGCATTTTTCGGAATCACATTGGTAAAATGATAATTAATTCATCACCATACAAATTCGAATTCGATATTCATACACACAGGACAACGTCTGTCGGGAAAGCTAGTTGTCAATAAATTTAGACTCGATTTTTGCCGGTACTCAAAATTTACTTCAACATGGCGGAACATCGCCATTGTCTTAGGGGTCCCATATTACAGCAACATGATACAAGAAGGAAGAGAGATTCTGACCACTGTCAAGAGACGTAAGACCGCATACTTTAGCCGCATATTTTGTGGTGAAAAATATTTCCTCCTACAGCTTATATTTCAAGAAAAAATAGAAAGGGAGGGGTATGGGACGGGGTCATGAGAGTACCTTGTCATAAAAATCATTAACAGTGGTCTGGAATATCTAGCGGATACGGTATCATTGATAGGCTGACTCTAGATCGTGGGGAGTTCGGATCACCAACCTCCATTAGGTGAGGCAAACGAAGAGGCAGTAAAGAAGTTTTTTATGAATTTTGTATGGATGAGCTGTTGAACTTAAACAACTGTAGTGGGTCTTTACACTATGACATACAAAAAACGATTCTTTTTGCGTGCGTAACTCATAGTATTTCTTTATTTTTTTTTTTTTTGACATAATTGTTATAAGATAATATATAAACAGATATTTATACAACTTTATAAAATTAATAAAATAAACAAAATAAATTTCTGAATAGAGTTTCGATGAAATTAATAAGTAGTACCTACCTATGGGACTAAACGTAAACGTCAATAGAAGACTTCGTAATTTACGATGTAAAAAAATCATTGTTTATAGCGTAAATCGAGGGTAAAACTACAGGTAGAACGATTTTACGCTATCGAAGGTTTAACATTTTTCATCTGCGAAACATTTATAAAAAAGAGCATTTCTTATGTGCAGGTAGAGAGAGGCTTCCATATCTGTCCCAATGCCTTACGGTGAGGTGGTCAACGTCTTGTAGGCTTCTTCGAGGCGTTTCTATTCAATCAAGCCTTTACCCAGTGTTATTTGGTTCTACGTGTATAGTGCACGCGCCTGCGCGGTTTATCAGCGTTCAAAAAAATTCAAACAACCACAAACAAATCAAAATTCGAAATGATTTTGAATTTTAAAAAAAGAACAACATTTCTATTTAACAGTGTTCTATTGTTTTATAAAAATGACTTGGTGTTTTTTTAACAATGTGAAGTGTTTAATAGATCTTTCGGTGTAATAAATGTTTTAAAAATGTAAGAGGAAAATATACCGAGCAGCCTCTGCGTCTTTGCTTGTATTGGTCCACCAAGCTTCACTAGATTTTATAGGCGTTTAATTATTAGCTACTTAAAAACTACTGAACAACTTCAAATGATTCCTTTTTTTAAATAACTTTTTGATTTAAAATGTAGTGTGTTGAAATGAAAGGACTATGAGTTTTTCATTCTGTGCCTCGTCTAGTGCTTTGCAGCCTATTTATTAGTGATTTATATAGACAAAAATATACATATTAAAAAAAAACAAATTTAGTGAATTGTTGATGTTTTGAAAAAAAGCAGTACTAATCTTGTGGTTTTGAGTGAATTGTAACTAGTGAATGGGTGATTATTACCTTTTTTGACAATAAAATCTATTTTGCCACCTATAGTGTACCTGTTGCCAACCTTTTGTCACTTGTCTATTTTTTTTTTGCCTTACTCTATGGTGTGTGTCTAGTTTATGGTATATTGTGGTATGCGTGTTAAAGATGCGGTGACTCGAATGGACAATGCCAGGATTCGAACCCCGCCGTGCGTATCAATCAAGTGTGAACATCGCATTATTTAAGGATTACTAAAATTCCGGTAGACAGCTACAGCTTTCTTTGGAAAGGTAATAATAACATCTATTGTATTTTTTGACCACATAATTGAATTATGTTTTAAGGTCTTTTATGATTCACGATTTCAAAATCGATAGGAAGCATTACAAACTACACTAGGTATGTTAAAATCGATCAAAAAAAAAATTCAACTTTTTAACCCAACTTGGGGGTTTCGGGCAGTTTTGATGACCTCCTCCCTCACCATACACAGCACGGAATGAGCCCTTTGAAGGAACTTCCTCGTCTTCGAGACTCTGGCGGGAGGAAGAACAGCGTTCCCCTCGGCCAAACTGTTATTCGGCATCCTTAACACATGCCCCAGCAAAATCCATCTCCTCTCTACAATGGTGGAATCGAAGGCCTTGCGCTGGGTGCGCCAGCGCATAGCTTCGTTCGTGATGCGGTGGTAGCACTTTAGTCCAAATATGTCAGAATAATACCTAATGATTGTCATCAGAATTCTATTTTACCCAACTTGTACGGGACACTAGTAAACAATATTAGGTACTTACCTACTGTTCTAGATTGGTAGTGTAAAATTTCACAATTCCTTCCTCGTATACATTGTTTCATATTGGTATAAAAAAGCCGTTTTATACCTAGCTATATATATTGATGAGCCTAAATATGGAAAAGGATATACGTTGACAATTTAGTTATTATCCTTTATCAGGTGTCGACAACTTGTTCAGTAACATAACTGCGCTGATAATATGACCCACACAGTAGTGTCAAGCGTGTCCACCACTGTGATTCGCTACGGCAGTTCAATAATGCTATATCTGTAAAAATTTGCGCTAAATTTTGTTGTTAATGTTTAACGTAACAAATTTTTTTGCATCTAGAGTTTTTTATTAATAATAATTATTATTTTCTATACTAACTCGCCAATTAAAAGTTTAAAAGGTTAAGCCATGTTATGCGTGGTAATATTTTATACTACCATTTCTTAACATCTAGTACTGCCTCAGAACAGACCATGTCTAGTGAGGCAGTAAAATTTCCAACTATTTTGTAAACGTTTATTTATGTATTGTATGTTATAAGGAAATAAATCTTCATTCATTCATTCATTCATTCAATTCTAGCTTGCAAAAATCTACTTCAAAAATACCTACATAGTTCATAGTAAGTGAAACAGAAGACTGTTTCTTTATGAGTAAATATATTAAAAAGAATCGTTAAATTTATCTCACGTTATCATAAATAACTTGCATCACATTCATCGCCAATTTTGTGAACTGGAGAGCTAGTATTCCATAATAAATTGAAATTTCTTACAGCTTGTTTACGGTAAAGAAGTTACTTTTTTACGAAGAAATGTCATAGATTCAGAGTGGGTTGCACTAAAGACTCGGTTAGAAAGTTTTTATATCTAGATGTAAAACTAATTATTATAATACAATATCAAGATTTTCCTTCTCTTTGGTGTAGATGTCCAGCTGCCGCCACCTCTTCGGTGGTCCGTCTTAATCGACGAGAGGACATCACGTATCCTCTCTAATTCAGAAACTTTTACTCACTTAGATTGCATTGATACAATTAATTGAGTAGAAAGTTGAAGGAAATAAATATTTTAGATTAATATACTAACGTGATTTTGATAGCGCCCTTATAAAAGTTACTGTTTTATGTTTACAACATTTAGGTGCTACTTAATCGCACTCACACAGCGATATGACACCTGTAATAATATTATGAAGTTGGTACGTTAGGGGAACACAATCTGCATGTGGCATCGATAAGTGGAACGAACGGAAGCTCGTGTGTTTTGAGGCATTTTAATTATGTGTAAGAATGATACTTCATTCTATTCAGGCTACTGCCTTAACGGGTCACGGGTGGCTGAGCTCGTAATGTGAACCTCTCGTGTGAATCCCTCAGCCCCTGATGATCATGTCTTGTTATGCCTTATTCATTCTTCCTTCCTAAAATCGGATTAGGGGAAGTTCTTTAAAACAGTGAACTGCTGAAGCAATGGACGATGTTGGCTACAAAGAAGAACTCTTTTACATAAAAATGTTAACCTGTCAAATTAATTGTGATAACATTGTTTCTACGCTATAATTTATAACATTTACTTAAAATCCCATTTCCCATCCGCACAAACTTCTTTAATTAATTAGGTACCAATGACTCTAACAATTCATTAATGATGTTCGATTTTTAAATGGAACAAACCACTACGGGCTTACGACCGTCTTCTACTGTTATTTCGAAGGCTGGCTTTGTGTGATCACTTTACGTTAACAACGTTCGCCATTAGGTGGTAATGTCTACGAAACTCTAATCGTGAGAATTCTCAACATGTTCAACATGTTGAAAAATCCCATGTATGCAACAAGTAGATATTTAATAATTAATGAAAAATAGAGATAAAAGTTGGAAATTATTGAGAACAAGATCCTTCAGACTCTAACAGCACGTACAACAACCCCTTGCGTGTCACCCTTTCTTATTTTAGTAGATAATTCTTCTTTATCCTACTAGAGAAAATTCCAATTGATCTTTTCATGGCACATTGTCCATCCTCAATATTTTCGAGTAATCTTTATATCTATCTGTATTCATTTTGTTACCCCAATTATCCGGCAAAGGAACTAGGAATGCAACAATCGCTCTCCATTACTCTCAAATTTACGTCGTGTCTTAACAATCCCTCCTTCAGTTTCGAGTGTTACCAACATTTTATGGAATTGCAGAATGACTTTCGAGATTTTTCTTGTTTGTCAGAGTTGTATTCGATTGTCTTTCGAGCGCCTTGCAGTTGATTTTCATCTTTTCTCCATTATCACTCCACTCATTATCTATGTAGACAACTGGAGTGAACTCTTCATTCTAAGGCCATCGATTTTTCCTGTTAAAACATCAACTTGATGTCGAAATAACAACATAGCAAATTGAATATTTGCGGTGTTCTAGTCAACTTCCTCAAAATAAAATACACAGAATTTAATTTCTAACAACGCTTGAATTTCTAAACTGTCTCTACATTTTAGCTATTTCGCTAAGCTCAACGCTGATATCATTTTTAGGGAAATACGACTCGCCTACTAGCGAAACTAAACTGGACAAGATGCAATTGAAATACATAAAATAAAAACGAATTGGAAATGCCCAAATAGGAAAAACGCGCATCTATAAAAAATAATGACTAATGCGAACAAGTAGTGATAATTTGCGATAAATAATATAAACTGCGAATATAATAAAAATGATATTGTCCATTATCGATTTTGTTATTGGTCATTTAATTTGAATAAATAAATAAATAAACAATAATAATGAATCGGTACATCAGACGACATCTAAATACAACGCAATAAAACGTCGGATGATAATAGAAACATCCGACATGAGGCTGTCGACCAACTCGCAGCCACCGTCTCCGTGTGGGAGTTTGTCTGCTCTGTCGAGTGTCTTTTGTTTCATCATTACATTCGATATTATCATATTTTTATTCTTATTTAAATATTTTGAATGACTCACACAAAAATGATTGTTTTATTTTCTAGTCCAAATTATTGCCCAGATATTGTGTCCACCTGCTTTCTCGAGTCAAGTTTAAAATCCTTTCTGCTATTGAGTCAATCCTTGACACTTTTTTTTTTTTTTATTAGCTCTGCACTCGTTTTCGAGTGATTCAGCCTTGACACTTTGGATTGACAAATTGTTCTATGCAGACTACAATAATTTTATTCCTGTACTTTATGTCCTTTGTCAGATTCTCCAAGTGAAATCCATTTCCATCTTAATCAACCTGTCTTTTATCCTTTGCCAATTAGAAAAGGTATTCGATGTCTTGAATTTCACACATTTAGGAATAGACAGGTACTTCGACCAACCAAAATTATAACCTTTTTTTGCTTAAAATATTAGTTAGAGCCTTTTCAAAGTAAGGTAAACGAATTGAATTTTTGTCTTTTTTTTAAATGAATCTGTTTTTTTTATATAAAATTTGATCAAACTCAAAATGAAGTAAGCACACTTTCACCACCTTTCAGAGAAAGTAGGTATATTTGCAATAATAGGGGTATCCAATCCAATCCAAACTCCCTTTAGACCCCACTTAGGGGCATAGGGAGGCAACAAGAGCTCTCCATTGCGCTCGATCTTGCGCAACGTTAATGACCTCCTCCCACACCATGTCCAGATTCCTCAGCTCTGCTGGGTACAATATTTCGGGTTCAATTAAAAAAGGCTTGCTACCTGTCAATAAAATTAGACTTTATATTTTGCTTCCTTTATGCCTTCTTTTAACAGTGGTAATGCTAATAAGACAACCAAGAAGCCATTAAGTCGGTACAGTCTACTGTCTCTTTCTCAAATAAGTATACATACACAGGACGTATAAATGTCTTGTAACGCTTTGTTTTTCGACCACTTAATTATGTATTCCGTTCACACTTGCATCGTTGGTGGGATAACCCTTTCAGTGCCGTTTTCAAATTTAACATAAGATTTTTTTTTATCAAAGTATCATAGTGTTAATTTAATACTATAAAGAAACTGAAATATTGATGCAGTGCATACTTTCGCCCGCCGAAGAAAAGAAATTTGAAAATTAAATTGATGGGATAAATCTCTGAACTAGAATCGCATGAGCAAGGTAGGGAAATATAGTGTTTATATTGACTTACTTTTAGGTACAATCGTCATCAGAATTTAAAAAAAACTTCGGTTTTTTTTATTTAATTTTGAATAATTTTGGAATCATTGGAATATTCAGTTATGAAATGTTCGTGAAACATGACCCAAAGTAAAAAACTTTCTCGCTAATCCACTTACCTAACAAGCAACACGGAGCTGTCAATATTAATTATTAAAAATTCACACACGATTAGGGTATGTACCTATTACAATTGTAAATATGAAAATGTTGGTAGGTGTTAGAAAGCAGACGTCCTGCATAAGGTTAGGTACATAATGTCAAAAAGTTCATTAGGTACATCGTCATTTTAAAGACAAAAATGTTATGGCGATGTGGTATTTGTTAAGTCTTTGTTCAGCATAGTACGTATTCGAGAAAAAAAAACACGAAAATAGAGAATCTTTATACTTCGAAATGTTTAGTCTAATTCTGACCCAGTCTTGTTCAAAATATTGCACATTCTTCTCATCCATTTTGAAAATTATGAACAGGTTTTAATTTTAAAGTAATAAACATGAAATTGGATGTCGGTAGGCAAAGGGTTAAGTACAGTGAAACAATCCAACTTATCTGATCTTTGTGTTCACTCTTATAGAAAATTACACTGGAAATAATTAATATCCAATTCTCCCCTGTTTCGTACATACATCAGTAGGTAGGTACATACACCTACACTTAAAAATAGTGTGTATTGTATTGTGTGCTTGTACTGCTTGTGTACTCAGTGCTGCACTGAGATTTATTACACTTCAGCCTAATAATGGTGCTACCTCGCATAAATCTTGCAAGCAATAGTCAACTCTGGAATGACAGTGATAAAGATTGAATTTGCCTAATTAATTGTTACGGTTTTATTTGAAAATGGATTACCTTGAGTTTCTTGGTTTTGCGTGATATGCACTGGGCGATCTAAAAGTTCCCGAAATTCAAACTAAATTAATTTTAGTTGAACCTTTTAGTAAAACATAAATTTGAAAATCTTACCATAATAATTCTGTAAAATTTGGTTCAAATGAGGTACCTATATTCTTTCAACTACATGCACAATAATGTAACGTATTTCACATGTGACTTATATCCTACTACACCGCCATCTCTTGGATTTTTTCAAAATTACACAACTATAGAGGAATTGTTTTAATTAAGTACAAACTTATGACCCGTCGAAATTCATCCCGCAAACGAATCAACAATAATGATTAGCTAAATTTAATTTAATCTTCTTTATGTCGTAAACTGTATTAATTCATGTAGGTAATAAGAATAACTCAAAATTATTTTTGTATTCTGGCTTAGGTCGAAGTTCGACGGGCGGGTTAGCTAGTAATACTTATAATAATCACAGCGCCAGTAGACCCAATAATTGCCGAACATAATAATATTACAAAAAGCATTTCATTTCAACAAACTTATCTATGTTCTGAATGTCTCAAAATAGTTTATAGGAATTAAAAATGGATATATTCAGCATGGAATTTTTATATCGTTGCTGAAGTGGTGAAAGAAAATTATTCCACAAAATTTGCTTAAATGATAACCACAGTCAAAATTTTTCAAACACCGTATTTATGAAGAAAAACGCTTCATATTCCACCGTTTTCTCAATGCTGAAGGTCGTGATCTTATTTAATTATTATTATGTATATAATTTATTTATCAAGCTACTATGATTGAGTGAACGAAACGCCTCCATGTTCTCCTCAACTCGCATCAGAAACAATACAAAAACATACTGAACGTAGATCCTTATAAATATTCGTCACAATCAACTCTGTCTTTTAAGAAATAAAATCGCAAACTTATTGATCACACCACGTCCAATTATAAAAAGCAAATACAGTATGACGAATTCTTTAAAAAAAAAAACAAACACTTTTATCATTGTAAACGGCACAAGAAACTTCTTGTATGCGGCATTTATTTTGATCGCATACCTACTTAGGTAATTAAGCATTTAATGATAACAGCTATATAGTTATGAGTATTGCAATAATGCTGCTGCTGGCATGTTTAGCCTAGATCATATATTTTTGAAGCCATTTTATGATGTTTGGTTGCCTTAGGCTTGCAGAGAATTTCCGGCTTAGACTGTTACAGATAGAAAAGTCAAAAAATACGCAATTCTTCTTATTTTGCATAGTTCAGCGACCCTATTCTCGAATTTCGGTCGATGGATTTTCTAATATAATTTTTATATGAGTTGTTTAAAAAAAACGTACGAAAGTCATAAAAATTCTACTAGAAAACCGACATCGAGAATAGGGTTCCTGATGGGGCCCTAGACCATTTGAATTTGGGGAACGAATGTTTCGTCAATGTTGGTGTTATGCGGTGTTCAGACGAGGCGAATATCGCCAGGACACTAAAATATCGCCAGCCAATTGAACCGTGTGAACAGATTGTCGATAAATCTGAAGCGATAAAAATGGTTGAAAGCGATATCGTCTCAAGTTGAACGCCTTTCAACTTTTGTATCTGGTGGAACGATTCACGCATGCGCAGATATGCGCGGCGTCCGTATGTTCTGTTTCTTGACAGTTGACAGCACTGCTCTAAATTTATTTCTCCTTAGAATCCAATTCCGCACCCAATATCTGCGTTTTTTTTTATTTTTCCTCAATTAAGAGTATTTTTATATCGTCTAAAACAATATTTTCAACTAACTCCAATTACTCCGCGACTTCTACCTCGACGTCCGCCATTTTTAAAACAATCAGCGCACCTGACAGATTGAATGTATGTCGGTGGACTCGTGTGAACACATCAGACGATCAATGGGCGACCGAGCGATATTTTTTTTATGCAAGCGAAATCGTCTGGCCTTACATCGCCCCGTCTGAACACCGCATTAACTATGAAAACCTTAGTGTCAACGATTAGTTGTTGAATTTCAAATCCCTAATCAAAAAATCAGTTCAATATGTCAAAAATTCCATGTCCTCGGTAGGACTCGAAACCTTATCCCTAGCTTAAGACTGGGATCATAAATCCAAAGTGGCTCAATTCACGATATATTATTACATATATACATACATACATCTGCGGCGCTACAACCCTGAGTGGGTCTCGGCCTCCCTCAGCAAACTTCTCCGAGCCATCCTGTCCGCCGCCAGTGCGCGCCAGTCACCAACCCCCAGAAACCCCAGATTCCTCTCAGCGCCATCGTAGCTTCGGTCTTCCTATGCTCCTCCTTCCCTCTGGTCTCATTCGCAAGATCCTGTTTAGCACCGAGTCCTCTCGATACATGACCAAGCCAACGGAGCCGGCCTATCTTTACGAATGTGGACACTTTAATGTCATTGTACATTTCATAAATCTCACGGTTGTATCTGATTCGCTAGTGATCTCCGTCTTTGACTGGTCCATATATGCGGCAAAGGATCTTCCTTTCGAAGATGTCCAGTTTGTCCTGGTCTCGTTTGCTCAGTGGCCAGGTCTCGGAAGAATACGCCAAGACTGGCCGAATTGTGGTTTTATACAATGCTATTTGGACTTTCTGGACTGCAGTTTGGATTTAAGAAGCTTTTGAAGCCCAAAGTAGGCCCGGTTTGAGGATGTGATTCTCTTACTTATGTATTTCATCGCTGACACTATTTTTATCCGTTATAATATGTTATTAATTGTAACATAATTATCCTGCTATTGGAATTATTGCAGACTTATGAGGCAGAAAGGATTGTAAATAAATACAACAAGTCTGCTACATGTTTTTTCTCTTATTTCTGTTTCTATATTTTTCAATCATTTTATCTTATTTCTTTGCGACCCTTTTAGAAGGTAACGACAACTAAATTGCACTGAAATATTTTCAATGACTCCAGTACTTACCTACCCTTTTTTCAATTACTTGCCAAAATTATGGGCAGATTTTTAGTCATTCGTTTTCTGCAATACTAAAACTTACCATTTTGACCAAGATTTTCTATAAAATGAGAAAAAAAGCTGCGTCGTTTAGTGATAGTCTGTATCGAAGCTAGGAGCTGTAACTACCTGAATAAGTTTAAAACGGTTAATTAAAAGCTAGATTATACTGAACTAATTAAGAAAAAAAACGAACTTAATCTAAATAGCTTGTTAGTTTTTCTTCTCATTATAGAACTAACCGTCTTTTACCGAATAAATAATTAATTTGAATTTGTTGTACTGTTTCTTGGCAGCCACTTGTCTCATAATTATTTATTTTTTTCGTTATATATGTCCAATTCTTTTGTTTTTAAACATTTAATTTGAAAACATTTGTTAAAAAAATCAGCAGGTAATTATTTTATATTCCTAATTACTGTAGTACGGGTCAGATTTTATTTTTGGCCATTTAACTGTTTTTCATAAGTAGTAGGCAGAGAGAACGGAATACAACAATTTCTGTTAAAGCGTATTCAATCCATATAATTTTTGGTCGTCCATTTCATTAATTTCTTCATCATGTCCAAAGAATCTCTACTTGTTAGCATCTATAATTGACATTCATTTCTTCATCATGTCCAAAGAATCTCTACTTATTAGCATCTATAATTGACATTCATACCGCATTCTTTCATTGTCTTCTAATATCTCTATATTATTTCTCACGAAGGTTCTTTATTCCATTTTGGGTTATGTAGTTTCCTACGCGTAGACTTCTGAGCAAAAAATCCCATGTTCGATTCCTGTCTAAGAGCGAGTTTTTCCTTGAACTATCTTTCCGGGCTCAAATATTCGATTTTTCTCCTTGATGCTACAAACGCTGCTTTCTGTGTAAGATGGAAAAAATGTATAGGTAATATTATATTAGAGTTCATTTAGTTGAGCCTATATATGGCCTAGGTATACCTTTTATTTAAAAAAATGTGTTGAATGTCATATTCATCTATTTATTTATAATTTTTGAAACACCAACCGAAAACTGATATAATCTATATAACACATAGGTACAAAAGGAGACAACATGCACATATAAAATTCACGAGTATTCCAATAAAGGTGTCCGCCACTTCCCTAAATATTCATTATTTTGTTAGAAAAGCCGGTTATATTTCCTAACTATGAATTAGAATTTCGCTTTGTCAATTAATAATTCTGTGTTTTTTTTTCAATTTAATTTTGTCCATAGTGTGTTACGGATAAATATTTAGTTGAACTAATAAAATAGGAAATCTTATTTAGAAAGTAGGTAGTAAATGGCTAATGTGGTGAATAATGATCGACTAAGTAGATGTGGCGAGTTCGCCATTTTTTTTAATTAGCGATTGCGGTGAGAGAAGGAAAAAGAAAAAAAAATTCAATTCACCTACCTATAGATACATAATACAATGTATATATATATAGTTAGATACCTACCTATATCTATTATTGGGAAAATGTTCTACTTGTAGAATTCTTAGAATTCGCCATGTAGGTAGTAGGTACCTACATATTTCGGTTGTTGTTGTTACTGATTTATCCGCTTAGAACATCGAGATGACAAAACTATGTACCTACCGTATTTGTGTTCACTTTGGGTGATCCCAGATTCATTTTTATTAAAAAAACTAGCTTTCCCCACAGACGTTGTCCTGTGTTCCTAAATATGAATATTGAATTCGAATTTGTATGGTGATGAATTATCATTTTGACCAACGTGATTCCGAACGATGCGTCTGTTTTAAACCATGTATATTCCACCAGCATTCTGTCAATCGCACCAATCGACAATTATTTCTGTCAAAATTTCAAAATTGAAATAAGAATTATAAGATAAAAAGTACTAATAAGGTTGTCTACGTAGAGTTTTCTTTAATTTTCTAATTTTCCATGCATTTTTCTTAATTTTTTACTTCTACAACTTCTCCTGATAAAAGCCTACACGACAAAAAAGAATTAGCGAAATCGGTCCAGCCGTTTAGGCGTGATGCATGACATCGGGAAATAGCTCTCCATGCATATATAAGATAATATACATATATATTTTCTTTTTCATTAATTGCAAAGCTTTACTGGACTATGTTGATTTCCCGAGAGAATGGTCAAAACATTTATCTAACTGTTTCTGCGCAATAAGGTATAGGAGTATAGGTACTAACCTACAATAAATTGACATCATATTTTAGTTTTCATATAAGTAAGTACCTAAGTTTGATTTCAGTGGTTAATTTTTCATGTTGAACATCGCGGGCTCACGACCATCTTCTACTGCTGTTTCGAAGGCTGGCTTAATGTGATCACTTAAACGTTATGAATCCTGCTGGATTAGGTATCATGATGATAATTTCGGGGATAGAATTTGGCCACGAAATGCTGACGGTTATTTGCTTATAGATGTTTTTTTTTCGTTATTATGCGGCATTTTTTTAAATTTAACTGAAAATTCTTTTTTAATATTAATCTTCTAAAAATAAATTATTCATTTTGTATCAGAACTGAATCAAAATGGCCGTCAGATTTGTAGAATGATGAATTAAACAAAATAAAAACAATCGTTTATCTTTTTTTGATAAAATCGTTCCATATAAATCTTTCTCTGTCACTCTCTTTATTTTCATCTTAGCGTAAGTAGGTACTTGCGAGCAATGTCGTGCAAAAAGAAGGAATCTTTTTCCGGTTATAACAAATTACGCATCCTTTTCTCTCTAGTGGGTGTGTTGGTTGTTTCCTTCTCACTCTGACGCGATGTTAGAGCATTTTATAAGCGCGCGGCAGGTGTAAAACCTGATCTTTTAAACTACTGGTACCAAGACAAGAAAATTTATTATCGGTCTTAAAAGTGTCCGTTTTAATACTATGTGTTGGTAATTCTGTTTGATTATAACGTTTTGTACCTTTTTGTGTTTATGTTTATTTTCCTTGTGACCCTCTAAACGTTTTGTAGTTACGGAGGTAAAACAGTGAACTCTGTCGGTGATTGGAAGTTGAAATTGAATTTCGATATTATGAAAGCACGCGGCCACCGCTATGAAATTAGAGACAGTTATTATACACTGTGTTGCCACACTAAACCATCAAAATTGCCATATTTAAAAACTTTCAAATTATTATCATTATCTTCCTACTGTTTCAAATAGTTGTCAATTTGCTTATCTTAAATCGGTAGCTTTTAAGGTATCCATTATGACATGATCTTCGAAATTATCTGTTCTTATCAAAGAATGATACATACAATCTAATTATGGTAGCGAAATATTGCAAAACGATTTTATTTTTAGAATGGTAACACAGAAGTATTTTCAAATTAGCGTAGGCTAGAACACGTTCCATAAATGCAGTTCAAATTTTTAAACATGATTAATCTTAAATAAACACAATTATTTATTTGCCCACCTTTGTTTATTCATCGCTCCGTAAAAGGAGAAAATCCATTAGCGAAACAAAATCTATTCTTCAAAACTAATAACGCCTAAGCCTACTTCATGTCATAGAAGATAATAACAAAAGAAACGTTTCGTGCCTATTTTCGCGCCCAAACAGATGAAAATAAATCATTATTCCATTTTTGAAACAATAAAAGTGATTTGCTGTTAAGTGCTCACCTACTGTGTTGCCAGATATAAAAAATGTAATTTAAAAACCCACACACATCGTGTATTACATACATTACAGTCTACTCATTTAAACATACAACAAACCTATTGTCTATGGTTATTTTTAATCTACAACATTCATACTTAATATCTTTTTTGAAAATAGAACAATTCAAATTTGCGAGGCAAAATCAAAATAATGCGTTCATAATATACCTACCTATTTTTTAAATTTATTGGAACTGCCTTATAATATTACTCGTTGAGTGAGATAGTTATATGTAGCTGGGTATGAGTGCGAGTGAGACAACTGATTGTATTATTCTTTTCCGATGCACCTATCCGCTGTTGTACGTAGGAGGACATGAGAACATCAAATGGTAGCGAAATATTCGACCATAAACAAATCATTCGAATAAAGCTTCGTTTATACTCGCGTCCACGCAAGGTGGTCTGGTCATAACATTATTCTGTTTACGATAAGTTTTTATTGATGTTGTTCGAAAATAAGTGCATCGCTGCATCCTGTCATAATAAAAACATATTTTCTTAGCCTTTAAAACCTGGATTTCTTTATAAAAGGAATTTTTTCGAGGACAAATTCATTGAACAAGCAAGGGGAAAGCATAGCAAATAATAAAATTCCATTTTTTCTCTCATGAAACACATTATTCTCTTCTTTTATTCAAATACTATTCCTTTTCAACTTCTCCAGTTTCTTATTCTACTTCCGATTTGAGATTTTACTTTCTAGTGCGTTACGAAGAATATGTGGAAAGACTCCGTATAGGCATAAAAATGAAATGAGAATAATATTAGGCATGATTTTGGTATGGAAGTTAGTGTTGTAACTAAGGTGAAACTTAATATTAAGTTGAGATGGTCAGGTCATGTTGAAATAATGGATGTTAGCAGGATAACCTATATAAAGTAATTGACGTGTATCTATGTAACACAACGTTCGGTTTTCAAAAAAAGATCAGCCCCCGTAGACAAATTCAAACTGGCGTTCGACTACAAACGAAGATTTCGCCAATGTATAGAGCGAAAAAAGTATCTGTCCTCTGGAACACGTAAACAACTATTTAAACCAAGCAATGACACTTATATAAAAATATAAAAAGTGGACAACTAATTTTCTTCCTACTCTACATTGTCGAAGAATTCGTTTGTAGTCGATCGCCAACTGTATTTTGTCTAGGCCCACAGGTCAGAAGCTAAAGAAATACAGTTTGTATGAGAAATGTGGAAGAGGCCAATAGAAAAGTGGGGAGATCCTTTCTCTCCGAGTCTCTGACTACCCTTCAAGGAGCACACGTTGACAAATCGTTGCTATCTTCTCTCTTCCTTATAGCTTATCATTAGAATGATTTTCGTATCTACTTCATTGTACATTCCCTTTTTCTACCAATTTTTCATAATATAGTTACCGTGAATTGCGTAATAAGGCTCACCATGGCGTAAAACGAGAGTTGGGTGGGCATTTCTGTAATAATTTAATTTTACATAATGTATACTGCTCTTAACGTTCTACTAAATCCAATTTAATATGCGTAATAAATTATTGTCTTTGGCTGTCAAACAACTATCTACATGTATTCATTCACCGGCAATATTTAAAAATAGAACGGAGAAATTTCAATCGCATATATTGAAATTATGGACCGTATTCGTGGAACTATTTTTAAAATATTTAAAAAAAAAAGAACGAGATGATGTTCTTATTTTGAAAAATCATACAAAAAAAAAATGACGGCATCATTATTATTGTGGATGTGTTATATGGACCGTTGGAGTTAAATAGAGATGATCATACATCATCAGCGTCAGTGACTGGCTTTGTTCTCAGCCAAGCCTCGGCGAGAAGACGATAATGGGATCTTAATGATTGGAATGTTCCATCTTTTTGACGTTGCTTACTTGGATTTTACACAAATACTCATCAACCACATTCAATACTTAACCGTCAAATAAGTAGGTAACATCTAAAGAGTAAAATGATTCATCTTTTGAACCTGAAAACACTAGGTAACACCTGTTTTACTTTTCAAACATAACACAAAATCAATTTTAATTTAAAAATATAACCTATACATTTGATAGCTACATTTATTTATTTTATTTATCATTCTCATCCCTAGGCCTTTTCAGGCACTTGGAGTCGTGAAAATCATACAAAATATTACATTAATGAATTCAAACAAAAATGATACAAAATAATAGGAAAACAAACAAGAATCGCACATGAAACAATCTTCAAAAGTACACAACGAAATAGACAAATGAAATACGTAGGCGAGGCTGAAAAGGTGTAAATGGCCCTCTCAGTCTCCTGTCAGCAGATGTAATTAAAAATAAATAGGTATATTATGTAAACATCTTGAAAGTCACAAAAATCTCAAAAGGGTGATATTTTATAGTACAGAAAAATGCATATAAATAGAAAAATACATAAGTGGGCGAGGCTGAAAAGGTGTAAAGAGCCTTTCAGTCTCCTGTCAGTAAATGCAGTAAAAAAAATACAATCAATTAAAAAAAAAAAAAAATATATATATATATATATATATATATATATATATATATATATATATGTTTGTCAACTAGCACTTCGTGGCTCAAACCGTCTGTTAATTACCGGGGATGTTGGCTCATTTCTACTTGTTGGCTCTTTTGTCACATACTTGATCAGAGTCAAAATGAGATTTTTACATTTTCGGTATCACCACGTGACCCTGAGCCGATTCCTACCTATAACTCATTTTGAGCCAATATTTGACATTTTGTGTGACCATATATACACTCCGATATACCTTTTTATCTGAAATATACATTCTCACTTAGGAAATCATTTTGACAATTTATTAAACAACAATAATCGATCAAAAATTACAACGTTGCCAAATCATATTACTGTATCAATGCCATCCACGAAAGTAAATAAATTAATGTAGCAAGTCCCCACATTTGTAAAAATGTGATAACATTTGTATTAAGATCAGAAACAACGCCTATACGAACGCGCGAACCTTTTGTTGAATGCGCATATCGTCGCTTATCGAACAACACCGCTCAACTCATTTTTACCAACTTTTCAGGAGAGTGAAAAAACTGCCTATTTTGGTGAATTTAAGTGTTTATTTATTTTTTTTAATTCAATTTATCATATTTTTGAATGAGTAATACTATTATTTGCTAATATTTATGTTTTTTCAGTTAATTATAGTTTTAAACTGACTTGGGCGGTATTACACTAATATTTTATAGACTTAGGCGGTGTTGAATTACAATATTCTAATGAACGAACCACTAGGAAACAGTTATAATTTCAATATTATATTGTTAATTTTAAATATAAAATCATAAATAACTAAGCACATAGCAATAACGATCCAATTTTGACTCAATGTATCCAGGAACATTTCATCTAAGGGCATTATTGAAAAAAAATTAAGCTCCGCTTCCTATGACGGTCGAATTTGGTTCACAAGAGAATAAAAAAAAAATAATCGTCTATGTTAAGAATTCATGGTCTTCCAAAACAAGAGCTTTCATTGTTCATCACTTAGCTGTAGTTCGATTCCTTCTATTCATGGAGGTTTTATGCTTCGATCAGGCCATCCATAAGGACACCATGTTTTACCATTCTTTCGGCTATCTTTCGCCTTTCCGTCACGTCTTTAACCTTCAACATTCATTCCCTTTTCTTTCTTATGTTGCGTTTATATGTACTTACTGGTTTCTTTTGTTATCTTATAAAATTACCCCCGTGCTCGTCCACTGCAGGTCATAGGCCTGCTCAGTGCTCATGTCACTACTCCCTGTCTCTGGCCATCTGGACCTGACGGCCCGTACGATATCGTCGCTCCACCTCATCGGCTGTCTATCTACTCTTCTAAGGCCAGTCTCTTGTCTTCAGTCTGTTGGTCTCGTAATCTACTGTTCGTCGTCTCCAAGTAATAGATACATGACCAGTGTACTTTCATTTGAGCTTGGCAATTTTATCACCCACATCGCTGACTCATGTGCAGCTTCGGATATCAGTATTTCTGGTTGGGTATCTTATTGAAATACCCTTCTTCTGATCATAGATCTTTCCATGGCATGCTGTACGACTCTCATCTAATGTACCTATGGTATGTTTTATGAAAGAGCATGCTTTACACTCATAAGGCAATGTAATGTTGGGATTTCATCACCTTATTTCGTAATTTAATTATTATTGACAAATTACATCATCGTCAAACTTTAAAATCATCTTACATCCTTACTAATTAATTTATTTATTTAAAGAAAGAAAATTCAAAGGATAACAACTTTTGGAGACTCATCAACATTGTATAGCGCTACAGAAGCGGCAAACGTGTATTTAAAAGTCTTCAGGTGCCACAGTTCGTTTCGAATGGTATAATATAGATTGGAAGCTAGTGGATTGTTGCCTGTTCGTGATACGTAAGGTGTCCGGGGATCATCAAGAGGTGATTTTTGGTTTTGATGAAAATATTGGTTCCACCAATTGGTCATCAAGCGGTGGCTGTTGAAGTTGGGAATTCTTGAGAGGTGGCTGTAGATCAAGAAAGTGTCACTGAAGTGCTATATATAATGGAGTTTATGGCAATGTTGTTTTTTTTTATAAGAATGAATCTGTGTTCAATCAAATTGAACACGAATACTTTTTTGCGTCTTTCACTTTAAGCTATTTAAAATTTGTATCGTGAAAGAGGAAGATTGTCAGCACCTGGGATCAAACCCACTATCTCCAGTACAAAACAATAGGAAACATGTCAGAACTGTTAGGCTACCAACCACTACCAATCAATTAGTCCGGCATCTTGCAATAATTGATATATTTCTTCATCTTTATTCCTATACTTCAAAGACCTTACATCCATGGGACATTTTATTTCCAAGCGCCTATAGAAAACTTGATGTAACACCGCCTAAGTCATTTCACTGGGCCAAGAAAGTTAATGACAACACCGCGTAAGTATTTGGTAACAATTTTACTCGACTTTAACTTGGAATAACATGCAATAACAATAGGAAACTAAGCATATTATAAGGAAATCAATATCTAACATGTGTTATCTATATGTTAATCAGCTCATATCACAAAGAAAACAGAAAAACCACGCGAAAAACAATGATCAACACTCGAATGGCACAAAACTTACGAACATTGTATGGCGGAGTGACTACTTGAGCGGTGTTACAGGGCTAAATTACTTGGGCGCTGTTACTCTTTTTCAATTATGGCCTTTGATTGGTTGAATTTTAATAAATTGGACCTATGGGTACACGCGGGAGAAGTAGCTCTATCTTTCTGCATTCAAAAGTCAAAATCGACATTTTTCGACTTGGGCGGTGTTGTTCGATAAGCGACGATATTTTGTTTGGCTCAGTTGCGTAACGAAGACATTACCAATACTATTACACTTAAACATCGCTAGGCTTGGGGGAATTTTATCAAAATGCGAATATAAACAATTAAAAACACGCATGAGAGTCGTACAAATGATTGAACATTTTAATAAATACGCATGATTTACATTCTTACAACTTATTTTTTCAATATTACGATTTTATGAATGAATCGTATTTACGCACTTGATTATTATTGTTTTGAATGGGATACGAGAAGGTTGATCAATATTATGTGATATCGTTTTGTGACCAATATTTGATCTCAATGGTCTGCACGTATCTCTTGGTTTCAAGTTACACAAGGCTCTTAATGCTCTTTTTTGAAGTACAAAAACTCTTTGCGCATTCGCTCCTCTGCCCCAGAACAATATTCCATGACATAAGACTGTGGAAATACGCAAAGAAGACAGTTCTCGCTGTTTTTAACCCACAAGTTTCATTTATCTTTTTATTGCATAAATGGCAGGACTCAGCCTGTTACATAACAGATCTATGTGTATATGCCATTGTAGAGTCCTGTCTATTGCAACTCCCAGAAACTTATATTAATTTTCTGTCATTTCCACATTTCTATTGCTAAGAACTGACAGTACTGGATCATTTTGCAGTTTTTTTTTCATACAGAAATGCATCGCATTTGTTTTTGTCAAATTAAGAATTAATCTATTGACTCTGAACCACTCGCTCACCATATCTAGTACTTCAACAACATTTTTTTTGTATCAGATTTATGTCCCATATCCTTGATCATAAGGGACGTGTCATCAGCAAAGAGAACAGTCTCGGCTATATTTTTAAGATGGAACGGTAAGTCATTTACATATATTAGGAATAAATAATAAAGGACCCAGAATAGAGCCTTGAGGAACACCGCAGTTAACATTTTCCACTGATGATTTGATATTTCCTATTTCTACCGATTGTTTTCTGTTATTGAGATAAGATTTGAAGAAAATATTTTCTACGTTTTTAATTCCATAATGTTCCAGCTTTTTTATAAGTATCTTATGGTTAACACAAAGGCTTTAGTCAAATCGCAAAAAATGGAATACATATATAACCTTTATCTAAACATTCGAGTACGCTTTTGACTAAGTGCGATATCCCATCACTCGTACCCTTGTGTTTTTGAAATCCATATTGTTGTGGGTGTAATATATCATTTTCTATCAAGTGGTGAGTAAGTTGTTCCGCTATAAGTTTTTCAAAAATTTTACTCAATACAGGAAGCACTGAAACGGGTCTTTAATTACCAGGATCATGTTTGTCTCCTTTTTTGTATGTCGGTATTACTCTAGCAATTTTGAGGGTATCTGAGAAAACACCTTCTTCAAAGCATTTATTTATTATGAGTACTAGGTCATCCGCCAGATGATCGATTATCCGTTTAATAAACTTTGTCGACGTATACCATAGGTCATTTGAGTCCTTGGATTTTATGTGACTACATATACGAATGATCATAAATCACTCTCGACAGTGGAATGCCGCAGTGGGGGAAGAAGAAGAAGAATATACGAATGACATTAGCTCTAGAATTCATTCTAAACCTGAAATCATTGTTACATTTCTTTGTGGATTTAAGTAAAAATTCAGCAGTCTCAGTTGATTTAGGCATCAAATGAATAACGTGGTTTATTAAAAAAGATTTTTATACTTACGTATTATTTTATTCTTTTATTTTCAAAGGAATCGACATTGTTTAAATTGATTATATGAGTTTATTTTTAGACTAAATCATTTTTTATTGTAAATTTAGGTATATCAAAATATTATCTACTCACATACCTATAGATCCCTATCTACTTAAAAAAAACAATTAATTATAAGCTATATTGTGAATTTATAATATAACATATTTAAGTTTGTCTCTTATCTTACCCTTCAGTTTTAAGGATCGTGACTGCCATGCCTCATTCCATTGACCATCCGTCTACCTACGCTCTGTGTGGTTCTCCGCCATGTGCATAGCCCCATGTAGCGAAATCCCCATGGTACTCTTGATCAGATCGCTCCATCTTAAAGGCGCTAATCCCTTCCGCATTTCTTCTCCATTGGCCCGGTGATTATCGATTTTTTCAAGTTCACAGACTCCTTTTTTTTCGATGTGACCGAAATATCGAAAACACGCCGCCAGCACAATACTGAGAGCCGCATGGAGATGTTTAACTATATGAGGATTGACTTAGTCCTTTGCTCGGTCCTTCTTTGAGCAATCTCAAAATTCCATATTTTCTTGGTGGAACAGCCCTGCCAGCATTCGTACACTTGACGCGACCAAGGAGGTGTCATCAGCAAATCGTAGATTGTAGGTATTTTATTTTCTATTGTGGCCCATCTATGCCAGCCATCCTGGGCTCTTCTCGTGAAGTGTATGTATGTAGAGGTTGAAGAGGTCGGGTGAGAATATAATATAATGCCTATCGCACTCCCTTTTAACCACTGAATAGTTACGATACGGGGTTCTGAATAATTATTGTTACACGCGAAATTCTTCCAAATATAGATATAACATTGACTATCAAGTGATTATGCCCCCACTGAGGATACGGATGCTGCAGCTAAGGACTGTTTTTACGACAGTCTGGATGCAGTTGTGTCTCATGTCTCAAGGCGCCACCGCTTGATAGCTTGACTTCCTCTTGAGAAAGTCCATGCGAGGAGCAAGAGGTATACCAATAACACAGAGGAATCCTACAGATGGTCCCGTGGGCGAAATGTGCGATCTGGAGTACGCGGACGACCTAGCGTTGTTCAATACGACAGTGGAGGAACTACAGCGCAGTGTTTCGAGACTCTGCAATTAAACAGCACGCCTTGGCCTTCGAGTCAATGCCAGTAAGACGAAGCTCATGGCAAATAAAGCCTGCCCCGATAAACAGCTACCGATAACCATTTATGGTCGCCAGGTCTCCCGGGTGGATAAATTTAAATACCTGGGAGCAACCATTACCACCACTGGTGACCTCGGGGCTGAGCTCCCGATAAGTACCTATCGATATGGCAAGTGGTGCCTTTAACAACATGACCAAGATATGGAAGGCGTCGGCGTTTAGTGTTGAGACGAAATGTAAACTGTTTAATGCGTGTGTGTTGCCTATTCTTTTATATGGGTGTGTGTCATGGCACCTGACCAAAGCCCAGGCACAAAAGGTATCTGCCTTTGAGACAATGTGCCTCAGAAGAATCATGATTATTAGATGGTACCACCGCATCACGAACTTTCTTCCTCCCATCAGGGTCCCGAAGACGAGGAAGACCCTCCCACACCGTGTTTCGTTCCTTCGAAGCAGAGCTGAGGGATTTGGACATGACGTGGGAGGAGGTCATTGAAACTGCTAGAGATAGAGCGCAGTGGAGGGCACTTGTTGCCTCCCTATGCCCCCAAGTGGGGTCACAAAGGGAGTATTGATTGATTGATCAAGTGATCATCAGACACAAACCGCCAAGGTCCCGAATCAGCTCATCCTATTATCAATGAAACACAAATTAGCTGGTAGGTATATTTAATTCGCGTTTGTACCTATATTGCGGTTATTATAACTTTGGTGTTGGATGAACATCACGCAAAATTTAAAAAAAAAAAATATTTTATTCATGAATGAAATTGTAAATTGAAAAGTGTAACTTTTAGACTATTATGTCCGATAAATAAGATTTAATAAGATACTAAGCAGCTTTGATAATTAAACCCATTATAGTACAGTAGGTACCTAACTTTATACATTACAGAATGCGTCAAATAAGGTAGTTATGTTTTTTTGCAAACTTGTAATATCAAATTTCTAAATATCTCGACTCTGGTGTTGGATGAACTATAATCAATCAATCAATACTCCATTTGTGACCCCACTTGGGGGCATAGGGAGGCATTTGGACAAGACCTCCACCCACGTCATGTCCAAATCCCTCAGCTCTGCTTCGAAGGAAAGAAACACGGTGTAGGAGGGTCTTAGTCGTCTTCGGGATGATGTTGGTCTGATGAATAATCCAAGTTTTTGACCTCGAGCGCCGAATGCACCTTTGTCAAAAATCGAAAAACCGCGAAAAAATCGCTATGTTTTTATTATTTGGCGAATATAACCGTAAAGCACTAATTTTTGAAAAAAAAAATTTAGCGCGTTTTTAAAGAAGAGTAAATTTGCTACAATATGATAACTAGATTTGTCTCTGTAGACCAAATAGATTCCAAGTTAAAGCCTTTATGATTTATTTCTTCTCATCAATTTATAATTTATAATTTAAACGCTATTCTCATAAACTTCTTGTTAGAAAAAATCTAAATACCTACTCTAAAATACTTTAAAAAAATATTGTCATAAACGCTAGCCAAGTAAAAAAATATACGAGTCTAAATCACAACAAAAATAAAGTAGGTAGGTAGGTACATATAGGTCCTCAATAATACGGAAAATATGAAACCAACAGCGATGTGTGAATATTACGATCAGATATAGAAACCTACCTACCAATTCTACGTCTACAATAGGAGATGTATTATGCTATCGTGAGTGTGTTAGTGAGATCGATTTGGCAACGTTGTAAGAGCTAACAACTCTTGATCAACTAGTGTTCTTTAAAAATAGACAGTAAATAATTGAATATATAAGTGGAGAATAGAGTATATAGGAAGCTAAACATAATCGTAACGCGGGGGTGTAACTTTCAAATTTATGTATCAACCAGGTAATTATATATTCCAGGTAAAAGGTTGATCAACTTTGGTGTGTTAAAATCAGATGAGCCAACATATGCCGTGTGACATAAATATATATATATATATATATATATATATATATATATATATATATATATATATATATATATATATATATATATATATATATATATATACCATAATAGCGCGAGAGTCACCGAGATTAAAAAGGTTGTTTGACTGACAACAAATGAGAGCACTCTACCAAGGGGCCATCCCAACGAGAATTCAATGTGGACCAATGGATAAACGGAAAGTTCAAGGGCAAACCCAGTCACAAACAAGTGTAGTTAAACCCTGTGATAATAAAAAAAAGGCTAAGTTTGATTTAACATCTCGTCAATAGAATAATAGCATTGTTCAACCAGATACTTCTTTATCTCTACAAAGCCATATTCCGTCAAATTTCATTAAGTGTTTTTGTAAATCGTTTGTTCATTAAAGACGAGACAACTTCGAAGGAATTCTAAGCTTTTTTAGGCGTTTATTTTCTGCTGCCAAATAACTGAAAACTGCCGAACGTAAAAGAGGTGTAGAGACAGACTGTAATCTGTCAAATCATGGGCAGTATACGAACTTTTCTTGGGCTAAAGGTCATTTTTACATTGCATCGATTTTAATTTTTACTACCTTTTGATATTTCCACATAAGGTGCAGGCAGAGAGAACGGACCTCCATTCTTTTCTATCCAAGCACACGTTTCGTTTCTTCCACCGACATACAATCAGTAAATCCGTTTCATACTAACTTTCATATTATATTTTATATTATTGGTTATACATTTTTCGAACTTTTAATAATTATTATGTTATCCGGAATGCGGAGAAGAATTCAATAAACCAAGCATCATAAAAATCTGTTCAGCCGATCTCGAGTTATAAGTGTTTGCACTAACCCGACATTCTTTGTGTGAAAATTCCATAACACAACAATTTTTATTTACCCGACAACCATTAAGTTTCAAAACATTGTTACGAAAATTATTGCCATATACCTTATTTCTTTCATGCTTTCAGAAATATTTTTTTAACATTCATATTTTTTTATAAATTACAAATTCGAAATTGAATATACATAGTAAGGACTACAGGACAACGTCTGTCGGGAAAGCTAGTTATGAATAAAAACCTCTCCTATTTATTTTGCTACTGACCTGCCCTTCCTTGAGGACGGAATCGATGTATTTGGTACACTTACCTAATAATTGTTGACTGCGCCTTCTTACACCTTTTTTCAGCCTTATAGATTTTCCATCTAAGTGAGAATCTAATCTTAAACTCACTCTTATGATCATTAGTAGAAAAAAATAAATGAATTCCGAGTGGTTCACAGGCCGAGTCCGAAGGTCTCGAGAATGGGTTTATAATCATCATCATCATCATGCGAATTGGATTAAGAGAAAATAATAATAATATATTTTTTTCATTCCATCTTATTGTGGTTCGTTATTTTTTTTTTCGATCCATCTTAATAAGAAACGTCTCACTAGCGGTGCAATACGTACGTAAAAAAATATTGGGTTCTCTTTTGATGTAATCAAATATCATCTCACATAATAAAAGTTTGTTTTGAAAAAGTTCATTTGTACTTGTGTGTGTCAACACATCAAGTATCACTAGCACACAAGCATACCACACATACTCCAATGTGAATTAATAGTGAATTGGCGAACAGCGCCTCTGTCGAAAAACGTCTTCAAACTCTACAGTATCCGTATTCTAATTTTTATCGTAAGGTAGTCACGGAGGTGTAACCTTCCTTCCCGAGTAACACGATACATTTTGTATGGAAAAGCGAGGAATGCGAGAATCGCTTTTGTTTCTAGAAATATCTTAGTGGCGGCGCTATACACGTTTTCCATACAAAATGTATCGTGTAATACTCACTTTACTTCCGTGACTACCTTTCGATAAAACTTAGAATACGGATACAGTAGTCATTTTTAAGGAGTTTGTGAAGCTATGAATGGAAATGATTTAATGTAGAAATATTACACGAAGACTTGAAGCTTATTGCAAGAAATAACATATTAATTAAATTAGAATGAGTTATATATTTTTTTAACTTTTACAATCTCAAAATCACGCTTTTTTTTCATTAAACTCCCCGAAATAAATAATATAGAATTGATGGAATTTGTTGAAAAATACTTTATTATTTTGCAATTTAGTAACTATGAAAACAAAATTAATCCTCCAATATGTAGGTGTGTACGTACCTATTATGAATTTTATCAAATTGTATACAAAATGTTGGTTGAAAGTTTTGCACTGACAAAAGCGGGATATTGGCAAAACCATCCCCCTTGTGGATGAAATGCCAAAAAAGAGAAAAAAAGTGGCATATACCTACGTATCATCCGGCATGGATACAATGCCAAAAATCATTGAAAAAAAGTATGACAAGAAAAATGGTGTGCCCAATAAAATCCTTCGATAGTAATATAAAAAACATAACCATTATGTTATAGAGTTTAACCGTAAAGAAGTTGTAATGTTCATGTTTGAGGTATAAAATATACACATAAAAAATACCCAATGACAAAAAACACGAAAAGAACATAAAGTATGCAGTAAAACAGTTCTCATTAATGACTTCTGCATAAAAACAAGTAGGTACTTAGGTACACACGCATCACGACTAATTCATTTTTTTTTTTTTTGAAAATCAATAAACTCTGCAATGTTTATATTTTTTCGTACCTATTATGTTTAGCGCAGAAGTCTTAGCTGCACCAATGTTTTTTTTAGTTATTTACGTCACGTTTTGAATAAACAATGTAATAAGAATTGACTTTCACTCTTCCTTATAGTAGACATTACCTTCGGGATCCCAGCTTCCATCCTGCTTCTCCTGTCTTTTATGGCCTCGATATGACTAGTCTTTTGGTCAAATATTATTTTACAAAGTATAAAAGAAAATATAAAAATAATTATACCGGGTATTAATTCTAGTTGTCCAACATCACTGTGGACTCTAAATAATGTATGTTTTTCTATTATTTATAAACTCCAGTTTTTTGCTCACATTTTTTCTTCCTAAGTTTATTAATATTATACACAATCTTTAAGACCGAATCATTAATTTTATTTCTTTTATTCGTTCTGTTTCAGTGTGAAGAGAACATCAGTCATGTCTTCTGATGGAGGCGGCACGATGGCTGAGGAACGCTCTCCGACAGTGGGGCGTTCCAGGCAGGAACAGTTCTTGAACGGTGCCGGCTCAACAGCAGAAAACAGGACTCCTTCGGGAAGCTATGAATCTTCAGCTTACAGGCAACATCTAGCGGCGTCCGGGGGCTTGGGAGGTGGTTTGTTGTCTAGTAACCACCGAGAATCATCAGCATTTGTTCCTGTCGTGCCAACAAGAACACTTCATCCTGTTCTATATCCAGGAGAAATGCATTCAGCTCTCATGTCTGCAGACATTCTGGAAAGAGAGAGAATATTAGATAGAGAAAGAGATGGTCCACCCAAGGAAGGACCCGATAGAAGTTCTTCTGGTCAAAGTTTACCAAAAAGAAATACTAGTTTTGAATTAATGGCAATGATGGCAGATAAAAGAAAAGAATTGGCTTTGAGGGAAGCAGCCGCTGCCGCGATGCTTCTACCTGGTCAACCAGAATCCTTATATCCACCCCCTGCAGCTTATTTATCAGGTCCTGGTCCAGCACCGGGCGCCCAATTCGCTTTCCCGAATCCGGGAGGAATCATCCCACCTCATCAACTGCACGCTCATTTAGATCGTAGATTACTCAGAGCTCCTGGGAGAGCATCAAGGCCCAAAAAGCAGTTTATTTGTAAATTTTGTAATAGGCAATTCACTAAATCGTACAATTTGCTGATCCACGAGAGGACGCATACGGATGAACGACCCTACTCATGTGACATTTGCGGAAAAGCCTTCAGGAGACAGGATCATCTTAGAGATCACAGGTATGTCCATTTTACATATTCAACTTCTTTCTATTTAAATGTTTTCCTCTAACATTCTGATAATGTTTCTGTTTTTATTCATATCGATGGTCTGCCCTTATTTACAGCCAACTTTTTAACTACTTGAACATTTTATAAATTTTAATTACCTACTACTTCGTCATTGTATAAACCCCGAGATAAAAATTCCTACCGAGGCGGTATCGATGTTTATCAAACTATGGAAATGTAAATAGGTACCTTTTTTATTAATGACAGTATTTTTCATCTCTCTTTTCATATTCTCTTTTCTATCACCAATTATCGAACCATGTAATTACCTACTATATATTAATTATAAAATTTTCCCTAAAAGTTTATTTAAACATACAAAATGCAAATCAAATATTAATTTGCTTACAGCAAAAGACATAACATATTTTGTCTATTCTCACGTACCTACATAATTTGATCGAAAAAATTCCATGATCAGTTCCCAAAACAATGAGAGCAGAACGCAGATAAATTTTCGGTTTGACAAAATATAGAACCTGATCAAGTGTCTAAGAGTTACTTTATTTGAGAAATATATTTTCAATGGAAATTATTTCTTCTCATAAAAATAATAAATTAAATAAGATTGTAGGTATTTATTTTAATGGTGTCCGTTTTATCTGTTTTATTCAAATTGGACATCAAGATGGTCTCGTATTTTAATTGACATATTTTAATTAAACGCCTTCTACTTGTAAGGCATATGTAGGTATATTATAGGTTGTCTTCATATCGCATTTTAATATATCCGTTTATATAACGAATGTATGGATGGATGTGTATTTATATCTTCGTTTCCGATTACAACTTTTAATTCGCTGTAGGCGTGTCATTAAATCAAGTCGGAGATACGAACAGAAAACATTTTTCAATGTCCTACAACATGTTCTTTCATTATAGTTAACCAACCAGCGTACACGACTGGGAGGAATCGATATGTAAATAATAAGTTCTGTTGACTAAAGCATTTGCAAGTAAATGATAGACTCGAGTTAAAATAAACTAAACATTTTTATTTAAACCTCTTTGAAAATTTACTCGACCGTCTCCTTCCAAAAATACATGCCTACTCTAAGATGTCCATAGGCCTTTCCTTCCTTACCTTAGAATATACTTATGGATTTTATTCCATGGTCTATATTTTTAAGATATAAATTTGAGGATTCAGCTTAAAATTCAATCGAAATAATAAGGGGACCAATTGCCATCCCTGTGGAACTCCGTACTGAAAAATTCTAGAAAAAACATTCAAAGGCTTAAAAATGATTTTCATTATTTTGGTTGCTTCGTGTAGATAATTTAAGCATGTTGCAGCTAGCAGGTTGACAGTTAACGACGCAGAAAATGCTATCGTTAAGAAGTATCTACCTGAGCAGGTTCTTCCTGTTTGATCAGCGCCAGTGGTTTTACAGGTTACTATAGCTGTCTTTAAGTCGTGTACCTGCTCATCAAAATAATAACATTTTGCTTCTTCGGGCTGTTTTAATCGTTTTGCCACTTGCCGCAGAGTACTATTTGCAAAGCAGGTTGAGTATTATTAATAAAATAATCCATTATTTATTTCGAGTTCAACATAAGTTTATGCGCTGTAGGTAATCAACGTAGAAAGATGTTAATTTTAAGAAAGTTGAAAAGTATTAAATTTAGATTTGATTTAATAGGAAAGTGTGTCGCAAAATAAAATTGCTTTTGACTGTGTCAAAGTGATCATATTGGTTTCACTATTTCCGCTTTTAAAATCAATCATTTTGATTTTTTTTCCAAACGGATGTCAATTAATGTTTCAGCATCTTCTCCACTTTCCTAACTAACCTCGTTTGATCTGTTGTCATTTTTTATTTCATATCAAAGAATTTATTATATTTAATATTGGTCTTGGCTATTTTTCTCTAGTTAAGTAAATCAGTCTTTAAAATTAGGTAGAGACAAAAATGCAACAACCAGTTTAATATTATATTTTCATGCAATTGTTCGAGAGTAGGAACCTTATAGGTACGATATATTGTGGTTGATAGCAATAATTACAGATGCCGTGGCTCTCTCTAGATCACTATCTGGTCCATGTACTCTTACGCGCACTGCCTTATTAAAACATTCCTCGGAGGGAGAAAAAGGAGTTGAGGTACATCGCTTTAATCTCTGCACTCACATCGAACCTCTGTAGGTAATAATACCGTAGCCCGCACATCTCCAAGTCATTTACCTATGCCTATATACTTACTGCATCAAGGGTTTCGTAATGTAGCTTGCTGCATTTCGTCGTTGCATACATAATACGAGTCATGCGTTTTTTTTTGTCATGTAATGCAATTTTTCACTTATTCTTAATTCCTATTTTGCATACACTCAAATTTACGCGTACTCATATTTTTGATGTGTAACGACGCAGACACTTTTGGTTGTCTTTTGTAAGAATGTGGCTCATGTATGCCTAGATTTGCTGATTCAAATAATCTAAATGGTCCATCAATATACAAAATATAAACTACCAAAGCACTGTTTCACCGTCATTTAGTTATGTTATAATATACATAATCTACTCCAATCCACGTCTCGGATATCGCAGCAACGTTGATATTTCCAGCCCTGAACATCCTTTCTTTTAGTGGAATCTGAATTTTCTTCTAATCACTAAATTACCAAACATTTTTGCTTCGACTATTGGGTAGGTCATATTCGTTTATGATTGACCAATGAGATGTGCTGACATTAAAAAAGCATCTTTGTATATTATAGTCACCAATGTATTGGGAAATGGGCTCTGTTGTCCAAGATCTGATAAGATCATTGCCTATTGAGGTTGTTTCCTAATACATTGGTTTGATTACCTATGTTACTAGGAAAAATCCAGTCTTCAATCCGCGAGGATATAAACAAGATATTATTGTCACTTTTATGAACTATTTCATAAGGACAAGCTTTATGTATATGTAAGTTAAGCTAAGAACCCAAATGATAAAAATTACAAAAAAAAATCCCAAAATTACAATATTGCCATCCTTGGATTTGGAATTTTAACTGGGGATCCAGAACATATCAAATCAATGAATTTATGAAATCCATGGCACGAATATAACTAAATGGATACATAACTATTTGCATGGTTTCATGACTTTCAATATTAACACAAACTATTAATTAAATCGCAAAAATTAACTTTTTTTTTTAATATTCACAAATTTTGAATAGTATCATTTCTTCCATCATTCAGGAACACAAGATTCAAAACATTCAATTACCTAGCGTGATTTTCACAAAGTATTGTTTCGTGCAGAAAAATATTAAATCCAATCTCAAACGGCGACCAATCAGAGGTGAATATTCAAATTAGTTCCACATTATAATGGAGACGACGGCCATTGTTGTGAAGATTTTGTTCGTCCAATAGCCAACATATTCGGTGCAGAATTTCAAATGAGATCGGCAACGATCGATTCACAGAATTTTGTTTGCCTGCTCTATATGTGTATGTTATGTCGGCAATCTTTAAAACACCTACCGATAATTTACGTTGTATCAATTATTTATACTTATTTTAGGGTTGAAAGGAAAACAAGACTCAAACTTCCGCAAATTAATTAGAAGCCTTCTTCTAAACCATTTTCAAATCCCTCTATCTCCCTCTTCTTTGTAGGGACGAAACACTGTATAACAGTCTTTCCCTTTTCTTCATTGTAGGTAAATCTGATGGGAGAAAAACCAGCATTCTTTTGCTGACTTCTGCATCATTTACACTGTTTCTTTTTCTCTATGCTCACCATCATTGTCCTTTTCCATCGCCTTTAGCCTGTATCGGGAGGAGAGTTCCTATTAGAGTAGAGTAGTCGATCAGCTAGCACCAATTCATTTAGTTTTATTTATATTGGTAATGCACCCTTCATCAAGCGATAGTCTAAAATGATGGATGGAAGTGTCAAGAAGAAAAAACAATCGGTTATTTTTACTCGACCAGGTATCGAGTACAAGACTCCGTGATCTTTAGAATGCGTAAAATTGAATTTTCAAAAGTTAGCTATAAGATTAGTTATGCATTCTCGAATATCGAAACATCACGCTGAAAATACCGATGTTACGTTAGATAATATTCAGCGCGGAGTCGTGCAAAACCTCTGATGGAAGCGTTCTTCAATACAGTTACCTCTGCATTTGGTTTAAAATATTTCAAGCTTTCAGTTTTTACAGCACAGAATTTCTTACAATAAAAACGTTTGTTTAACCGTCGATTAACTATTGCTAAAATTGATCTGAGTAGGTACATTAGTGTTAACCCTTTGATAAATCCGCAGAGTAACTAACCTTGGCCTAATAAAGGCGTGTTTTATTTACCGCCTTAAAAAAGGTATAAAAATCAGTGCAGTTCCTATTGGGATGCAGTGAACTAACTCAATACCATGATATTGGATACGGTATTGGTCTGGTGACCAAGTATTTATCAAGCGGGTGTCCTATTTCTTTACAGTTGATTTGACCCGATTTTTTTTTAATAAACACTTGATTAAATTATATATTTAACTACTTATGTAAGTATAACACATTTTTATAATAAATTGACAGGTGCCTACTCAAGTAGTTTTGTTATTTTTTAATTTAACCTTGATTTATTTAGCTTGTGTAATTAATTATTCAGCGCCAATTTCGCATGTTTTTTTTTCTCATACTTGCGGATTAACTTCTAGACATTTGAAACTTTCAGAATAGATCGATGCCGATGCACTTTTTTCATACTTTTTCACCTTTGTATTGTTTATCCAACTGTCGATTTGTTGAAGAGAAGTTATTTCTCGAGACAGATCGGCAGTATCAAGCCAAGATACATGAGATTTGTATGGCCAGGTTTAGATTTTAAACGGGTTTTCAAACTTTGACGACAAAAAACACCAACTTAGAGGCTTCGCAGCATATATGTTCGATTCGGAGGAGAACATTTAGTGTGTCTGTGTGTGTGAGGGTGTCTGTGTGTGTGTCTGTGTGTCCCCCCCCCCCTTATAACTTTTGATTCGCTTGATGCACAGATCCTAAAATTTCAGGAAATATTATATACTTTAAGTCTACAAAACTTGTATACTCAGAATTTTGAAATTTTCTTTCAGTCAGGCGTAATCAACCTTTGAATTTTTACTTAATATTTTCATATATCTCGAAAACTATAAAATCTACAACCCTAAAAATGTGTATCTATATAGAAAAATACAATATCTCAAATCAAATTTAATGAAAAAGTTCCAGTGTTCCTCAAACTTTTTTTATAAAGAAATATATTTTTTTTATGACAAATTTACGAGTTTCAATGCCTATATTTCAGAATTTTATAAAAAATATCGAAAAACGCTGAAACACATCAACTAGATAATTTAATTTTCTATAAAAAATACATACATTATAGCAGTAGATCTCAAACTTTTCTTAACAATTTTTGTAAGAATTTGATTTATTGACGTCATCGTTTCATACAATAAACATACTCATACCGACTCAGGCCATCGACAGTTGGATCTCATGTTTACATGCAACTAGTTTAAAAAAATATAATTAATTCCCATGTACTACTTTTATGCCCTACAAAATGTCATGTCATAAACTACACGTGTGCGAATTTTCAAACTCCTCTGTCCGCGCGATTTTCGTAATCAGGTTACTACAAGCAAATTGCAGGAATTCCCAAACATATTCACAGGGCTGGGCATTCTCAATGTGCTGAAAGACTCTTTACAAGATTCTATAGTTAATCAAATAAAATTTCTTATTGAATATTATGATATGACTTATTTTAAATCCTTATTAAAAATATTCAGAAAATGTACCAATGTTATACCGATGATTATTTTTTCTACATACTTACCTACTTGTATTTAAATTCATAATTTTATAAACTTTATTTCGCAAAGTAAACATTAAAAATTAATGGGCTATTCGCTATATAGGAATTATTTTCGTCATTTGGGTAGATGGTAGGTAGGTAAGTACCTATTTATTTGAAAGGCGGTGTAACTGACACTAAATTTTAATTAAAATAAAAAATAAACATCATACTTATGTAAAGTATCGGTTGTAATAAAAATAATATTAATTAATTAATAATAATTAAACATTATACATTAATATTATGTACCCTTTATAACATTAAAAATTATAATAATAATAATATATCGATTTATATTCGGTGCTTTCTGTGTGTTACTCGGTTGTATAATTAAATTACACTAAAACTATGGGCTAAACGATTTTTACAGGTAGTAAACTTGAAATACCTATATAAGTTTAATTTGAAACGTGAAATTTGCCAACATGGTTTACTTGAAAATGTTTTTTTTTTAATTATCTGTAATTCCACTAACAATTACCTAAGTTGGAACTATTTTAGATCAAGAAAATATTTTTTTTTATTTATAGGTATATTTATTTATATTTTTTTTACCTATATTCCAAAGAAAGAAGAAGTTATGTACCAACGTAAGATGCCTCCATTGAAAGATATTAAAAAGCACGAAACTACATACATAGGGAGGTATAAGCATTAGGCACGTTCCTATCTAATTGACATTTAATTAAATTTTTATGGCTTGCGAATCATAAGGAATAAGGACATCTTCCGTGCTTGACATCGGTTGGTTCCAAGGATAACAAAAAAAATACATAAAATGCCGTGTAATTTTTTAATCATAATTAAAATTATATAATATTGAATAATGATTATATAATTATTACGTAAAATTACTATTATTTTAATTACGAAACTGGTTTTAACATCTAACCATATACTAAGGTACTAATAAATTTTGAAATATTTAAGAAGTAATGCATATAAAATGCAAAATTAATTATAAAATGCTTGCAAAAATCATCACTATATAATGTTAATTATGGTTTACATAAAAAGTATGGAGTTACACTACCGCCATCTATGAAAAAAATCAAATAATATATTTCATCGCAAAAGTATTTTTCTACCCGGAACTATCTAGAAGAGTTTGTATTATGATAAATTAGCACATACGACTAGTATAATAATATAAAAATCAATTAATTTTCGTACCTATGTGGTTTTTTTACGACTTGATCGATACGAATTGTTCGATTGTAGATAAACTATAGCGAGTTTTTTTTATAGATATAGATACACAAAAAAGTACGCATACATAGTAACTGCCGTCATTCGCTTTATTTTTTTTCGATCATCGATGATGATACCACAAATTTGACCGTAGAGGAATGTAAGTATACCATTGAGTAGGTATACAAACTACATATAATGACTCGATACATCTACATATATATGTATTATCTATAACTTTTCTCTGTTCTACGATTCTATACTTAACTAGAAGATGAAATTGTGAATCTAAACCATCCTTGAACATACCTTAAATCACCGGGGGGGGGGGGGGGGGTTAATATTGTTATACACTTTCTTTAATCTAATACGAAGTGATTTATAATAAAAGTCGCGTTATTTGACCATTTTCAATCAATCCTAGGGGGGTGCAAGGGGGAGGGGCACTACCTTAGGGCGCCCGTGATACTGTACAGAATAAATATAAAAATTATAATAATGATTCTGTACCATTTCTAGTACCTACCTACATTTTTCTAATTTCTTGACGTAAGCCCACAGTGGTAAAACGTTAGACTTTTTTTAAGCTTTTCTTAATATTATAAAAATTATTTGAAGATATTTTTTTAAAGAAATAACATCCACCACTACATATTATACATCAGCGACACATTCAACCAATATACAATCACACAAAATGTCTAGTAGATCTTCAAGATAACCAATAATAAATAGATATGTGAGGTTTATCTGCGCACAGCCAGAGGTGCCTACCCGTATTTTTGTAGATGATAATGATACAAGTCCATACACAACATACAACCAACATCATCAGGACCTACCTACCTACGTCTGCTACAAAATTCCTCCAGATAACTCGACATTCCGTCGCGTAGTTTATTCGGAGCACACACGACTTAAAAATAAAAACCAGTTAGATACAATCATATTACATAGCATACAGTACAACAATATAACATAACATATTACAATAAATAAAAATGTTTTATGTTCAAATGGCGGGCTTCTTTTTCTTATTAACTTGATACTTACATTTTATTATTGCTGTTCAGTTTATATTTTAACCGACATCGGTAGTGTAGTTGTCAGGTGCTTGAGATTTTGATAAGAGATTCTGGGTTCGATTCCCGTTCGTGTAGGGGTAGGGGAATTGGCAATTGGACGAGACCGATTCGCATACATTAAATATTTAAGTAGGTACCTATTTATTTCAACATATATATTTTAGTAATGGTGTATGGACCTACGTTTTTTATTTTGAAAAAAAAAACGTAAGTACCTATACTTTGTGGAACTCAAACTTTTAAACATAGTCGAGCAACAGAAATAATAATATGCATCAGGCAGTAAACCACTAATATTGACAACTGTGAACCTACCTTTACAATCTGACATAGAACAGAATAATAACAATTTGAATTTTAAATAAAGACCAAAGCGGTCTTTTAATAGAACAGTATTTTTTTAAATGTTATCTATGGTCTGATTTAAATTGTCTATGACTGGGGTTTTCTTCTAACGATAAAGACTACATTCTTATTGTAAATCAATCCAACGTATCGAATTACTTGAGGCGTGTATGAACTGCCTATGTCACTCACTATCTGTGGTCACAGTGACGTCATATGTGTTGTTCTAGCTTCCTTAAATCTTAAGGTCTTGTACAAAGTAGGCGCCTTCATGTTCAAGTCTTTTAAATATTGCCACTACTTGTCTTGTTTACACATGTCCCAGCCATTTCGATATCTTCTCCACATCGATAGTAGAACTGTTGGACTTATGCAGGGTGCGCGTATAGCGTCCTCCGTAATGCGGTGGTTCCACCAATACCTACAATTATTCTCCTGAGTCACTTCATTTCAAATGCAGACTCTTTGTGCCTGGACTTTGGTCAGGTGTCACACCCATACAGAAGAACGGACATCACACACGCATCACGCATCTCAACCGAGACTAAACGCCGACGCTTTCCATATTAAAACATTGAGTTGTAATATACGTAGACTCAACTAAGGTAAAGGGATGTAGGCTAAGGTTGAGGGACATGTATAAGGGTACATCTATGGAGAAAGAGGAATGAAGAAATTACACCTTTATTTAATGAATATCTCCGACAATATAATATTTATTCGTTCTAAAGGTTACTAACATGATTATTATGTTTTTTATAACTATGTAAGTAAGTAGTTAAAATTGTAAACACATATTTTATCACGTGGGCCATCTTATATATATCTTACTCATATATTTTGTTTGGGGCAGGTACATTTGCGCTCACTCATTGTCAGTAATTAAATCTATACGCGCAGGTTGTATGTAGGTACCTATATATTATGTAGTGTTGACTCGTCAATTTGCAAATTTCGTTTAATTAATTTTGCATTTTGATGATGTGCGCGAGCGTGCGAAACTTGTTATTCGCTGTAATTTCCTCAATTTTTAATAAAAAGAAAAAAAACTAATTTTTATCTACAAAATAATGAGTTAGTACCTACCAAGTACATAATTTTCTATTCCTAAAACCATAAATTATTTTTGAAGGTTAAAAAAATACAGTCGTTGCAAATGCAAATTATTCAAAATTTTATTCTCACAATAAGTATACCTACCTACCTGCGAAATTGTAGAAGTTCATACTAAAATATTAAGTAAGTACCTACTGAAAAAAATCTTATGTCAGTTTATTAAAAAATAATTTTATCTCGTGAGAAATAAATAAAAAATAATATTTCCACTCATTGGTTAATATCCCAGACAGTTGTACCTACCTACTTTTAAAAGTTTTTTTAAATTATAAATCTGTGTTAACCCAAAGTGAATACAAACACTTTTTCGATGTCCTACACTCGAGTTGAGATTGATGTGTCTTGAAAAGGGAAGATGGTCGGCACTGAAATTTAAACCCACGACCAAAATGTACGAAAATCGTCTACTGAAGCACTAAGCTATAGGTGTTGTTTGCTACCTCGCTCGTTTAACAATTATGTACCTCATTGAGTTTAAAATATAACATTTATACATACAATTGAGACACTTATGTATATCATAAGTACCTGCCTACCAACTCGGATGATATTTCATTAAATCTACTATTTTGCATGTTTTTATGCGTTTTCACACTTCATAAATTTTTAATAGTAATTATTAAATTTTTAATAACAATATGTGTTTTAATAAATACATTTTAAAACAATTGATAAAAACAACCATTCATTTTTTAGAAAAAAAAAACTTACTTATATAATTATAGCATTTTTATAGCCGTCAGATTTTTTCTATAAATTACATTTTACGGTTGCGTAAACACGCCAAGAAAATGACGGAAAGTTTTAAAATCTAAATCTGGTAGCATAATTACAACCTGTAATAAGTATACCTACTGGAAATAAAATACGCACTAAGTACCTACCAAAAATTAAAAATATGAGTTGAGTATGAGTAAATGTTCTATACACCATTGCCAACAGCCTAAACATTGCACTTAGTCTATATCCATGATCTAAAGGCGTATAAAACAGCAGCCCGATTCACGGAAAAGTTTAAGTCTAAGTTTAGTTCGAAGTTCGAACGAAGTTCGATTCAAACCCTCCGTGAATAGGTACATAGACTGTAGATAGTCGCCGCCTACAATTATTATTACCAGCAGCCCTATTCACGGAAAAGTTTGAATCGAACTTCGTTCGAACTTCGAACTAAACTTAGACTTAAACTTTTCCGTGAATCGGGCTGCAGATCCAAAAACATCATGGTACTGAGTCTATATGGGAGAAAAATCAGTTTTATTTGATTATCTTAAATGAAATTTTGGTACTTAGTGCGTGTTTTATTATTTCTAGTAGGTATACAAGGGTTTATTTAAACCAAACGAACTTAGAGCCAGAGCTGGAAAATAGAGTATATTTTCTTGGTCGTTGATATAGAAAATAACAACGAGAATAAACTGTCATCGCTCATTAATTATTTCTTGATTGTTATTGATTTGATGGTGTCCAATATCAACAAAGAAAAAAAAAAGTTCTGTTTCTAGATTCGGCTCTATGTTCTTTTGGTGTAAATACACCTTGATGCTGTATTGGCTAGAGCTCCCGGATAGATTCCCATTTGGATCACAAATTATTCAAATTTTTTTTTTCGTCTTGAAATAAGTTTCTTCCCCAATCTCTTATTTAAGCGGAAAGGGTTGAGTCCTGATTTAAGCTGAAAGGGTTGAGTCCCGCCGAATGTGCAGCATTAAGGTATATTGATTTCTTTAATCCTAATATTTATGTTTGTGAATTATAATAAATTAAAACAAACACAGTTGCACTTTCACGATATTTTATTGAGGCTCATTTTATTGAGAAAAAAAAATATGTTTTATTTAATTATTGTTCTATACTTACCGCTAGGTCTGTTTTATTAATTTTCTCGACGTTTTCGAGGGTGTAGATTCCACAATTCAAAAAAAATATTTTCAAAAATGTGTGCGCACCCATAACTCATAGTAATTCTTATCCGATTTGATTGAAATTTGGTAGAACGGCTAGCCCCTCGATGTAGATGAGTCAGTAAAATGTTGAGATCTGTACCTTCAGGGGAACCCTCTTAAAGTATCCAAAGAAAATTTCACTTGTTCTAGAAGAAGGGCTAAAAAAGAAAAAAAAAAGTTCTTCGATTTTCATAAAATTTGGTATATGTTGGTCTTATGCTCCTACACAAGCACGTAAAATTTAAGGTCCGTAACTGTGGGTCCCCCTTAAAGTACCGATTAATATTGAATATTATGTAGTTCTAAAGCAGATAATAAAAAGCTCCAATAGTCGATATCATTTTAAAGTTTCTATAATAATTCCAAGGATAAATTCATTTTAGTCGTAAAATTATGAATTTTTATGCAAATATATGTTTTTCACGAAAAGGCTGTTATAATATACTATGAGTTCTGGGCTACCCTAGGTTAGCAGCTTTTTTTATTCCTGAACTACTAACCTAGGCTAGGCTCCCAATGATTGTTACAGTTGGTATTATTTGAACAATTTCTTGGTTTTTCTAATAGGTATCAATCGGCTGATTTTGTCTTATTTTTCAAATGACATCCAACAAAATTACAAGTAGGTAATAACGCTTATATTATTGAAGTGGTTGGTGACCCAGCGGTTACAACGCCGGCTTTCGTACTGCGGACGTCGTGGTTCGATCCCAGGTGCCGACCATCTTCCTCTTTCACGACACAAGCTTTCAGTAGCTTACTGTGAAAGAGTCAAAGAGTGTATTTGTGTTCACTTTGTGTGAGCACAGATTCATTTTTAAAAAAAAAAATTTTACGCTGTGCCCAAATGCTTTATAGATGGCAAATGTGTGAGTCTCCCGCATGCGACTGTGGAGAGCCAATGCAGACTATCGCACATATTGTGGAGGAGTGCCCTCGAAGAGCTTTTAATGGCTCATTTATGGACATTCACAATGCTACCCCACAGGCTCTGCACTGGCTCAACGATTTGGATATTATTTTGTGACCTCCTGGAGCAGTAATGTGAACCTTTTTTTTAACTTTTTTATCCTTTTTATATCTTGACTTTAATTTATTGTTTTTAACATTTTTATCCTTTGATGACGCTGCTGATTGGTAGCTGATTTTCGATGCCATACGATAATAATAATAATAAACGCTTATTTTAGTATATTTCTTTGTTGACTTATATTGAAGCTATCTTTGACTTCGTACAAAATCGATGAGAACCTCATCCAGTTCTACACTTCATAATGTTCTAGCTCGTTAGGGACAGCATCGTGTGTGTTCTACAATATATTATGTGGATCTTCTATTTGGTCATTACTTTATGTACAAGGGTCATTACTGCTAATTTTCTATTAAAAAAACGGACATTCCTCCACATCAAGACCACAGCTTGACTATCAAATTACCATCCATGTATTCAAATCATACTAGGTACATAATATGTAATCGAGTACTTATGTGATACTTTGTGAAAGGCAGCATGACGCACAGGTGTGTTTCTATTGCTCCATATGATGATCAAAACGTCACTATTTTGAAAATCTCATATATTTACCTAAAAGGTCAATGAAAAACAGTCTTAAAAAAAAATAAGTATGTTCCAATAACTACTGTATTCCTCATTTGTCTCTTTCTTTTTTAATATTTAGTGGTACCCACATCCTATTCTTCAACTATTTTTAGAAAAGTCTGTACTATTTCTTTTTTTTTTGACATCGCTGACAAAAGCCTTAGTGTGAAAGATGTATTTTCTTTCAGTAATCCCAACTTATTTTTTTTTTTTAATAAAAAAAAAATTTCAAGCCTAAAAACTACCCTTTCCAAAACCTGGCACCAAAACCAATCTATGTGAATCTAGGAATAGGTGTGAGTACGTAACAAAACCGAAAACACCTGTTACTTAAAATATTGAAGATCCTAAAATTCTAAACACTTACACGAGTGTTTAGAAAGTGTTTGTTGAAAAATATTAAAAATCATCCTTGCACCATAATTATAATTATTTAGACCATTTTTTTCAACATTTAATTTGAATTAATTTTGTTATTCACAAGCTAAAAAAATTAGAATGAATTTATTAGAAACTGCTTTCCTGGCAGACTTTGTCCTGTGTTACAAACTGTGAATATTGGAATCGAATTCATATGGTGATGAATTAATTATCATCGGACCAATGTGATTTCGACCGATGCGTCTGTTTTAAACCATGTACATTCCATCCGAATTCTGTCAATCGCACCACATAACAACTGATAGTTCCTGTCAAAATTGGAATAAAAATTATATGGTAAAAATTACTAATAAGGTTGGCTACTTAGAGTTTTCTTTAATTTTCTAATTTTCCATGTAACTCTCTTAATTTTTTCTTTCATAAGATATCATCCTGATAAAAGCCGACACGACAAAAATAATTAGCGAAATCGGTCCAGCCGTTTAGGCTTGATGCGATGACATCGGAAAATAGCTCTCCATTTTTTATAATATAGACAAAATAGTGCCCTCCCGTATTAGCGGTAGCCCTTTGAACTACCAACTCATAAAATAAATATTAGCCCTTTAGAGTAACCTCTGACTTCATCAACAAAAACAATAAACAAAAAACAACAAACAATAAATGGAACAAAATAAAACAATAACACGGTGTTATTAGTCTTATTCTATATCAATGTTAACCCTTTTAGACCCACGCATCTAATTACTGGTGAGCGCGTAATTATTCAAATAATATTAATTTTAATATTGTATGGATCAGGGGTGTACAACTATTTTAGCTTTCTTGGGCCAAAATTTATTTATTTATTTATTCATACATAATATTAACAGTGATAACATACAACAAATGGAAATGCTGCCCAAATAGGCCAAGCCTGTACTAGGGCAAACATCTTAACAGTTCATAAAAAAAAGAATACATACATACATACATTTTCCCTTTAAGACACCCCACATACCGCAAGCCAGCCCGGTGGAGACCAATCCGCAGCAAACCCGACCCGCACGAAACCGACCTCCTAGCTCGATCGAAGCAATAAAACCAAAAAGCCGGCCCCGGACAAATCAAGCCCGCCGCAAACTATCCCAAAACCAACCAGCAATGCGGGGGCCTAAGCCCCACTCGGGACCATAGGGAGGTATCAAGAGCTCTCCATTACGCTTGAAGGCGTCCGAGGCTCATTGTGCCTTTTCTGAACAGTTGAGATTTAAGGACGTGAAGTAGTTAACCTCACGGTCCCTATCTGATTTTTCGATTTCCTGCCTCTTACAGGATGCTCGAAAAATCAGCAAAAAGAGCAGAGGTGCTAATCTTCGCCGGCAATCTCACGGCAAAAAAAAAGAATACTTACCTATCTAATAAAAGCAAACATTTAATAAAACACTTAATTTTTTTTGGACAAACTGTTTTGATTGAACGCAACATGCTTAAAATGTAAATGCAAACTATTTATTTATTGCTTTTTTTTACCCATCACGCCATGTCCCGTAAGGGGTGGGCAGAGAGAACGGACCTCTACTCTTTTTTATCCAAGCATACTTCTTTCGCTTCTTCCAATGACATACCATGTCTCATACAACCTATCCTATTTCTCGTACTTCTTACCTGGCCTTCCTTGAAGACGGAACCGATGTGTTCGATCCACGTCATTCTCGGTCGGCCATTACTTAAACCTTTCCTTTCAGTTTTGTAAATTTTCTCTGTCGTTCTGTTTACATGCATTCTGTCCACATGCCCAAATTTCTTATTTTTTTAAAGTACAAAAATAAATAGAATTGAATTGGTCTGATCTCAGGTGTCGACCTCTATCATGAGACAAGCTTTTTGACAAGTGTACAAAGGTGAGCCTGGCTTCATTTTATATAAACGAAAAAATATGTGAGTTGCTTGACATATTTACATTCCATTTTTAGTGAGTTTGGTTCTACTTTTATATTTTTATAGTGCATTAGGTAGGTAGTATTGAAAATGGTTGTTTACAAATATAAGGTATACAGGCGGTTAACATAAAAATGGACAAGTTGGCAATGTTTTTATTTTTTTAGTAACATTCAATGCAAATCGCAGTAGGAATCTCGTATTTTTTCAACTTTATGATTTTTTACTGCCCGCGTGCCGCACGTGGACTGCGGGTTGGACAAACCTGTTATAGATTCATTCATTCAACGTCCGAAAACCCTTTTGGGAGAATTCTTTCTTTCATCTTAAATACATAATGCCTTTTATCCCATACCTTGTCTTATGACTTTGTACAAACCACTTCTCGACTCTCGAATTGAACGTCAATAAGAATACTCACATCTTTTTATGTTAATTTTTGTTATCCTTTATGTTATTGCTGTGTTTAATTTATTTATGAAGCATTCCAGAACACCTTCTTTGTGTTATTATTATAATTATATTTCTGGGGATTATGTCAATGAAAGTTTTATTTATGGGTTTACAAGGACCATTCGCCTCCGGTTAATGAAGACCTTTAATAAAATAAAATAAAATATCATAATATAAGTAAGTATTTTCATAAAACGTTACTGCATTATATTTTTATTTCGATAAAAAACAATATATATGTACCGGACGGCATGATGTTACGGACAATATGTGATTTGTGGTGGACATTTGTAAATATTACTGAATTAGGAACATTGCCTGCGACGTTGATTTATACCTATTAAGGGTGGGTGCACGGGGTCTTCTAACTCATGACGACCGCGGAGTGTGTATGTCAGTCCGCTGAGACTGACGTATTTTCACTACCGCGGCCGCCGAGTATTATGGTTTACTCATGAATGCGACCTCGTGCCCCCAGCCCGATGATTGATTATTATACGTAGATTAAGTGACCTTGATTATGTATATATATTTTGTGATTTGGTTGTGCATCCCGCCTCGGACAAGCTAATAAAGGACTGGTTTGTCCCTGTAGAGCCGAGGCGGGGGCCAACATATTGTAAATAAAATCCCTTTGTGTAATGTTATATGAATGTGCATACTTTGGGGATATTACAAGTGCATGCCAGATGATTACTCTGGCATGGCACAGCATGCTGCGTCGGTGGCTCGGCTAGGAGAGGCCGAGTAACACGGTACATGCAATAGAAAGGTGTGGGATCACGCCGCTAGAAGGCACGCCAGTGAGGAGACACTGGCGCGGCCAATACTTGTATAACGGCAGGCTCGCTAGAGGCGCAGCCTGTTGCGTAGAAAACTGGGGTCCTGCTAGATGAATCTAGCGGACTCAGCGTAGTGTCCGCGTGCTGACCCGAGGTCTGGCAGAGCGGCCTACGCATATGGGGACATCGTAAGTGCATGCCAGATGCTCACTCTGGCATGGCACAGCATGTTGCGTCGGTGGCTCGGCTATGAGAGGCCGGGCAACACGGCACATGCAGATGAAAGGCGTATGTGTACGCTGATTGAAGGCACCCCAGTGCTGAGACACTGGTGCGGCCAGTCATGTAGCGAGGCTCATGACAATACCTTGTGGAGGTATGACGGCAGGCTCGCTAGAGGCGCAGCCTGTCGTATGTAATCTTGGGGTCTCGCTAGGGAATCTAGCGGGCCCAGCATAGTGTCCGCATGCTGACTAGCCGTCTGGCAGAGCGGCCTATGCATGGGGAATTGTATGGGGCATGATGATGGGTTAGAACGGGTGCTTTCCGGACACAGGGATGTCTGGCGAGGCTCGGCATGAGATGTAGGCCTGCCGGCCGCGGAATCATATTCTGAGCGGCCGGACAGTGCAGCATAAGTGCATATGTGTAAGATTAACTTGTATGTTAATTTGATAAGCACACCTCGGTGTATCATGATGAGACGAATTCATCGATACCAAATACACCGAGGTGGGCATTTGAATATGTGTGTATATTCGCCTCTTCGCGGAAATCTTATTATTTAGTATGCAAAAATACTAACTTCCGCTATTTTGAAGATAGCGGATTCTGGTGAGCACGTCCCGGTCGGAAATCGCGAGGCGATTCCGATGATACCCAATAAGCCGGGATGTGCCCCAGATTCGCGATGATAATCCGCGGAGAGGCGAAATTATGATTTAATTATTTACCCTGCCACTCAGCACTGCGAGGCGTGAGATGGTGGGGAGCGCTGTCGCGCGCATCATATGTCCGCACCGTCCGCCACAGCCTGCGAGCTACGGGCGGCGGTGCGAATTTGAATATAAGCCCATACATTGCCAATAAACTTCATTCTATCTTCGTTTACACTTGGTGTTTGACTTGACTACCCTGCCTGCTCTCTACTGGACTTCTCTACCTGGACCGCGCTGACTACTTGGACTTCTCTCTGGACTGTTTGGACCCTTTCTGGCTGGCACATTGGACCGTGGACTCGACCCATGCAATTGGACCCTGACTACGGCTGATACCACTGGAGCGAGACTTCCCTCGAACGCGCGTTGAGACCCGAACTGAGTACGGTCTTACGTGACTATTAGGGGATTTACTCGTCGAGGGCGCAGGGCGCAGAAGAAGACGTCGGAGCTGCAACTCTCTCGAAAGCACGTCGGCCCGAAATCAAGTACGGCCCGCGTAGTTATTAGGAGAGCTCCGCCATCCAAGGAAGCGGCCGGGCGTGTCCTCACTGCGGTGCCTCACGAAAGCGACGCTCAGACCCGAAGCTAGTACGGTCTGCGTCGTTATTAGGGGGCTCCTTCGAAGACGCCAGCGGACGACGATTGACGTGTGCACGTACCCCTCGGCGGCTGACTGACCCTTAGAGCCTGCGCCTGCAGTCCCTTGTGCCGCGCGCGAGTCGTGTGGTACAAATTGGTCCTTCAGAGCCGGATCAGTTGCTGCTGAGGTGCACATGTCATGAGGTCGGATGCTGGAACATCAAGCACCATGATGGACGAAGCGGTCATCCGGGTCCTACAGCGACACATGGATGACCTGAGAGGAGCGCTAGCCGCCAGCCAGGCAGAGCTAGCGTTTCTGAAAGCGGCAAGCCGAGACAACGTACCCGCGAGTGCTCGAGTGACCCGTGAGTCAACACACGCGTGTGTTGACAGTGAACATTACGAACAGTTTGTCAATAGTGAAAATATGTGGCCAACTGGCAGTGAACCTGAACTCACCGAGTCAGTACCCGCGAGTACTGCCGGAGTGGACCGCGTAGTGAAATACATCGCGTACAGTGCTGCAGAAAACACGGGTAGTGCATCAAATGCCCGTGTAAATTCGGCCATCCAGAACCCACCTAGCGGGCGCATCGGTGATCCGATGACGGCTGCGGTGACCGGATGGTCGGCTACGCAAGCGAGGCCCGCGGGCCACTTGCCGGAACCTGAACAATTGAAAGCGGATTGTGGACAGCCGGTGCTGTCAATTCGTGATTTGTGTATGCCACCTAGCGAGCGCGCCTATGGAGCGACGCTTGCGGTGGCAAAGCGAGGTGGGCCCGCGGGCCCCTCGCATAAAGCTGGTACTACAGCTACCACCCACAGTTGGGTTGATATGGACAGTAGGCGGCCGAAGCTGTCATGTGTCCAAGAGAAACAGTCACCTAGCGAAAGCGCTGATGCGACGAACGCGGTGACTGAGCGAGTACAGCCCGCGGGCTCCTCGCAAGTGACTGAACATACACACGATGCCTACGGTGCGCGTGACGTCATCCACGGACGGGTGACATCGGGAAGTGGACAGCCGATGCTGTCGTGTGCCCGAATAGTGAACGCCTGTGGGGGACCGCCTAGCGAGGGCGCCGGTGAACCGGCGACACTTGCGGCGGTACGGCAGGTGGTAGGCGCCGACATTACCGTTTGTCGGTGCCGTCCGTGTGTGGGGGTGGAATATCCCGTGACACGGGTCGAGCCTCACTACTGTGAGGTGAACGGCTGTGGCGAATTGCCTAGCGGGTGCGTCCTGAGTACGACGACACCTGCGGCAATGGGACAGCCGTATGAACAATTGAGAAGACACCAGTGCTTGTGTGCTGAAAATAGTGAATCAATTATAAAACAGGACAAGTGCAATAATTATGTCCTGAAAGTGAAAAGTGGCCCTACTGGGCAATCATTACAACGAGTGAGGCGAGACCGATCTCGTAGTGCTGAAGTTCGCACAATAGAATCACGCGTTGTGACTCCTATGATTTGGTTGAGTGATACGGAACAAACTCAGCCAATGGGGCGACGCAGAGGGTCTCATGGGCTGAAGCCGGTGACCCAACTACGTGACCAGATGTCGCAAGGGGGGCAGAGCAACTGCTCCCTTGAATTGAAAGCTGTGTGGCCCGTTGTAGACTTACAACCTGCGCGGGACAACAGTGATTGGAACCGAGCAAGGAGAAACCTTGCTCGATGCACGAGAGCCTCTCGACCCTCAGAGGTCGGGGCAAAGTGCAGACTGACAGGACTCACTGGGTTGCGAGTCAAAGTCAGATGGAAACTTGCGGGAAAAGGGGCGTCCATCAAACTGCCACCCGAGATCCGCAAACAACATGCCCAATGGGTGCCGAACAAGGGCCCACGGCAAATTGAGGTGGGAAATCTGGGCGTGATCGCCACCCACCACCCCTCACACGCCAGGAGGCGTAAGAAGAAGATGAGGGGAGAACCTCCCGACACGACGAGGGTCAGAGCACGGAGGACCAGGCCAGTAGGTTGGCCGAGAATCGACGGCTGGTTGCCGACTACGAAAGCTGTGTGGTCCGTTGCAGATTTACAACCTGCGCGGGCAGCCAGTGAGAGAGGACAAGCGAGGAGACGCTTCGTTCACGGCGCGAGAGCCTCTCAACCCTCAGAGGTCGAGGCAAAGCGCCAGCTGACAGAGGTCAGCATGAAGTCTTTGGGCGTGATCGCCACCCAACACCCCTCACACGCCAGAAGGCGTGGGAACAAAATGAGGGGAGAAACTCTTGGTACCAGGCCAATAGGTTGGCCGAGAATCAACGGCTGGTTGCCGAAATGGAAAGCTGGACGGCCCGCTGCAGCATTACAACCTGCGCGGGCATCCAGTGAGACGGAACAAGCGAGGAGACGCTTCGTTCACGGCGCGAGAGCCTCTCGACCCTCAGAGGTCGAGGCAAAGCGCCAGCTGACGGAAGTCAGCATAAAAGTATTGGGCGTGATCGCCACCCACCACCCCTCAGATGCCAGAAGGCATGTGAACCACACGAGGGGAGAACCTTCTGATGTGACAGAAGGACGGACAGTTAAGTCATCGTTGAAGAGATGGCCACTGTACTATGGCGGCCTACCAAGCTGGATAGCTGTGAAAAGGCCAGTAACGAAGCTGCATCTACGATTACAATGTGTAGAACGAATGAGGTGCGGTACAATGAAAGAACGTGACGCTGTCGAGGTGATTGATGATACCACCCACCTGCAGACACTCACGACCGAAGCCGAGGAGGTGCCGGGTAGCTACCTGGGCCCGCGGTTCATAGAAGTGGCGTCTACTTCATCAACTGTAGATGCCACCCACCACCCCCCGTCAAACCCCAGTGGGCGTGTGCTACACACGGGGGGAGAACCCTTCTGCTCCACTATCTGTGAGAGCTGGGAGGTCAGGCCACCGGCGAAACAATCGGTGGCCAAGAAGACATCACAGTCACTAGTGTGGCATATCAACATATGGGCGGTGAGAACAGGGGGCGTGACCGCCACCCACCGCTCATCAGACAGCAGCAAGGCGGCGAAATCACGAGGGGAGGAGCTAGCCACCTGCAATAATACGACGCCATGTTTAGGCCGTCGCCCCGACGCTAGGCGTCACTACAATAGGATGCGGGTCTGGGTATCGGCCAGGGGGTACCAGTCTAGTGACTGGGCGTCTCACCCACCTGTGCCGGCCGCCGCATCCACTAAGGAGAGGGCGAAGTCCCTCAAGTCAACGGCAATGCAGTGGCGCCGGGCACGCAAAAAGGCCTGGCCCACGAACACAGCATGCTCCAGCGACATCGAGTGGTACGAGCGACGACAGCACCCTGAAGGGAGGACTGGCGCGGAACATCACGATGACGTGGAGGTGCAGACCCAAGATCCACAGCGTAGCAGCCATGGGATCGTCCGGTGGATGAAATTAAAACCCCTCCGGAATTTTAGAGGGGAGTGTACCGGACGGCATGATGTTACGGACAATATGTGATTTGTGGTGGACATTTGTAAATATTACTGAATTAGGAACATTGCCTGCGACGTTGATTTATACCTATTAAGGGTGGGTGCACGGGGTCTTCTAACTCATGACGACCGCGGAGTGTGTATGTCAGTCCGCTGAGACTGACGTATTTTCACTACCGCGGCCGCCGAGTATTATGGTTTACTCATGAATGCGACCTCGTGCCCCCAGCCCGATGATTGATTATTATACGTAGATTAAGTGACCTTGATTATGTATATATATTTTGTGATTTGGTTGTGCATCCCGCCTCGGACAAGCTAATAAAGGACTGGTTTGTCCCTGTAGAGCCGAGGCGGGGGCCAACATATTGTAAATAAAATCCCTTTGTGTAATGTTATATGAATGTGCATACTTTGGGGATATTACAAGTGCATGCCAGATGATTACTCTGGCATGGCACAGCATGCTGCGTCGGTGGCTCGGCTAGGAGAGGCCGAGTAACACGGTACATGCAATAGAAAGGTGTGGGATCACGCCGCTAGAAGGCACGCCAGTGAGGAGACACTGGCGCGGCCAATACTTGTATAACGGCAGGCTCGCTAGAGGCGCAGCCTGTTGCGTAGAAAACTGGGGTCCTGCTAGATGAATCTAGCGGACTCAGCGTAGTGTCCGCGTGCTGACCCGAGGTCTGGCAGAGCGGCCTACGCATATGGGGACATCGTAAGTGCATGCCAGATGCTCACTCTGGCATGGCACAGCATGTTGCGTCGGTGGCTCGGCTATGAGAGGCCGGGCAACACGGCACATGCAGATGAAAGGCGTATGTGTACGCTGATTGAAGGCACCCCAGTGCTGAGACACTGGTGCGGCCAGTCATGTAGCGAGGCTCATGACAATACCTTGTGGAGGTATGACGGCAGGCTCGCTAGAGGCGCAGCCTGTCGTATGTAATCTTGGGGTCTCGCTAGGGAATCTAGCGGGCCCAGCATAGTGTCCGCATGCTGACTAGCCGTCTGGCAGAGCGGCCTATGCATGGGGAATTGTATGGGGCATGATGATGGGTTAGAACGGGTGCTTTCCGGACACAGGGATGTCTGGCGAGGCTCGGCATGAGATGTAGGCCTGCCGGCCGCGGAATCATATTCTGAGCGGCCGGACAGTGCAGCATAAGTGCATATGTGTAAGATTAACTTGTATGTTAATTTGATAAGCACACCTCGGTGTATCATGATGAGACGAATTCATCGATACCAAATACACCGAGGTGGGCATTTGAATATGTGTGTATATTCGCCTCTTCGCGGAAATCTTATTATTTAGTATGCAAAAATACTAACTTCCGCTATTTTGAAGATAGCGGATTCTGGTGAGCACGTCCCGGTCGGAAATCGCGAGGCGATTCCGATGATACCCAATAAGCCGGGATGTGCCCCAGATTCGCGATGATAATCCGCGGAGAGGCGAAATTATGATTTAATTATTTACCCTGCCACTCAGCACTGCGAGGCGTGAGATGGTGGGGAGCGCTGTCGCGCGCATCATATGTCCGCACCGTCCGCCACAGCCTGCGAGCTACGGGCGGCGGTGCGAATTTGAATATAAGCCCATACATTGCCAATAAACTTCATTCTATCTTCGTTTACACTTGGTGTTTGACTTGACTACCCTGCCTGCTCTCTACTGGACTTCTCTACCTGGACCGCGCTGACTACTTGGACTTCTCTCTGGACTGTTTGGACCCTTTCTGGCTGGCACATTGGACCGTGGACTCGACCCATGCAATTGGACCCTGACTACGGCTGATACCACTGGAGCGAGACTTCCCTCGAACGCGCGTTGAGACCCGAACTGAGTACGGTCTTACGTGACTATTAGGGGATTTACTCGTCGAGGGCGCAGGGCGCAGAAGAAGACGTCGGAGCTGCAACTCTCTCGAAAGCACGTCGGCCCGAAATCAAGTACGGCCCGCGTAGTTATTAGGAGAGCTCCGCCATCCAAGGAAGCGGCCGGGCGTGTCCTCACTGCGGTGCCTCACGAAAGCGACGCTCAGACCCGAAGCTAGTACGGTCTGCGTCGTTATTAGGGGGCTCCTTCGAAGACGCCAGCGGACGACGATTGACGTGTGCACGTACCCCTCGGCGGCTGACTGACCCTTAGAGCCTGCGCCTGCAGTCCCTTGTGCCGCGCGCGAGTCGTGTGGTACAATATATATTCCAACAGCGGCGTTAAATTTGGAACTTTGCAAGAATGTTTTCCAATTTTCGATACTCGAAAGTTTTTCGAACAGTCGTGGATAAGTAAGTAGGTACTATTTTCAAAAGCTTAGAAAATATGAATTTTAGTTTTCCTTATGTTCACTTCTACCACTGTGAAGAGGAGATGGGCTTGGCTGGGACATGATGTATTCTGAATGTCAGTTGGCCGACGAGACCTTTTCTTTCTCCCATCAGGGTTCCTAAGACGTGAAAGTCTTTCTCACTGTGTTTCACTCCTTCGAATCAGAGCTTAGGGATTTAGACATTATGTGGAAGGAGGTTATTGATGCCGCTTATGATAGAGCGCGGTGGAAGACTCTTGTTGTCTCCTTATGCCCCTAATTGAGGTCAAAAAGGGAGTTGTAAGTTAGTTTAAGGATATTGCCCAGGTACGCATCACCTGCTATATTTAACCTTAAGTAGTCTGATTAATTTAGGAGAAACTTTACGTGTCATCTTTCTTACTATGAAGAAGTGTGTAATCTTGAGCGTTACATTCCGATGTGGGACTTTTGATTTCAATAGATTTCGTCGCCCCACTGCCATGTTTGTATCTTTCCACTTTTCTTCAGTTGGCTTTGTTTGTCACAACATCAAAGCCCCTCTTTCTGCTCAGTCCATCTTCCTTCACCACAAGTTTTCTTCTCCTTCGTTATATAATATTTTCTAAGCACCTAAAATAATGGTTATTTTCTATATCTTGAAAAAAAAAAATACTCGTATAGAATCAACAAAGAAACATAATAACACGATAGAGTATACGAATCGGATTAAGTATTTCAATGAGGTTTTTCAACATGACTTTAATTGTTCATCATCAGATGCTGGCGAGATTAAACAAATTGTCAGTAGAAATCAAAATTATATACTAGTTTATGTGAACAGAACATCTGACTAAATAACATAATCTGTCAATCAAAATGTTATTTTTGTATCTTGAAAAGAGACTTTCATTACACGGAATTAATCCTTATAAGACGAAAGTACCCATCGACCGACTCCAGAGTATAATAATTATACGTCCAAGCGACGGAATATTTTAATGGGTATTCGATGGTGAAGATAATGACGATGCATGACTAAAACCGCCGGATAAGATCCGCTTCTATTCCATCGAGATTTTTATCTCGTTTCATGATACATTATTACATTGTAGTAAGTTAGTTATTCAATCAAGACACATTTTTCACGCAAGATTATAACCGCATCGGTCTTGAATTGACTCGGAACGTTCAATATAATATGCCGCTTTATTAAAAATGCTGTCTCCAATCTTAATGCGCAATCTGATAAAAACCGTGGCAAAAGCAGTTTTATTATCCATTTTCAATTCATTTTTTCCTTCCTATCCATTTAGCTTTCCTTCTTTTATTCTCCCTTGCTGTAAGTATTACTGAGGATCATGACTATCATTTATCCTAGTCCAATTCGTTGATTTCAGGACTTTCAGTATTCTGTGTTGTTATGAATTTTTCGCTTTGATTTTTTGGTCTATCTAGTTCTCGGTGAACATCCTCATGGCTTGCGCTTATACGACCTTTTCCAGCTTTTCAAGGTTATAAATCTCTAATTATTCTAAAAGGCTTATATAATTTCTTTTATGAAGGCATAGGTATCCCTTGAGTAGTTCTTCTGCGTGCAAAATCTAACTGATTTCACAGTTAAAAAGGTCTTTTATAGCAAAATCTTCATTCTAACACTTCGATCCATCGCGAAAAAATCCTAAAAGACAGAGTCAGAAATAGCACCATAAGGGATCATGTCAGCAGAATGGAAGCCAAAAGTGGCTGTGGCAGCTGATGGTATTCCACAAGCATAAGACTGCCAGGCAGACCATCCAAGAAGTGGAAAAACAGCTGGAAGTCTGTGTCCGCGGAGCGGTTACTTGACCAGAAAAGGATTACAAGATCTAGAATAAGATATCTTCATATATCTCACAATGAAATACCAATTAGGTAGATATATTTTCAAAAATGCACGTGAAAAAATATGTTAACATAAAATAACTAAGCATTTAATAAAATAAAATTTTAAAGATATTTAAGAACGTTTTAAATGTGTCCCTAATGAGAAACTCGTGATGTGGTCATCTTCTCATTCTTTAGAGATAATAACAGATTGCAATTTTTTATATCCAAATTCTAAATGGAATGCATTCGGGTATAATTTTTGTGCAATATCATTATCTAATTATTTTATTTTTGTAATTCCAAATCATTTGATATTTTTATGCTCATCCGAACAGGGAATGTTGCCTTAAAAAAACAGCGTGCAAATTTTTGATATAAACAAAGATAGCTCATAATACAAAAAGTAAAACCCTTACGCGGTGTTCAGACGAGGCGAATATCGCCAGCCAATTGAACCGTGTGAACAGATTGTCGATAAATCTGAAGCGATAAAAATGGTTGAAAGCGATATCGTCTCAAGTTGAACGCCTTTCAACTTTTGTATCTGGTGGAACGATTCACGCATGCGCAAATATGCGCGGCGTCCGTATGTTCTGTTTCTTGACAGTTGACAGCACTGCTCTAAATTTATTTCTCCTTAGAATCCAATTCCGCACCCAATCTCTGCGTTTTTTTTTTATTTTTCCTCAATTAGGAGTCTTTTTATATCGTCTAAAACAATATTTTCAACTAACTCCAATTACTCCGCGACTTCTACCTCGACGTCCGCTATTTTTAAAACAATCAGCGCACCTGACAGATTGAATGTATGTCGGTGGACTCGTGTGAACACATCAGACGATCTATGGGCGACCGAGCGATATTTTTTTTATGCAAGCGAAATCGTCTGGCCTTACATCGCCCCGTCTGAACACCACATTAGATGATTGAAATGTATCTATGCATGGGAGTGAAAATTCTTTGTTAACAAGATATTTATTTTTCGGTCTGGTCACTCGAATTCTAGGGCTACAAATCTTCAAATCCTTAGAATAACTGCTTAAACATAGACAAATTTTACCAAGTTGCCAACCCTCAGTGTTATTGAAAATATAAAATTTTTGAATTGTGGAACTCCACGGGGCTTTGCTTTGATCCAAATTCCTTTTATTAAAGTTTTATACATATTTTGTTTATCATCACAATTTTATTTCATTTGACGGTTCTAAACGACTGAAGTAGGTAAGTACTTTTATAAAGCGATATTTCAAAACGTTTTCATAAATAATAGAATTATTGAAAACTAAGAAAAAAAGACGAAATGTATGGTTAAGGGCAAAAAAATGCCTCTTTTAGGTGTTTACGAAGATGCGCTTTATATTAGGTACACATGTTGCCCGCGAGGGTTGTTGTTGTATTGTTAGTTATTATTTTCTCATAGGGCGAAACACAGCCTGCATCAAATAATATTAAAAATAAATAAATCATGTTTGATGCTGTATCCGACCAACAACAGGCAGCCTTATTGTGTTTTAAATTACCCTATACAGATGATGTGTAACATAGCATAGCTAACGAAACACCTGTAAAGTTTGGAGTTCCACAAGGCACAGTGTTAAGACCTTTGCATTTAACTTTTACCAAATATATATTGTAATTCTTTGGATAATGTTAATTTTTAAATAAGTTTATTAACCTAAATAAGAGAAAGAAATTGGATCAATGAAAACTTCAATAAGAAATAGTTAGAAAATTATATGGTCAAATTAGCATATTGTTAAAACTGATTTGTTATTGTGCGAAAATTCAATATACTTGTCATTTGCTTAAATAAGGTTATTTGCTCTTTCATAAATGGTCTTGTTAGTAAGTGGTTGTCCTAAGGAGTTTCGTAGTCACACATATCATCTAGTAGAAAACCCAATCTTTGCAGGCTTTTTTTTTCAGCCAAGTTACTCTCACTCCATGACTTTGTTTCATATTATGGAATATAGTAGACGTTCTTTTACTTGGATTCTTTAGTGTGGTTCTTTCCTAGCATACGAAATAGTTAATGGACCTTTCGATTTGAATCGGCATTCTATTTTTCCAGCCGATCCCAAGATTGTACTTTCTATCAGTAAAGTTGACGGTGAATTTGTAAAAATATAAAATCATTTTGTCCTATAAAAATAATTATAAGCGTGTTTCAGGTTTGGGATGAAAAAGTTTCCGAATTGTTTTATTTTAATTTATGATATTTTCAATAATAATTTATGACGGTAAAAAAAAACCGAATCGTGAATGTAAATCATTCCAAACAAAATATTGAACGGTGTGTTTAGATATTATTGGTAATTAAGAGCCGATCACATATTAAATCACCACGAAATTAATTAACAAAATGTAACACGAAAAAAAATATATTTAGAAAAAATGTGTGTTTCTAGTCGAGACCTATAGATAGATACATAGTTGTTCATAACGAACGACACTAACAAACATAAACCAGTATTGAAATGTAAACTAATATACAAATTTCAACAGTTGGTTGCTCACACAAGTGACTATCAGCTTTAGAAACGGGATCCATACTGTTTAAATTAATAAAAAAATTAAGGTTCAAACCTCTGCAATTATTAAACCATGAATAAATCTTGTGTAATATAACAAAGCGCGGGAACCCGAAGGATCTCTCCCCGTCAACCTTAAACCAATCAGATCTTCAACCTATTTTTTGCTTTCCATATATTTCAGACTAAGTTGTACCGTTCATATTTGACACTTTAACGACATTTATTGTTGCCAACAGGTGATACTTATTTCTGAACAAAAAAGATCCAATTTGTGGAACATTGTATAAGTTTTGGCGGTTTACTAAATTATCAGACGAGAATCGTGGGGTTAGTTGTTAGAAACCATAATTTGGTAAACTCGCCCTCTGTATGTTGATTCTGTGATGTCTTTGTTATGTATATATGTAAACAATGTACAGTAAAGTATAAATAAATAAAAAGAATCACTATGATATGGACCCTTACGGCGATGTTTGAGGCCCGCCATAGCCTTGTGTATTTTGCGAGTGAAAAGAAATCCCCAATTTCTGGTCGTTGGAGGGTCCAATTCAATGCTCCGTTAAATAGTAAAAAAATCTTGCTACAATTTTAGTGATGCTTTAGTCATACTATGGAAAACGTCAAAAGACAAAACAGAAAACTTCTAATGAATATCGTATCCTTTTGTGGCAACAGCGGGTCGGACCCCAGCTAGTGATTCGTATCATATAGAGGAGAAATACTTACACTGTGTTGAAACTGGTAATAGGAAACGAGAATGGACAACTTCACACTGTGAACAAATGTCCAAAACATTGATTCTATAAAAGAACCAATTAGTCTTGTTAATGACACCGCGCATACAAATACTATGACAGCCTTCATTTTAAATTAAATAAACATTTTGAAACCGGTATTGAAATAGGATGTTTCAGAAAAGGATCATAGATAAAACCGTAATGTACTAAACAAAGTTTTAATTAATATATAACTACTAATGACTTAACAATTATTCACTACTGATGTTCGATTTTTAAATGGAACAAACCACTACGGGCTACGGTCTTCTACTGTTATTTCGAAGACTGGCTTAATGTGATCACTTTACGTTAACAACGTTCGCCATTAGGTGGTAATGATTAAGTCTCCGAAACTCCTAATCATGAGAATTCTCGACAAGTTCAACATGTCGAAAAATCACATGTATGCAACAAGTAGATATTTTTTTTTGATAATATATTCTTTATTGAATGAAATCTAAAATATACAATATCCTGATAAGTTCTATGAACTTCTCATGTATACAACAAGTAGATAATAAATAATAATTATTAATGAAATTTAGAGATAAATGTTATAAATTATCGAGAACAAGAGATCAACCAAATTTAAAGACTGCGACTGCTGTCATGTATTTGGAGCCAGGATATGAATACATATATCCTTTTTTGTTAATGTCTCATCTTTATTTAAAGTTTTAATTTGTCTACTCTAATTGTCGAATATGATAACGTAGTGTATGGTATGTATCTTGCTAAAACTCTTGTGCTTTTTCGGTTCTTACTGATGAAGCTAACATTTGGGTATGGGTCTTGGCCACCCTGGCCACCCATATCAATTTTCTTCAATCCTTTGCCTAAGCCTTCATTCATCATCTTCTTCTAGTCCATGATCCAACTCAGCACAGTTTTTTATGCTTTCTTCTTCTATCAGTTCTCGTTTAGAGAACTTCAGATGTTTTTTTGCCTAAAATAATGTACCCAATCAACTTGACATTTCACTATGATGTAATACATTCAGTTTAAACCAATGTAAATTGTTACATCCCCATACGTGCAGAACTCGGCTTTGGAAAGGTAGTAGACTAAATATGATTAAAAATGAATAAAGTAGTAATTAATTGATAACCTCGTTGGAGCATACCAAGCAAAAACCATAAAATCCATCTGTTCGCTAAAAAACAACAACGTTTAAAAGTTTATCATTAGTTTTTTAATGATATTTTTTTATTGATCGGTGAAAGCTAACGTCTAGCTGTTATTTGTCGGTTTCCACACATCTTATTAAGATCCAACACGCAGCTTTGTGTCTATATACAGCCACAATACAAGCTCTTTAATGCATGAATCGGTTCTTGCTTCATAAAAAAAATCTTTAAAATAAATAATCATTTCCGAGAATCGAACAACAAGATAATATTATACGAGGCACAAAAAAAAGTGATAAAAGTGCAGCTCGCAAAAAGGTTTTGAATTTAGAACACAATAATTATAATTACGAATCTTAAATTAAATTTAACAAAAAACCTTTTAAAGATTAAATAGGTAATTGAATGTTTTATAAGAGATTTTAATGGCTCACATACTATTAATATTTTCTATAGTTTTTTCTTTACAACCTATCAAAGATATAACTACATGTAGTGTATTAAAATCTGGTATACCTAGCCCTCTTCTTTAAAAGGACTAAGACCTGTCATCTCTTCGACCCTCCTATTCCTGAGATGCCGATGTCCAGCTATTTCTCCTGGGTAGTTTGCCTGTTGTTGTAGATTCATCTGCTATTTTTATAAGCCTTTCAGAATCTGCTCTCTCTCTACGTGATCACTCTAAAAACTCCTTCTAGATCTACTCCATCACACAGCATCCTGCAAATCGCAGGTTCTCCTAATATCATAGTTCCTCACCCTGTCCCAGAGTGTTGTTTCTGCAATGGGATCGAGATTATTTATCTCTGTTATGCGAAGGAGGATCTTCGCCCTTGCTGTATCGGTCTATGATTCTACCTATACTTACCATATGTCAGGATAGTTCTGATGTAGGTTTTTTAACTTTGCTCTATTTCAACATGTGCATGTCTCCATACATTAGCTTTAAAAGCATCCGCTATAGTGGCAGCTTTATTTGCATGACCCTTGTTACATTTTTTGTCATCATATGATATAATTGTAGTTCTATGCCTCCTTCAAAATTTTCTGAAATCTCTGAAATTTCTGAAGTCAGACGATTGCCATCAAATCTCTGTTAACATAGGGAGGCATTTGATCTATGTCATCGACGACTCTAGAAATATCAACCATAGCAAAGAAACCAGAAAACACATATTCAATAATTTTAAATGTTGTCAAATCTTTGACTAAAGAACCGTGATGAAACCTATAGTTATTACCAGATCGTCCGCCAGACGTATTGTTATCTTTGGTTTAACTGAACACGAGTAGACTGTCTGTAATGTCTAAAGAATTTCAACGCATCTTTAGCTCATCCATTCAATTAATTTCCATCACAATGACCCAAGTATTTGACAATGGGAGGCTTACTGGCCAAACACCAACGCGGTTTGTATTGTCTACCATTAACTGGTTCTTATGCAGCTCCAACTGAATATTATTTACTTTATACCTAACTGAATAAACCACGACACATTATCATGGTTACGTTTTTCTCAATATTTTGTTGAACGATATTCATATTATTTGTTAAATCAAAAAATGACCATATATTTATAAGATGCATGGAATGCAAACGTTGCCCTAATGAATTTGAATAATTCATACTTTTTTAACGTCTTTTTCTCCTATTTCGTAGTTGGCTTAGTTTAAATTAATAAAACTAAATATCATTTATGTTGGTAGTAAAAATTTACATAATATTATATTCACATTACAAATGTTGCTATCAGATTGAAGAAATTAAAAGTTACGACGTGTGAGAATTGCAATAATAATTATTATAAAACGTTGAAATATCTTTACGCTCTCGGCTGTTTCGGGCGAACTTGCCAATTATTATGTAGGTTTGTAGGTACATATTTTTTAAACGAATCTGGACTTACCCAAAGTGAACAAAAAAAAAACACTTTCGACATCTTTCACAGATAGCAAAGCTTGTGTTGTGAAAGTGGAAATGGTCGGCACCGGGATTCGAATCTATGACCTTACGTACGGTGTACTTAAGAAAGCCGTCGACTGAATCGCCGGGCTACCAACCACCACTTCAATATTCAACACTTTAACCTTTTCGTTTAATTATTCAATGAAAAAATAGAGTCCGAAGTAGCATAAATCTGGCCCCCGCTCGGGTGATTATCTGTGGTCGCTGTTTGGTGGAGAGTAGGTACCGGCCCGCCTGACTTCTTGTTGCTCGCCGTGTTGTAGTTCAGGCGGCCCAGGTGTTACGGCCAATAGCCATTTCTGCGCAGTCACGATTTTTAACACTTGAACTTCCATTACTAAAAACATCCAATGTCTTAAGTTTAAAGAAATTTAAAAAAAAAATCATATAAATACAGGTCAAATCTCTTTATAGCGAATACCGAATTAACGAAATTTCCAGTATAACGAATCGTCAATTTGTCCCCGAAAAACTTCCATATAAAATGTACTGAACCGAAATTAGTTGTGACGAAGTCAGTATAGCGAACTTTTTTGTTTTAAAATCATGTTACAATTAGGCAATAAAATTTCTCCGACTTCAGTTTGTCCTTGGCATTGGCGAGTTCGCGAGTGTTTGCCTGACATATTTCCTTCACGTGATTAATAAATCCTTGAAACTTGTTTTTTTTCTCACTTAATAATAGCAATAATAGTTTATTTGACATCAGTAGGTATAATATGGCGACACAAAAAAATAAAAATGTACATATCATTTCCAATGTATCCAGTACAAAAAGAAATTTCATTATAACGAAATATTTTTTATCTACAGAATACTTCGGAAAGCGCCGCATTACGAAATACGAAATTCCAGTCAGTTTAATCTCCCTTAAATACGTTAGTAAGTAATATTTGGAATAGGGGTATTAGATGGAAAATTGTTGGCCAGCATCAAAAGGAGGAAAATGTCCCGCCCGGGACGCATTACAACACCAAATACAAATTATTTGGATGATAATAAAAGGGAAAGTTGATGGAAGTCGAATGTGGGTAGACGGCAGATGTCCTGGCTAAGAAATACTATCAGGCAAAGGGCCGAAATCTTAAATAAATCTTATTTTATGAATAATAAAATAATTTGACCGGTAAATCAAGTGTTAAGAAAGAGATTTAATTCTGTATTGAATCTCATACTATTTAATATTATACAAGAGGCCCGCGTAAAAGGTCGTTATCTCATGCATCTGTAACACAATTCAGTGTACGTTTTATATGCGGTTTAATTGAATATCTATACGGAACTGTAGCCCTTAATGACTTATTGCATTGATCGTGAACAACACAAAGTGATTCGACACTTAGAAAAAATATTATGTGCTCTCTTTAAAAGGAACATTTTTTCTTTTATTTTTAATAAATTTCAATTACCTGTTTTATATAATACGTAGGTATCTATGTTCTAATAGACAAGTGTTAACGTAACTTGTAGGTAACTAACATTTTAACTGTTTGAATGTTAGCAGCCTCACTATAAAAGAACTGTCTCGAGGCGTAAGCATAAACTTTAAATGGATTTAAAACATAGGTAGAGGTGAAAAATGGATGTCAAATCGTGATCATTTAAAAACAATAACCATTGCAAGGAATTTAAGCTATTTTAGATTAACTAGTTCTACGAGATTCTGAATTGCAATACAACAGGTATTGAATATCAAATCTTGATAGTTTGTGCATGCGATTGTCAGAATATGACCATGTTATTTTATTAATCACTACACATACATGAGTTCAATATTCATAGGCAGGACAACGTCTGTTGGGAAAGCTAGTATAATATTAAACTTTGTATATTCCATCCGCATTCTTTCAATCGCACCAACTATCTAACAGACAATTCCTGTCAAAATTACAAAATTTGTATAGAAGTAATTACAAGGTAAAAGTACCAATAAGGTTGCCTACTTATAGTTTTTTCTAATTTTCCACGCATCTTTCTTAATTTTTTCTTTCATAAGAACGATCTCCTGACAAAAAAGAATTGGCGAAATCAGTCCAGCCATTTAGGCGTGATGCGATGTCATCGGAAAATAGCTCTCCATTTTTGTATAATAGAAGATTAAGATGGTCCAAATTAAAAACAGCCTTTTTGATAATGATAGCCTAATAATTGTATCACCCGAAAATTGGTATTCTTAAAGATTTTACTCCCATTTGATTCGACTCCTAATGAATTCGCCACACTTTAGATTAGAGACTTTTCGTATAATTTAAAAGCTTTTTTGCAATTAGGATAAAACGCATCGTTTAATAGAGTGCGGACCATTAAACTTAATCTAATGGTGCGAAGATTCTCCGGCTGATATGTCATTGTGACAACTTTACTTCGGGTCAGGTTTTTTTTTAATTTTTTTGAATTCAAAATCATTGAACATTGAATTGAAAAATATTATGTTTCGCTAATGTTGTGTATTTTACTTTTTTTGCAGGTAAGATGACCGTGTTTTTTAATCATCTTTCAGCAACAACTATCAAAGTAAAATGTAAGTAAATCACTCTTAAACATCTATAAAAATGTTTATTTTCGACTTTACTTTTTTAACATATCGTTGACACTAACTGAACAAAAATAATTTCTAGTTTTTTTTTTAAAAAAAAACTGGTTTTAGAAACTCATAAGGTGGTCTTCTTCAGGTCGGTTAATTCAAAGACACCTGTTTCCCGAAAAATATAAAAAAAAACTTCACCATGATTTTTCATATTAAAAATGAACTAAACTAGCGGCTGTTTCCCATATTAGGGGCGGCTACAAACAGCGTCTGTTCCTCATGTTAGAGGCGGCTGAACTAAAACTCACCAACCCGCCTCGCAAGCGTGGTGTTTCAATCGCCAAAAACCTTCCAAACAAACCATGAACTCGAACTAAATACTAAAGCAATTAAATTATAGATGCATTAGTAATTAAAAAAATAAACATCGGGAAACCAACATGGCTAACCTACCTATTTGAAACATGAATTCATTATTGTCTTAGATTCGAAATTAAGTGTTGATCATTCGCGGGATAGTTTTGTCTTCTTATTGTCCTATACTTCGTGTTCCGCTGCTTCGAAGCAGAGCTGAGGGATTTGGACATGGTGTGGGAGAGGTTTGGACGTAACTGAGAAATCTTGTTACATCCCCAAGTGGGGTACTGAAGAGAGTATTGTATTGTGTTGCATGCATCCACTTTGGCCTCCATGCGCCTCGTGTTATAAATCCAAACATTTGACGTTATGTGATGAGTGATTAGCATTACATCATTTACAACTCCACATTTGGAAATTATTGGTTTAGTGAGAACTTTCCAAGTTTCAGTCAGTTTATAGATCGATTTATAAAGATATGAATAAAAATGATCTCTGAAAAATGAAAAAAAATAGAGAAGGTACCTACGACCTACGTATTCAAAAATATTATCCACTAGGTATCCAATATTAAATTCAAACTACGCTTGAATAAAATTACCTACCTCAAACACATAATATCCAGTATTAAAACAATAAAAGAAGATACCTACTTAGCGTAGAATAAACATTTATAGTCGAGTCGATAAATCAGAGATATTTTAATTATACATCTCCCATCAAACGCACAACGATCTATCGTTATTAATATTGTTTTTGTCGAAGATGTTGTTTTCCACTGACTAATCCTAAAATATTAATCTGCCCATCTATCTTTAAGCGTTACACCTTATTCTAGTTTTTGAAACACCAGCGTACAATCAACTTGCAAATCTCTACGATGCTTCCAAAGTCGTGGTATAGGCAACTCTTTTTATATATTTCTATTTTTTTTTTAATTTTCATTAATATTACGAAATGGTTTTATATTGAATACACAATTTGAGGCATAAATGCATATTGATTATTAAGTAAATTGCTTTGATAAGTTTGATTCTTTTTTAATAAGGCTTTGGCCGTTGATCTGATAAATAAATATATAAATAAATACGGGCTTACGACGGTCTTCTTCTACTTATGATCAATTTACGTTAACAACGCTCGTTTTTGAGTCGGTTGGTCAAATTCGTCGAAATCAAACGATGACTTTTCAGACCATTCCTTATTACTTTCTCATCAACTTTCAACTTTCTCACAAGAGCATCGGGGGTGGCATTGTGGATATCTGCGTATGATCCAGGGAATGCTCTCAGAGGGCAGTCCTCGACAGTGTGCTTAATGGATTGCACTGCTGAGAACCGCTGCAATCCATTAAGCACATTGTCGAGGACTGCCCTCTGAGAGTATTCCCTGGACCATACGCAGATATCCACAATGCCACCCCCGATGCTCTTGAATGGCTTGAAAGCCTGGATGTTGCTCTGTAGGGTGCGTGTCTCCTGTATGTAGCAGATAGCATACTTCTCCATCTTCTGACGTTGCCACCCGTTGGTGGCAGAAGCCATACGAAATAAAAATAATTAGTTTCTCATTTGTAATCGTGGCCAACTCTTGCGTTCAACTCCCGACACGACCGCCTTGAAGATGCCTGATATCTCTACTTTCTCACCCCTAATTCTTCTTCTTATTCTTATCCTAGATCTTGTGATCTGTTCTGGTTAGGTGACCTATCCGCGGACACCGACTGCCAGCAGTTTGCTGCTTGTGTAATACCATCAGCTGCCGCATTGAATACGCGGTTATCCCGCATTCTGATGACATGATCCCTCCAGTGTTTTAGCCTGCTTATACCATTAACTCAATTCGACATTATAATGTAACTACTTACATTTAAAATGAATGGTTCACGACCAACTTCAACCTCGCAAAATATAGACGGAAATATATTTCTTGTGATGGGTGAATAACAGATTCATTTAAGAGAACATTAACATAATCTACGAAATTGGTAACACTTAATTGTATTCGGAGATAGAGAATGTGTCCAGCTTTATTATACTTAATAACAGTTTGTTGTATGGTGAAGTAATTAATATTCATAGATATTTAAATTTGAGCGTTGGATGTCCGGACGAACATTTCATTTTTATTTCTGCACGTTTGGCTGTTGCTTTATTTTATTGGCTTACACCAAAACTATACGTCCAATAACAATTTGAACTTAAGTTAATTAGAAATAAAATTTTAACGTTCATAACTATTATTGTTAATAGCAACATTTATGTAAAAAAAATATATTGTTATGGAACACCAGTCTTTCCCTAATGGGCCAATAGTTAGTTAATGGTCCATTAGGTTGTTTAATGCTCAATTGAAAGATAGTCTACAGTTTTAGTCCTTCCGTCAATCCCTTTTCTCTCAACCTTCCTTCATTGAAATTTGCTATAAGTTTTTTTTTTAATTATTTTACTATAATTTGTACCCTTGAGTCCCGTAACTGTCTCACATCGATACATTAGTTTACAGATCAGCTGGTTCAGACCTTTATTAAGGAAGTTGATGCTGTGTAACATCTCTTGGCACTTGGCATATTCGAAAGCTACTTATTTCTTTACAAAGCATGTTTTGAAACTATTTAACAAACAAATTAGAGACCTGTTTTAATACAACACAGAGTTCTCTCTAGCTGCGTCTTTATAAAAAAAGCATAGGATATAGGCGATATTTTTCACTAAAATTTTCAATATATTTTCTATTTATTGTCTTGCTATTCAGATATTCAGAAATAACCATGATATAGTGGACTGAAAATGAAGGATGATTTTCATTATTATTGTAAGTTGTATTTTTCTCCTTTTTTCAATTAACCGAAGACTCAAATAAATCCACTTATAAAGACCGTAGTCTGTCCGCCAATTATCTGATAATTTGCCATCATATTTTAAAATAAACATCAAACAGCATGTTCTTGATTCTGAAGTATAAAAGTTTGCATATTTTTAACTGATGGTATCCATTATTATTTTTTTAATCAAAGTTCATTCACCAACGCGAAATTCATCCAATAACATATATTATTATTATTAGCGCCGGCTAAATTTATTGTATTATTTTTATTTTTTTTTTTTCATATAGTCGATTTAAATAATAAACTGTTTTGTCGTCGACACCATGGCTGTCAATTTAAAAGGTGTCTAAGAAATTAAGTTTTATAAATTGGTTATTGGAATATTTTAATGCAAAACGCTAAGAAAAACAATCATAATTGCGAATATGTAACAACTTTATGACTCTAAGAATCCTCCTGATGTTCGATTTTTAAATGGAACAAACCACTACGAGCTTACGACCGTCTTCTACTGTTATTTCGAAGGCTGATGTGCTCACTTTACGTTAACAACGTGCGCCATTAGGTGGTAATGTAACTCCTAATCATGAGTATTCTCGATAAGTCCAACATGTCGAAAAATCTCATGTATACAACAAGTAGATATTTGATAATAATAATAACTATTAATGATATATAGAGAGAAAAGTTGGGAATTATTGAGAACAAGAGAGCAACCAAATTTAAAGACTGCGACTGCTGTCATGTATTGGGCGCCAGGATATGAATATATCCATTTTTGTTAATGTCTTATATTTATTGCCTATTGGCTTTGTTGGAGCACAACGTTCTAATTATGTCTAGATTCTTGTGACCATTTTTCAGGACTAGATCTTATAATCATAATTGCATTTTTATTCTAAATAATTTGTCTTTTTTACTCAATTACTTCCGATGGCTTTACAATTCATGCAGATTTTTGACATCCTCGCGGCTTTTCCCAGCCATCTTGTCTTGCGCAAGGGACTCCCATTGATCTCCCGAACCCAGAGCCGCTCCATCAACCGCTTTTTTTGGCCTTCCTGGTGGACTTCTGTAAATGGCCTAGAAAATTCATTGTAGACCTCCCTACCTTAGAACACACTATCCGTGCCAAATTTGTTGCTCTAATGGCGCTGGCGCTCAATGTTTTACTTTTACCCGATACATTATGAGTAAAAATGTAGGATGGCCAGAGTAGTATCTTCAAGATGTTCTCTACAATAGTAACCTATGCCTCTGAAGCGCATTGCACTTATTGCAACTTCCAAAGCACTTCTTAGTACTCCGGCATCCATCAAGCATCCCGCGGTACAGTCGGCGGAACTAACCAAAGTCAGTCGCTCATCTATTGTACAATATGTTATTATCTCCTCTATACTATACTGTAGTTTAGGGATGTTGTGAAGCAACAGTGTGTTAACCCACACAAATACAAAACTGAAATAATTGACGTAATAGGTTTTAACTGCTTTTTATATGCATGTTTTAATTATGTTTTTTTTTTAAATATTAAAATCACTTGTAAAGTGTAGGTATGTAGTATATTATTGTAATTTCCAATAACGTGTTTTACAAAATTTAGTTTTTTTTAAATGCAACCAAAAAATGAAAATTCTACTTTATACTTATATGGAAAAATAGATTATAATATATCTTCAGTGATATATGTTAAAAATATCACTGAAGACGTGGTAAAAATATTATAACTCGTCTCTGCATAATAATATATTCTACTTCTGTTTATACTCTACAAAAACTTAGTGCCAAAATTCTTCTTGTTTACAGCATTCCCTCAATTCTTCTCCTCCATTCTTCCCTATATTGTTCGGCTCTTTAAAGATCTACATATGAGCAGGTGCCTTCCTCCTTCGATTCTTTCCTCCTTGTTTGTAATGCGGTCTCTCCAGATAATTCATACAAAAACACATTTATCATCTTTCAGAGAAAGAAAAACTTTTGACGTGAAAAAGGTTCACAACTGGGATCAAACCCACGACCTTAAGTACGAAAATCTAAACCTGGCTACAAACAACTCCGAAAATGTGTGTATTTCATAACATAAGTCTGTCATCAGATAGGTTTTGTTGTTAGTGTTTAGTTTTGCAGTAATGTATTCAACAGATTAAACTACGTAGTTAGTTCGTCATTTTTAGTTTAACAGGTAGTTAATGGATTATGCGATTTAAACTAATTTTTACTACTTATTACCTACTACAATATTGACGATTTCGTGCGTACCGTTGGGACAGAGTGAATGCATGGGGATGACCAGAGTCAGAAACAAGTTGCGTGAAGATGAGAAGGCCTATGTCTTGCAGTGGATGATCACGGGCTGATATGACTACAATATTGTAGGTATGTATTTTGTGGGTTATACAAAAATTTGCAAATTTTTGTGGGTTAACACATGGTTGCATGAGAAAGTCCGATTTAGTAGTAAGCTGCGAGCGTCCGTAGGGCCGTACAATGTGCGCCGATAACCGGTTCCCATATACCTCCGTTGAATGGAGGCTGTGTAGCTCTTTTCATCCCAGACAGTTGAATGCGGTTACTGTTACTGGAACCTTCCAACATCAAAGGCAAAGAACCAATGGAGGGAGCATAATGCTGCCATACCTATTTAGGTAGGTGTTTTGTTGGTGACATTGAACACGCTAGATAGAGCAGAATATGCCGTGATCAATATTAAAATATACCTAAATCCTCGCATAAACAACAGGTTTAATGCATCTTAAATAAGATGAAAATATTCTCAACATGTTGTTAGTTTCTATGAATTTACTTTCTGTTCGAATATTCTTAACCAAATTCAGCCGAATTGATTTTTACTAATGTGTTAACTAGAAAATAAAATGTCTCTTTTTAGTGTTTAATTTTGAAGTGGTTGGTAGACTGGCGGTTACAACGCCAGCTTTCATACTGTTTCGTGCGGAGGTCGTGGGTTCGATCCCAGATGCCCACAATCTTCCTCTTTCACGACACAAGCTTTAAGTAGCTTACTTTGAAAGAGTAAAAGAGTGTATTTGTGTTAACTTTGACTGAGCACAGATTCATAAAAAAATTACATAGGTTCCTTCTTACTTTTGCTTCTAAGCTAAGAACTAACTTTTTTAAATATTTAAATTTAAAACTTGCATCTGAAGATGAAATATCTATATAGTATTCAATTTTTAAAGACGATCGCACATTATAGGTGGATTTCTGCTCAATAATATAAAGTACCTACCTAGTTTATTATTACATAAAACAAAGTTAATTAAGAACCAATAGTAATAATTTTTCACTTAAAATAAAGTGTTAAAAATTTAACTATAAATTTTTTCACGATATCTCTAAATTATTCCTGATTTTACAGTAAAATAAGTTGTTAGATATTTTTATTAATAATATTGCACTACTACATGCTGACGATCGACTAAGGTCTGTTTCAAATACCTTATGGTTTTAATACTATGATAGAAGCCAAATGGCGAGTTTAAAAAAATCGCATTAAGTACAGCGTACAGCGGTAGTTTTTTTATTGCTGGCGATAAAAAAAATATAAGTAGGTATTTGATGAATCTGGATGCTGCCATCGTGGAAAAAACTGCTTTCAAGTAAAAACAATGAAGCAAACTTGTATTGTGAAAATAGAAGGTGTACACTATACAGTCGATCTATTATCCTTCCTGATGCGATAGTTCTTTACGTTAGCAACGTTCTACATTTTGTAATAAAAACTGTAACACAATACTATAATAAATAATCTGTTTGAAGAAATTTCTTAGAAGACTTGCGTGATGAAGATCATTGGTACAAGTTCCTAAATTTATTCTACCCTTGGGCTGAAATAAAGGTGGGACCTGACCAGAAAACACCGGTCCAAATTGCATCCACAAATCAAATTAACACACGCGCTTTGTTTTGATTATTTCTCCTTTAACTATACATTTGCAGTTTTGAAATAATTTAAATGTTTATTTCAAAAGTATTTTGGGTATAGCTAGCTATGCGTGATCATCTGCTATTCAAAAAAATCAGATGTAAATTTACATATATATATTTTTAAAATTTGATAATATAAAATTGAGACTGATACCAATTTTGAGAAGTAGGTGTTTTTTTGCAATAAATCAAATCTCACAATCAATCTAGGTATAGGTAAAGGTATGCTAAACTTCCAGAACTATATGGAAAGTTGCAATTCTCAATCTAACAATATTAAATATTGTTTTGAACTTCAATTGTTTCTTTTTCTTTTTTTAATGTGGCAATTCATTCTTGAGAGAGTGTTCTACGTTCAGTTATTTCATGAGATTTTTTCTAAATAAATGAGGGTTCGCTCAAAGGGAACACAAATTCACTCTTTGACCCTTACAAAGTAAACTATACTAAAGCTTGTGTCGTGTAAAGGGAAGACGCGCCACCTACTGGGATTGAAAGCCCGAACTACAGAAAGAAACAGTATGAAAGTCGACGTCACCAAACACTTCAAATATAATTCTATTATGCTCCTTGCTGTTATTCATTTCTTCAAGTGAACTGATTGATTTTCATCAAATTTTCTAGTGGCGTTTATTGCTTGAAGCTAATGCAATCCATTTGGGATGAAAATTAACCGAAAATCTATTTAAAAAAAACAGATCGCGGAGGTCGTTTATATGGCTTATGTAAATAAACTGCTTTGGTATTATGTGTAATACCACTTTATTTTCTTATTGAATAACTTTCAAATCGCCTATTAAAAATGCATTTATGTAGGTACTAATATTTTTAACCGTGTTAAATTTTGTGGACAAAGAAATGTAATGATATTCTAGTGAGATGGTTAGAATGTGGAATTTGTTCCGCTTAAAGCATTGTTTGTGTTTTATTTGTAGTAACGTTAACACTATTCTGAAGACGTAACTTTCCGACCATTTTATACCAGAAGAATCATTTACTTTTATTTCACAAAGATAAAATGCTTGACAATTATAACAATACAAATTTATTGAATAAAAACACAGTTTAAAAACAGACAAACATAGTTATAAGGATTACCTACCATCATGATAATAAACATACAAGTTGTCTCACGAAAATGAGTTAAATATCGTGCTGTGAACGGGAAATGTACCTAAGTGTAATGTTGAGGCGAATATTGTTCATATTTAGAATTTTCGTCAGTAAGATGATAATTTCTAAGTCAACAATAACCGCGATTCCTAAATACAACTGTTGCTACGGTAAAGAAAAGGTGTAAGAAAGCGTAGCCGACCGAGAATGACGTGGATCGAACACATTGATTCGAAGGATGGCCAGATCAAAAGCAAAAGAAATGGGAGAGAACAAGCGAATAAAGTGTGCTTGAGTGGAGGTCAATTCTCTATAACACGGCTTGTGATCAAAAATTATAATTAGGTACCTATCTAATCAATAACAGTTCGATGCTGTCATTCAGGTTTTCACGATTTTTTTTGCTTAGTCAAATAAAGAAAGCAGAGTTTTATTGCTTTTATGTAAGTATGAAATTATCAATACGTTTGATGACAGTTATCTCATTATTTACGTGATTTTGCGTAAAAATTCAATAATTTAATTATCACAACAATATGGTTTCTATTTTAAAATATTCTATTAAGTTAAAATTAGTTACATAAAATTTTAACTATAGTTGTAAAACTAAAATGTTTATTAATTAATTCAGTTAGATATCATCTACATATTATTACGTTGATGTAAAAATAAACATTTTTATCTTGCATCTAAAACAAAATAGTAAATACAGATAAAATAACATCAACGCTTCCACAGATAAAATGTTATGAAATCTCTGACATTTTTACTTATAATATTAAGCAATGAATCATAAATGACTTAAAATATACTTAAAGTAATTAGTTGTTAGTTTATTTTCGACCCACCTGATGTATGAACACAGTAGTTACTACACACTATCTTTATTTATGATGATGTTCTTTTTATTTGAACTTTGATTGCCACAAAAATTGACGATTCATTCACAAAAAAAATCCCTGTTTACTGCTAATTTTGTGTTTCTGTATTTAGGCTAGGAACTGAATGAGAAACAAATAAAATAAACTCTACATTTGTTATTTTTATTTGAAAAATTCAATTGAAATGTATAAAGTGAAAACAAATACACTTGCATAGGACATACTTTCTCGGGAAGCATAATGTTGTACCTATAATGAAAGGTACCGGAGATCGAACCTAAGACCTCCGCTGCGAAAGTCGTCAAAATTTCATAATGCAAAAAAGACTTGACAGAGCCTATTTCAGAAAAATAGAGTTTTCGAGTTCATAATACCTACTAATTGATTTTTATAGCCTAATTTCTGAAATCATTCACATTAAAATTTTTCAAACTTTTTAAAAAGTTATTGGTACTATAGTAAATTACATTTTTTACAAAAATTTCAATCATAATGATGAATTTTAATGATTGCCCTTTTTCAATGAATCAGGGCTCACTAAAGTGAACACAAAATAAATACACTTTCGACATCTTTCACATAAAGCTAAGCTTATGTTGTGATAGTGGAAACGGTCGTTACCGGGTCTCGAACCCACGAGCCTCAGCTACCCACTGGTATACCAACCTTTTTAATTGAACCGCTACGGCCTTACGGCTGTCTTTTTCTGTATTTTTTCATGTCGTGTCAATGGGCGATCACATTTTTAATAATAACGTTAGCCATAAGTCGGTAAAATTAAAAATCCTGCACCAACACAAGTATTCAAAAGAAGTATCTTCATGATTTGATTTGATATTTTTAATATCAGTTAGTTATATAAAACTCAACTTTTGCTTTTACAAAGTCGATATCATCAAGTATCAATCTTACTATTGATCAAGTATTTATACTAGTACAAAGAAACAATCGTTCTCATAATTTATACTAGTATGACATTTACTTCCTTAGAAAACAATTCGTCAGTCGGTATGGTGTAATGGGTACATAATAATAACACGAATGGTTACTAGGTAGGTATCTATAGATAGATAGCATGGAGCCGTCATCAGCTTACATTTGTACACTGGCATTTACCGGATCTGTAAGACAGTCGGTATAAATGATTATTTATTTATACACAGAGTCAGGTACCGGGAATAGTAATAGTAACGACCGTGCAGTGCCTCTTTTGTTGTACCAGGTGGCGTGGGCGTCATTATAAGATTATTCGGAGCAAACGGTAAAACAATTGAATATTAAATAATCCACGATGTAATTTATTACCATTGTACCTAGTAGGTACCTACCTTACAGTGCCGTAGACAAACAGATATAGGTGTATTTGAATAAATAAATGTATGGTTTAGGCACTATTCATTTTTCGTCAAGTAAAGACTAAAAGAGTAAATCATTTTATTGAACTCTCGAGGACCCGTCTAAAAACGCCCATGTTTTCATGCAAATGACATTTTATTTTTATTTGCGAGGTGGTTGGTAGACCAGCAGTATCAACCGACAGATTTCGTGAAGTATTTCTATAAACAGCGGTGAATGTGCCAGTGTAGAACATTGTCGTTGGTTATATACTGTAGTGACAAAAAACAATGTTACGATTTTCAAAGTCAGCCTTCTTGTCTAACGACGCAGCGCTCGCTAGGAACCCATTGCATAAAGTCCGTACGTTCTAATCCCGGTGCCGACCACTTCCACTTACACGACACAACCCTTTGGTAACGAAGTCTGACCAATAGATAGATGATGCTGAAATAAACGTAATTTTCAGCGTGTTAATCGAGCGAGTCTAGCCTGCTGATCGTGTTAAAATTTTAAAGATTTTAATGTCGACTAGAGGAATGCAAATTTGTAGATCTATTTTGAATGATCCCTAAAATGACCATTTCATAACTTGCAATTAAAACTTAACAAAACTAATTTCAGGAATGAAATTTTGGTATTAATAATAATGAAAAATTATGCCGAAACACTCGAAAACGAGCGCAGAGCTAAAAAAAATGAACTAAACATTATTATGTGCAAAGACTCGAGTTACCTACCTACCTATGTTAATTGATCAATTTAAAGGTAAATTTATTAAAACAATTTACCCAGGTGTTAATGTTGGGTAAAAAGCCACAAATTAGCCTCAGAATGGCTTCATCAACTAAGGTAAAAACAAGTCTCTCCAGATTCTTACATAATTTCACAATATTTTATTCCACGTTAAATGTTCAATTCGTTTTTAATTTAAATAATTTTCTTTTAAATAAAATCGGGTTAGTTTTAAAAGAATAAATTATTGAATCATTTGGGAGAAAATGAACGATAATGCCCAATTATTTTTGTCTTAAATTTATTAAAATATCAAAAACTTTTTGGAAACAGGTTGCCAAAAATCCAAAATTGTCAATACCTGTTGAGGTCATTGAATTCATTGAAAAGTGTTTTAGGTATTAAAAAAAAAGTTTTTTTTTTAATGAATCTGTGCACACTCGAAGTGACTGGCTCTTTCAGAGTGAGCTACTTAAGGCTTTTGTGTCATGAAGAGGAAGATGGTCGGCACCTGGGATCGAATCTCTCTTTTTTTATTTTACAGAAAATAAAGTAAATCAATTTAAATAAAAACCACCGCAGAAAAATGCGTGTTCAATAATTTATAAATTTTAGAAAATAAAGCTAGCCGACGATTGGGGGATTGAATCCGCGACTTTCAGAACGAATGTTGTACTTCACCACTTCATTGTAGGTACTTAGTTATTTTATAATAATTATTTCTAAGCATATTGGTCTATTTTTTATAACAGTAATGCATTTTTATAAAAAAATAGACTAATAAATTATATTTAAACAATCATAGATTTACTTTTTGTTTTCGAGTTAAAATGAAATATATATTTTTTAGTATATATGTGCGTAGGTATACATATATCACAGTAATTAAATTGTCAAAACGAACAGTTATCATCACTGAAAAGTTTGGAAATAGAAAACATTACGACAAATAATTGACAATAAGGGACCGTTCAAGTATTACGTAACGCATTTTTTAACATTATTGACCCCCCCTCCCCCCCCCGTGGTGGTATGTAGTTCGTGATAATATAGTAGGGTAACTAGGCGAAATCGTAGTTTTTGAAAATGCTTAAAGGTACGCAACAGATAACTTATTAATATATAATTATCGGCTTATTAAAATACGAACTCCTTTATCCTTATGCTACCCGTACGCTTGCGATGATAATATCATAATATAACAAAAAACATCTGCCTGAAGTAGTCTTTACTTCAAGGATAATGCTTCCGTATGGCGCAAAGCTACCATCATTTCCGTTGAAGGTTTTTGTTATAACAACCTCCTTCCATCACCTGCCAGTTGGATAATTGTAATTAATACTAGAAACCAGATGAAATCCCCTAACTTCTCAGAAGGCTCTATCTACAATGTAAAACAGTGCAAAACTGAAGTGTGAACAAAATATACACTGTAGTAAACGTATGATTTTAAGGTTGCAGAATATTATTTCAGACACCCAATCTTGTTCATAAAGTAGGTACTAACTTGCTTGCTAAAGTCCTATTGAATCTTAACTTCATATAAAATAGATCTTTTTGAACAAGATTACCACCAAAAGTGAGTACAAGATACTCTTTTGACATCTTTCAGATTAAGCGCAGCTTGTGTTTTGAAAGACGAAGATGGTCGGCACCTGGGATCGAACCCACGCCCTTCAGAACGAAGGTCGGCGATCGAGACTACCAACCAATTTAAGATAAATTCACCAGCTATTTCCCCCTTCCACTCCAAAATATAGAACTCTTCCATCCCTTACCTTTCGCTTATTTGCAATCATTAATAACATCGTCTGTTTTTTGTGGTCTTAATTTTTTCACAGTAAGCTACTGTAAGCTTGTATCGTGAAAGTAGAAGATGATCGTCACCTGGGGTTGAATCCACGGTAAGAAATAGTATAGGCAACGGAACCTCAGGCTACCAAACACTAATTATTAAGTACTTGACTGTTGGTAAATTTGTTTTCAACTAAAACAAAAAAAAAGTATTTTAAAAATCCTTAATTTTATTTTACTGTCCATACAAATTCACAAACGGGACCATATTGTGTAATAATATTATGTGTGATAATTAGTCGATATAATAGGTCCACCATATGGGAGACGTAGAGTGACTTATCAGTTCCACTTCCACATGATCAAACTACCGAATGATTGAGCATTTATTGTAACTTCTTAAAGAATTAGCCCCCTGTTAATCCACTTCCTAGATTTCTTTTATAATCACGGGGTGAAAATTGATACTTAATTATTTCTATAATATTTTTTTATTATTATTTATCGTTTGGCAGCTGGTGTGAATCTTTATCCTTTTTTTAAATCTTCATTGTCTTTTATTTGAGAATTCTGTTAACATAATATATTAATTTTGGAAATAATTGTGACTAAATCAAAGAATCTTTCAATATATTTTTTTAATTAATCTGTTGTTAAGATTTACCTACTAATTTTGGGTATAATATATTTGACTAAATCAAAGACAGAATCTTCAAAAACACTGCTAATAACTTTACAGTATTCCGACATAATTGTAATAGTAAAAAAAATAACTTTGCAATACTAATATACATACATACATTCGCCCTATTTAAAAAAAATATATTAGTATAGCAAAGTTGTTGTTTTTTTACTATTAGATACAATCAAAGATAGAAGAATATAATTGACGAACATTCATAATATATTAGAGAATCTTTCAATCATTTTTTCTTGTGCTCACTCAATGTAAACACAAATACACTCTTTGACTCTTTCACAGTAAGCTACTTAAAGCTTGTATCGTGAAAGAGGAAGATGGTCGGGACCTGGGATCAAATCTACGACCACCGCAAGAAACAGTACGAAAGTCGGCATCATAGCCGCTAGACTACCAACCATTTCAATACTTACCTTGTTTTGAAAAGTTTTATACCCTAGGTATTATTAAGTTACTAGCTTATACCCGTCTTGCTTTACGTTTTTGATTCCGATTGTCAGGCTTGATCGGTAGGTAATTAAACAGGTTCTAGTCTAGCTTCCCATTGCTTAACAGACCTCTATAACTGACATAAGCACAGGAAAAGAAGAATGACACTTTTACAATTTTTGCTCTACCGGCCTCATAATATTATACGAACCTACCGACATAATTTGCAAGTTTTCATAGAGAGCTCTGTGGTTTGAATCTTAGCTACATTCCCTACTTTGATAATTAATTAGGCATTCCACTCATATAGGATGATTTGTACCTGTCAAACTTCAAAATCAAACTGCAAATTTTTTCATTAAATCTTTATTTATTGAGAATAATAAGATTTGAATAACATTTATATGTATAACAAATCAATCTACAATTATTTTATTACATTTTCATACCGTAATACCAAGATTCCATTCAACGTTTACATGAGTAATTTTGTTTCCAAAAGATGACTTACTGTCTTTTTGAGAAATTTGTATGAAGATCCTAAAAAAATAGAGTTTTTTTAAATAGCTCTAAATATATTAAAGTTAATGTAGCAAATTGTATTTAAGAACCTTCTCCAGCTTTTTGTACGGCTCTGGGCATATTAATATCTGACGTAGCATTTGTATTTTGAGCGTGATGTTCACATATAAGGTAAAAGTATTGTCAAAGGCAAATAAAAAAACAAACGTTTCTGAATTATTATGTAGATTAGTATATCACATCTTCAAAATATACATAGGAGCTAACATAAAAATGCAATATACCTAATATGTGTATTTGTACAATGTACATAAAAGTAAGAAGTTGTTCTATACCATATACTTCTTTTAAGAACCGTTTTTAGAGTATGTTCGTATGTACTCGAAATAATAAGGTTAACCATTGAACATACTCGTCTACAGGCAGAAGCACTCGATTTCCCAACTCTATACTATTTTTATTGCGTTATAAAAAGTGATTTAACAAACGCATCGAGACGCAGACGCCGAAGGCTCGGTCGCGCCTTAAGTTGAAAAAAAAAAAAGAATTTTTAAAATCAAGTTTTAATTACTACCTGGGACCTCGGGTGGGCGTGTCGGCACTACGGCGCAGTGTGTCTTACCTTTAAAACGGAACCAAAATACTGGTATGGTTCAGAAGAAAATCTGCGCAATAATTCCAACACCCTAAAACTTTATGAGTTTGTATGTCTAGTAAAGACTCTTTCTTATTTCTTAGAATATACAACTTGTCTTTCTCTGCGGTCGGAATCCAAGGATGAGTCTGCAGCGATTAACGGCCGGTTTCATAAAAAATAAAGGAGACTTTAAACTCCCTTTAAAAAATAACGGGTTTCATAACAACAAAACAACATTTAAAACCGACTTTTAGCTAAAGTACCGTTATTGAATATTATTTTTAGTTAAAGTCGACTTTAGGTAGTTCAAATGTTTACCACCGGAGTTCATAGAAAATTCCGTGGCGCTTTCTCTGTCACAAAGACAGGTCAACAGAAATTCCGCGAAAATATTAGTAAACAACCTATGTATTCCATAGATTTTTATGGTAACACTACCAACTTTAAAATATTTTTTTGACATTTCAAATTTTAGCTGGAATATTTTTTATGAAACGCATCAGCTTAAAGGAGTCTTTAAATTTTAAAAGGAACTTAAGTGTTCTTTTGAAGCTTTTTATGAAACCGGCTGCAAGAGGAACTATAGTTTAAATCGTATCATATTATGTCAGGATAATTGATCAGAAACTGTTTTAGAGGGGTACAATAACACTTGTTGTTGTTGTATTCCATAGATTTTCATGGTAACACTACCAACTTTAAAATATTTTTTTGACATTTCAAATTTTAGCTGGAATATTTTTTATGAAACGCATCAGCTTAAAGGAGTCTTTAAATTTTAAAAGGAACTTAAGTGTTCTTTTGAAGCTTTTTATGAAACCGGCTGCAAGAGGAACTATAGTTAATATGTCAGGATAATTGATCAGAAACTGTTTTAGAGGGGTACAATAACACTTGTTCATATAAAATTCTTATTTGTTTCGATACGGTCGTCAGTCATGTTATAGCCGTCATTTAATGTTATACCCAAGAAAATTCTCGAATGTTGTCAGTGTAAAGTGATCACAGCCTTGAAATAGCAGTAGAAGTCTGCCCGTAGTCGATCAAATCTGAAAATAAACATACATACTCCTAAAAATTCGAACACCTGTTTTCATATAATATGTAGTTAATTAACCCAAATCGTCTTCTGCAGTCCGAACTGTGGGGGATAGATAAAAATTTAATTCTGATTTTTTCTACCCAAAGAAATCACATTAAGATTTAAAAAAATTAATCGCTTACAATCACTTCAATTCAAGAATTATTTTTAAAGTAAGATACTGATAAATAATATAATTTTGTCAATTTTTCGTCTTGTTTCTACTTAATCGATTGGATTTCAACTCGTTCAGATGATGATAACGATTCCTACACTATTTCTTATCCATTATTTTTTCCGTAATATTTTAATGACTGTTAAGGTAACACAGTAGGTACGCATTTGCTAGTTTATTTTACTACGAATCACTTCGTATCGTAAAATTTATAAATAAACCTCATGTTCAGCGCACACCTATATACTATATTGAACCTATATATTGCTATTTTCGCTGTTTATGTTTATTTTTTTATTTTTATATGACGTATTATTTAGATTTATGCCTTGGGCTTAAGACATGACCTTAGATATAGCTTTTGGTCCCACATTACGACTTCTACCGATTAATAAATACAAATTAACGTTATCTTTAGGTGTATGATTTCTTATCATTTTATCCTCAAACATAATAATGTAGGCCTAAAATAATATATTCTTGGTATATTATCAATGTCACACTTAGGGTAGAACTTTATGTTACATAAAAATAAATATGAGTTTACGCAATGTAAACCGACATCTTTCTCAATGAAGAAATCCTGAAAGTGGAAGATAGTCACGGTACCAGCCGGTGTCCTAACCCATGACTTTCATGCAAGATGCGATGGGAAAGCTGGCTACCGAACCACTGGACTATCAACCACTTCAAAACATCGACGCTCACTCAAAGTGAACACAAATACACTCTTTGACTCTTTCACAGTAAGTTACTTAAAGCTTGTGTCGTGAAAGAGAAAGATGGTCGGCACCTGGGATCGAACCCACTATCTCCGCACGAAACAGTACGAAAGCCGGCGTCGTAACCGCTAGTCTACCAACTACTTCACTTCGTACAATTATTAGAAGTGCTGTTTTAAAAGATATTGTACCTACCCTTAGGAACGTTCCTTTGTGTTGCATTATTTGCTGTTACCGGTCCGATAAGAAACAAATGAATAACACAATTAAGTGGTGCAATGTATCCAGGCACACATGTCAGTGGTATTAACCGAAAGGTGTTTGGAGTTAAAAGTATAATTTAATATCAGTTATATTCTTGTCCGGAGTAATCATACGTATAATGCCATGATAATAACACACGCTTATTCCTATCAATTCCTTTCATTATCCCTCAAGGTGCAGGCAAACAAATGTCACTATACTTGCAAAAAATGCATTCATCGTGCTGATTATGGGTTAAGTTGATTCTCAAACCATTTGTCGTACAAAAAAGTTGGAAGGATGGTAGGTTTTGTTCGAATAGATTGTGGTTTAGAATTCTGTATCACTAGTGTAAGTCGAAAGTGTTTAAAAAACAATCCATACAAAATGATCGAACGATTCGATCGTTTTATGTTTGAAGATATTTTAGATTGTCAGAGATTTTGAATTTCAATTGTGTTTTTTAAAACTGAAATTTTGGTTCCTGTTAAGTAGGTATACAATATTCTCAGGTACAAACGTGTGTATGATATTTCTTTAGCATATTTGAATGTATACCTTTGTTTTAATTATGTAATCTAATTTTTTTTTGTTTTCTTGTTTCAGGTAATTTTGGATTCTCGATTGGAAAAATAAAATTTAACTGATTTTGTAAGTGCAATTATTTATTTTCAAAATCTACGAGTTTATTTGGATATATTTTGGTGCCAAATCTAAGGACATTATCAAAAAAAAATTCTATATGTAAATAAATACATAATGTACCTACAAGAAATTTGTGCAATCCAGCCTTATTAAAAAGTTAGTTTTTTGCGTTTTAATTAATTAAATGCAAATGCTAGTGAATCACTATTTATTCTAAATTCATCTTATACATACGTAGGTACTTAAAATGCTACTACATAGTTCATAGAGTACACTCAAATTCAAGAATAAAAATTCAAAAATACTAATTTAGGTAGCTTTGTACAAAATGTTCAAACGGCGATAAAAATATTCAATCTATTCGTGTCCACTTTATAAAAATAACAAATTAAAAAAATAATAAAAACTTAAACCGCAGGTAAAATTTTTTACATACATACATCACAGGTAAATAAATAAGGTATGGTTATAACAAAAAAAAAACTATAAAATGTGGGAATACATAAAAAGTTGCGGCCTTAAGCTCAACCACAAAATAACTTTTGAAACAATGTATTGGACGTTTTTTACATTTAGCCCTTTAGTTTTTTTATTGTTTTGATTTTTTTGTATTGTTTTTTTTATATCCTTTATTGTTTGACATCAAACAGTAGAAATAGTATACGGCTACTAGTTATTATTTAGTGATTATTATGTTGGTATATAAGGTACAGTACGGTTTCCTCCCTTCTCAGCCATCCTTTGGGTCAGGTGTACCTTTTAGTACATAGATGAGAATCTTTTTAAGTCAAGCTGACAGATCGTTGGCTCAGGTAGGCTTTGTATTTAAAAAAAAAATGAGCCTACAGAATTAGGGGTGTGCCAAATAAGTCATGATAAATTATTATTCATCGAAATCTTAGTAAATTAATGTTTGAATCTCAAAAAATTATTTCTGATAGCTTGAAGGAAATTATTTCAATAATCTTCGTACCGGTGCCGCGGTGTTTTGAAACTCAATGGTTGTCAGGTAAATACATTTTTTTTCCTTTTTGGCATATCATCCACAAGGAGGATGTTTTGGCCATAAATAAAAATTGTGTTGTTATGGAACTATTTTCACAGATGGCGGTCTTCCGTCCGCTCCATACAAACTTTAGTATTATATTTTATTTTTTTATGTTTTGAAAATTATATTTTATTATACTTATTATTTGCTTATTTCATTATATTTTATATTATTCGCTATCCATTTTTTTCTTTCAAATTTTTATTTGTTATTCTGTTATCCGGAGCGGAGAAGAATCCAATAGATAAAAAATCGGAAGAATCTGTTGAGCCGATCTCGAGTTATAAGTGTTCGCACTAACCCGACTTTAATATTTAGTCTATGAACTGGTTTCGAATTTTACTCTTCAGGTTAAGAATACAATGACATGGAATTTACAGTTTTGGATGTTTGATTTGTCGGTCTACGTTCCCATTATTGATAGAATTTCTTTCAAGCTTTCATAAATATTTTTTTAACATTCAAACATAATATTACTTTAAACGTATTTTTGTAAAAATTGCAAATTTGAAATCAATATTCATATAGAAAGGACTACACGAGAACGTCTGTCGGGAAAGCTAGTTAAATTTTTTTTTGCTAGTTAAATATATATTATGACTTGAATAATGATGGTTCATCGCCTTTGCAATATTAATTATATGAATCGATCGAAACACATCTTATAATTTTTTTGTTATTTAAAAAATATGAGTATAATTTTGACAACCTTGAATAAATCTTCCCGCAAGATTCACAACTTAGAAAAATAAAGGCTAACCTTTCCACTCCTAACCAATCAATGTATTGAGCGAGCAAGGGTGACCACATATTTTTTCTTTGTTTATAAACATCCAATATATGCACCTCTTAAGAACAATATTATTAATAACGTCATAATTTAATATTTGCCCACCGATTTTCTGATTGATTGGCGCTACAGTCGCTTTGACAGCTGTCAGTGCCTCCGTATTTTCCCAACTGCTTTATTTTATTTTCAACAACACCTGGTTGGCTTATAATGTTTACGTTTTTTTGTAGGTACAGTATTTTTTTAAATGTCAATTGACTCGCTGTAAATAATCGATCAGAAGAATATTAAAACATTAAATATAGGAGCTTATGCATGCAATAAGATTTGGAGATAAACAAGACGGATAAAAAAATGCATTTACAGTATCGCTGTCTTAGCGCAATACTGTTCCATCTTAAATAGCGTTTTTGAAAAAAATCTCATTACATAACCGATAAAAAAATTAACGATTAATTTTTGACAGTTTTGTGGCATCGCTTAATCTAAAATCTGTAGTTGTTAGCGCATTCGACTTTTTTTACTACTGTACATAAAGTCGCAAGTTCGACCTTCGATACCGATCTCCTTGGCTTATTGTAAAAAGTTATTTCTGCCAGAACAGAACCATTTAACTAATTAATGTGTTTCTGCTAAACTTATTATTTAAAAAAAAACAGCAGCAAAACCTGTCGGCAGGCATATAAAAGCATTATTCCTTTGATTATTCTATAAATCAGTTATACCAAATGTTACTTTAATACGTCGGAAACAGTTGTAGTTACGTAGGAACAATACAGTATTACATATAGGTATTTCATCATTGTGATATTTTTTGCGGACAATATTATTGCCATAGTAACGAATAATATGTATGAAAAATATTTCCCGTGAGCTTAGAGCTCTTCAAAAATATCGGACGAACATCAATTGTTAAAAAAGTAAAGATTTGGGTGATGGTTAAAGATACCTACATATATCCAACCCAAAAAAAAATCGTAAATTCTGAATAGATTTGACTATTCTCGTATTATTCCACAAACATCAAAAGTGTCACGCTCCGTCGCATTATCCACGCGAAGAGTAGCGAATTTGTGTCGCCATTTTGAAGTTTATTTTATGATTGATTAGTACATTAGTCATTCCGACATTATTATGTTAATGAGAACTCACACGTAGACCTCGGACAGCAGCATATTATCGCATCTACTATGTTGTAAAAATTTCAAACATGAAACACAACTTTGATAATATATGAATATACTTAAGCGTTATAAACATTTCATTTTATGCCTTGTTTTATGATTTGCAACGAAATGTCAAAATGAGACGAAGCTACTCAAAGTTGCCTATTAAATATCACCTTCAAATATTTTTAACCACCATTATCTATCGCGAATTTCACAATGATTCATTTATTTTTATAAACTTAATTATTTTAAATGGATGCGACTTTATTATAACCTCAATTTGACCGTTTTATCCGGCTATAAAACAAAAGAATTATGAAGAATATTTGCACATTTTTAATGTTTCCATCGTTAAAATAATCACCCATTCTTCGTATTATTAGTATTCTGAAAGGCAACAAAATCGCATTGCAAAATGTACTTTCATAGTCTTAAACTTCAGAATATGCCATAAAATATCTGAGTTAAAAATACTCGTCGATTCTCAGACACATAATATTAATTCTCAATTAAATTACTTACTTTTGCATTTTAACATTTTTGTAAGTTTTATTGTCTCATTTTCTGTCATCTACTATTTGAAACATGTCAAGTTCCGTCCTAATTTGCTAATGTTACCTTTGTTATTACTGTGATGTTTTTTATTCATTTCGAATATTTGCATAACAATATCATCAGTAATGTCCCTATGTCCAACGTATCTTTCAATAAACTGTATTCCATTTTCAAATATTCGGATCCTACATGGTTGGTCTATTTCAATATCCTCCCTTCGTTTGAAGTTTATTCCACCTTTTTATTGTTTCTTTAAGTAACTTGCATTTCTTCTTAAAAATCGATTCATTTAATCTATAAAATAACACTGTATAACATAATAAGTAACCATCTACCTATATTATGTGTCGCTAGCTTTTTTTATTTTCACCAAACTAGTTTTGACCTCAGACGAATAAAAATACAAAATGGACGTTCGCAGATCCCAACTTCACATCAATCACAGCGCTTGGTATAAAATATTTTGTTTTATAACACTATGAAACAAGTTTTTTTTTTCAGTTATAAATTCACAATTAATTTATTCCAAAAATCCATCACATATAGCTACAACAGCATTTCATAAGATTCGTATACTAAACTTAACTTCTAAAAGATTATACCTAAAATATTTTTTTTTTAAATTAAAAGTCGTGTCAGCTAGTGTTTTACGTTTTTTTTTTCACTATTCTAATTTATCTTGGACCAGTGTTATGTATATTTTAATTTTATTTATTTCTATTATTTTTTCTCAGTGGCGTCTGTCTATTAAACTCATGAATCTAGTCTATCAACGTGTTATGATGTAGATATGTTGTTTTGAATCTAGACAACTTGACAGAATGTACTGGAGCGTATAAAAGCAACAACCGCTTTTTTAATCGCTGATAGTGAAACAAGTTGTTATTACATGTTTATTTCATGCTACATTTTGTGTTTTTTTTTTTAATATTTTGTTTTAATTTGAATTTATGTAGGTACACATTCAAATTTAGAACCAATTCTAGAGAACGAATTCCGTTTGAAATTTTCAATTGGTCTTGGAATATTTTCATATTTCGGTAAGGAAATCATTTTTAGTAAAAAAATCGAAGTTCATAATAATTCATCCATTCATTCAGTAACGCGCTATAGATTCTATTGATATAGTTATGTAAATTGTATTACCCAGTGTCGTAAATACATAGACGTTTTGATTGTAACTTATTTACAAAAAAGTTATATAAAAAATATCGCTGTTCGTTAAATCTCGTTAAAATGGGACAATTTGGACAATTTTGGTTTGACAGTTTCAGACGGTGAGATACTATGGAATATTGCGAGGAAAAAAACAACAATTTTGAACTTTTTAAGGCATCTAGTTTACAATAGGTACCCTTTGAAATGACTGTTGATGCTATCACAGAACGACGAACCAGTCAAACAGAGATGCAAATATAGAAGCTAAACCATTGAACATCCGTACTTAGTTTTAAAGATTCTATAGGAATATTTTAAAATTGTTCTATTTTTAAAAATTGTCTCTGGTGAGTATTTGCCATGTTATGAGCTTGGACGCCCGAAGTAACATTGTCCCACGCACACTGTTCATCTTAATGCCAATTTATGGTCGTTTAAAAAGAAAATCTCCAAGTTTATATACCTAAATTCGAATTTTAAATACAACCTCATCTAATGAACCTCTATTAAGGCCGCTTTATATATAAAATATATACATAACATTACTATGTGTGAATTTTAGCATATTTTTACGATCGTAAATAACATACTTTGATGAAAAAAAACCTGTATACATACATAGGGGCCTTGTGTTATGTATTCCAATCGCAATCTTATAAAGTCTGTATTAGTGTAAAGAAAGCAACACAACGATTACAAATTTTTAGGACATGATTAGTTTGCGATTAGATTAATTTATATTTTCGTATGTAGTTATTTATAATCCGAGATTATCACTTTTATAATGAATGTTCTTTAAAAAAAACTCGAAATTTATTCATACGAAAACGAATTTCGACGAAAGATTTCTATAAATATGTCCAGAAGCTAAAAGTTCTTTATACTTAGTGGTCAGATAGAAAAAAAATCAACAGGTAATATTATGTAGATATACAAAACTTACTGCGTATTTGGATTGCAATATGAGTTGTGGAATAGAAAACACCCTATATTTTTTTGTCATTCCCGGTTGTTTCCAATTATAAAAAGACCCTGTATTTTTATATTTCAAAAAATGACTGTCGGATCTAGACATGGTATAGAAATGACATGATATTCTCCCTTTAAGGCCCTCCGCACACCGCAAGCCAACCCGGAGGAGACGAATCGGAAGCAAACGTCGTCGTCAAACAAAAAAAAAATGCTCGAAAAACCAGCAAAAAGAGCAGAGGTGCTATTCTTAGCCGGCAACCATTACCCAATATACCCCCACGGTATAGAAATAGATCGTTAAAATTGTACAGTATCTAGCGCAACGGATAAATGAAATAAACTTACAGTCTACCAAACTTACAATTTAAAAGTTTTTGAATAATTTAGAATTATGCTAGCATTGCACAAACGCAGCGATGCGATGATGTCACGTTAATAACATAATCCTAGCCTTAATCCCCGGAATCCATTGAAATATTAAAGCTTGTTGGTGACTTAATCCACAATTAATTACCACAGTCCATTTACCTTACCGGGCTTTTACTGCAGCTTAACGTTCGATCATATTTAAAAAAAAAAAAAAAAAAACAACTAGGTATATACGTTTTTTTTCTAAATTTTCATGTGCTTTATTATTATCTCTTGTGACATACCATTCTCAATTTATTGTATTTATGCTGTGTTTTCCTAGAAAATGAAAACGACCGTAACATAACGAACGAAGTATTCTTTGAAACAAGCATAAAGCATTATTATATTTGTTTATCTCTTTCACCGCCTAGCTAGTAACTTGGATACCGCATTAAACTACCTGCTAACTAAAAAGGCTAAATTCAAAAACTTTTTAGATTATAGCTAGTAAAATTGAAAGTAAGATTTTTCTACGTCGGCCGTTAAATTGCGGGTCCGCTGTTCTATAAAACCATTGCATTAGCAGTCTCGACGCTATCTTTTGCTCCACCATATTTCCACAAGTAACTTTAAAAAAATATTCGGATTTGATATAATGTTTTATATTGATTGGTTGACTAGAAAAAAGTTCGGATATATCCAGAAGAATGATCCACATTGATGATCCATAAATTCACATTTTTTTTCTAGATTAAAAAATACAACATTTGCGCTAAAAAAAGATTTACGACTTAGCCCGCCGACTGTGTTGAAAACTTGTAATAATAATTATTGTTGTTACTTCTATAAAAATAATAATAATAATAACGGAGCTGGTTGATTTGAAGAAATAACCATCGACAGGAGATAGGCGGATTGGTTGTCTACGATTATAATTTATTATCGGTTATTTTTTCATGCATCAATATAATTTATATGCAAAATTTTAATTACTTTGATGATGTTGTGGGACCTCTGGCAGCCATCTCCAGACTCCGCACCACTCTTGACAGTCTGGTCTGGTTTATTTACATTTAAACTGCCACTTGGAAACATTTTGGTCTAATACCAGATTGGTTGGAGAGTTTAAAATCCAACAACTAATTGTCGAAAGGCGGGTTTATTCAATACACGCAATTTCGAAGTTGACTGTAGTTTCATCAATTTTTAGTAGACAATTCGGTATGGTGTATTTTCACATTACGAAAATGTTTTCAAACGTTCGAAAATCATGAATAAGCCTAGACTTTCGATATAAAATACTAGATGTACCCACACCTTGCCACGGTTTGGCAAACCATCCAAAACCCATATACACAATGGGGTCATTGCCGTGGCTTGTGTGAGCTTGCCAACGCTTGTCCCGATCTGGGCAAGAGTCGGGTTTTTCGACACAGATCAAAGGATTTTGCGACAAATGGATTTAAATACCGACGCGCACGCCAACGTTTAAATGGCGTCCAAGCGTTTGTGAAGGCTCGGACTTTGTGGGGGCTTTTCAAGCCATGGCAAGCGTGTAAATGTATAGCATAAGGGCTTTCGATATAAGGTGCTCTCATGAGGAGAAAGTGCGCAGTGTAAGGTAACCTCAATATGCCCCTGATGTAAATCTGCAAACCAGCAACACATCTTTTAAACTTAAGGGTTACTATAAGATTCCGCGAGACTTTGACATACAAAGCCGAAATTTGTTTTACCTACTGTAGAATAAATAAATAAATAAATTCTTGATCCTTCACTCAAAAAATTCAATGTTTACTTACCTACAGAAGTTTACCTGAAGTCAATTAGGTAGGTACCCCTTACCACGATTAACTTTATAAGTTTTGTTATTTTACTTAGAATAAACTGAAAATTGACCTGCGTTAAAATTCTCCCTCTTTTAAGTATGAAAGCGTAGAATTTTGGGGTTAACAACGTGTTTAATAAACGAAAAGGGTGGATCTTTTGAACAAGCATTAAACAGTCTAATAAGTTTTAATGGAGGATTAACTCTCTTATGCCCCGTTAGAGAAAAAAACGGATCTTTCAACTGTCAAATAGCGGCGATTAGGGCATTAAACCCCTTAAGGGGCCTTACTCCTAAAATAGCCGTTTTTCACTGTTTTCTCCGCTCAATTCCGGCTCTATATTCATGGATAAGGAAATTTTGATTATGTGTATACGTAGATCAAACCTTTTTACTATATATGTTCGTGGCCGATTTTCCATAAAAAGCATGCTTTACACGTTATTTGAGGTTTTATCGAAGTTGTCTCAAACACTTTTTGACGCATATCTCGAGAAGTGTAAGACTTAGATAAAATACGTTTAGAGATAAAGATCGTGGTGAAAATTTTACAATATATGTTCGTGAGGATTTTTCGCCAATTTTCTCAGATTTTTCAGAAAACACTAAAAATCATTTTCCAATTAAAATTCTTACCAAAGCTCTGTCTTGTTAGATTATTTTTCAAAAATATTCCAATATATTGGAAAAATTCTCATGACGGCTCATATCAAGTCGTTGTACCATAATGGTCCTTATGACCATTCTATTTGTATGAAGTTGCGATAGAGATTCTTTTGCAAAGTTTTGAGGGAGTCTAAGTAAAATACGGCGTTAGACTCTCTCTGAAGGAAGATTTAGATATCCATGATTTTTCTGATATCCAACCAACTAAAAATAATAATAATATAGAGAAGTTAGGCCAAACATGAAATAAACAAAAACGTTTTATGTTTTGTAAGTTTATAATATGTACCTATAAGTACCTACCTTATTACGTTGCGAATCAAGATTAAAATAATTGGCAGCGCATAAGAATATGGAATTATTTTGAAAATATGTTTTTTGGACATGTTTTTGCTTATCAATAAAACACGAACGACGCTATACGCCGGCGCACCCAGCGCAGGCCCGTCCCTTCCACCATTACGGAGAGGAGATTGGCATGGCTGGGACATGTGTTGAGGATGCCGAATGACAGTTGGCCGAGGAGAGCGCTGTTTTTCCTCCCTTCAGGGTCTCGAAGACCTGGAAGACCCTCTCATACCGTGTTCCGTTCCTTCGAGGCAGAGCTGAGGGAGTTGGACATGGTGTGTGAGGAGGTCATAAGCACTGCGCAAGATCAAGCGCAGTGGAGAGCTCTTGTTATGCTCCTCGCAATGCTCCTGAGTGGAGTTCAAAGGGAGTTTTGATTGATTGATTGATTATAAATAAAATGCTAATAGGTATTTAAGACAAAAAAATATTCATTGCCGAATGTTATGTCTTTTGAAAATTATTAGGTAGGTATTTTGAAAAACATTAGGCGGTTTTCGTACGTACATCGTATTGAAGGTCGTGGGTTCGAATCCCGGTGCCGACCATTTCCACTTTCACAACACAAGGTTTGCTTTATGTGAAAGATGTCGAGAGTGTATTTGTGTTCACTTTGAGTGAGCCCAGATTCACTAAAAAAAACGTGTTTGGATAATGTTTTTTTTTATAATTTATTTGATCTCAAATAATTATTATTATACACACCAAGAGTGAGACACGATGGAACAATCTACAATATTTTTATGGTTAGAAATATTTTATTTGTTTTTATTTCCATCCACAATACAATTGAGCACAATAATAATATGGATTCAATAAATGAATTTATGATATGCAATTTACCTACTGCTTCTTTTTTTTTAACTGACTTGCACCCGAAGTATGGATCGAGTGATGCAGCAAAAACTTACAAAAAACTGCTTCTTTAGCAGCAAATTTTTTCTTATGGAGTTTTATTATCTTTCATTCATTCATTCTAGGTATAAGATAAGTAGAGACAAGCTACATAAATGAAGGTTTACTTTCAACACCCTGCGAATGAAACAACAGTGCTATCTTGTGTAGGTTGTATTATGGTTCCTAGACAGTGAGTGAAAAAAAACCCGATTATTGTCACATCTATAAAAACATACCCACCTAGGTATATTTTTAGCCATTGCATCTGGCCAGTCATCTGGAGTCAAGGAAGACTATAATAATATAGGACACACGCTACACGGACCTAGTGAATGTCTGTAAAAACGTGTTTGAGTTATACCCATACAATGTGATTTTTCAAATCGACACATTACTGTTCTGTGAGACATCGTCATGTTTCTTTAAATTTATAACTAGCAGCAAAACCTCTCGGACGACAGGCATAGAAAATAATAATTTATAAATCAGTTATATCTTCTCTCAAAGGATCTCAACTTCTTTTTACCACGTTCAGAACTGCGGTCAATTAGACATATCTTATCGTAGCAACTGCTCTGTTGTATGTATAGTCGGCGCTTTCCTTTTTGGCTCGCGGTGGCCCATATTGGAACTATTACGACGTAACATTTTCTACGTAGATCGCCCCACCATTCCCGCGCGCCAAATAGAATGATGCAGTCTATTAGAAAAATATTTACCGCGGACATTTCTTGATTGAGTGTCTTAGAAACCATCGACTTACCGACGAAAATTAAAAGTATGAAAATATTTCTCGTAGCTGGATTAGTTTTATCATATGAAATATATGGAGTTACGTACGAACTTCACAATTATAATCTATTGGAATTATTTATTTTTACTAAATTTCGATGGGTTCCATTGGATAGTGAACACAAAAAAGGATCATTTTGTGGGATATAACATAAAAACATGGTTGCAAGTGAACGAAAGATCACGTCAATGGCTGTAAGTCATATTATTATTTTTACTAGTCCCTAAACGGACACTACTTGTTACCAGATGGTTGATATTATTGTGTCTTCTCAAATGCAATCAAATGTGTTAGTGTTTCTGCCTAGCCACATACCTACCCAAACTTGTGCAGTTCTAAGACGTCACATTGTGAGAAATGTATGTTTTGTTTCTTTAACAGTGGCGGAACAGATAGTTTTTATAGTATTTTATGTAACATGTCTGAGTAGGTATTTAGATTGGGTGGTTAGTCTTTCGCGGAACTTATGTAGGTATTTGAAGATAATATCATCGCATAAATATATTATTTTGAAAGATTTTAGTTTTTCCATGTGTTTAAAAAAATATTATAAGTAGGTACCTACTTAATTCATCGCAATATAACACATCTGATAAGCTTACATGATTCAATATTTAAATTGTTGAATATTTAAAACCAAAATATTGATAGATTAATCATAAAGAAATGACGTGTTTAAAGAATAAAGAAATGTTTCTTATTCCACAGAAATACTTCACAAGTATATTGCTACACCACTGCGCACAAAAAAAAGTTATTATTATTATGAACAAGAGGGTGTAAATGAAATAGCGATATATTATGTTCGTTATGTTAGTTGAGATGGATAGATACGATTTTAACTAAATATTTTAACAGATTTTAAACATTTTGTCATCTCAAGTAGTTTTTATATCCATGATTTTGGGGGTCTAATTGGAATTAGGAGCGTAATCAGAATCTATATTCCAATTCAGACACGAAAAATATTTTGCGTTACATAGCCCCTTAATGAAAGATTAAATTTAGTGGGTCGCTCCAACAACCAATAGCACACTAATGGACAATTAAGAACTGTCAAAATGGTTATCAATTTTGTCTGTTTTGATACCGTTTTTCGAAATTGTTGATGATTCTTATTATGAGAGAGCCTATTTTTTTCGACCAATTAATAAATCGGATTACAATGCTTTCTATAAAGCATCAAAATAGGAACTATGCGGTACTAAAATATCGTCTATTTTATAAAAATATCTCACTTTGGTAGTAATGCTAAGTGAAATGTCAAAATCACAAGATGACGCACGTAGTATATAATATTATTATAAACCAGTGGGAATAACCTCGAAATACTTATTTTTAATACAGAAAATAATAGGTATATATGAATTATTTTATATATTTGTTTGGGTTCCCCTTTAAAAATATTAAAATAACAGAAATAAAATAAAACTTGACTTGACAGTTGCAGTAAAACAAACACATAAGACTTTGTCTGTCATCTCTTTCTAACGAATGGTGTTTACCGCGCGTCTCGCTCTCACACATGTATGGAGTGAAGATAGCAACAAGTTCAATATTGCCAGTCGCAAAAAAAAAACAAGATAATTGTCAATTAACCAATGGTCCATTAAATTTCTCATGAAAGACCCGTTTTGAGTTAGTGGAGCCTTTAAAGTTATATGTCCATTTACTATTAGGCTGTTTAATGCTCATTCGAAAGACCGGCCCGAAATGCTGTTAATTTAGGTAGGTACTTGTAGAAAATACCAATTTATATTTTATGCACTTTACATAATATCGAATGTTCATTGTTACTTCTTTGCACCTCATCTTAAATCCATTATGAGTTTTAGTTTGTAACAGAAGTCCCCACTTAGTCGCTAACATGGGGTCCCTCGCGATACAATGTCGGTGTAATTACACTGGATACTCCAGGTATCGTATAACAATGTGGTCATTCCTCTTAATTAACATTTAAACGACTTGCAAGTAATGTTGGATGATCGAGGATCACGACTATGGTTAAAAAATCGGGTTCATTTGTGAAACAGTTGAATGCAAGATACATCAAATACGTACCTACATCCAAACGTTAAATTACCCACTTTATGCAATGTGCAAGAAAAAATGTCTAAATCGAATGCTGATAATGAAGTTAATACTTACTAAACTATTATTATACACAACTTTTGTTTCAACAAATCATTCAATAATTATCTTTTTCTTTGTGTTTTTTGAAATGCTGAAATTTGAATAATGCAGATCGGAGCTCTTTACACTACAACCAGCATTGCTCTTGTATGATGTTCTTTTGACTGTTCTCTGCCTCTGTATAAACTATTTTAATTATTTTTTCTATGTCTATGCCTTTTCTTAGTATTGTATTATTTTCTATTTTTTTATTGGATAAATGACTTTCAGATGACGATTCCAAGTGTCCAAATGGACCTAAGGACAAAGGATGATAAAGTACAATAATCAATAATTAAATACGGTTACGACATAAAAATTTAATTAAATTTAGCTAATTATTTATTGCATAAAGTATTAATTATTATTGTTGATTCGGATACAGGATGAAGTTCGACGGGTCATAGATTTGTAATACTCTACAAACAAATCTTCTATAAATGCGTTGCTTTTTTTTTTGTTTCAAAAAATCCAAGAGATGTCAGTGTAGTAGGAAATAAGTCACATATGAAACGTGTTACGTTATTGTACATATTGTTTAAATAATAGACTCCATTTAATCCAATTTTTACCGAATTATTATGGTGAGATCATTACTGATGACTAACTGTAGACAATAATCCTTTCAGATGATTTTAAAACCTAATTAAATGCGTCCAAAAGAAAGAAAAGGCAAAAACATAAAATGCCCAATTCTCAAATAATGACATTCGAAGAAATAAGATGTCTATGGTACGAATCGAATCTGTCTCGTGTAGTATGTTGAAGATGTTAATCTTGTCTCAGAAATTATAACAGCGGAGTAATATTTATTTTTTAGAATGCACTAGTGTCGCTTTTTTATTGTGTCTTGACAACCTAGAAAGCGTTCTGAATTATGATATTCTTTTTTTACCCCTTAGACGTAGACGTAGATTTATAAGGTAAATATTTTTATTTTATTTTTTTTTTTATTTATTTATTTTAATAAAGTTATAAAAGTAATTTATTTCATAACTTAAAGTATACAATACATTTTTAATTACAATGCATTTTTTAATTACAATAGTATGCACGTAGGTACATACAAAACCTTTTTTTTAATATATTTTATGTCTCTAATGTGTATAACATTACATTAAGATGAAGAGAATAATTACAATAAAAAAATACAAAATGATCGAGTACATAAATAGAATAATTTAAAATTTGAAAATGATTTTTAGATGTACCTAATGAGCAAAACATATCATATGAAGAAACAGTAACATGTTGTATAGATTACAGTTTGTAAATAAAATGGTTTTAATAGTAAATAAAGATAAACTATGTTAGCAATTATTCATACATATCAATGTGATATGATTGAGAGTATTGATTTAAGGATTCAAAATAACACAGTCTTTCTACAAAGAGTTATTTAACAAAATTTAGTAATTTAACAAATCACCAGATAATAATTATTAACTGTACGAAATGTGAAGGTAAATAATAAGCCGCATAATATGATAAAAAAGTATAAAAATGGTTATGGCAAGTAAAATCTTTGAGAAATAGAATGGAAATTTCAGGTGTACATAAAATACATAAAATACCTTTTCATCAATAATTATTTATATCATTAAAACTTAGCTGGTTTATAACTACCTTGATAAGTCTTGATTAGTTCTCAAATATTCTAGACATTTCCTTCGAAAGACTGCAAGAGATTTCGCACTTTTGAGTTCTGAGGGTAGTCCATTATACAACTTAAAACCCTTGTAATAGAGGCTGTTTTCAGTTGCTGATAGCCTAGCTCCTCTCAGTCTAAATTCCTGCCGACCTCTCGTTGGATAATCATGAATATCTGAGTTATGCTTCACATTATCACTCAGATATCGCGGAACCAACTTATTTTGTATTTTATATATAAAAATTAATGTATTCAATTTGATTCTTTGTCTAACATCTAAAAATTGCAGGGCACTTAACATAAAACTAATTCTAGTGTATTTATTACATCCCAATATCGACCGCATACTTTTATTTTGCAGAATTTGTAATTTCTTCTGCTGCTCTTTTGTACACATAAATAATATAGAAGAGCAGTAATTTATATGCGGCAATATTGTGGTATTGTACACTAGTTTATCCATGTAAATATAGAAACTTTCTTAGTTTAAATTAAATATTTTTGTAAGGCAAGCTGGCTTCCTTTACAGAAAGCGATTTTGTTACGGCAGCGCAAGTTATCGAATTTAATATGTCTAGAATCTCTGGCACTATTCATCATTTTACGCTATGATCGTTCTCTTTCCAACACCAACAAAACCTTAACAAGTTATTCTTTCAAATATTTGTTATCTCGTTCTGTGATAATAACAACTTATCAGAGTTTTTATATGGAGTGTTCTTAATAAAATCGAACGTAACTGGGCTGGTTTCAGAATTGAAAAACATTTTTTTCATTAATTATTAATTTATTTGGAATATTTGATGCTTCAAATTAACGTAGATATTTCTGTTTTGGTTTGAACACATTAAAGTTTGGAAGCCATTTACGCCATGTATATGTATTAAGTTTTTTTTTTATTTAGTGGAAGAAATCGAACCTCCAGTGTTTTCGAAAAACCGAGCTTTATTTTTTTCTTACTTGAAAGGCTCAGGGGGCGCTAATACTAATTATATGCCTTATGAGAGCTCAATTCCTGAAGTTTATCTATCAAATTTCGAACGTTGCTTGCGTTATGTAATTATATATTTCAAGCATTTAGACCTTATTTTCCAGCAAAATGCGACTCTGTAGGATTTTTTAAATTCAAATAATTCTTCATCTCAGCTTTAAAAACCGTCCACTCCTGAACGTAGGCCACCTCCATGTTCTTCCACTCTATCTATCTTGCGCCTTCTGCATCCATGTCCCACTCGCAAACCTCGTCAGGTTATATCTCCATGAAAGTTGGGGTCCTCCGGAGTTTCTTTGCGATGTTCTAGGCCAGGGTGCCAGTACAAGAGGCGTTTCATTCATTTGCCGTTTGGGCTGCGGGCAATATGACTGTGGCAACTCTTTCGGCAATGTACAGTACTCCTGTTCTGGCCCTATGCCGAATTCTATATGTGACATTCCATCGCTCTCTCTCTCTCTCTCTCTCTCTCTCTCTCTCTCTCTCTCTCTCTCTCTCTCTCGGGCTTGCTTAACGTCTATAAAGACTGCTAGGGTTAGCTCTCCTCGTCCTCAGGCTTTACACTCTTCTCTGCTGCACCACTTCCCCCACCCCACATCTTTGCATCTGCTCGCGCCTTTTTTAGGTCTCCCTCTAGTCACAGAACGTGGAACATTCCTGTTGGACGATATGCCCCTGCGCTCGTCGTTCTATAGGTATGTGTATACGATCTCAACTGCCTTTCCTCTAGTTTGCCATTGATGTCTGTCACCCCTAGCCTTCCAAGAATGTGGACACTTTTGATTTTTTCATCAATAGAAAACTAGAGGAAAGACAGTTATTTAAATAGTTATTTAATAAAAATCTGAATCCACCCCTGTGTGTGATGTGTCAGAAGATAATATGAATAATGACTCGAACCTCCCGATGTGTCCTTAATACGTAATTATAAAAGTATACATTAAATAATACGAACATGTACCCTCCTTCATACATATGTCTTGGTACATTTTATACTAAGTAGGTATGTGGACGGTTTAATCTAGACGTACGATCAAAGACCGGTCACCGACCGCATCTTAATGGATGTCTTTTGACGACCGTCTTTACGTGCAATTTATTCAAGTCAATATAAATCATCTGTATCAATCTTGGATTCAATTATTAATTCTTCTTCTTCTTACCGTACTCAATATAATGCTTGATTGGATCGGTTGGTACATTTTGGCAACTGCTGAATTAATTTTTTGTAATTATATCTTTAGCCAGAAAAACGTCCGGCATGTTTATGGGTTTTATGCTAAGACGAAACCGGAAAAACCAATATAAGATGGTAGTTCATTTGAAAATGCAATTTTCAATAAATCATAGTTTGATTGATTTTCAATAAATAAAAAATCACCCAACTGGCGGATTTATTGCGTAGGGCAATTTATTTATTCACTACTATTCTTCGTTTTTGTTTAGTTACAACTGTTTAACGCACAGATTTATAAACAAATTTAGAAATTTAAAAAAGATTATTGGCATATTTTCAATGTTTTATATCAAATTATTGTTCAGTGTTCTAAAGTCCTATTTATCAATCTCTAAATTTAAAGTTATTAAATATTTTTTTTAGTATTTTTCTATAGCTGCTAAAATTTTACCAAAACTGATAACAGGTATTAGTCTATATTTTTGACATCTATAGTCGAAACATTTTCTAAAATTCGTATGTACCTACCTTTATTCAATAATTGATTGTCTTTCACAGTATCTTGGCACATTTTTAACATTACATTATCTATCGTAGGAATAATGAGGCATAATTTCACCAAAATTTACAAAAGACGACATAATAATATGTAGATCAAAGCATTGGCATTGACCGTTTTTTCTCCTTCTAACATTCCATTCTTTTTTCATTCGATTCACGTATAGAGATACATCAATGTAACACTAATAATAATGCATCATACGTGCTTCCAATCTCGAAGACTCGAAGGTCGTCGGGTGTACTTGAATGGAATGCAGTTACTTACTACTTACCACAATATCATGGTGCACGGCTTAGATGGGATAGGAACAGAAAAGAAGAGAAAAAAATATAAAAATAAAAGCTATTAGATACAAATTAATTTCCTTCGGGTCCGCCCCTTTATGATTCGGGCGACTTAACTAATCTACCTGTACAGGTAGGTACCTTTCTAGAATCTAGAGTCTAGATTATAGATAGATGATTCATCCTAGATTAGTTCTCACGCCGTAACGATAGGTGGCGTCCTAGACAAGGTGCCTAATCTGACAACATGAAGAAACGTACCTCCTATATCCTATCATTAGACCTTCATTGTATACCTTCAACCACCAGATACTACATATTTTTTGTCATATTACGTAACCCACCTATATTTTTTTGAATTTTATTATGTTGATGATCCTTGATCCGTGGTCTAAAAGCGTTGGCAGTCGCCGACTTTCGTTCTGAATGTCGTGGTTTCGAATCCCGGCACCGATCATTTTTCAATTTCACAACACACGCTTTGCTCTCTGTGAAAGATGTCAAAAGTGTATTTGTGTTCACTTTGTACAGTCTCAGATAAATTTTTACCAGACCCGTAATAAAATATTTGAAAGATTTCATCATTCTCCTTTTGCATTTTCCTAGAGAACAGAGTGGGGCTTCAAAATCCTTTAATGTACCTACCTGATTGAGAAGTATTTTCTATTTGAGTATGATTTCATGAACATTTTCTTCTGTATTATTTTTAAATTTCTCAATTTTCTTTAGGTTGCTTAAGGTATTCATGCAAAAGTAAATCGATTTTTTCTACTTATTTATTTATCTGAAAGCCTATTTTATTTTTGTGTTACTACATTTTTTGATTGACATACCTATGGCATTTTTAGCATAATTGACATGTAACAGTTATCCAGATGCTACCATTTCTTTTCTCATAAAATAGTAAAAGCAGCATGCTACTCAAAACAGCATGATGCCTAGTGTATTGGGGATATTTCTATGCTGAACCTAAAATAAACGTATGACTTTAGAACGTTTTTTCCCGGATTATACAAATGATTCGATAGTGTCACTCACAACATCAATCAATAAAATATATAAAATAATTTAAATGAAACAATTGATTTGTTATTCCACTATATTTATTTACCTGACTAGTTTCGCAGGAACAGGTCCTGCATGGTCACAGGTGACTTAGAAACTGACGTTTCTAAGTCACCTGTGACCATGCAGGACCTGTTCCTGCGAAACTAGTCAGGTAAATAAATATAGTGGAATAACAAATCAATTGTTTCATTTAAATTATTTTATTTAAATAATTCCACCAAGAATGCACGTTCAATTCGTTAATTTTAATAAAATATATATTTAAAATAGTCAAAGAATACTCGTATAAAAATATTTCATCTTTTATACCTGAAGTCCCAATCAGATAGTAATATTATACATATTTAATTAGGACGGTGGTAAGAATAGGCCCGTAAAAGAATCGGTACTCGGTAGTTGGTGGTAGGTCCGGCTACCAAAACCCTACAAGGCTACCTACTGTTCATCCGACAAAATACAAGACTACCTCTCCATGGCTGGGCTACCATCCGATATAATAACACTCTAGGGCCGGTAGGTACCTCCCTGCATGTGTTATTAGATACTATGTACCGCTGACTTCATAATAATATAAGGTACTTAATAATTATTATAACATAACATCCGATATATCAGATTTATTTGTAAACGTACAATGAATATTAATTTTCAAAACGTATCCTACCCTATGCATTCCAAAGTTGATATTAGGTACTTTTGTTTTAATTTTTAACAGTGTTATAATAATGCTTACTATTCTTATAATTCTTATGATATACTCGTAAAAGAATGTCGGGTTAGTGCGAACACTTATAACTCGAGATCGGCTCAACAGATTTTTATGATGTTCGGTTTATTGGATTCTTCACCGCTCCGGAAAACAGAATAACTAATAAAAAGCTAAAAAACAGATAAGACATAATATTAAATATACCTAATATTAAAGTTAGTACCTATGGAACGGATTTCTTGCGACAACAACGCCATCTATGAAAATTCTATAAGAACCAATTTTTATTTATTTGATAACCATTAAGTGTCAAAACATTGGTAGTCAGATTTTTGATAGAATTAATTTCAAGCTTTCAGAAATAATTATTTTTTAACATTCAAACATATTATTTAAACGTATTTTTGTTATGTTACAAATTCTAAATCAATATTCATAATAAGGACTACAGGACAACGTCTGTCGGGAAATCTAGTTTATAATGAATGGGAAAAATATTCATAGTCAAAATTTAATGTCATCTATTGCCCAATTTGATGCAAACCATATTGTTATTCTGTAGGTACATGAATACATTTTTATTCTTGCATTTTAATCAGATGCAAACCTCATATAATATAATAATAATATATGTAATTATGTATCGAAAAAAGTGTCCGAAATAAAAGTATTTTGAATAGCTACTTAGGGATTTCCGACGTTGATATTTTTAACGCATTAAGGAATCTTTTTTAATAAAAATTAATCTGTGCTCACTCAAAGTGAACGCATAAACACTCTTCGACTCTTTCACAGTAAGCAAATAATGATCTTGTGTTGTGAAAGATGAAAATATCGGCACCTGATGGGAGCGAACTCACGAGCTCGGATATGAAACGGCAAGAAAGTTGACGACGGCTTGACTACCAACCACTTCAAAGGACGAAAAACTTATAAGTAGATAGGTACATACATTGACTATGATTTTTTGTGGTGTCATTTATATACACACGCATGAAAATGCGTTATATGAAATTAATTATAACAAATTAAACAGGCAAAGTTGCACTTACGAACTGAAGAGGTGCGAAGGAGAAGTTATTGCGTTGATTCTCAATAAATTTCCCACGGAAATTGTTAAGTGTGTATTGGCCAATTATTTATTAATAACAGATTTAACATATTTCTCATTAAAATGTAATATGCAGGTAGGTAGGTGCTTTTTAAAATATGAATAACTTATGCATATTCCTCAATGATTGTATGAAAAAGAAACTCGATTTTGCTGATAATGAGGTAGGTGTCCAGGACGCAGCCCCAATTTGAATTTATATAAAGACTACTATAATAAAAACGTTAAATTGTCGGCCTTAAACGGAGGTAATCGATCACTTCTCGTTATAATAAAATTGAGTTTATCAACGTAGACAGGTACCTATCTATAGATAATGAAAAAAATTAAAAAACATGTAAAATAAGGCTTTATTTTAGAGAAGAAAGCATTGTCAAAGTTTGACAGTGAATGAGAACGTTACAGGATCTTTTAAGTTGGAAAGAGCTAGAATATTCTTACATCTATAGAAGTGAAGAAAAGGCTTTTTGTTGGCGTGTAAGGGGGTAGCAAAAGGTTTTCTAATTACTTTCTGAAGGGTGCACCTGAGGTGTTTCCTGAGGTGTGTTTTAAGAACTATATATAAGGAACCATATTTTATTTCCTTTTCCACTCTATGCAATTGCAGGCACTTGTTGGCTTCTTATAGTACTTATTACATTAAATTTATTACACGTACATTGCTCAAACTATGTGCATACTGTAGACAAAGTAATTCATTCTCAATACAGACAATAATATATTCACGAATATGTAACAACTAATGACTCTAACAATTCAATACTTATGTTCGATTTTTAAATGGAACAAACCACTTAGGACTTACGACCGTCTTCTACTGTTTCGAAAGCTAGCTTAGCGTGATCAGTTTACGTTACCAACGTTCGCCATTAGGTGGTAATGTTTAAGTCTCCGAAACTCTCTTCAAGAGAATTTTCGACATGTTCAAAAATCTCATGTATCAATATCATGCAGGGATGTGTAAATAGAAACAGGACACAATCTGATGGACACAAAATAAAATGTGACATACAAAATGCACGTAGTCGTAAAACAAAAGTAAGGGAATAGATCGATGTCCGTTTGTTTTATATTATCTAACCTTTATTAATTTAGCCTTCTTACTGTCATTAAATTTCTGAAATAGATCTCTCTCAATAAGAATGTAGTCTATCATAGCTGAGAAGAACCTGTCAGAAAGTGTACACCATATTTTCAAAACCAAATTGGCTATTTTCTGAAATTTGTCGTAATCCTCTGCCATTTAAGAAAAACTGAGGAACATAACGTTCTGAAAGACAGATTGGAATACAACAGTCTTCATTTTAACAGAGAATCTCATTTAAAAATTTCGCGAATTAATATTATATCAAAATGTTTAGGTATACCTAATAATTACGGGTCCATCAGAAAAAATATAACCCTTCCTAGAAGGTCAACGACTTGATCAAAACTGTTTAATAAATGGGCGGAGAAAAATCGTGAGAAACAAAAAATTAAGTAGAAACAAGATGAAAAACAGGATATAAATAAATAGTATAATAAATTCGATAGGTACCTACCAAAGGATTTTCTTAATTAAGAACACATTTATTTATACACTAGTTTTTTTAAAGGCGCCCGTGGCGCCCACCTATGGCCTTTTCCTGCAAACATTGCTTTCTCATAGCTGAATTCACATGTGAGACTTCAAAATACTTGGTTGTTTTAAATCTTTATGAAAACTCAAAAACAACAAACTTTTAATTACAAACTTTCCATTCAAATAGCTTTTAACATGTGGGTATTTAACTATTTGATCGCGTGTGTGTGTTAGTTTTCTAATTTAGTAAACTTTTCATGCAAACTTTGCATTTGTATGGCTTCTCTACGCTATTAATTCACATGAGAATCTTTAAAAAAATACTTTAGTGTGCAAACTTTTTATTGCAAACATTGCATTCGTATGGTTTTTCTCCGCTATTAGCACTTGATAATAGAACTGTAAAAATTAAAAAAAAAATTGAACTTTTTATAACAAACTATGCATTCAAATGGCTTTTATCATGATTTATTATTTGATTGATTAAACTTTTTATCGCAATTGTTGCATTCGTATGGCTTTTCTCCGCTATGGGTTCGCGTGTGATTCTTGAGTCTACGAACTTTTAATTGCATACATTGCATTAGTAAGGCTTTTCTTCGCTATGAAGTCCCGTTGTAAGTACCTAAGTTATGATTTGGTAAACTTTTTCATGCAAAATTTGTTTTCTTATAGCCGAATTCATATGTGCGACTTTAAAGCACTTGCTTAATTGAACTCTTCATGAAAACTCATAAAAGAACGTTATCTTTTTACAGCAAACTTTGCATTAAAATGGCTTTAGAATGTGAGTGTTTTAGTATATGATTGATTAAACTTTTTATTTTAAACATTACATGCGTAAGGCTTTTTCCGCTATTAAGTCACGGGTGTACGTTAGTTTTCTGTTTTGGTAAACTTTTTCGTGCAAACATTGCATTCGTATGGCTTTTCTCCGCTATTAGCACTTAATAATAGAACTCTATGAAAATTTAAAAAAAAACTTGAACTTTTTATAACAAACTTTGCATTCAAATGGCTTTTATCATGAGTTATTATTTGATTGATTAAACTTTTTATCGCAATTGTTGCATTCGTATGGCTTTTCTCCGCTCAGAAAACTCAGTCTGTGACTCTGCAAACTTTTTATTGCACACATCAGTGATATGTTGTGGTACCATAACATATCACTGGCACACATTGCATAAGTAAGGCTTTTCTTCGCTATGAAGTCCCGTTGTGCGTACCTAAGTTATGATTTGGTAAACTTTTTCATGTAAAATTTGCTTTTTTATAGCCGAATTCATATGTGCGACTTTAAAGTACTTGATTAATTGAACTCTTCATGAAAACTCATAAAAGAACGTTATCTTTTTATAACAAACGTTGCATTCAAATGGCTTTTATCATGAGTTATTATTTGATTGATTAAACTTTTTATCGCAATTGTTGCATTCGTATGGTTTTTCTCCGCTATGGGTTCGCGAGTGATTCTTGAATCTGCGAACTTTTAATTGCACACATTGCATTAGTAAGGCTTTTATTCGCTATGAAGTCCCGCTGTGCCTATGTTATGATTTGGTAAACTTTTTCATGCAAAATTTGCTTTCTTATTGCCGAATTCATTTGTAACTTTAAAGGACTTGATAATAGAACTCCACGAAAATTAAAACTTTAACTTTTTTGTTATGATTATGGGTCAATAAACACCTTTTAATGATTAACACCTTTATTGTAACACAAGTTATTTAAGCACAATAATTATACAGAGGCCATTTTTATTATATTTTTGACAAGTCTTCTTATTCTCTATGATTCTTACAGACTATAGGAGTTAGTGCTGCCAACACTAAAAACTGTTTGTTGTTCCTTTTCAACACCCCTCCTCAACAAATAGTTTTTCTATTTCCTTATTTAGATCATATGACAAACCTTAAAGCTATGAATTTATATTTAATACAATTACTTAGTATTTAATCTATAATGACATATTTATTTACTTAAGATATTATTTCTAAATTTCTCAAAGAGCATTTTAGCCAACGGTTTTGTAAATATATCAGCCAAGTTGTTTTCTGTTTCAACATATTTCAAAGTTATACAACCACTTTCAACATTACTGACTATATAATGATACTTAATATCTATATGTTTTAATCTTTTAATATTTTCTCTGTTATAAGCTAACTTAATGACAGATTGGTTATCTTCATACATTATTATATTATCAACTTTTACTTGAAAATCAGATAAGATACTTTTCAACCAACACGCTTCAGTAATAGCCACACTTAATGCTACATATTCAGATTCAGTAGAAGAAAGTGAAACGTTTGTTTGCTTTCTACTACACCATGAAATAAAACAACCAAATACCTTAAAAATATATCCAGTAGTTGATTTTCTGTCTTTAATGTCACCTCCCCAATCACTGTCAACAAATCCTTGTACACCTGTGTCCATAGCATTATATGATAAACTTAAATTTAACGTACCTTTTATATAGCGTAGTACTCTCTTCAAACATTTATACAGCATCTCACTGGCACAATGTTGGAACCTGCTAAGAAAACTTACTGATACACATAAATCTGGTCTTGTTCCACTCACAGCATACATCAAGGAGCCTATTAGTTGTCTGCATTTTGTTTCAATTTCAGGGCTTTCTGATTCATTCTTATTTAATACACTAAAATCAAAGTTCTGATCTATCGGGGTACTTACCGGTTTACAATCTAACATGTTATATTTTTCTAATATTTTCCTTAAATATTTTTCCTGACTCATAATAGTTACATCTTGTTTCTGTATAATATCGATACCCAAATAATGTGAAGCTATTCCCATATCTTTCATTTTAAAATTATTATTCAGTTCTGATTTTAAGGTTTCTATGTCCATTGTATTATTTCCGAAGAATATTATATCATCTACGTATATCAACACATACATAAAATTTCCATTTTGATTTTTCATATACAAACATTGATCATTTTTGGATTTTTTAAACATCATTTTAGACATAAATTCTTCAAATTTCTTATACCAACATTTTGGAGAGTTTTTAAGTCCGTATAGTGATTTATTCAATTTGCAAATCTTTCCATCTGGCAACTTTATATAAACAATGTCCTCAATGTCTCCATGTAAGAATGCACCCACAACATCCATTTGATGGACATATAATTTCATTTTATTGGCCACAGACATGAGTATTCTAAATGTTGTTAACTTCGCTACAGGTGAATAAACATTCATATCATAATCAGTTTGTTGAAATCCCCTCGCAACTAGTCGAGCCTTAAATATTTTTCTACTGTTTACCTCTTTTATCTTAAAAACCCATTTTGTTGATACTACTGCTGAATCATCTGGAACCTTGTTTACTTCATCCCATGTATGATTTTCATTCAAGGTATTCAATTCAGTTTTCATGGCATTTTTCCATTCTTCACTTTCTACGCTTTTCATGGCGTCTTCATAATTTAATGGTTCTAATCCAATTGCTAAAAAACTTACATCCGATATGTAATCGTTCATCCATGCTGGTTTATTTCTTATTCTATTAGGTCTCATTTCGATATTATTTTCTTCCAATTCCTGTATCACAGGAAGAGATACATCCTGTTCCGAAGCATGTTGTGATGCTTCAACATCAGCTGTCTGTATATTTTCTGAAGAACATTCATTTAAAGGATTTCTATTATCAATTCGTGCATCTGAATAAATTAATGTCTGGTTTGTACATTCCTTGTTTACCTCTGAAAGTTTTTCCACATCTATCATATATTTATTGGTCTCATCCGAGTGATTCTCAATATTTTCATGATTTCCTTTGATAAATGTCACTTCTCTTTTAACCAATATATTATTTTTATCTGGAAACAGAATTCTATACCCCTTCGTAGTTTCACCATAACCTACAAAAATTCCAAATTCTGCTTTGCAGTCCCATTTGTGGCGTTTTTGTTCTGGGATGTGTACTGCTACCGGAGATCCAAAAATCTGTAAATTACCAATGTCATATAATTCTTTGTTATACCACAATTCATATGGAGTCTTATCTTTTATTCTACTTTTGCCTGTTCTGTTTAAGATAAAGACAGAAGTATTTACTGCTTCTGCCCACAATCTTTTGTCTAAATCTTTTGATAATAATATTGTTCTTGTTGCTTCGTTTATTGTCCGTATTTCTCGTTCAGCTGAACCATTTTGTTCCGGAGTATATGCGACACTAGTCTGATGTATGATCCCCATTCTATTTGTAATTTCTTTTAGTTTTGCATTCACAAATTCCAGACCATTATCTGATCTTATAACTTTTACCTCATGTTTTAAATTTTGAGTTACATAATTCAAAAAGGTTTCAATCTTGTCAACAGCTTCAGACTTTTCCTTTAAAAAATAAACTGTTTTGTATTTTGAAAAATCATCCTTAATTATTAAATAATATTTCGCACCACCATATGAAATGCTTTCCATAGGTCCACAAAGATCTAAGTGAATTAATTGACCAGGTTTTGTGCTGAAGCTTGTACTCGAGATAAATGGTTGTTTATGCATCTTGCCTTTTATGCAAGATATGCAAGTATATTCCTCACTATCTAAACTTATATCAATATTACTTCTCTTTAAAATATGTTTTATTTGATTTATGTCTTGATGCCCCATTTTTTCATGCCATTCAATAATGTTATTTTTACTTTTCCCTATAAATGCAAAATCTTCATTGGACTTGTTTTTAAACTTCATGAAATATAATTTCTGATGACGATAAGCTACTGCACCTACGTAACCAGTTCTGGTATGAATAAGTTTACTAATTTTTTCATTTGTATATATCTCGTAACCCTTGTCAATAGCAGTACTTGCAGAAAATAAATTGCATTGTAAATTGGGAACAAACAATACATCATATAAGGTTGTATCAATCCATTTTTCACCGTTAAATGATAACGTTTTTATATTACCTGCTCCAAGCGCATTAATTCCTGAGCCATCTCCCATGGATACTTCTCTGGGCTTATCAAAATGTATATATGAATCAAACATACCTTTGTTGTTGCACATGTGTTCTGATGCCCCACTGTCCAAGATCCATATATTGCTTGGAACTTGTCCACATTTACCCGAAACCTGAAAAGCATTACTAATATTTTTTTCCTTATCATTTGAATTATTGAACTTAGAATCCTGTTTATTTTTAAACCAACATTTTTCAGTTTCATGATTATTCTTTTTACATACTTTACAATACATATTCTGTTTATTTTTTAACCAACATTTTTCAGTTTCATGACTATTATTTTTACACACTTTACAGTATTTTTTACTTAATTTACACTCTTTCTTGTAATGGCCCTCCTTGCCACACAAAAAACATCTTCTTCCCTTCTTTGCAATAAATGCTGTGGTATTCTCAGTTTCATTCTTTCCCATGATATTCCTTTGCTCCTCCACTAGTAGTCTTGCTGTCAGTTCTTGAATTGCCTTGTTTTCGTTAGGGACTGAATCCCATGCAGATATGAAATGTTTGTACTGTGATGGTAAGGAGCTAATTATTTTTGTAACTACCATGTTTTCAGGGATGTCACCAGCTAACTGTTTGATTTGATCCACAACTTCTTGTATTTCTGATATGAATAAAGCCATGCCTTGATTATTGTATTTCATTTCAAAAAATTTCTGCTGAAGTAAATGAAGTGTTAGGTCGGATCTCTGTTCAAATACTAAGTTCAGTTTATCCCAAATTTCTTTTGCTGTATTGCAGGTTGTTATTAGAGGAATCGTTTTATTTGCCAGTCGCGATACAATTATTCCTTGTGCTTTGGAATCTTGAATTTTCCAATTTTCATCGACGGCATTTGGCGCCTCACCTTGTTCGATTACTTTATAAACATCTACGGCTTTTAACAAAACTTTTGTTTGAAATTTCCAAGAATTCCAATTTGATTTATCTTCTAATAAACTTGTGCCACGCATATTAAACATTTGCGCTTCCATATTTTGTATTTTTTTTTAACCTCTTGTTGTATACACGTGGCTTTACCGCCAATTATTGTTTGGTTTATTTTCAATTTTGTTTTTTCTTTCAAAGTCACTATTATATTTATCTGCAATGACTGGGCCCATAACCTGTTATGATTATGGGTCAATAAACACCTTTTAATGATTAACACCTTTATTGTAACACAAGTTATTTAAGCACAATAATTATACAGAGGCCATTTTTATTATATTTTTGACAAGTCTTCTTATTCTCTATGATTCTTACAGACTATAGGAGTTAGTGCTGCCAACACTAAAAACTGTTTGTTGTTCCTTTTCAACATTTTTATAACAAACTTTGCATTCAAATGGCTTTAATCATGAGTTATTATTTGATTAAACTTTTTATCGCAATTGTTACATTCGTAGGTCTTTTCTCCGCTATGAGTTCTCTTTTATTAAAAGTTATGGCCGAATTCATATGTAAAGGACTTGATAATAGAACTCCACGAAAATTAAAACTTTAACTTTTTATAACAAACTTTGCATTCAAATGGCTTTAATCATGAGTTATTATTTGATTGATTAAACTTTTTATCGCAATTGTTACATTCGTTGGTCTTTTCTCCACTATGAGTTCTCGCGTGACTCTTGAGTCTGCAAACTTTTTATGGCACACATTGCATTAATAAGGCTTTTGTTCGTTATGAAGTCCCGCTCTGCGTATAAGTTTCCTGATTTGGTACACATTGCTTTCTTATGGCTGACTTCGCATGTTAGTTTTAAATAACCCGAAAAATTGTTTCTCTCTACATCAAAACCTTTAAAAAAAGTGCTCAGCCACCAGGCATAATAATATTATTATGTTACTGTCAGCTGTCACTGCTGTCAGCCATAATTTATTAGAAGAACAATATTAGTCTTTAGTTGCGAGTGGCGCGCCATCTAGCGGCGTTAATGACATCAGTCAGTCAGTCAGTCAGGCAGTCAGTCAGTCAGTCAGTGAGTCAGTGTTCAGTGTTCAAGGCAAATATTATATAGATTCTTGATTATATTTTTGTATTTTTCCACACGCGTCGCCATCTACCGAATGGTCATAAAAGCAGCATCCTTTCAATTATAAAAGTTAATGATTCATACCAACTGTTCCCCATTATTAACTGCGCATGTAAATTTTGACCAATTTGCTTTTTTTTATCATGTAATTGTTGGTGGTGGCAGAGGATTATGGTCAAAAAATTGCATATAAATGCATACCTACAAAACATTAAGGAAACCGTTAATTGATGCTTATTGAAAATCACTACTTGTTGGTGATGAAGACGGATTCGTAGTTCATTTATTAACAATCTTAAAATGTAATGTTCATTAGGCTTTTTTCATTTGGTTTCTTAGAAAGTACAGTGCTTTTTTTCCTTGTCTTAAGCCCTCTCTTATTCGTTTTCGAAAACAGTCTCTCTTTAGTTTTCACTCACCGTTTCCTTTGTCAACCATACCCATCCGATCCACAACAAAAGATCTTATGCCTGCTTGTAGCCTGCCAATGTTCATAAAGCTATTATTGTCACCATTCAAAGACATGTTCCAGTACATCTTAAATCCGATTATTTTGGTTCTTCTTATTACGCCATATCAAGCACCTCCGACGTTGAAAATCACTATTAAGTATTTAAAGTCATCTCTGTGTGGAAAATTTCTTGAATTCGCCCTATTCAGGGTAATCAATATTATTTTTGTATTATAAGTAAATTATTACATTAAAACACATAACACACATTTGTAATAAAATAATATCATATTTTTCGTGTGTTTAAAAACTTAATCTCCAATCGAGATGTGTCACATGTAATCTCTGCTTTCCACCTGGGCTATTAGTTACCTTCTTACCCGATTCTATAAGCTAGAATCAGCTAGATGATCCTTTTTTCTGAACCCACCGAGATTTGAAATTTGAGGTTCTGATATATTTCAACTGCTTTACACCAGTTGAAATAATATATCAGAACAATATAACGCAATCATCTGTCTTGAGTTCCTCTGATCGTCATTAAATTTCTCTTGCACTTTACAACAATTTTACGTCTTGTATATTTTCATATATCTACTAATTGTCTTTATCGGAACATTGTAATAAAATAGACTATGTGAATGTTAAGCTTTCGAAAAACGCTTAAAGCTCGCGTTTCAAAGAAAAAGATTTGTACACAAAAAATACATTAAAACTATCATGGCTATAAACAGACAATATATTACCCGAGATACTTATCCCGAGTATTTTGACAGTTGGTATATATTGTATATCTATCTAGTCTAGTATTTATTTATGTTTTCCTTAATTAATATTGAAAAAAATCTCACTTATTAATGGGGCAATATAAAGTTTTATATCTCCAAACGGTATAAGGCCTCACTCACACTAATGAACTTCACACCTATGAAGATGGGTTATTGCTTAAACACTTTATTGCTGTAATTTCAAACGATTTATTACACGAATTGTCGATAAACCGAATTATCCGGCAAACCGGTCAACTATTTTATAAAATATATTTTGTGTAGAGTTTTAAGAAGGCTAAAATGTAAGAATTGAAAATCCTACACACTTTTAGCAGGTACATTTGTGCTTTCTTCTCTGTGAAATGAAAGCCTAGTTTCACAGTGCCTGTGGCAATGCATATGAAAGCTGTTGCCAAAAAATGGAGGGTGGTAAATTATATAACATGCCACTTCAAGGCTAATTTGAGGTTCATTCTAAAAACTCTTAATCACACTGCTTTATTAAAGTCCAGTTTTATAAAAGACATCAAATATCCTTAGTAAAAAAAAAACATTATTTTTGTTTACTATGGATTTGGACAGCACGCCGCACTATGGAGTAAATGATCTTAAAAATCGGTCAAAAATATTTTACCCATGTACTCGCAATTTCCGCAACTTTTCATCGATTTTTCGTACCAATCATTATTTCATAGTGCGCCGTCGACATTTAGCCAATACAACTTGACTTGTATTATTGTTTTGTTTTTGCTTTTGACGAGTCTGCTACCTAAATTAAATTTTAAATATTAATTAGTCCTAGTTGCTGTTATATTTTTAAATACGTTGTTGACACAGGGGTAAATAAAATTATTATTGGTCTTATGACTGACTAAAGCGTTTGAATCTTTAACATTATCGGTTACTTGCAAAATACAATTTAAACCGTTGATTCGGATAACCGGTTTATTGTTCAATACACACAGTAGGTACATAAATCAATATTTTATTAAAACACGTACAATAAAATATTATGATTCTGTGAAATGTAATACATCAATAAATATCATATTCTGTTTTGGTTACCATCCATCACTTTTACGGTCTTGTTTTTTAACGTTCTAATCGGCCATTCGATACGTCGAGAATGCAACAAAAAAAAAATTTTGGTAAGTAGTTATTAAAATTTTACATTCCGGTTAACCGCTCAAACTGAATTATATATTTTTTTAAATTTTTATTATCGCCTTTGTTTCAAGAAACAAAAATGTTTCATCTTAAGCCTTAAATCTTGTACTTAAATGAATTCATTTTAAAGTAGGCACTTGCATGCTTTTAATACAAAGTCTCAGAAATGCATCATGCAATATGAAACAAAAGTATGCAAATCAAATCATTGATAATTATTCTTTATTTTGTCAGAAGATTTTCACAAAACTCGGTATTTTGCAAATAAATAATTTAGTAATCGTATCTCAGAGCTGATCTAGGAAAGTAAGGGTGCGTTTTTTACCAAACACACAAAGCCGAATCTAGAAACATTTTCTTTAAAGCTACAGCTACACTATGGCCCATGCTGGTCCAGGCTGGCCAAATAGGGGCTCTGGCCAAGCATCGGCAAGTAGCAACATTTGGCAAATATACTTGTACACGTGGCTACACTATTGGCCCAACATTGACAGCTAGTACGTGGCACAATACTAGACTACCACACAATGTTTCTATCACCGATCCATTAATTAATTCTTGCTTTTATTCATCATTTTACATTCCACTCTTCAATTATTCACTGTATACTCCTATCTGAGTGGGGAATTTCAATAGAGTTTATCCCCCATGGGCAAAAAGGAAAATTTTAATATAATTTCCATTTCACAAATATACCTACACAATAAAAACATTCATATTTTTATTAAACCTAACCTTCAATTTTTATTGATGTGCATTGTTTTGCAATAGGTAGGTATATATTTACCTAGCTCTTTTATTTATTTATTTATTTATTTGTAACGCATGAACAGACAACAGTTATGATAAAGTACAATATGAACGAAAACAATATTCAGTCAACTGTCACCCAATTACTCATGCATCCTTGGAAGTCTTTACTTTTCAGCATTTACTAATATCCTTAGTCATTCGTCCTCAATCACCATTCACCATATTATATATACGAGAGAGAAAAAAAAAGTAGGTATATACATACAAAACAAAAGAAAAAAAAAAAACAAGTATAAAATGAAAAGAAAGTTAAATAAAATTATAAGTCACCATTCATACACACATCCACTCAGAACACACATCAGACAAACAACAAAAAATACATAGAAACATAAAATGTATAAAAGAGGAGTAGGGAGTGGCGGGAAAGGAAAGGATGGGAGAAGGGACTGTCACATTATGTCGGAGTATGTATCGTCTTGAGTATCTGTAATGTAGTGGTCTTGAAAGCGGGGAGCGTAAGTCCAAAGATATCTACGTCCATCAGGAGTTTGTTGTATGAGGTCATGAGTCTGTTTATGGGGTTCCTTTGTCCAGCATTAGTGTTGCTTGTCTTAACATAAAATGGTCTATGTATTCGTATGCTGGTAGGTACTTTGAAGTTTATTTTAGGCAGGAGAGTAGGGACGTCAAGTAAGGAGTGGCAGATTTTGTAGAGGGTCGTTGCGTCAATGGCACTGCGTCTCAGTTCCAATGTAATGTTGTTTGGGGGCAGATTGTTAAATTTCCGTCTCGTCTGTCTAGTGTACCTCCTCTGTATTGTCTCGACTTGTTTGGTATATTTGTCGTAAAAAGGATTCCATATTGCAGAGCAGTACTCGGCCTTGGATCGTATTAGGGAGTTATATAGTACGTGAAGTGAGTTGTGGTTTTTGAATTGTTTAGTATTTCGTAGGATGTAGCCCAACATTTTGTTACAGTGTTGTGTCAGTTCGTCAATGTGTTTGTCAAAGTGTAGTTTTGAGTCCATTACTATACCCAAATCACGTATGCTATCGACAGAATGAAGTCTATGGGAAGCTATAGTATAATCATATAGTATTTTATTGCGATTCTTTGTGAAGGAGATAGTGTAGCATTTTTTAAAGTTCAGGACAAGGCGGTTTTTCATACAATATCTGTTGAGTCTCTCAAGGTCCTCGTCCAACTTCGTGCAGTCAGCTTCAGAGCTTATAGAACGATATATCTTCATGTCGTCCGCAAATAAAAGAAATTCACTATGTTTAAAACAGGCGCCCACGTCGTTTATGAAAATTGTAAACAGCAATGGACCCAGCACCGATCCCTGGGGAACACCTGAAGTAACAGCACGAGACTCCGATCTGTAACCGTTCAGCACTACGGTCATTAGTCTGTTTGAGAGGTAAGATTCCAGCCAGCGCAGAAGGTTGCCATGTATACCGTAAGATGAAAGTTTTTGAATCAGAAGGATATGGTCGACCTTGTCAAAAGCTTTTTGGAAATCTGTGTAAATTGCATCTACTTGTATACGTTGATCCATAGCACTGAAAAGGAAGTCACTGAAAACCATAAGATTGGTCACAGTAGACCGATTTTTCATGAAACCGTGCTGTTGGGGAAGTAAGAATGGGTATATGAAGTAGTATATACGGTCTTTGACAATAGATTCAAATATTTTGGAAATGGCTGATAGGATAGATATCGGACGATAGTTTTGAACATCGGACTTAGGACCAGATTTATGAATAGGTGTGATTTGGGCAACTTTCCACCTGTCCGGAAAGTGTCCGGTGGCGAGGCTTTGATTGAATATATACTTGAGAGGCTTGGTGATATGAGGAGCACATCTTTTCAGTACGATTGGGGAGATAGAATCTGGTCCAACTCCCTTTGATACATCTAGTTGTATTAGTTTTTGGTAGATTTCAGAACTCGTGATAGTTATGTCGCTTAATAAATTACCATAAAAAGGAGACGCACCATCCGCCAGCTGTGAATCCGGACCAGTAGTCTGTGGACTATTATTGAAAACCGATTGGAAGAATGAACAGAACATCGATGCTATAGTTTGCGGATCAGATGAATTTTGATCATTATAGGTGAAGGTTTTGGGGTAGCTGTGACTAGTTTTAAATGTATTGATATAACCAAAGAAGGATTTGACATTGGTTTTTAGATTGTGCTCAATGTTCTCAATATATCTCTTATGATCAGCAATTTGAGCTTTTTTGAATTGGGTTCTGAGTGTAGAGAAGAGTTTATAATCTAGAGGGTTGTTGTGAGCCTTCCAGCTAGACCAAGCCTTAGTTTTCCTTCTATGAAGGGCAATTGTAGGTGGAGAGTACCAAACGGGATATGACGTTGGTTTAGTACGTTTGAGTGGGGTATGATCGTGCACTACACCAAGTAATTTGGTGTAAAAAGATTCTATTGCAGAATCGAGTGGTTTATCATGTAAAAGTGGTCCCCAGTCGGTTGATTGAAGGATAAGGTTAATGCTGTTGAAGTTAGATTTATAGTAGTTATATTTTTTCGTCGTTTTTGTCGTGAGGGTATCTTCGTAATCAATAGAAAGGGATATGAGAAGGGATGGATGGTGATTATCTTCTGGAACAAGAGGTGAGTCGCTGTGAGTTATAGTGCATTCCTTATCGGAGAATATAAGGTCCAGTATCGTTCCGTTTGAGTTGGTAATGGGATTGTATTGAAAAAGATTTAAAAACGATGTGGATTCTAGAAGGAGTTGGGCAGTGGCTCCAAGAAAACTATCGGGAAATAGATGGGGGCCAGAATTGTTCTGCTTCCATGTGATCGAAGGTACATTGAAATCGCCAATCAGCAACATGCCGGTAGATTGATCCAGGTCAACATATTTTTGTGCTATATTGTTGAAAAACGAGTTATAGATTTCGATGCTAGCTGCCGGAGGAATGTATACAGCACCAATTATAAGATTAAGGATGGATTTGTGGGAGCTGGTACTACCAGGTCGAGTCAGCGCCAGCGAGACAAATAGATTCTCCTCCAAAGTCTCCCAAGCTGGCTCTCTCGCACACATGAGGGATCGCAAGACCGCGATGAGTACACCACCACCATCCCTCTTATTGGTAGCCACAAAGTCACGGTCCTTACGGAAAACTATGTATTCGTCCCTGAAGAGTTCGTTATCGTAAATTGATTGGTTCAACCAGGTCTCAGTCAGTATAATCAGGTCATAATTGTTGATATGTACATTCATTCGTAGTGTTATGGTTTTAGTTTTAAGGCCCCTACAATTTTGGTAGTATATTTTCAAAGTCATTTTAGTAAGGTTATGTCAATGTAGATGGTTATGACAGAGATGAAGTAGCAAGTGTGACAGAAGGAAAGGAAGGGTACGGGACAGAAGGGAAAGGAAAAAGGAGAAAGAAACAGATTGTCTATGGTCGGGAGAAAACTTCTTAGCACCTTGATTAGCTCAGCTTTCTTAAGTCTCGAACAGATATTATGTGAAAAACCTGGCTGTCTGGCTTTTCCCGCAGAAAAATTCTGGCGTTTTTTACCCAAACAAAACGGTAGTTTTTTGCTTTGGCCCAGGTTCTCACCTCCCTGTACAGCAATTTGTTCTCGAGAGTGAGGTGTTCCGTGATGAAAACTCGTGTGTTTCTATTGCTGTATCCTATTTCTGTTGCTGGAAATCCGCGATGCGCTCTTGCTGCAGCCAGGAAGACATCTCTCTTGTGGTCCTGACAGAAACGCACCACTATATTTCTAGGTCGCTTCTCCGATGTGGCGGTGGGCTCCTTAGGCCTTTTCCTGACTCGGTGTATGGCCGCAACATCACCAGAGCATACAGGAATCCCTATTTTTGTAGCGATTTTTAGAACAATCGCGACGAGATCCTCACGTTCCTTTTCTGGAATGTTTTGGAGTTCAATATTTGATCGTCGGGATCGTTGTTCGAACTCGCCTACGCGTACTGACAATTCGTCACATCGCGCCTTTATGTGTTCTTCATCTGATGAATGCTTACAATGCTCAGCCTTCATGGCGGCGAGCTCATCAATTTTGTATTCAAGATCCTGGTTTTTGTGCTCCAGCTCCGTTAACTTGTTTTTAAGTAGGACATTTTCGTCGGTCAATTTAGATAATCTTGTATTATATTCGCCGAATTTATCGTTCACCACACCAAGGGACACCCTCAGCTCGGCCATCTCCCTCCCAAAAGACGACAGCTCCTCTGCTATGATTGTTTTAACATTACGTGACAGGCCATCAATCACCTTGGCGCACAGTTTCTCCATCATCTTCTCGGACACAATAAGTTCACTGTCCGCCTGGGGATACAAATCTGAGGGCAGGACATCGGTATCGGTCGGAAAAACTGAGGCAGAGTCTGATCTCGGCTTTTTTTGTGCTGCTAGTCTACACTCACCACATAGCAATGTTGCCTGGTTACGAGTGATACGCCTAAAACTGCGTTCCGTAAATCCGCAGCATGAGTAATGAAAGTGCCGCTTGCAATGGTCGCAGATGATAAGATCCTCCCTGATTATGGATTCACAGCATTTGTGGCAGTTACTGTCACTCATTTTGTGTGTTGATGGCAATTCCCAGTTGTATGCAAAATAGGATACACCAAATCAGCAGTAATGCAGCTCACGAGTTTGACAATGTTCAGGAGCAATAAGTTAAAATATGGGCCTATTCTCATAGAGATGGCGCTATATAAATCTATACTTCGGCTATTCTTCAATAGGTAGCGGTAGTAGCAGTAAATAGATGAAATTAATATTCTAGTGTTCAAGAGATGGCTCTATTTTGCACTGACATTAGATTATTATTGTTGCGAAATATAACTTGACACAGAAGAAATTGTAAATCAGTTTTTCGAAACTTCAAAAAATTTTGATTATAAATACTGACATCACTCACTTGAGTTGGACGCTGCGAATATTTGTGGGTATTGTCCGATGTCTTAGGCTTCCTATTAAACTATTGCAGAAGTAATCAGCACTCAACTTAAACTGTATAAATATATTTTTATAGTAGCGGTGAAATGTTTACGTGTTTGAAATTTGACAACCATAGACGTATTGGTTGTCAAATTTCTCTTACAGGTTGATTTGGACTATAACATAAATGAAAATAAAAGATATTGATTAAAAAACAAGAGTCATGTGTACTCGAGTGGTTTAAAGAAAGCATCCACCACCGTCTTTGCCGTTTGCGTTTTTCATTATTTAATAACAGAAAAGCAGATGCCGAATGAATCACTGAATATAGGATGCTGAAATTAATGCCATATCATTGTCAACTTTCATTATTTTATCTGAATTTAAAAAAAATGTACAAAACACTATGAAAATAACAACATGGAAGACATGACAGCTGTCAACATTGTTCCAATATTGGTGAATACTTGCGAACTCGATCGACAAGTAAACAAGTAACGGCCAATGTCAAATATTTGGCGATATTGGTCATTGGTGGAGCGGCCACACTATTTGCCCATGATGGGCCAGAGCCTCTATTTGGCCAGCATGGCCCATAGTCTAGCCGTGGCTTAATGGTTGATACTGGACACCATGGAGACAACTACTAATAAAATTGGTGATGACAGTTCTTTCTCGTTGCTATTTCCTTGGTGACCATATTATCTTATATCAACAATTATTTTTTTTTCCATTTCGGGCTCTATGTTCGTTTGGCTTAAATGTACCTAACCTTAATTGTCTAAGCATAGAGTTCTGAACAACAGGTTCAATTGCATATGGGGCCAGATTATATTATCTTCTGATTTTCCTCATTTCAAGATTGGCATCATATCACAAATTGAACGAAACTGATTGCGTTGTGGAAACAGCTTAAGTCTTTAAATTCCATCATTCTTTTCTAAAGAAAAATGTCAATTGACCTATAGGTAGAAAATAATTGTTGACCCAAGTGATTATCAAATATGATAATTAAATGAATATGTGTTCACTCATAAATGAACACAAATTCTCTTTTTGACTCTTTCACAGTAAGCTACTTAAAGCTTTGTGGCGTGAAAGAGGAAGATGGTCGGCATCTGTGATCGAGCCCACGACCTCCGCTAAATACAGTACGAAATCTGGCGTTGAAACCTCTAGGCCCTAGGGTATCAATCACATCTTGATGACAAAACTTGATGCCTTAGTTAGTAGATTAATTATTGAAGTTGGTAACACTGTTTCAATTTTTTATAAGACATTAGTTAGTACCTACCTATCTATGAATGTGACAGACACCTGTTATTGGATTAAATGCAATGAGTACTTATATTTTAAAGAAATCATAACTTTCTACCCGGATTTCTTTGTGTCAAAATTGAAATTTATTATAAAAGGTTGATTTGATTTGCAATTCGCACGTTGCAGCTCCGTCCGACGTTTAAAGAGACTTTGTAGTGAAGTTAGCCACTGAACGCTTGCTCTGTTTTATTATTATTAAAACCGGAGCGCATTATGCACCAAGACCGTAACACAATATAAGAAGTATGTAATAAAATCAGCGCATGCAGTCGGAAGAAAGCACTCCATATAACTTCCAGTGACTCGGTACAACTACCACGAAATCGTACTTTTATCTCACAATCTCTCGGACTAAAAGCCTGCCAACTAACTCGGAACATCGACTGCTTGATGATAAACTGTTGTAACTGCAAACCTCTGTTTTAGATAGAAATATTTCATTACAAACATACATAGGTACATACAGAGAATCTCCTTTGAATCCCATTTGACAGTTGGCTGAGGACAATGCTGTTCTTCCGCCAATCAAGGTCTCAAAGACGTGGAAGACCCTATAGTATTTTATTAACTTTTCAAACCTAACCTAACGAAAATCTACTCATTTAAGTGTGCATTTATAGTTAAAATATTTTCATTTTACTACGTTTTAGAAACTCGATTGTTGACGGTCATCCCATTTATCTGAACATTTGAGACTAATTTGATTAGGCAGAAAACGATGACCATCGTTTTTTTTAAACTTTGAAATATTTTCAAGCAGAATTATGTTTTTTTTTTTCATTACTTTTTAAGTTAGTTTTTAATAACATGACAATTAAGCTAAATTTCTTAAAAATATACTCAATAAGGCGCCTCGATCGCATTCAGTTTTCATTTAGGTTTACAAGATTGAATATAAGTATAAATATTTAATTGAATTTAATATTTTATTGAATGATAAAACACAAACAATTAAAAAAGGCTGTCACGTTGCAAATTACAGACAGACCTTTACATTTTCTTTAGATAAAATAAAATTCCCATTTTAAGAAAACTACACTTAGGTACACTTTTACACATAAATGTTATGTTACTTTCGAAGCGTTCCACCGTTTTTGCAATAGAAAATTTAGAGGAATATATTTGCATACCAAATCATTTTTATAAATTTTGCAGTTACAACATTTTGACACTGAACAGTCGAATTTTACCTCCATACATACATCATACCGGTTAATCCACTCGACCAGCGGTTAAATAAATACTAAGCACTACTCACTCGCTTATACAAAGACCGATTCGATTTTGTCTCGCTGTATGGACCGGCCTCAAGTATGCATGTACCACACGTAGGTACCCAATGTGTTCTTGTAGGTATGTTTTTTTTCAAATGATGTATTGATGACCATCCGGTTAAGTGGTTTAAAAATTTAAAATTGTCGTTTTTTGTAAATAATAAGCAAATGTTCGTTACCTGTACAGCCTGTATCTAAATTTGTGGATATGTGGCCAAATAGGGCGTTACGTTTCTTGACAGTGGTCAGGAGCTCTCTATCCTTTTGTATCATTTACACTACAGGACTCTCCCGATAGACACTCTGTTGAGTGTTGACCCATGAGATTCGCAGAATTCTTCTTTACAGTCAACATCTCGAATTAACATTGAAATTTCGAGGATCTCTTCAACCCGAATTGAAAATTAAGTACTAAAAACGGTCAATCTGTTTGGAAAACCTAGTTTCACTAAATCTTATTTTTAAAGTCCAATCTGGCCTTTTTCATAGAAGATCTGGGGATGTAACTGCAACCAAAAAAGGTCTTTTGTAACATTCTCAATGTCACAGCTCGTCCACGTGGTCCAATCATGTCATTTAGTTCACAATTGGTCTTGATGTGAGGAGACTTGTTTCTTGTGGCTTTCTGAGACCGACACTTTTTGAGAGCAAGTTTTTGAATTAGGCAAACTTATTGGAGGTCGTGGGTTCGATCCCAGATGCCGACCATTTTCCTCTTTCACGCCACAAGCTTTAAGTAGTTTACTATGTGAAAGAGTCAAAGAATTTATTTGTGTTCATTTTGAGTTAGCACAGATTCAATATTAAAAAAAATATATTATTTAGACCTCGTTTCTAAAGCGGTTAGACACTCTTAAAAGATTTTTTTTTTAAATTTCAATGCTTGAAATATTTTTATCATAAAATTCAACATTTGTGAATACACGATAAAAAATGTTTTCTAAGGTAGGTATATATGGTATAAATTTTCTACCGGAAAATATATGAAACGGCTAATATAAATACATAATATATTATTTAGATACGTGTGTTTTAAATGGTGAGAAAAAATTCTCATATCCACCATTGAGTAGCTTCAAAAACAAGATTTTAAAAATATTATAAATCTCATGATGAAGAAGTTATCGTTTGTGCATTATACATAACAAGGATACTCTATAATATGGTGGCTAATAAATATGAAGATTTATAATTTTTTAAATAAATAACGCTATTTATTTTACAATTTACTGCGTGTCTATGTTAATTTTTCTAACACACGTTCATAAAAAATGGCGCTGGTATCGTTTCCTTCACATCTAAATTTCTTTTAATTCGTTTTTAATGCAAAATAGGATCTGTGCGTTAGGATTTGTTTCTAATCCTGCAAAATTTGCTAGATAGATAATAAATTAGAATAGATTCTAAGCAAAAAAAATTATGCTATGAGTTTGGAAGATGTAATAACTACTTATATATGATTTTTTTTTTACTTTTATGAATCCAAATTATACATCAACAACTTGCTAAACTTCTGAAAGTCTTGCTAAAAGTCTGTCCGTACTATAATACTTTGAAAAGGGAGACTGGTAAGTATCTTTCTTCAATACTTATAACAGTGGGGCTAGTACGAGTTTCATCGAAAGCTGCTAAGTGCACGTTATAAAGCGCTTATAAACGTGCAAATAGTGTTCTAAAATCAAACGATCGAATCGTTCGATCATTTTTGTATGGAAAATTTTCGAAACTCTTTCGATGATCGTTTCGATATTCGATCATCGAAAACTTATACTAGAGGTACAGATATTATTATTCAATAAGTTTTAAAAGAGTAAAATCGGCAGTTCGTCAAGTGCTTTTTCCACGTACCCATTTGACATTCAAGTTTGTTTCTTGTTAAAAATGTTGTCGGACTCTTCATCGTCAAATCAACAAGAGACATCGAGTGGACCAATCGCCGGAGGATCGTAATAGCCTAAATGCTGTGTTTGTTTGTTCAGAAGAATCACTCGATCATTATTGACCGACAAACGATATATAATAATATACAGAGTGCCAAAATTAATTCAATTCAACAAGTGACATCTCAGCGTTTTTCAAAAAGAATGGTCATAAGCTATGAAATAAGGCTTTTAATAAAAGGCATATAGGTCTGTGCTTTCTAATCTTTCTCATTTCTCTTCTCATATTTATCCATCTTTTTACTACTAGATGTAAACTCTTGATGATAATGTCTTTTTCACAGCTTTCCCATCTCACTCCTCCTCATTTGCGACTGAAACAATATCGTCGACACACATTAATTTGCGACCCACCCTTCTCTTGCTCCCCATTGCCTTAATTTCAAAATTTTGGTAGCCCATCTGCTTTGCGACTTCAGCTTGGCCCTTGGTCCGTGACGTCTGCCAACCTGGTTTTTGCCTTATAAGTTCAAAACTATATCATTCGACCATAAATAAGTTTTCCAAAATTGGTATATCATTGTATCATTAGATTATATAGCTCCAAAAATATATAACTCCATTCCTATAAATCTGAGGCATCTTAGGAGTTATAATTCTTTTCTGAATAGAGTAAAGGGATGGTTGTGCGGGGTTGATCCTAGCAGTTATTTTTTATAGTGTGACTTGATGACCGTCACGATTTTTTATTTTTATTTTATATTTTATATACTTTTTATCATGATTTTATTTGTTCTAATGACTCGGGATATATGTGTTGACCATTATCAAAATTTCTTACCCATAATTTATTTATTCTGTTGACTAAAAATATATATTTCTCTAATTGTCGCATTATTTAATGTTCCATTTATAACTCTTAATTTTTTACATTTATTTTTATTTGTATTATATTTTTGTTTTTATTTTTATTATAACTTTGTAATTGTTTAATCTATTTCAATTTCTTTATTTTTGAATGTGATACTCTATTTTTGATTTGTATCTTTTGTTTTTATATATATTTATCGATGTTTATACTTTTATATAACTACATAAGTCCTTTCTTTTTAATATTTTTTAGTTATATTTGTTTTGTTTTATTTTATACATGTAGGTATATTTGTTCTACTGATGTGAAAGTCTTGATCTTTATTTTGTTTTTATTGAAATAACTTGATACATTGTTTCTGCACATTTTTAAACTGTCTTTTTATCAATTTGCTTAATGACTTGACGACTATCAGGATTTTATTTTTATTTTATATTTTTTATACTTTTTTTATCGTGGTTTTATTTGTTATTGACTCGGGATATCTGTGTTGACCATTATCAAAAATTTCTTATCCATAAATTATTTATTCTATTGACTTAAAATATATATTTCTCTAACTGTTGCATCATCTAATGTTCCATTTAATAACTCTTAATTTCTTACATATGTTTTTATTTGTATTATATTTTTGTTTTTATATCAAATTTTTTATTTTTTGTTGTAGCTTTGTAATTCTTGTTTTTATTTCAATTACTTTATTCTTTAATACTATACTATGTTTTGATTTGTATCTTTTGTTTTATATATTTATCCATATTTATACTTTATATAACTACATAGGTCCTTTCTTTTTAAATCTTTTTAGTTATATTTGTTTTATTTTATATATGTTTACAATGGATGATATAATATATTGACTGAGTATTATTTATTTATATTTATATTGTTGGATTGGATATGCATTTCTTTATTCACTCTATGTGATTAAGTTTTGATTTCAGTTTCCATATATATTTTAGTATTTTTATTTTTTACTTCCATAATACAAAAATCCAATTTTATATACCTGATTCTTCTGTAATACCCACGAACGGGCACTGCCTTGTGGGATTTCTCATTTATGTGTTATTTGATATTATTTTTAAACTATTATTTGTATAATCTTGTTGTTTATATGTTTCAATTGTCTGCGAAATTTTTTATGCGAGAAATAAAGAAAGATTTTATTTTATTTATTTTATTTTATTAAATAAGATTTGCCAATCTCTCATGCAATGGTTTTTATTCTGATCATATCTAATCAAATTACTGTCAAAAACTGAGATTTGAATCTTTGTGAGGTCGCGGGTTTGGATGTTGGATGCTGACCATCTTCCTCTTTCACCACGAAAGCTTTAAGCAGCTTACTATGAAAGAGTCAAAGAGAGTATTTCGTGTCCACAGATTGATGAAAACTCTTCAGAAATCTTATCGTAGTTTCACAGTTATCAATAGAACAGGCTGTATAGTGTATACGCAGAAGAATAATATGTCACATTTTGACGTCATAGAATAAAAACTGGAAAACATTCATAACTTATAATAACCATTAATAAATATAAAACATACCCATGTGAACTTAGTATGTCCAATACATCAATGAGGCTGTCCTCTCGTCCCAGCTTATTTACTTAAAACCTAGTGTTTACTTTAAAAAAATAATAGTACGTAGTTTCGTGTTTGATTTGGTCATAGAAAACACTCCGCCTGCAAGAGTATGGTGTTTACCAAAGTTTTTTTTCTAAATACGTGCTGTGTTACTAGAAAAATTATTATTATTATTGTGATATTAAGTAAACAAGCAACTACTTATCTATAAGTATACTTATTAGTTAACCTCGGAAGTCTAGTGGTCAAGCCGTCAACTTTATTAGTTTTATAAGAATCGATTCAATTCCTGGCGAGTCGGTGTTTTTCTTAGTTACCTGCATGTCAGTGGTTAAAATATTATGCATAGTGGAAGTTGATTTTCCATATCAAATTAGACTCTCAAACCATATTAAATTTCGTATTTAGCACCTCGCATATCGTTATTTTCTTCAGATTCCCGAAGACGGGCTTAGACTAATCGAGCCCATTCTTATTCTATCCGATTCTACCAAATTCTCTTTGTGTAAACTCAGAGATAGATTATCCATTCGTTGATCTACTATTATTCGCCAAAATACTATAAAATGTTAGAATATAATTCGCTAGTTTATTGTAAATGACGCACAACTTGCAATTACTGTACAATTTTTTTTCTACACAATACGCCATTTCCCGAAGGTGGAAGTGGTATTAAATTTATCAGCTCTCGTCCTTAGGCTTCTTAGGAGCACTTGGAGTCGTCAAAGTGTGTACATTTTTTTTCAAATATTTAGCATAAAACAAACAAAAAATGAATCAAAGATAAAGTAAAGAATTTCACGCGAAACATGTTTCCAACAAAAGCAATGATTTAAGCAAATCAGAACAGAATCAAAATTAATTGGCGAAGATGAAAGGTGTAAAGGGCCCTTTCAGCCCCCAGTCATCCTTTCCTATCCAGACAAAGCACTTTTGATTCATCCAACAACTAAATATTCCGGATCTATTTTCTCCTGTTCGGCCACATCCGCGTGCATGCATCTTCATTCAGATCCCTTTTGTCATTTTCTCTGCATATACCCAAACCATCTCAATTTGCTCACTCACCTTATCAAACAGTCTTGATGAAGGTTTTCTTCACTATAATGTTTTTACCTGCGTGATATTTATCAATACTTAAAGAAATCAAGGATCAATGTTGTCAAAATACAAAATCAATGTTGTATTTTGAAAGAGTGTTGAAGAAGTGTATACTTGTCGTGTCCTTACCTAGTACATATTGTATTCCTATTATACATAGAATATTAATATTTCCCTAAATCGTCGGGACTCTTGTGTATTCCAGAGACATTCCTCTACTCCTGGATGACAGATAGTCCTGCCCATTCTTCTATCGTGGGACGGTGCGTGTTGCTGGTCCACCAGGCAGCATTCTCTTCTCCCGCTGTTGCCGCCAACCCAAGCCTGTAATGGACGACGCTACTGATTGTTATCCGATGTCGCCTCGAATAAATAACTAAAAAATCTGTGATCGTAAACCTTTTCCATCATTATGTTTGACATAAATTTAGTTAAAGTAATTCAAGTAAAAAAATCCTTCCATCAAACATCTTCTGCTCAAAGTCTTAATAAAACCTATGTATAAGGAATAGTTAAAAAATGTTGAGATGCTAAAAATGTAGGTAAGTTTTAATTCAAATGACCAACTTATATATTCTACTAACCTTAGTAATCTTCGAAGTTTACTCTTGTCGGTGCGGTGATAAATTCTTCTTTATATTCTCACCTTCTTCTTAATTTTGCACTTGTGGCCTGTGATTCAAGAGGTGGGTTTAGCCTCCTACGAGGTCGTCTCCCAGCTGTCCCTCCACCTCTTTGGTGGTCTGCCTGGGATCCGTCTTCCGTGGGGTTGGCCGTGCAATGAGGGTGTCGGAAGAATCTATTTCCTTCACGTGTGCACACCAGAACCTTCGTTGCCTTCCTCATCTCAAAATAATCTACATCTGAATCTGAAAATAAATTAATAATGTACTAGGTATTCTTACAACTAATTGAAAATAAAACAAATATTATATAAAATTTAAATTTGGAGTCAATTTTTGTAAAAAAAAATATACGAAGTGCCACAGAAAAAGGTTTGTGACATCTGCAAAAGACAGGGACTTTTTAACGATCTCTTTTCATAAATCTTGTTGGGAGTCCAACTCCCCGCACCACTGTCTCCTTCCTCTCTCCTCCCTCCCCGCTCCTCCTGTGGAGGTTGCGTGGTTTCCTTATTGCCATGGCTCTCTTCGGAGGCTGCACAGATTACGGACGCTCGTCTATCCGTCCCTTTCTCCCCCACACTACACCATAGTACTCCGCTCTTCTCTGTCCCATGTCCCACGTGTGTGACTTATCTTATATTCATAATCTCCATATGCATATCAGTCAATGTAAATATCATTCTAGAACAAGGCTTCTAAAACTTTAAAAACAAATCAAACCTTGAACAGATTGAACGAGATTTTGAATTTGATTTGAAAGTGTTCTTTTTGTAGAAAATATTTTATCTGCCTTGGTTTGAAATTACAACGAAGTGTTTTAAAAAGCACTTTTGCAGAACACGTCTTTAATAAGGATGCCCATTTATTGATACATGCCTCAGACTATTCAAAATTTCGAACTGTTTTTCGCTGATTTGAATTTCTCTCTCAATTTTCGAAACATGTGTCTCTTTTAAGTACTAAAAACCTTCATGGAAGTTGATTTTTTTGTTATAATAGGTACATCGTTTAGACATTTTGAAAGAATGGATACAAATAGGTAGTATTACATACCTAATAACTGCCCACCCTCAATGATATTATATTTACCATATTTTTTTAATCACAAATGTATATGAAATTTATTTAAACTTTGAGAACCATCGCCTTAGACACACGCAGTGTTCAACTACCACGCGAGACAACCTGTGAATATCTTGTATAGGCTTTGGGTAGGTACCTACCTGTCCACTAACATAATAAGGCCAACAAAAGAGTTAAACACACAAACATTTTTTACTATTCAGTGAGGAATGTCACCATTTTGAAATTTCAAAGTCGTCATTTGTTTTTTTTTTTTATGAAATTTTTATTGTCTATATGTTTCATCTTTTTTTATTATTATGATTTTTTTTTTTATTTGAAAAAAAAAATTCATCTGCCTAAATACCAAATTTACCTATATATTATATTCCTAGGTGGGTGTGTCTGTTTTTATATTATTTATACAGAAGATATCCACATATAAATATATTTTTAAATAAAAACGAATCTGGGCTCACCCGAAGTGAACACAAATAGGTACACTCATGACATCTTTCGTCGGCATCGAGCACCGAGATTCGATATTTATCGATTACCATATTTGACGATCATATTAGTAATCGATAAATAAATAATTTTATCGATATATAAACGCTTGCCATAGGTATGTCATATTAATAGACCTGTTAATTTAGAGGTTGTTGGGTATTTTTGTTTAAACTTATCTAAATAGTCCATTAGTCGCGATGTTAAAAGTTTAAACTTTATGTAGGAAAAAAAACAGAAAAATATTAAATCTTCTCGGGTTTCATATGGACCGCACGTTGAGGTCTATCCAAACATCAGTGCAGTTTACCAGCTAGGTAATACCTAATATTTACCATCATATTTGTTGACTAATATTAAAAAAAATGGGGCCTTAAAAATATAATGAGAATAATGGAAGTATGTATAGATAGCTACATATCTACAGAACCTACCTAATTTTGAAAATACGGCTATATATGTATTATATATGTATATTATTGAGAGCTCTTGTTGCCTCCCTATGCCCCTGAGTGGGGTGGAAAAGGGAGAATTGATTGATTGATTGATATGTATTATTATTAGTATTATATTAATATTATATTAGTATTCATACCCAAATAACTACATATAGGTACCTACTTATGTAGTTACCTAATTAAGTTTTCCAATTGTTTTCTTTGAAAAAGATCTCATCTCATGATATTAAAGACGTTTCTCAATTCGAAATTTGTCTTCCAGGTAGGTAATTAAAAACTAATTTGAGTAAAAATCAACATTGCTTACCTAACCTTTAAAAATACTTAAGTGTAGGTACCTATACCTAGATTTTAGTTAATTAACACTTATTATGTTGTATTACTCATAGTATATGGAATATACATGAGTCTTGTGATCGGATTTCAAAAAAAAAAAATAGATTACGCTGAAATTAAGATTCCAAAAATGCAAAAAAATTTTTTTTTTAAATTTCCGCGTACCCGTACCCGTTCTTATCCGATTTGATTGAAATTTGGTAGAACGGTTAGCCCCTCGATGTAGATGAGTCAGTAAAATGTTGAGATCTGTACCTTCAGGGGAACCCTCTTAAAGTATCCAAAGAAAATTTCGCTTGTTCTAGAAAAAGGGCTAAATAAGAAAAAAAAAATCTATAATTTTCATAAAATTTGGTATACGGGTTGGTCTTATGCTCCTACACAAGCACGAAAAATTTGAGGTCCGTAACTTCAGTGGGTCCCCCTTAAAGTACCGATTAATATTGAATACGTAGTAGAATAATAAAAAGCTCCAATAGTCGATATCATTTTAAAGTTTCTGTAATAATTCCAAGGATAAATTCATTTTAATCGTAAAATTATGAATTTTTATGCAAAGATATGTTTTACACGAAAAGGCTGTTATAATATACTATGAGTTCTGGGCTACCCTAGGTTAGCAGCTCTTTTTTTGTTATGGCAATCTCTCAACATTCAAAGTTCCAACGTTCTAAATTTAAAAAAAATATTTCTTCGTATCTCGGTTTTAATATAGGTAGTTAGGTACCTTTATTATATACCTACCATAGATATTATCGTATAGAATGTTCTAACTATTCAAACAATTTTTAATGCATTGTTAATATTGTAAGTTAGGAATTTTCTGTCATTGTATCATTGAGTACCTATCTATTTGTTAGATTTCTTCGACGCTGTCAGACGTGTTGTGTTAAGTAGGTAGGCACCTGTGTTATTGTAAGCATGATGCGACTTATAAGTTTGAGAACCAGAGACATACAATATTTTTTAATTATGTAGGTACAACGCGATTCCTTGGTGGAGTGAATACCAACCACGTGGATACTGGATACCAGATCGTGGGTTCAAATCCTAGTGCTGGTGACCTTATAGCTTTATGTGAAAGATGGTTTAAGTGTGGTTGTTTATGCACTGTAAATCTAAATTCATTCAAAAAGCTGATGATTAGGTACCTACTTTTAAAAATGGATAGGTCACATTATAAATACTCGTATAGTCGGCGAATGCATTCTTCCTCTTCTAATGGTCGCTCACAATTGACCTACGAGGACCAAAGATGGCATCCGTCAGTGGGTGCAAGTCCTGAAATCCTTCTTTGAATGCGTACACGGGCCACTCGTTCATGAGCTGATTTATTGTTTGTGTCATCCCACATGCGCATGCTGGCGAGCCACCCACCCCCATTTTTAATTAGTTTTGAAGCAGTGCAGCCTTAATCATCATCATTCGATTTACTTTACCCCATATTATATTTCTGGGTTGCGTTTATTCGAACCATATTCTTTGGGAATGCCCTATGATGAACATCGCGAGAGACGAGCTGATGGCTGGATTCACCCATGATACGCCCAGACCCATTTGGTTTGGGGAGATTTTCCTAAATCCCACGAACTTTAGGTGTTTTTGCGCCTTCGCGGAGGACTGGAGAGAGCAATGGGATAACCTGATGCAGCCCGTCAGCGAGGCACCACTCACGTAGTCTCGTTGAGTTGCGTGTTTCAAAATTCATTACCTCTGTAACTTTTATTGTGGGTGCATTTTTTTTTTTTTGCGTAATGGGCTTAATCTGGTAAAAAACGGTGATGGGTTTATTTTTGGTTTAGTATGTGTTGTAGCTTGTTTATTTTTATTATTTGGTGGGATTTGGTTATGGTGTAGTTGTTGGGAGGAATCATTAACGGTTGTTAAAATTCAAATTAAACTTAAAATTTCCGCAATTTAATTTAATTATAATTGTCAACTCAATCTGAAGTTTTTCTTTAATTTACACTTAAATGAATTATTTGTTGCAAGGATCTTTTTCTTTGCTTTCTCTTTGCGCGTCAGATGAAGTCCTTCCGACTTTATTCTGAAACCTTGCACTTTTTGTCTACTTTTTTTTTTGGCTTATAAAGTCTGGATGAAATGAGAACTTAGGTTCCTGAAACATCCAGGGGTATGGGAGGGCGCAACCCTTAATGATGATTCTGGGTTGCGTTGAGCCAGGCAGAATGAATTTGCGATGTTTTTTTATTTCAAAGTTGACCAAAATGTTCAGTATGAAAGTTCAGCAATGAGAATTTTGCTACGAATAATTCAAGTTAGCATAAATCAGACCAAAGGGGTTGGATTGCCAATATTGTAAAAAAAATCAACTTATAGATTATACCTGAATATAGGGGAATCGAAGAATTGCGATTAATATTTAAGGGAAAACCAGAAAAAAAAGAATGTTCGCTTCACAGTAAGCAGGCACAATAATATGTTTGTTTGGAATAAATTATAATTTAATTGCAGAATTCTTGCGATAATAAACCAATAAAGTGGCATTCGTTATGTACTCTTTACGATATAAATTTCACCACTCGAGTGGCAAACAATAAAAAGGTTTTTTATATCGCTTGAATGTACTTGACTCCTTATAATTAGGCAGCATTCAGTCTATAAACTTTTATTTTATTTGCATTCTCTTACAGTCATAATATTTACAAAACGTTTAATCGTTCAGCGTTGTAGTAAGTCCCTAATTGGAGAAATATACTACCGTAGATATCTGCAAATTTATATTAATTTAGTTGGAGTTTTCAATAAAATATATTGCGCATCTTTAGGTATCTCTTTATTTTCGCAGTTTCTTCATGCCTTTTGTTCTGGCTAAATTTCTATAGAAAACAATGTTACAATATCTACTCAATGAGGTCAAGTTTCATCCCAATGAGGATACCCAACTCTTCGTCTTCAGCACTCCCTTAATGTCCTTATTCAGGGTCGTAGTCTTCCACTGTGCTCAATCGTGTGCACAATCAATATTTTTTTCGAAATCTGATGCAAATATTATATTCATCGAAACTACGGAATATATTAGGAGATTTTTCCCGACACTAATATCCTGCTGATGGAAGAACAATAAGTATATACGAAATCGGGAACAGAACTTCTGAAATCGGGAACGGAGTACCACAGGGATATATTCTAGGCCCATTACTTTCCATGGTAAAAACAAAGAAATACACAAAAAAATAAATGCTATAATATTTGCTAACGACATAATATTGCTTAAAAAAAGGATAAAAGTAGTGAAAATGAAACTATCACAAATACAAGTAATGTAGTAGATACAAGTAATTGAGAGTGTGGGGCATAAAATAAAACTAATATAAAAAAGTGTCACAGTAGAACTGCCATGAAATATCAATCTGATTAATATCATTATTTTACACATAAAAAATTATCAGACGTGTCCGACTTTTTGTCCCAAACAACGTACTAAATCACTTCTTAAGATCGCATTTTTTTAGTACAACAATTCTGAATGGAACATAACGATTCCTCGACATTATTTTTTAATGAGCGCTAAAGCAGAAAAAAGTCATAACTTCGTTATCTCTCTACCTGTAGTGCCATAAGAAGTAATTAACCGGATAATGTGAAGCCAAGAGAAAAAAACAGCTGTGTTATCAGTTGAAAAACTTGTTGCCATACGACAGTTTCTCAAATTGGCTGGTATTTTTATTTAAAAATCAAGTTTTTGATTTTGCATGGTCTACCTTTTTATTAATGAAAGAAGTTTCAAAATAATTCTCCATTAGTTTTGCAATCATTATACGTCTTATCTTGAAAGCAATTTTTACCAATATTTCCCCATTGTTAGAAGTCTTGAGAGTTCGAGTAAAAATTTGTAGTACCAGTATTACAGTATGCAAACTTTAAAATCCAGTATCTGGACTACATGTATATGAACAGCAGTGTGAAGTCTCAAAATCTTTGAAGAAAGGTCTTAATAACCTACCTGGTTTTGATATTTGTTGAGAAGAGGGAACACAAAAGCACATGACTCTTTCGCAGTTAGCTATTACTAAAAGCTTATGTCGTGGAAGAGGAAGGCGGTCGGCACCTGGGTTCGAACGCATGACCTCTTGTGCGAAAGTTGGCCACGGAACCGCCAGGCTACCAACCATGCACACACTACTATTTCGTCAACAAAATCAAGACTTAAATTTTGTGTATGGCAATATTATTTAATCTACATACCTCTGTTAAACGAAAGGAGTTGAAACTGGTTAACCAACCGAGATTTGACGCAGAAGCATATTTTACTATTGTTGAAAATGGTAGAATAGGAAGATAAAAATAAAGGGATATTGCAGAAGAACTACCAAGTAGGTACCATGACTACTATGAGTATTTGCAATCCAAAATGGGATTGATTAGGCGTTGGACTGATTTGATAGGGCATACTAGAACCCACTGCCATTTTTTTGTTGGAGGAGAAATCGGTAGTTATTTACACGGCAAAGAATTGTGACAGTTACTGATGGATACAGGATAAAAGCAAATCCTTTATCTGCCTCTTTAGGTTTTTTAGGCTTTCAATCTGGCGATTGAATCTTTTTTTTATTTAATTTATCACTATAAGAACACAGTTTGAGAGACAGTGTTAGCTACTGCATTATCTGATAATCCTCTAGCAGATATTTTTATGTTGCAATAATAATTTATTGAGTTGAATTTAGTAGCAAAGATTTTTTAAGAGTCAATTAGACGGTATTGATATAATATGTATTCCTACTTACGTGAATATATAAAATAAAAATAAAATATATAAAAGTTCAAAGACGTTGCTTTTAAAATTATATTTTTTTAATGAATGATCTTGCATATTTATCGGATTTACAGGGTATTATTTGGTAATTAGCGAAGTTACCAACGAAAGATGGACAGTCACAAAAGTTAAGCCACGCTCTTTCCCTCACACAGTTCCTCGAAGCCTCATTATCTTGCGCAAGATGAACAGCTTCATCCCAGCTTAGTCAAGCCTCTTGTAAAACTGCATGGAGCCCCCGCTTGGTTTTTAATTTTGGCCTATCTCGTATTTTTGTCCCATCCGGATTGTAGAAAAGGCTTGCTTATCCAAGACTGTCGGAAGACATGCCGGGAACATGGCCAAGCCAGCTAAATCTGCTGTTCTAGTACCCTGAAGACATCTACCTGTATATTTTTTAATTTTTTTTTTTTTTTTATCAATGTCCTAACCCACATCTATCTCGATTATATTCTTGCCTATTAACCGAGAAACAACAACCATTGCGTGTCTCATTAAAATTGCGGTGGCGTATCATTTTTCACCCAAATCTGTTATATAAAACAGGCGCATCTGCAAGGATCGTGTGCATGCGTCCATGCATGGTGGACATAATGCGCCACCAAGGTCTTCGAGAGGACAAAAATGTTAAAATAATATTTGCGAACACGCGATGGTAGTCTGCAGAACAACCCGTCATTTAAAATATAGTCGTTCCACGCAAAATTTGAATCATGTGTAAATTTTAGTGTACGCAAAATTAGACACATGTGCAAATTTTAAGAAAATCGTTTTTATTGGTTTTATTACAATTTTAAATTTAAAATATTCAAGACATATTTTTTTTTATTATAATAAAAGAAATGATACCTACCTACTCGCATTCTCGGTGAAATTAGGTAGGTATTTCAATGTACACCTGCTTCGAAACAAGTCAAGACACTAAGTTTGTTTAAATTTCTTTCAATATATTTTTTGTTATAATTCAATCAATACATGCTTAATTAAGATTCTTTACCGAATCTCGATTACGAAGAATATTGTAGGTATTCGTCGTGTAAAATAATATACCTAAATATAATATCGTATATTACGGTTACGGAGTATTACGATTGTTAAATTAGGCGATTACGAAATTTTGGAAAAATGTACACTTGTTTCTAATGTTTCGTTACTAACCAACATTTAAAATTACACCTAACTCATATTTTGTGTGCGCAAATCACAACATTCGTGATAAGAACATTACCATGGAAGATTTTGTTGATAATTTTGATATTAAAATTAACAACTGCATCTTAAAGTGATTCCGAATCAAAATTTAATAAACATTATTTTTAATGACTAAAAATATACTTAATTTATAATCATTTAAATTTAGAAAACAATCCTTAAGATTTGCGAAACAGATTAAGTTAATGTCCACAAAAGTTTACGTTTCTTTTTAAAGTATGTTATTAATATTTGTTTTCTTTTTGTTCCAGATATATCCATTCAAAAGAGAAGCCTTTCAAATGCACAGAATGTGGCAAAGGATTCTGTCAGTCTCGGACACTGGCTGTTCACCGTATCCTGCACATGGAAGAATCACCTCACAAATGTCCGGTCTGCAGTCGTAGCTTTAATCAGCGCTCCAACCTCAAGACACATTTGCTCACTCACACAGACCACAAACCCTACGAATGTAACTCTTGCGGTAAAGTGTTCAGAAGAAATTGCGATTTGAGAAGACATGCGTTGACCCACGCTGTTGGAGATGTCCCACCTGACGCAATTGACGTGGGCGAAGAAGATCGTCCTCTTTCCCCACTTCACGATCCTATGTACGACGATGATCCTGATGATTTAGAATCACCCGATCATTCCCCAGTTAGGCGACCAAGATCACCCTCCAACGAAAGCATCACCAGAGGAAGATCTGAAGAATATCATCCTTTATCTCACATCAGAAGGAGTTCACCAACTCCAGAAAGAACAGAATGCCATCATAACGAACCTAGAAACACGTCTAGTCCATATACTATGCGACCCAAAGATGATATTCATGAGAAAGTGCGTTATTATCAAACCTCTGAATCGCATCTCGACAAACGAGACAAGTATGGGCCAAACCAATCTTCAGAAAAGCATTACAATCTAGATCATCCGACTGAAAAACGGAAATATCTCACGGAACCTGCCGTGGAAAGATCTATAAGACATTTTGATGAAAGTCCAGTGCGTCATCCACAACTCCAAATCCGCAGAGATTTGCATCATGTAGCACCACCCGAATCGTCTCTTAAGAATTCCGCGTCGTCCAGCTCCTTGATGCAGAGTAACGCAGGAATTTATCTGGGAGCCTTCCGCAAGCGTCCCTTACCACCAGACATTGCGGATTTAGGCAGACCCTCCACATCGGCCGAATACAAAGGTCGTCCTCCTTCTCCGGGTCCGACGAACTTAAGTCTACCCAGGACGAGCGTTCATTTGGGTCCTCCGCCCATCGGAATGTCGTCTTCAGTTATGAATGTTCATCCTTCTCATAAAATTGGGGCAATACCTCCTCCACCTCAGGGACTTATGAAGCCTCCCGATCATCACATGATGATGCAGAGTTCTACTTCGCGGCTGCCACAGCCTCCTATTTGTCATCCTTCGATGGTTGCTCAAGATCTCATAATTAAACACAATATTCCTAAAGAGAGTGCGCCGAATATCGGTCACGTTTCTTCCAATAGTTCTAAGATTATATCAGTTACAAAGACTGCTGCGAATCCCGTAAGCGAAACAATCGGACACAATAATGACTCAGGTCCTTTATCGATCACAAATTCTGGCATTAGTTTGGGCATACAGAATATGGTTGGAATTCAACCACAGCCTCCGAAGCAAAATGTTGGAAACCCGCCTCCGAAGAAAGGCTTTAGTATAGAAGACATAATGAGACGGTAATGATCAGCTTTACAACTGCAGAAGAATTAAATTCTAATTATCAAATGAGTCTTTCTCAATCAAAATTTTAAAGAAGCTGTGTATAATATTGGTAAATACAATTTAAATTAAATTTAATATTATTATTTTCTTAAAATTTACATTAAATAGAATCGTGTATATAATAATATATAATAAGGATTATTTTTAATTAAAATCTCATGGATCTTATTTAAAAAATATTGTAGATTTTAAAACATTTGAGCTTTTATACGATAGCTAATATCAAAACGATTTTCATCGAATATAAACCGTCCAATTTAGTAATATAATTTCAATAAGAAATCCACCTTTTTAAATCATTATTATATTTTATTTTGTATGTTTCTATATATAAAGAATACAATTATTAAAAGATCTCAACCTTATAGCAGTTCGTGATCGTAATAATTTATAGTAGATTTATTATTATGTTTGTAAATTATTATTGTTTTAATTTTTGTGTATGTATTGCATTTTTAATTTCTTTGTATTAACGATATGAGTCAACATAGCAGTAGGTACATCAATATAGTATTAACATATCTTCATCGAAACATAATAGTTCATCAGTACGGTATCAAGATATCTCTGGCGAAACATAACAGTTCATCAGTACAGTATAAACAATATTCATTGAAACATAATAGTTCTTCAGTACAGTATAAACAATATTCATTGAAACATAATAGTTCTTCAGTACAGTATAAACAATATTCATTGAAACATAATAGTTCTTCAGTACAGTGTAAACATTTTTTTCATCGAAACATAATAGTTCTTCAGTATGTACAGTATAAACAATATTCATTGAAACATAATAGTTCTTCAGTACAGTATAAACAATATTCATTGAAACATAATAGTTCTTCAGTACAGTATAAACAATATTCATTGAAACATAATAGTTCTTCAGTACAGTATAAACAATATTCATTGAAACATAATAGTTCTTCAGTACAGTATAAACAATATTCATTGAAACATAATAGTTCTTCAGTACAGTATAAACAATATTCATTGAAACATAATAGTTCTTCAGTACAGTATAAACAATATTCATTGAAACATAATAGTTCTTCAGTACAGTATAAACAATATTCATCGAAACATTATAGTTCTTCGGTACAGTATAAACAATATTCATTGAAACATAATAGTTCTTCAGTACAGTATAAACAATATTCATTGAAACATAATAGTTCTTCAGTACAGTATA